>JAJLZC010000004.1:0-646397 GCA_030572015.1 Yamadazyma kitorensis | reverse complement strand
AGCTTACATTTAAAGAGGCAGCTTTTGAAACTTTATGGAGGCCAATTGAAATTGTGTTGAGAGAACCTGTTGTGTTGTTGATCAATTTACATATTACGTTGATTTATACCGTCTTATACCTTTGGTTTGAAGCATTCCCAATTGTTTATGTGGGGGTTCACCATTTCACTTCAATCCAATTGGGTTTAACTTATATTGCTGTTGCTGTAGGTATTGTTGTTGGTGCAGCCATATATGTTCCAGTCATTTATCAAAAGTTTACGAAGAAAATCTTGGCTGGAGGTGAATTTGTACCTGAAGTATTTTTACCTAGTGCTATCGTTGGTTCTTTCTTCATTCCAATTGGAATTTTTATTTTTGGTTGGACTGCATCTCCAGATTTGCATTGGTTCCCTCCTTTACTTGGGGCTGGTATTTTTGCTGCTGGTTGTTTAGTTGTTTTCCAGACTTTGTTCAACTATTTGGGTGCTTCTTTTTTCAGATACTTAGCTTCTGTATTTGCGTCCAATGCTTTATTCAGATCAGTCATTGCAGCTTGTTTCCCTTTGTTCGCCAATTCTTTATTTGGTAACACAGGTACTGAAAAGTTCCCTGTTGGTTGGGGGTCTTCTATTTTGGCTTTCATTGCATTGGCTATGTGTGGAATTCCAATATTCTTTTACATGTATGGTCCACAGTTGAGAGCTAGATCAAGATATGCAAATTAGATTTACTTTGTTCCTACGGCTTGCCTCCTGATAGTAAGTAGTTCTTTAATAAATGCTTTTAATATTATTTTTCGCAGCCCATCTTCTACTCTACGAGGCCGAGGTATCCAACATAAGTAGTGCACAGTTCAATTCGAAATATTTGAATTTCGTTGAAAGCTTGCAATCAATTCTACGAGTGAACTTTTCTCCAACAAAATGGGATTTTCACATCTCAAATGGGATTTCACATCTATTCACCTAATACCTAGGCAAAAGTATAATCAAAGTGGGTGTAAAAATATACTCTACCAAATCTAGAAAGCTAGACTCTTTTGTCTGGATACATTTGGTAAAGACTCAGAGTTGGTTGGAGAGAGATGTGTTAGTTAAAGAGGGACGGAGTAGAGTTATTCCTAGAACCCGAATACTTTGCAATAAATTGAAGGTTTTGCATCCAAGATGAAATATTTCAAAGTCTGTTCCAATACTAAACGTGCTTAGAATCATCAAATGAATGTATTCTTTTAATGGGTTAAAGTAGACTAACAAAGTTTTGAAATTGTTATGCTGTCAATATAGCCAGTTTTCTTTGTTTGATTATGTGCTAACCTGCTCGACTGCAAAAATCTGGGGCCGAGGGGGGTAAAAGTATGCTTGCAGTAGACGTTTGTAAACTCTTTCAACAATTTTAATATAACCACAGCTTCGACTCTTTTTAGCCTACCAATTGGTTTATAGTTTCACCTCTACCCTTTTGCCTGTCCCATAACACGCTCCTGTACTACCACGACAGTAGTTTCAGCGTTTTGCAATTTTGGACGGGGAACAACCCACTTCTTATCTTTGGCGTGGTACTGATCGGTTGCCTACCTACTGAAAAAGCATTCAAATGCTGAATTATGTACCAATTGACAGCCTTCGGTAAACACTTACAATGAAGAATTTAAAGTTGCAAATGGTGTGATAGTGTATAACAATACGGAAAATCACAAGCAAGATTTTCAAGCAAATTGCGCTTATATAGGAGCCAGTTGCCTACATTTTTTGAGGTTTTCAAATTTATGGAGATTTCATAGCGTAACTCAATTGATCAAATCAAAGCCAACCAGTTAAATACGATAGAGCAGGATAAAATATTAGAAATCAGAATAGAATAGTCGAGAAAGAAAAGAAGAAAAATGGGAGACGTAGTAGTTATAACTGGATGTTCATCAGGTATTGGCCATGCCGCAGCTATTGAATTTGCTAAAAAAGGGTATAAGGTCATTGCTGGAGCCAGAAGATTAGAACCAATGAAAGATTTAGAAAAATATGGAGTTAAAATTATTTCCTTAGATGTTACATCTACTGAAAGTGTTAACAATTTGAAGAAATTGATTGAATCCGATTACAATGGCTCTATCAAATATTTGTTTAACAACGCAGGTCAACCGTGTACATTTCCGGCCCTTGATGTAAGTGATGCTGATATGAAACAATGTTATGAAGTCAATGTATTTGGCCCTATTCGATTAGTACGTGAATTAATCCCTTATTTAATTAAAACTAAAGGGACCATTGGTTTTACCGGAAGTGTTAGTGGAATATTGCCCTTTCCATTCTCATGCGTTTATTCAAGTTCCAAGGCTGCAATCCATTCTTATGCTAGTACTTTGGCATTTGAGTTGGAACCTTTTGATGTTAAAGTCATAAATATCGTCACTGGTGGTGTCAAGACAAATATAGCTGATACAAGAGGATTGAGATCAGATTCATATTATCAGAATGAAGGAATTGAGCAAGTTTTAGATAAAAGAAGAGAAATGGCAATCCGTAATAATCCTATGTTGCCACTGGTTTTCGCCATCAAAGTCATCGGTGATTTTGAAAATAGTAAAATCGGTAAAGTGAATTATTATAGAGGTTCTAAAGCTAGTCTTTTGACATTTCTTAATGCCTTTTTCCCCAGATTTATAATTATCAATATTTTTAAGAAAAGATTTGGTTTGACAGTTTTATTTGAAGCTATTAAAGCTAAATATAATAAGCCAAAGATTGCGTAGACAATCATAGAGTGTTACTGTTATTCGATCAGTTTGATTTATGAATAAATGATTTGTATACTTTTCCTTCGTTTTGTGTACTATTCTTGTATTGACTTGTAATATTGTGTCTTACTTTCTTCTATCTGGCTATTTATCGTTATATTCTATGGCGATTTTCGCTGACTTTTACAATTTGGTAATGTACGAAAGATGCCAATATAGCTTAAATACATTGAACTAACAGAGAACTAACGCAACGAAAGCTTCCAATCCGAAATATAATCTCTGATCGGGAGAACAAATAATTTCATATATTTACATCATAATTTTAAACAATTAATAGAACAATTTTTAAGAATTTTGAACACCTTCATAACTTCAATAACTTTTTTTTAACTTTTAATTTTATTCGTTAATAATTTTTTTAATTTTTTAGTACTTTTATCGGTCAATCTTTATATCATTCTATGCTTACGTACATTAATATTCATACCAGTTTATACTTTGAACATCCGTACCATTCTGCATAACGATCCAGCTTTTTAAATCTTAAAATACAAAATTCAAATGGAACATGAATATTCTGAGACGTTCAGCCATGTATTAGTCTGTATGAAACCAGGTCTAGTGGTTTCAGTACAATCTTAATGCCTCAATGTGTTTGAGACAAAGAATAGCAAGTTTCCAATTACGGAGGCAACAAGACTTCAAGACTCGACTAATGTTTTTGAGTCTCCGGATTTCTAAGAATCATGATCTTGAAGGAGCCATGATCTTTGAATGCCAAACTTAACGAGATTGACAAAGTATTTGATATCTTTTTTATGGCCAAAAGAACTTGTAGGTGTCTTTAATAAGGACTAAACTTCAATGCTGTCAATGGATTGAACAAATTCAGGCTTACCTGATTCAATTGATTTAAATACAGTTTCAATACATAACAATGCATTCAAAGCATCTTCACTAGTGCAGTTTGAAATTGATTCCTTTCCATTAATCAAATTAATAAAATGATTCAATTGCAAATCAAAAGGCTGAAGTTTAGTATAGGAATTCATATTTAAATTCAGATCTAAGCCCATACTATTATTATTTAGGAAATCTGGTGAAGCGGGAGAAGGGCTTGGAGTCTTAATTCCCATATCAGTATCCATCATATCCCCCAATTGAGAGAAGTCATCCAATTTATGAACAAATGATAAATCTTCGGATTCAATGGGATTCAACCAAGACTGACTGGATTTGGAAGAATTTTGGTGATATAATTTCAAATCAGGAACTGATAAAGTTCCATTTGAACCAAATATTCTATAAAAACCTTGTAAATCATTAATAAAAGGGATATTTGGATTTTCACCAGTTCCATTTTCAAAGTTGAAAGGCGATACAATATTATCTCCACAAATAAAAGTACCTTTGCAACCATTTTTAAAAGATAAAGTTAATATTGCGCCTTCATCTACATCGTAATTTCTTTGTTTTGATAATAATTCAGCATAAATTTTTTCAATAGGACCCAAAAGGTATAATAAAATATCTAAATCATGCACCAAATTAATTAATAAAGTACCCCCACCTTTAGATAAATCTGATCTCCAAGGCTTTTCATTAAAATATTCGATATTTTTTTTCAAACACCAAGAACCTTGAATTGCAATGGGTTTACCGATCTTAAAAAGATTCTTTTTAGTTTGCAAAATATAAGGATTAAATCGACGATGATGACCAATTAAAATCTTTAAGCCTGGATTAGAAGATCTAGTTAAATTAATGAATTTCTTACAATCGATTGGATTTGAAGATAATGGTTTTTCAATTAACAAATTTATATTTTTTTCAGCCAATTTCAAAGCAAAATCGATATGCGTATGATTTGGAGTTGCAATAATGGCACCATTAGGATAAGGTAAGTTGTTTGAATCGATATAATGATACAATTCATCCAAATTTGAAAATAACAAAGTATTAAATTTACCAGCTACTGAAGGACCTTTTAAAGAATGGTCAATTATAGCAAACAATTTACAATCCAGTCTTTTATATATATGATCACAGTGTCTTGGGCCTATTAAACCAGCACCGATTACTATTAAACTAGTGACATCGTTCATTCTATTCTTACTCTGTTTACCCCTGTATTGTGTTTGAGTTTATATGGGCTACTATTTATATGGGTTACTGATTATAGGTGGTCCTATGTTTCTGTTTCCAATGGATCTTTCTGGTGACTTTATATGTGTTTGTATCTGCTCCTTACTATGCCAGGGACGTGTATCGGAGGGGCAAACAAATAAAGGACACTTGACGCTGTCTGGGATATAGAGCTTTGGTACAGGGCTTGACACAGAAGTTGGCACAGGTCTTGACACAAACTCGACACAAACTTGATATAGCACTTGACACAAGGTACCTGCTTTGTTATGACAAAAATGAAATGTGATGTGATTTGATTTGTGATATATCGTCAATGTTATAAATACTGCCAAAGAAAAGTTCCTTGGAATTTCATTACACAAAACCACAGAATTTTAAAGATAAGAGGTCGTCGTGTACATGGCAAAGCGTTTCGGTTTAGATAAGCTGACAATAGCACCATGTGGACTCAGTCAGAGCTTACATTTTAAAATACTTGCAACAGCACCCACCAACTGATTGAGTACCGATGACCACCCAATTAACAACTCCCCACTACCACTATCAACTAGGGATTACCACCGGGCGCATTAAATGACAAGCTTTTCATCTGCAGATGAATAAGCATTCGCTATATAACGTCCACTTAAGCCAACTTAGGGGCTAAATAAGCCCATGTGAGTTAAGGTCCACTTAAGCCCATTTAAGGTCCATTTAAGGTCCATGTAAGTTGAGGTCAATTTAAGGTCCAATGACAAATGTAATTACACTACTGCTATCTGGTACGACTACAAACCTACCAGTTGTGGCAGTGTCGACACACGACGTTAAGTTCTGGAACTTGGCAGAATTTTCAATGGATCCATCCAATTAGGTAAGCATTGGCGCATCCACGCCCGGATGCTCAAAAAAATCGTATGGTTGTGAAGGCGGGTAACCCAAACCCAAACCCAACCGTAGCCAATTGTGGCTATATACAGTAGGACTCAACCGTTTTCTACAAATTGTTGCAAAAAAAGTTTCTCAGACCGCTTTGCCACCAGTGTTCATTGAAGCCTCTTTCCTTCTCCCCATGCAATGGCAGAAGGTTATGGGTCTAGCACTTTCTGTCTCTTATCTACCAAGCATATTTAGTTTTCCTGGGTAGCCCTTCTGGGGTTTTCCTGGTGATAGGTCTTGTCTGGTGGTCTGGCCGTCTTACTTTCGGGGTTTTCTGGGTGGTGTAGTCAAGCTCCTTGCTTGCTTGCATTTGCCCGGCGAACCCCATGCAACTAGCTGTGTGCTTACTGATTGTACTTGGAACTCCCGTATGTCTGTATGCCTATACCTCTATATTTGTCATCGCCAATGTATTGTGAAAACCTTTACTCTCCCGTAATACTGCTGCAAATGGTGCACACACAACCGCACCCAAACCCAAAATAAATGGTTATGCATCGAGCTCTATACATCTTTGTCAGCGTATCCCTACCCAACTCACACCCACCATCTTCACTACACCCTCTCCCTTCGCTAGACCCACCGGCCCCGGGCCCTGTCACCGTCTCCAACAAAAAGGGAGCCACCTATCCCAAACCGCTACTTCTTCGCTAAATCCCAATCCAAATCCAACAAGTTGTATGCACTCCCACAGCATTTTCCAACAAAAGTTAATGAGTAGCATCTCACCATAAGGAAATGTTACCAACAAAAAAAAGATTGGAAACCGATTTTATATAAATTAGATCTGGGCGGCTAATATAAAAAATTGATTTATTACCATTGGTAATTATAGTTGATATTAGGAGTTAGAGTTCGGTGGTTATTTGCTTATTACCAATTTGATTGTATTAGTTGTTATTGGGGTATTATAATATAAGACTGCTAAATCATGTCAACAACCAGACCATTTCAATTAAATCATGGGTCATTAGAATTCACTCTTTTGATTCCTTCAAATTATTATCAATCTTTCCAACAATTAAATCAACAATTTATCAAATACTTGCCTCAAGTTAGTGAAGGTTTTATAGACGATAATGAACCAAATAGTCCAATTGAATTATTTTCAAAGTTTTTGGGCTTTATCAATTTGAATTATGAAAATTCTTTAAAGGTCGGTAACAATGATGATGAATTGAATCAAATTTTGACTTATTGCTTGAAAGAATTCGAATTAAACTTCATTAATGAAGATATTCATACTTTTGTGACTAATTTATTAAAAGATGAAGATATTTATCCAACCAATTTGTTGAAAATTAAGAATATCTTGAAAAATTATTATAAATCAATCGATTTATTGAATTTGAATATTCCTAAATTGAATTCCAAATTGTTTAATATTTCAGAGTCTTCAACTTCTTCAAATACTAATGTTAAATTATATGCTATGTTTGGTGGCCAAGGTAATACCGATGACTATTTTGAAGAATTAAGAGATTTATATCAAATTTACAATCCTTTAATTAAAGACTTTTTAATTAATATCAATAATAACTTAAATAATTTATTAAAACTGATTGATAACGTTGATAAAATTTATACTCAAGGTTTAAATTTGATTAATTGGTTAGAAAATAAAGATCAAACTCCAAATCAAGATTATCTTTTGTCTGTACCTGTTAGTTGTCCTTTGATTTGTATTTTACAATTATGTCATTATCAAATCAATTGCAAAATCTTAGGTTTAACTCCTGGTGAATTTCAATCAAACTTAAAAGGTACAACTGGTCATAGTCAAGGTATTGTAACTGCTTTAGCAATTGCTTCTTCAACAAATTGGGATGAATTTTTGACTAATTCTATTAAATCAATCAATTTATTATTTTTCATTGGTTTAAGATGTTTAATTACTTATCCTTCAACCACCTTACCTCCTTCAATGTTACAAGATTCTTTGGAAAATGGTGAAGGTAGACCTTCTCCAATGTTATCGATTCGTGATTTATCAACTGATCAAGTCAAATTTTATATTGATCAAACCAATAATCATTTACCTTTAGATAAACACATTTCAATTTCTTTGATTAATGGTCCAAATCAATTGGTTTTATCGGGTCCTCCTGAATCTTTATATGGTTTAAATTTATCTTTAAGAAATCATAAAGCTGATTCTGGTTTAGATCAAAATAGAATTCCATTTTCAAAAAGAAAATTAAAATTTCAAAATAGGTTTTTACCAATATTTGCTCCATTTCATCTGCATTTATTAAAAGATGCTAATGATTTGATTTTAAATGATTTAAAATTACATAATATTTCATTTAAATTATCAAATATTAAAATTCCAGTTTTCGATACTTTTAATGGTGAAAATTTCCAAGATTTACCTAATGATAATTTAATCGTTGAAAGATTAGTTAAATTAATTATTGAATTACCTGTTAATTGGGAACTTGCAACTAATTTTGATTCAACTCATATATTAGATTTTGGTCCTGGTGGTATTAGTGGGTTAGGTATATTGACTCATAAAAATAAAGATGGTACTGGATCAAGAATTATATTGGCTGGAACTTTAGATTATCATATAAATAAAGATAATGATGAATTTGGTTTCAAACAAGAATTATTTAATATTAATAAATCAATCAAATTTCAAACCAATTGGTTAAATGAATTTAAACCAACTTTAATTAAGAATAAATCTGGTGAAATCTTTATTAATACTAAATTTTCTAAAATATTATCAAGACCTCCTTTAATGATTCCAGGTATGACCCCAACTACAGTAAACCCAAAATTTGTAATTGATACATTGAATTCAGGTTATCACATTGAATTAGGTGGTGGTGGTTATTTTAGTCCATCAATGTTACAATCAGCTTTAAATGAAATTAAATCAAATATTACTCCAGGTTATGGTATATCAATTAATTTAATTTATGTGAGTCCTAAACAAATGCAATGGTCAATTCCATTAATCAAAGAATTAAGAGAAAAAGGTTGGCCAATTCAAGGGTTAACTATTGGTGCTGGTGTTCCTTCATTGGAAGTTGCTAATGAATATATTAATGACTTGAAATTAACTCATTTAGGTTTAAAACCTGGGTCTACCGATGCTATCAATCAATGTATTACCATTGCTAAAAATAATCCTAACTTCCCAATCATTTTACAATGGACTGGTGGTAGAGGTGGTGGTCATCATTCATTTGAAGATTTCCATCAACCAATTTTACAAATGTATTCAAGGATCAGAAAATATGATAATATTATTTTGGTAGCTGGTTCAGGATTTGGTAGTGATGAAGATACTTATCCTTATTTAAGTGGTAGTTGGTCAACAGAATTCAATTTCCCAAGTATGCCTTTTGATGGGGTTTTATTTGGTTCAAGAGTAATGATTGCTAAAGAGGCTTTCACTTCATTGGATGCTAAAAAAGCTATTGCTGCCGCTCCTGGGGTTAGCGATGGAGAATGGGAGAAAACTTATAATAAACCAACCGGTGGTATTTTAACAGTGACTTCTGAAATGGGTGAACCAATCCATAAATTAGCAACTAGGGGTGTTAAATTATGGAAAGAATTTGATGACACTTTATTTAATTTACCTAAAAATAAATTCATTGATGCTTTAAAAGAAAAGAAAGATTATATTATTGAAAGATTAAATAAAGATTTTCAAAAAGTATGGTTTGCTAAAAATCAACAAGGTGTTTGTGATTTAGAAGAAATGACTTATCAAGAAGTCAGTAATCGTTTAATTGAATTAATGTATGTTTCTAAATCTCAAAGATGGATTGATGTCACTTTAAGAAACTTCTTTGGTGATTATCTTAGAAGAGTTGAAGAAAGATTTATTTCAAGTTTATCTACTTCATCATCATCTACTTCATTAATTCAAAATTATAATCAATTAACTTTGAATCCTCAAGAATTTTCAGACAAATTTTTTAAAACTTATACATTTGGTTCGAATCAATTAATCAATGAAGAAGATTGTGATTACTTTTTGAATTTATGTTCAAGACCAAGTCAAAAACCTTGTCCTTTTATCCCTGTTTTAGATGATAAATTTTCTTACTACTTTAAAAAGGATTCCTTATGGCAATCAGAAGATTTGGAAGCAGTTGTTGATCAAGATGTTGAAAGAACTTGTATCTTACATGGTCCAGTCGCTGCTCAATTTACTAAAGAAGTTAACGAACCAATCAAACAAATCATGGATAACATAAATAAAGGATTAATTAGTAAATTATTAGCTGATGATTATAATAATGATGCTTCAAAAATTCCAATTGTTGAATATTTTTCAACCGATTCTACAAAATCTTTAAGTTCTATTAATAAGTCAGCAGTCGGTGTTAAGATTGAAATTCAAGATAATGTCAAAACTTTTAAGATTGACAATTCTGTTCCAGATTTAGATAAATGGTTGGATTTATTAAGTGGTGAAAAATTGAATTGGTTATATGCATTTATTCAAAGTAAAAGAATTGTTCAAGGTTCAAATCATGTTGATAATT
This sequence comes from Yamadazyma kitorensis, assembly GCA_030572015.1. Taxonomy (NCBI): domain Eukaryota; kingdom Fungi; phylum Ascomycota; class Pichiomycetes; order Serinales; family Debaryomycetaceae; genus Yamadazyma; species Yamadazyma kitorensis. Next base: position 636,101 of record JAJLZC010000004.1, on the reverse strand, counting down.
CAATTCGTTCTGTATTATCACCAATTAACAAATTAGTTGTTAAAATTGAAAATTTTAATTCTACCAAAGATGATCAAATTTTAACTTCTTATGAATTAGTTAATAATGACTATAAACCAGTGGTTAAAATTCAATTCAATTCTAAGACCAATTTAATTGAATATAAGTTGATTGAACATAGATCTGCTGATAATTTACCTGTTGAATTAGTATTTTTATTCAAATATCAAATCAATGATGGGTTTGCACCAATTTTAGAAATTATGGATGATAGAAATATTAGAATTAAGGAATTCTACTGGAAATTATGGTATGGTTCTTCTAAAAAGGTTAATTTAGATATTGATGTAAATGAAGCTATCATTGGCGATGATTTGATAATTAATTCTAAAGATATTAGTGAATTTACTCATGCTATTGGTAATAAACTGGAAGCTTTTGTATCAAGAAATGGCAAAGAAAGTTATGCGCCAATGGATTTTGCCATTGTTATTGGTTGGAAGGCAATCATTAATGCTATATTCCCAAAAACCGTTGATGGAGATTTGTTAAAATTAGTCCATTTATCTAATGGTTATAAAATGATTCCTGGTGCTAGATTATTGAAAAATGGTGATAAAGTTTCCAGTAAAGCTGAAATTAAATCTGTTTTGAATCAAGCCAGTGGAAAAATGGTTGAAGTTGTTGGTACTATAATGAGAGATAATTTGCCAGTATTAGAAGTTACCTCACAATTTTTATATCGTGGTGATTATAATGATTTTGAAAACACTTTTAGTAAAACGGTTGAAACTCCATATGAGTTAAAAATCAAATCATTAAAAGATTTGGCAATTTTGAAATCAAAAGAATGGTTTGAAATTGTAGAAGATATGGATTTATTAAATCAAACTTTAACTTTTAGATGTGAATCTATTTATAAATTCAAATCAATTGATATTTATTCTTCAATTCATACTTCAGGTAAGGTTTATTTGGAATTACCAACTAAACAAATTATCCAAATTGCTAATGTTAATTATGAAGCAGGTAAATCATTTGGTAACCCAGTTATTGATTATTTATCAAGAAATGGTAATACTATTGAACAAGCTATTATATTTGAAAATTCAATTCCAATTAGTTCTAATGAAGAATTAACTTCAAAAGCTCCAACCACCAATGAACCTTATGCTAAGGTTAGTGGTGATTATAATCCAATCCATGTTTCAAGAGTTTTTGCTAATTATGCTAAGCTACCAGGTACTATCACTCATGGTATGTATTCATCTGGTTCAATTAGATCATTAGTTGAAGAATGGGCAGCTAATTCTGTTGCTGAAAGAGTACGTGCTTTTAAATGTAGTTTTGTAGGTATGGTTTTACCTAATGATATTTTACAAACTACTTTAGAACATATAGGTATGATTAATGGTAGAAAAATTATTAAAATTCAAACTAAAAATGTTGAAACAGATGGTGTAGTATTAGAAGGGGAAGCTGAAATTGAACAACCAATTACTACCTTTGTTTTCACTGGTCAAGGGTCTCAAGAACAAGGAATGGGTATGGATTTATATAATAAATCTGCTGTTGCTAGAGAAGTTTGGGATAAAGCTGATAAACATTTCATTAATAATTATGGATTTTCGATCTTGGATATTGTTAAAAACAATCCAAATGAATTAACTATTCATTTTAATGGTAAAAAGGGTAGAAAAATTAGAGAAAACTATATTGGTATGATGTTTGAAACTATTGGTGAAGATGGTGAAATTAAATCAGAAAAGATTTTTAAAGATATCGATAATCAAACTACAAACTATAAATTTGTTTCTCCAACTGGATTATTGTCTGCCACTCAATTTACTCAACCAGCATTAACATTAATGGAAAAGGCTAGTTATGAAGATATCAAATCAAAAGGATTAGTACCATCAGACGCTATGTTTGCTGGTCATTCATTAGGTGAATATTCTGCTTTATCATCATTAGCAAATGTTATGCCAGTTGAATCATTAGTCGATGTTGTCTTCTATAGAGGTATGACCATGCAAGTTGCTGTTCCAAGAGATGAATTTGGTAGATCCAATTATGGTATGTGTGCAGTTAACCCAACCAGAGTTAATCCAACCTTTAATGATGCCGCTTTAAGATTTGTTGTAAATGAAATCAATGCAGTAACTAAATGGTTATTAGAAATCGTTAATTATAATGTTGAAAATACTCAATATGTCACAGCTGGGGATTTAAGAGCTTTAGATACTTTGACTAATGTATTAAATGTTTTGAAAATTAATAAAATTGATATTGTTAAATTACAACAACAGTTATCTTTAGAAAAAGTTAAGGAACATTTACATGAAATTATTCAAGAAGTTAGCGCTAAATCAATAGCTAAACCTCAACCAATTGATTTAGAAAGAGGTTTTGCAGTTATTCCATTGAAAGGTATATCTGTTCCTTTCCATTCATCTTACTTAATGTCAGGTGTTAAGCCATTCCAAAGATTTTTAAATAAGAAAATTCCAAAATCATCTGTTAAACCAAAAGACTTAATTGATAAATACATCCCAAATTTAACTGCTACTCCATTTAAAATCACTAAAGAATATTTTGAGGAAGTTTATCAATTAACTAAATCAGAAAAATTGAAGAATATTATCGAGAATTGGGATTCTTATGAATCTGCTTAGACCTTTCCGTTAGAATGGGTTACCAACATCTAAGTGAGTTTTTGTTTATAGATGTTTATTTATATAATATATATTAATTGTTTAACTATAGGGTTCCACTTTGAAAGTATCATTCTCTAAGACACATTGATAGATAGAATTCGACTTTGATTAATAAATATATTGTTGTTCTAGGCTATTTAATGATATTCCAGTTACTTTCAGGCTAAAGTGCATTGGTTAAAGGACTTGAAATATTAACTGGAGTGAATTTCTTAGGTAAAGAAACTCTTGTGAATCTTGATCTTAATCTTTGAGTAACTAAATCCATATCTAAATGTCTAGTTAAATTAATTCTTGGTATACATCCAATATAATGATTATCATCTAATTGAACATCCAAAGGATCTTGAGTATGACATCCGGGACTCAAAGATAAACGGATTGAATGTTTTTTACCACCTGGAACACTGGAATCCTCAGCTTCAAATAATTCAAATGTGATTTGAGATAAATAGTCTAGCTCAGGTAAGGCGTTTCTTGCAATTTGCATTGGAACTTGAGATTCATATAACACATTTAATAATGTATAAATATGTGATTCCTTTGTGAAATACATAGTTACTGCAGGCGAATCGTTCTTTCTAATATCTTGAATATCATTAAGAACTTGCTTTGCTAATGGCAATGAAGTTAATAAACCGATATCCAATTTTTCTTCATCTTTAATCCCATATTCTTGAGGACAGATAAAGTCAAATAAAACTTTGGATAATCGATAAAGTTCTCTTAACCTAGCAAAAGTAGGATTATCAAATGGATTATCAGTACCTTTTTTATTAGTAGTTGACGAAGCATGACTACCGGTATCAGAATTGGTATCTTCGATAGTTGATGTAGCGCCTTTTAAAACCCAACCCAAGGATCCAGCAGATGCATGGATATTATTTGAGATATTCAACAAATTATAACCTGAATTGCGTTTAGAATTTGGGCTTGAACTAGGCAATGAATTCGGACTTGAGTTTGAATTTGAGTTTGAATTTGAATTTGAATTATTCAACGATGATTCATTAGGAATTCTAAAATTATTCATTGCCAAAATATTAATTGGGTATTCACTCACTAATCCCGATGAATTAATAGTGTCACCACATGTATCATTTAACAATTCAATTAAGGTTTCATCATTTGGGTCGAATGAAAAAACATTCTGTAAAAATTGGCGATTATGCAAAGCATCATATTTCATAGTATCATATAACTCACTGATTTTTGAAGGATGTGTTTTTTCAACAGTGGTAAATTCTTGAAACAATTTATCCCATCTTTCTTTAAATAATAACGGATCTTCACCACAACACCAATTTAATTGAAATTCTTCAGCATTTTTTGTTTCAAAATTATAATCCATTAATCTTTTATGAAAATTCATTAATTGACATACTCTTTTAATAACAATAAAAGGTTCAGGCATTTTTGGTGGCCATGTAAATTGGGGTGGGGCTTCAGCACCTTGTCTAATCAATGGTTTTAATTTCTTTTTCACTTTATCCATTAAATCTTTTGCTGCATTTGAATCGTCCAATAAATCCTTTCTAATGGTTAAAAAGTCATCAGGCAATTCATCATGATCCTTATCGTAACCTAACAAAGCCATCGTTGATAAGTGAGCAGAAGCAATAACTCTTCTTTCAGAAGAAGTGAAGACTTTAACGTCTTTTAATGCTTCACGATTTAATAATTTAATATTTTGTCTCAATTGTTCTCCAACATCACTTGCTTGGTGTTTAGCTGAATGAGTAGGTTCACCACCCCATTTCAAAATCAATTGAACTTTTTCAACTAATTCAGGGTCTTCTTTAGATAGAGAAGGTTTAATTTGAATTTTTGTACCTGGGAAATTCATTTTCTTTTCCAATGCAATTCTTAATTGTTTTAATTTCTTCAAATCTTCTAAATTTTTTTCTTCAGCAATTTTAACGGTTTGTAAAACAACTTGTAAATCAGGAACCTCTCGAATTATGACTTCTTCTTTGTGACCTTTTAATAAAGATATAAACACGGGAGATCTAAATGAATACTTAAATTTTTGTTTTGGAGTTCTATCAGCGTGTCTGATTACTGAAACCATACCTTTAAATACCCATTTCTGTTCTTTTTCTTCAAATAATGATTTATTTAATAATTTAGTGGATTGTGGCAATTTGGTTTTGATTAAATCTCTTGATTTTTTGGCTTCTATAAATAAATCTCTTAATATCGAAGAACATGAATCATAATAGTCATTATTATCCTTGACAAAAGAAAAGCCATTGACATCAATTACATATGACTTGTTATTTACACGCAACAAGTCAAAACCACAAATAGTTTGTTTAAATACCTTACTTACATTCCTTGCCATAAGTTTTTCTTCATCAGATAATTCAGTTATAAATCTAATTTCTTTACCATGAGTATTTCTTCTAACAATTCCATCAACCACTGGTGATTTTCTAGTTTCAGCGTGACAAAAATTTGGCCCAACAGTGTATGCTTTAACATCTTCAAAGTTATCAGTATCCATGAATTTTTCATAAACATAAGAACCTTCGGTTCTTGGATAAGATAATTCTGGATCAAATTCTGAAGATTTGTTTCCGATTTTTCTGAATAACTTACGACCCCCACCCCCTGTGGAAATAGGATAATAAATATAAACATTATGATCTTCACCATCAACAGGTTTTTCAACAAAGGGTTTCTTCAAGATTTGATCATTGACCTTCAAAGTATCCTCATCAATCATTTCCCAAACAGGCTCTGGTTGATTAGTTAATTCGTAAACTTCATTAACTGACATACCATTTTCAAGTAATTTTTCTTGTAATTGTTCATCAATCTGGGGACCACCATCTCTACTAATTTCTAATCTTTCTGGTGTTGGGACTTTAGCTGAATCCAAAATGGTTAAAACCAATCTTCTATCCCATAATGATTTTTGTAAGACCAAATCATTGATCAAATAAGGTTTACGATAGTTAACGTAACGAATTGCTTTATCTAAAGGGAAACCAGTGGAAAAAAAACTTATTAAGAAATCACAAGTTGGCCAATTTTCAATAGCTTCATCCAAGATAACTTTATCACCAAAAATAATAGTTTCAAATTCTCCATTTTCGATCAATCTATTTAAAATTCTTCTACAAGGTTTCGACATAACTTTAGCATCCATTGCACAAACACCTAACTTCCCAATTTTTGGTAATTTTGGACCTTGAAATTCTTTATGGATTGAAAATTTCCTTGCTCCTGTTGAAGAGTTTGAAATTGTTTTATTTAACATTGGGAAATCGCCATTTGAAGAAGAAGAATTTGAATTAGATCTAGATTTTTGTGGAGGTGGTTGAGCTGTACCGGGACTAAGCGCCCCAGCGGACAAAACACCTGTAGTTGAAGCAGCAGCACTAATAGCAGCAAAGCTACCAGTAGTTGAGGTTGAATGACTTGGAAAGGGATCCGAAATACTATTACTACGAGCTGACTTACCAATAGTTAAACTTTGCAATCCCAAGGTGTTATTATCTTCTGAAACCTCAGGTTCCAAAGGAGAAGAATCTATTTTATTAATACCATCTTCACTATTTGTCTTTGGTTGGAAAGTTTCCAACATTGGAGCCAAAGATGCTATAGCAGTTTCGGTTGAGTCTGTGGATACAACACTACCCTTTTTATATTCACGATAATCTTCCAATTGCTCAAATTTATGATTAGGTGACAAATTCAATGGGGACATAGGCTGATTTAATTTATCTAACACAGATCTATCAATATTGATTGGACTCGTGTCGCTACCCCCAGTAGCACCGGCGCTAGGATCTATACCACTAGCAGCAGACGAGCCACTGTTCATTTGTTCCTCGTTGGAAGCCGACATTTGAACAACAATACTTCAAGCAAAACGTGTGTTCGAAAGGGACTGGTAATATCTGATCCAATTGATGGGCGGTTAAACCCTTTTTCTCCAAGTTTGCGCACAAAATGAAATTTCCACACACACAGACAGAAGAGGCTGAAGCTTCAGCAGTACAGTACTACAAAGGGATTAGCTCACATTTTAAGGTACTACAAGTGTAAAATATGTTTTAGAGAATTAGTGGAAGTACTGAATGTAAAAATCTCCTTTTCGACCCAATTAAAACAGATTATGATTGGGCTCAAAAGATGAAAAAGAGTACTATTCTTTAATGTCCCAACGCTCCGTTAATACTGGACCTCTGATATTAAACTATAGGTTTAATGAGATCAGTACTGCAACCCAAAGTGGTTGCATCGTTGGTTTAGATGATGCAAAAGGATGCAAAAAGACGAAAAGGCATGGATGACAGGCGAATGAGCATATAAATAACCATTTATTCATTCAAACAACTCTATAAAGACATCAACCATCGCCCAGCAACTATAATTGGTTCCAGCAGGGTATGAAATGCATAGAATAGATCTACTCTATAGCGGTAAGCGAATCAAACAACACCGATATCGATTCACCAAAATGGTCTCTTCTTATGCATTCAGCAAAGATCGGAGACACATCTATAACACATAACTTAGGATTCTTTTCAATTCTTTCTTTCGAAATTGGATAAGTATTGGTAACAACAATCTTGTCAATACAATCACAACTATTCAAGGTTTCTAAGCATCCATCGTTAAAAATACCATGGGTCCCCAATATATAGATAGAATTAGCACCACAATTCATTCTTAAATGCTCAGCTGCAGCAATAAATGAATTTGGCTTATCAATCATATCATCCAAGATGATTGCTGGTTTATTATTGACATCACCAACCAAAGTGATCAATTTTTCATGAGTTATCGAATTCAAATCATCTTCGTCGTCTGAATTATCGGCATCGTAAGATCCTCCTAAAGCATCGGAGTCCAATATTGAAGGCTGCACCAAGTGTGATGTAGAACTTACATTAGTACCATTGTTTGATCCATTGGCCTCGGCGGTTGGAGTGATCGGATAGTCATCATCGACAACATGACCTTGAACTACTCTCGCAGTTTGCATTTCACTCACAATGTTATCTTCTTCATCATCCAAATCACCAGTTCCTTTTAATGGCTTTGAATGTTTTAAATTTTTCTTTTTGTTTTTAGATGAAAAATCATCATGAGTTCTTCTACGATCAGTATGAATCATTGCAAAATTGATCTTTAAAGAATCAGCTAAAGTGGTAACCCTTTTGGTACCACCTGGGTTTTTACTTACCACCACAGAATTTTCCCATTCCGGAATATTATGACGGATCCATCTTGCTAAAGTTGGCGCCCCAAATAAATTATCGACCGGTTTGGTGAAGAAACCTTGCATTTGTGAAGCATGCAAATCCATTGATACAACATGGTCGGCCCCAGCCATAATTAATAAGTTTGCCAACATTCTAGCAGTGATAGCACCTCTATGTTTCTTCATTTTAGATTGCTTAGAATATGGAAATTGAGGTATAACAGCGGTAATCTTACTAGCAGAACCACCCTTACAGGCTGAAATTAAAATTAATAATTCCATTATATGATCATTGATGGTTGGTGAACCACTTTGAATTATATAAATATCTTCATCTCTTACAGAAACTCCAATTTGAACCGATGTTTCACCATTAGAAAACTTTTTTAATGTGCATGGGGCTGCTTCAACTCCTAATCTTTCACACACTAATTTACCTAATTCAGGATGGGAAGTTCCAACGAAAACTTTACACTTTCTCATGCCTGAGTTATCACCACTACCAATTATAGATGTCACTTTGAAGTACTGTTTTGCCTTGTTTAAAACAACTTCGTTTGATATCTTCCAAGTTGTCAAACGAAAGTCCAATAAATGAACGTTTTAAAATTTTTCTCTCATCGCTTTTGCGGGTTGTTCCTTTGGAAAAGATTTTGGCGGTTTGCAAAGAGATAAAGGGATTATGATGGGCCATATTTTCTGCCAACTGGCCGAGTAGAGATTGGGCGGTGGAATGGGCTGAATCTTATCCCAACGGATTGTCAACAACGAGCTGGGCTTTAGGCCAGAAATATATTTGACGAGATACAAGCGAGCCCCGGGATCAAGTATCATATTCAAGATTTGCTTGTGACAACATTGACCAACGCAATGCCCACGACCCAACGACTAACGGCGCATGAACTCTGCAATGGACTCTGCAATGGTTCTACAGCCATTGATACACTCATTCTATAGATTTCGACCTGTGGCCCTTGCTCCTGGCGCATCTCGATTCGTCTCAGACATCCTTTGATCCAAATTCCACCGTGGATTCACGACAAATTTTTTGAATCAGATCTTGGGACCAACTCTAAGACAACACGCCCATGTATTTGATATAAACAAGCAGTGGACACCTACAGTGAAGAGCAAACAACATACAAGAATGGCCGAGACACCTTATGCACATCTCAAGTCATTTGTAAAAGATAATTCCAATGCATCTCTACTATCTGGGGGTATAGCAGGAGCGGTTTCAAGAACGGTTGTTTCACCGTTTGAAAGAGCCAAAATATTGCTACAATTACAAGGACCAGGGTTGAAATCAAGCCAAGCGTACCACGGTATGTTTGCCACCATCTTGAAAATGTATAAAGATGAAGGGTGGAAAGGACTATTCAGAGGTAACCTTTTAAATTGTGTAAGAATATTCCCTTATAGTGCCATACAATTTGCAGTATTTGAAAATTGTAAACAGCATATCTTAATAAAATATCCTAGACATTCCAACGAATTGAATTCGTTTGAAAGAGTTATATCTGCCTCCTTAGGTGGGATTTTATCGGTTGCAGCAACCTATCCACTAGATTTAATTAGAGCTAGAATCAGCATTCGAACTGCTTCGTTATCCAAACTAGATAAGGGCAAGTTGATCAAAGCCCCATCGGTAGTTGGTACGTTCAAAGAGGTTTACTATAATGAAGGTGGGATATTGGCATTATACAAGGGAATCTTGCCCACAACTTTAGGTGTAGCACCTTACGTAGCTATTAATTTTGCATTATATGAGAAGATGAGAGAATACATGAATAGCTCACCAAAAGATTATTCGAACCCATTATGGAAGTTATCAGCAGGTGCAGCTGCCAGTTTTATTGGTGGTGTATTGATATATCCTTTGGATGTGTTACGGAAGAGGTTTCAGGTCTCAAGCATGGCTGGTGGTGAGTTGGGATTTCAATATAAATCGGTTTCCCATGCATTGGTATCCATGTTTAGAGATGAAGGGTTCTTTGGTGCTTACAAAGGGTTGACTGCAAATTTGTATAAAATAGTACCATCTATGGCAGTTAGTTGGTTGTGTTATGATAGTTTAAGAGACTGGATAGACAAATGGTGAATTTTCCTCTTGCTTCTACAATAAACCACTGTATAATTAGAATAGACATTAGAACAAAACTAACACTGCACTCTTGAGTCTCGCACGATTTCGGTTTGACCAACCAAAATTTGGCTTTTTGCGATGGTTCGATTTCCCAACGTTTGAAATAATCTATCAGAGTAAGTCCCTATATATTCAGCACAATGATTGCATCAAGAGTTTTGTTAAATGCCAGTAAGAAGGCCGCCAAGCCATCTGTTCCAATCCCAGTTGAAATGTTCCCATTGTTTGCCGCCGTAGGTGTTGCCGTTGCTTCAGGGTGTTACTTCACTTACAGACATTTTGCTCATGATAAACAATTAAGATTATGGAAAAACGCCGATTTGTCTACTTTAGATGATGTTTTGACTGCCGAAGCTAAAAAGGATGAAAAATAGACAACCGATCAGTTGATTACTTTAGCAATGTTTGTTCAATTGGTTGATTCAATGTTTGTACAATTGGTTGATACAATTTTGTTTAATAAGACAGTTCAACTAAAATGATTGGCCTCTATTATGTCCTGGAGCTACGAAAGAAAAGAATATATAAATAACAAAAAAAAGAACGAAATTACCGGAATGAAATTACTTAGTTTAATTTATTTAGATTTTTGCTTTGCATAATATACAATGGTTTATTGTAAAACTATTTACATGAAATCTATACAATTGTAGCTTCAAGACTTTATGAATTATCATTATTGACCTTCGTCTTTGATATTGGTATAATAATCAGTGATTTCGGGAATATCATCCAACATTTCAAATGCTTTCCCAAATGCTTTTTCTCCATCCAGAGGGAACCCTACTTGATTATCAATATCTGCAATGTAATTGACGTTTGTATCTTTCAATTTGTAACCTTTCTTAGATAACTCATTGGAGATGGTATTAACATCACTAGGATCGGTTATGACTTGGAAAAGAGCTTCTCCATTATATTCGTTATCACTGTCAACAAATTCTTCAACATCTTCTGCACCTACATCGATCGCCACCTCTAAAAGATCATCCAAAGTATCGGACTCTGCCAATGGTGCAAATATAATAACACCTTTTCTTTGAAACATGTACAAGCATGGACTCAATGATGCATTGAATTTAGATAACGCATGTTTGACCAACCCGATCGTCCTATTTTTGTTGTCCGTTTCCGCTTCCACTACCACAGCGACTCCTCCAGGACCCATGAATTCATAAACTACAGGTGAAGTGGTTTTTTCATCACCAATCGTTTCACCTAATCCCCTTTTAATAGCATTATCGATGATTTTCTTAGTGACGTTTAATTTCTTAGCCTTTTCAACTAATGTGAGTAATTGGGCATTTCCTTCTGCACCTCCACTTTTCACACTCGCCATAATTCTACTGGCCATAGAGTATGCTTCTCTGGATTTCTTAGCATCATTTTTGGCTTTATCATGTCTGATATTCTGCCATTTCGAATGGCCTGCCATTAGCTTTGAACAAGTGTGAAACAGCGAGTGCAGTTGCAACAGCTGCAGCTGCGATTGCACCCGCAACCGAAGTCCCAAGTTGGTCTTGTTCAAATTCAATCTCCTAACATGATTCATACCCCTATTATACTCCTTTAGACGTGTAAACCTCCAGAAATTCACCAACCTAACCTCTATTACTGGTGAAAAATTTCTCACCGTTAAGCTTCTTCAGTAGACGGTCGTGTCTGCTTACCATTTCAATCCTCAAATCTCAACACTCAACAGAGATTGAAGCACAACCATTTATATTTGAGTTGAATTGGCCTGATAGACTAAGGTAATTGGTTGGGTATCAGAAAGAGAAAGCCTAAATATAAGGGTATCAAATCTTAGGAGGTATAATAACGTTTACAGTTGGTCAATTGTGTTGTAGGTGGCTAGTTTTAAACAATAGAAGATGAGTGCCAACGATGCAATGAATAAAAGATCCCTTTTGGCGGCCATAGCCGATGAAGATTCAATTACAGGATTATTATTAGCTGGGGTTGGTCAAGTAAGTGGTGAAGATGGTAAGGAAACTAATTTCTTGACGGTTTCCCCAGGCAAAACCACAGTTGAAGAGATTGAAGAAGCTTTTGATAAATTTACCAGTGAAAGAAAGGATATTGCCATTTTATTGATTAATCAACATTTGGCTGATTTAATAAGATTCAAAGTTGATAATTTCACTAATGCATTTCCTGCTATCTTAGAAATCCCATCCAAAGATCATCCTTACGATCCTGAAAAGGATTCTATCCTTAAAAAGGTCAGAAGATTATTTGGAGAATAGTTGATTGGTTTTATTTCTTACATATATCTTTTACATTTAAAATTCTTTTTCATATACTTAATGATTATACTATATATCTATCCCAGAGATCTTAAAGATCTATTAGTTCTTTTTCTTTTTATTCTTCTTTTTATTCTTTTTCTTTTTTGGTGATTCTTCATTTGAGTTTCCAGGTGAAACGTTGTTATCTGCTTCTCCGGCCTCTTCGACTTCCTCACCATCTTCTGCATCGTCTGCTTCTTCTTCAGTGGGTTGTTGTTCCTGAACAATTTCTGGTTCTTGTCCCGCAACAGGTCCAGATTCATTGTCATCAAGCGGTATTTCAGTTATAGTTTCATCAATGGTATCATGTTTAGGTGGTACGACTTCTTCCTTAGCGTCAACTTCTGGTGCTTCAAGAGGGATTTCAGTTGTGACTTCAGGAACAGTCTCGGGCTCGGGAGCAGCCTCAGGTTCTGTAACAGCCTCAGGTTCAGGAACAGCCTCAGGTTCTGTAACAGCCTCAGGTTCAGGAACAGCCTCAGGTTCAGGAACAGCTTCAGGTTCAGCTACGGTTTCTGGTTCTGCGGCCTCATTTGACTCTGTATTCCCAGTCACTTCATTTTCAGGAGTCTTTTCAGGAGTTGCTTGAGTTATTTGGATGCTTGGCTCAGTTAAATTTTGTTCGTCAAGTTTTATTTCATGAACTGGTTCATCAGTGACTGGTTCACCTTGATTATCCAATTCTTTTGGATCGATCTCCTTTGGAGGTAAATCAGGTATAGGTTTATCATTTTCCACTGGATTGGCAACTGGGGTTGAGTTTGTAGGTTGTTTATTCCAGAAATTCTTAGCAAAGATATCAGGCAACAGGCAATCTTTGACATAATAATCTCTAACACCTACAATACGTCTATCTCTTTCACAAGCTTTCAACCATTCAGGTCTGATTATTGGAATATTCATTTCACTAGCCTTATTATACTCAGTGTTTTGTTTATTTTCTCTAGTACAAATGTAATGGGTTGTATCAACACTGACCTTCAGCTGAGAAGGATGATTGGCACCCATATTTTGCAAAGTCTCTTCAATGTCTTCAACGGTGAATTGGTCATTTGGACTTATATCCCCCAAACAAACAGTAATTCCTGATAAATCTGTCATTTTATGAGTGGTGACTTCTAATTTATCTGAAATATATACTCCTGCAGTTGTATCCAACCTTAATTGGAATTCAAAAGTTTTGTCAATCGGTAATCCACTTAGCTTTGTGGTTCTATTAGTTAAAGGTTGAGGTATTGATCCTAACTTTTTACCGTCTTTAAAAAGGAATAAATTCTTCAAATTGGCTGTACCTAAATCCAATGGGTCCCATTCTAACACACAGCTAGTTTGAGTGACATTCTTTACTTTCAAAACTGGATTGTTTGGCAAGTTTTTCCCAAACGTATTCAAGATTTCATCTTGAATATCTTTAAAATTCTTCGACTCTTGTTTTTCTGATTCAGAGTCTTGATCACACCTAATCTTGACAATTGAACCTGCTTTAACTCCATTAGGCAACAAAATAGTGGGGAATTCTATCAAATGATGATCCTTGGTCAATAATAGAGCCAATGACGCATCTAACTTACCTACTGTCAACGATACTTCAACCATGCTATCGTACTATCTTGTTGGTGTTAGGTCAACTTTTTTGTCGACACTTCGCGTATGAGCCTGCCACTCTCGTTGGTGCTGATGTTAGTATGGCGCTCTGTTTTCGTGCTATTAGAGTTGTTAGATGGGTGGGATTGGGCCCAAGGAAGCGGCTGGCCGTAAGGAGCATAGAGAAAGGCAGGAGAATCGAGTCTGTGTAATTTTTACGTAGATAGTGAACAATCTCTCGCTTCTAGCCATAATTCACAGCAGAAAACAAACATTTGTATCAAATTTATCATTCAGTTACACAACATATATAAGACAAAAGAGTCCATGTTTGGTTACACATTTGGTTACCCATACACCAAGCAAGCTGTTTCGGTTTTTTTACAATTCTGTTTTTCCAATTTTTTTATGTCTTTTTTCTATTTTTCAATTAATTAGTATTGTTACATTCAATTTGAAGTTTTATTGTAGCCTTTTCAAGGTAAGTGTTCCACATTGAAATTTAACAATTTGAAATCTAAGCTATATCATTTTTAGTTTTGTCTACCCAAGTAGGATCAATCAAGTCCTTTTTATTTTCCAACATGACTCTATAAGAAGTCTTGATGGTACCTTCACTGACCCCAGTTTTGTCAGCGATTTTCGATGATTGTAAATCAGCCCCAAATACAAGATTTGCCATATAAATCACAGTTGCGGCAATGGTTGTTGGTGATCTACCAGCCAATACCCCAAACTCTGCACATTTTCTTGCAATATATTCAGCAGCATTGGTGATTTGTGTAGACAACCCTAAATTAGAACAACATCTTCTAATCAAATCTTCAGCTGAAGTTTGAGTGGTTTGAATGTTATCTTCAACCAAAGCAAAAGCATTTGGACTAGTTGCATTCTTTTCTTGAATAATCTTATTCATTATTTTAAAAACCTTGCCAATTTCTTTCTTTGGGACATTAGTCAAAGCCCAAATCTCCTTGAAAGAACGAGAAACTTTAGCTTTACGACAACCAATAAAGATTGCAGCCGCCATGATCGATTCTTGAGACTTACCACGTAAAGGTCTTTCCTCGTACACCAATTTATAGACTTCTTTAGCACCATCTTGAACGATCTTAGGCAATTGATACCCATCACACATTTGGGAAATCTTGGCGAAAGCTGCAGATAAATGATTATCCTTTCTATCAACCAAAGACTTGGATTGGGCTCTACTCAATTCTCTACCTGCTTTCAAACTATCTGGTGAGTTTGAAATCATGGTTGACAAATCCTCATGATCTAATAATGGATTACCAGCGTCACCTACACGGCTAGGATCATCTCCATTTTGATCATCATTGCTAAAGGTTCTCCACTCCGACCTAGTATCAACCACACGATCACTCAATACAAGACCACATGTACCACAAACTATATCTCCTTCACTGAATCTTTCAATCAAATCTGGAGGATATATTTTACAATCTGGACATGTAAGAGTGATGTTCAAATTTGGCCCTGTAAAAGGTTCATCTACCACGGTGGAAGTCTGAACACTCATTACACTCTCTTTCACTACGTCCTGACTCTCCTCTCTCGAACAATAGATTAACTTTCCAATTGATTATTAATCACTGGATTAGCCCCTAAAAGTCTTGAAGCTTCTACCCTCAAAGTGTTCTAATCCTACAGCGCAAACAAATGACAAATTAATGTTTTGCTTAAACTGAAGTAACCCTTGAATAGATCAAATATCCAATATAGTCTTGATGGCACCGATGTTTATTCTAGTTAAAGAATAAATTGAACAAGCAGTTGTTGATAGTAAAAATTTTCTGCTCTCAAGTTTCTGTGTTCGCACTTTTATGCTAAGGATCACCGAATTGGGTGACAACTTACGTAATAAATTGACACTGGCAACGGCTTACGTTATTGCCGGCAGGTTGGCTTTAAACAGAGGAAGCAGAAGAGGATCACATAATCGAATTATGATACAATACATTAAGCTACGTTATATAGGGATGCCCATGGCACTTAAATCATCGGCAATTTCTTCCTCAGTAGCTTTTCTTAATAACAATTCATAGCTTGAATCATCGTTATTTGTTAAGTTAACAGGAGATGGGATACCATGGAATTGAACTAGGCCATTTAATATACCTAGTTCTGAATTCAAATCATTTCGCTGCTGCACTAGTTGAATTAAGTTACGTTGTTTGAGTGCTTTCTTTGTCAAAGGCTCTTCCACCATATAGCCATTCATGTGACTATTCCCATTATTAAGACCATTCATATTCGTAAGGATATTCGTACCATTAGCTATATTGATCTTGGCTCCATTCATATGTCCGTTTATTTGATGTGGCTGCGATGACTTGGGTGTATCACTTGGAATGGCAGAATAACTATAATCAGGAACTAATTGGTCCATTTGGTTTCTTTCTTTATTGATCTTATACCATTTGGAGGTAGTTTCCAGTATCATATCACTCTTACCATCCATCATCTTTCTCAAGAAGTCTTGATGAATCATAGTCCTTGTTGCTATTGTTTCAGAATTAATACATTTTAGTCTATAATTTAATGTATTGTTTGCCAATCTTAAACTATCTTGATAAAACCCATTTATCTTGTAATATATCTTGGTCAACTCTGGGTGTGAACCATCTAGGCAAAGTTTTAACTCATGCTCTAATAATTTCAACTTATCTTGATATAACTTATCTCTGATCTCAACAAATGATTTTTCAATATGAATTAATTCTTCTACAGCCAATAATCGTTGTTCATTAAGGTTTACACCATTACTTGAATCTTCTTCCTCTTCATCTTCTTCTTGAACCTCTTCTTCTTCCTCGTGATCAGCTTCATGGTCTGCGTTATCTTCGTGTTCTTCATCGGCCCCGGTTTCGTCAACATTGTCATCTTCATGTTCATTATTTGGTTTATCATTTTCATGTTCATTTTCTTGTTCATCTTCTTCCTTTTGGTCAGGTTCACCTTTGGAATTATCTTCTTCTTCTTCTTCTTCTACAGTACCATTAAGCTTTGGCTTCTTTGAAGAATCTACACTTTCAACATCTTCTTCGTCTTCTAAAATTCTTTTTCCATTATACTTCGAATTACCATTAGTCAGGGTATCATTTTCATCATCCAATGCATCATTACTCCCCTGTACACTCTCATGGACACCATTGCCTTGAATATTTATATTAATATCTTCAATATTAGTTAAATCCTTTAAATCATCGTCATCAGAATCAATACCTTGTAATCTTGCCAATTCAGTCAATTTGCTTAAAGTATTTAAGTCCAGTACATTTTCACTGCTCGAGTTTTCTGGCCTTAAAAAGTCCATTTTATCAGTTTCTGCTTCTGATTGATCACCCAATTCACTTAATTCTGAACTTTCGTTTTCTTCTTGATTCGTTTCTTCCTCTTTTTCTTGACTATTTGGTTCAATGTTGTACACGTCTTTCTGATCTATGCTAGTCGTTACGCCTCCGTCAGTACTGATCACATCCATTGAGCTATTTTTATTCTTGGTGTTCCCTGTCGTGACAGTCGATGTGGCCGCTTTCATTGGTGATGCTAAACTCTTCACTCGAGTGCTATTCTCCCGTTCCAGCCCTATTGTCTATTGATTGACCTGATACTTCTATATCTTTCACTAAGATACGTGTGCTGAGTTCCTGTTTATGTCCACGGGTCTGGGCGTCTGATGCTTCCACCCCAAGTTACTAGAAACCAAATGAAAACAAACACAGAAACAAAAAAAGAATAAAAGACCCCGCAAAGTACTGTCCCACGCTTGCAGTACTACTATGTCTTCACTATAATCAACCCTGGAATGTACACTGGCTTCAGCTCCGTCTTTGGCCAATTGTTTACCTTTAAATGAAATAGTATTTCCCTATCAATTGTATCTCTTCGTTCGGTTTTCCTTTGAAATTTCTCAGTTGAGAGGGCCGTGCGCCAACCACACTGTGGTATCGCTTATATATGGGTGTACCGATGAGAACATACAACCTTGAAAATTTTATGAGAAGAGATGAGATTCACTTAGTAAAGAGAATCTAACAATCACTGTAAAGATGTCATCCTTTAGTGGTTTATTTGGGGACAGAAGCGGTTCTAATGATCTGAAAGTGAGCGAATTGTTTAGTGTCAGTGCGAAGCCGATAGAGAAGGGGAAGCTTATCAAACAGAGTGAAATTAACTCTGGTAAGACCGTTAAACCTGTCAAGACTGTTAGTGCATCTGATGATATGGAATTAGATTCAGACAGCGAAGGAGAGAGTGATGAAGATGACGAAGATGAAAGTGACGAACAAGATGAAGATGAGAGTGACGAACAGAAAGAAAAGGTAGACGAAGAAAATGAAGATCTAGAAGCCGAATACTATAGAAAATTATTGAATGAAGGTGGTAAAGCCGAAGAAGAAGAACCAAAGAAACCGAAAAAGCAAGATAAGTCCACCAAGGCCAAAGTTATCGATTTAAAAGAAACAGAACTTGAAAAGGCTGAAAAGACCATCTTTGTTGGAAATGTTCCAGTTTCAGTCGTGACATCAAAATCAATCTATAAAAAATTTCAACTTTATTTTCAACAGATTGGTAAAATATCATCAATTAGATTTAGATCTATTTCATTTGATGAAGCCTTACCTAGGAAAATAGCATTTGCTCAAAAAAAATTCCACGATTCAAGAGAAACTTTAAATTCATATATTGTATTTGAAACTAAAGAAGCATCATTAAAAGCTTGTGACTTTAATGGGAAAACATTTGAAGATTATCATTTGAGAGTTGATCATATTAACCATCCTTCACCAAAAGATAATAGAAGAACGATTTTTGTTGGGAATTTAGATTTTGAAGAAACTGAAGAAACATTATGGAGATATTTTAATGAAAAAATTGATAATGATGTTGAAAGTGTTAGAATTGTTCGAGACTCTAAGACTAATATTGGTAAAGGATTTTGTTTAATTCAATTTAAAGATTCACTTTCAGTTAATAAAGCATTATTATTGAATGATAAACCAATTAGTAAAGAAAAAACAAGAAAATTAAGAATTTCAAGAGCTAAATCAAATGCTAAACCATCGATTTTATCACCAAATCATGTAGATAATCAAAAGAACCAAAAAACGAAACCAAAATCCCTTCAAAGTTTAAATGATAAGCAAAAGACAAGGTTAGGAAGGTCTAAAATCTTGGGTAAGGCTGATAAAGCTACAATTGGACAAAAAGTTATATTTGAAGGTGAAAGAGCTAGACAATCCAATGGAATCAAGGGAAAGAACGGTGGTTTAAAGGTTAAGAAACCAAGACATGACAAGTCAAAAAGACCAAGAATAAGAGAAAGAAGTCAAAGGTTTAAGGAGAACTTGAAGAATCAGGACCAGAGCCAGGGCCAGGGCCAAGGTCAAGGTCAGCGTCAGGGCCAAGGTCAAGGTCAGCGTCAGGGCCAAGGTCAAAGCCAACGTCAGGGCCAGGGTCACCGTCAAGGCCAGGGCCAACGTCAAGAAAGAAGGTAGGTTGTATCTATAGTTAGCATAAATTGCATTGCCATTATTTGCCCTTATCCTCTTCCTCCCTCATCGTCCCTAATGGCCCATGGTCCTCCCTTGTCCTCCCATGGTCTCATCGGTTCTGTCTCACCTTACGACTCCATTGTCCGTTGCGCTGACGTAATCACCGTAGATAACGAGCCTTATCTGGCACGGACAAACCCCCTTTTCAGATCAAGGATAAATACTTACAGAAAGACGGGAGAGTTCACTTTGCTACTAAAAGCTATACCTTAAGCGTTAGACTTATTACCACCTTTTATAACATGGGAGGAAATACATCCAAGCAAGTGCCAATTGCACAAGACGACGAAATCACCACTGAGAAACATGATTATTTAAGCCCAGACGACCAATTGAGTCAATTCAGTAAAGTCTTGAACAACTTGAAGTTGAATGATGTGCCAGCAAACACTGCCGACGTTAGTGTTGCCGATTATGATATTAGTACTGCTTTGACTAGTTGGGAGCATGAATTCCATGATAATTCTAGAAATGTTTTGGCACAAAATGCCATGGCTAACAATGACATTTATTCGGTCATTAATGATTCTTCAATGTCCACCAAAATCAAAGAACAATTCTTGTTTAATGTCGAGTTGAAAACCATTGGTAGTCCTGGATTCTTTGATAATCAGAAATCTTCCGGTCGTTGTTGGATGTTTGCCACATCTAACGTCTTGAGAAGTCATGTCATTAAGAACTACAATTTAAGTCCTGATAAGTTCCAATTATCCCAGGCTTATTTCTTCTTTTATGACAAATTGGAAAGAGCCAACTTTGTTTTAGACAGTCTTTTAGAAACTTATGACTTGCCTTTGGATTCAAGATTGGTTAACTATATTTTGTCTGATCCTATCAGTGACGGCGGTCAATGGGATATGATTGTTAATATCATTGAAAAATACGGTGCTATTCCTCATGAATTCTTCCCTGATAATGCTCAAACAACAGCTACTTCTACTTTAAACTATATTTTAAAGGAGAAACTTAGAGAATTTGGATTGATTTTAAGACATTTGAAATTAAAAGGAGCTTTAGATGTTTTAATTAAAACGGTTAAAGAATCTATGATGAAAGAAATCTATAATATCGTTTCAATTAGTTTGGGTACTCCACCAAAACCAAATGACAAGTTCACTTGGGAATTCCAAGATAAAAATGGTACATTTAAATCGTTTGAAACTACTCCATTGGATTTCTATAAAAACCATATTGCCTTTGATGTAACCAAATCGTTTTCGTTGATTCATGATCCAAGAAATCCAAGCGGTAAGTTATATACTGTGGACAGATTAAACAACATGACAAATGGTAGACCAATTCAATATGTCAATACTTCATTGACTGCAATGAAACAAACCGCCATCAAGATGTTGAAAGGTGATGAGCCTGTTTTCTTTGGTTGTGATGTGGGTAAATATTATGATAGAAATAGTGGTGTTTTAGACACCAACCAATTCAAGTTTGATATGGCGTTCGGTACCGACTTGAAAATGACCAAAAAGGATAGGTTACAAACTGCATCGTCTGCAATGACTCATGCAATGGTATTAACTGGAGTCCATTTAGACTCCTTTGGCAATCCTGTTAGATGGAAAATCGAAAACTCCTGGGGGCCTGACGTCGGAGACAATGGTTATTATTTGATGACTGACAGCTGGTTTGATGAGTTTGTGTTCCAGATTGTTTCTTCTAAGACTTATGCCACTAAGGAAGACTATCAAGTCTTGAAAGGTCAAGATTATAATGTCTTGCCATTTTACGATCCAATGGGCGCTTTAGCTTGATCCAAAACGGTCTCTGTCTCTAATACGTACAACTATATCTACTTAACTATATGTCATCTCCATGAATCGTTCCAAGTGAATTGCCGCCGTTTATACCGGGCTTCCCTCCTCTATTATGCCTTTGAATGGATCTTTGACTGCGAACTGAATCAACGAAATCTCGAGGAATCGTACACAAACGCAGTAGATTTGTATCGAATTGCATAGGGCAGAGGTTTCTGTAGCGTTGTAAGATTAGGACGGTTCAGCCATTCACGACCTAAGGAGACACTACCTAAGGAGAACCGCTGATAGAAGCCGCTGAGAGAAGAACCGCTGACAAGTCGTCTACAAAGTTGTCAAATGGCGTCGAAACTCGAATCACAGCTTCTTGACATTGAAGAAAGGTTTCAAGCGGCCAGTAACGACCAGGATCTAAATGACTTGATTGCTACCATTGACAAAGTCACCGAGGACATCAATAGCAGCAAAACTCAGTATGTCACCAAAAACCTGAAAAAGCTTCAAACAGATCTAACGAACATTGAATTAAGTCGGGCTAAGCTATCTGAAGCCATTAATATCAACCAAGACTTGGTCAAATTGTTTTCCACCTCCAATGATTTGGGTAACTCGTTGACTTATCAGCTAAAATCGTTGGATAAGGAAATCAATCGAGTTAATGAAGCCATAGATTATGTGACCCGAACCAAATTGTTGAAAAATAACATTAATCAAGCAGTCTATGCTTTAGAACACAACAATTGGGAATTGGCTGCTAAATGTATACATACCATTCGAAGCGAAGTTCCAGATGCCTTAATAAACGGCCGATATGCTTCGTCGGTTATCCCATCCACCGATATTCCCGAATTACCTAAAACTGTCATTGAAAAATCCATCGATCAATTAATCGAAATTTTCAGAAATAATTTTATGAAAGCTGCTGAATCTAAGGATATTCCAGAACTAACTAAGTATTTTCAACTATTCCCTTTAATCGGACAAGAAGAAATAGGATTGAATTGCTACTCAAAGTTCATATGTCAAATCATAACAGATACTTCGAGAAGTTTGATTCAGTCGATTGGAACTGACTCAAAAAAACTGGGATTATATTCCAGAAGCAGTATGCAATTATTTGAAAATATATCGATGATGTTATCTCAGCATGGCCCATTGATCAAAAAATACTATTCTTCTACTTATCCTAACGCCATTATATATATTATTGTTAAGATTCAGCATGAAATTGATTCTCAAATTGGTTTAATTACTGATACGTTCTATGACGTTAATAGAATCGACAAGACTTTACAAGATATCAAACTTTATACATTCCCCACCTTGATTGGACGTCATAATCCAGATAATCAACTTCATAATCATGATGAGAATACTCCAACTCCTAGACATTCATTCAATGATGAAAATGAGCTTGTAACTATTGTTGATGCTGGTGATTACTTTAATGAGTTTGCTAGTATCTTTAACTACTGGTCATTGTATTGTAAATTCATCACTACCAGATACTTCCAGCAGCAAGTAGGGACAACCAAATTATCAGTTCCTAAACTAATCCAAGATTCGAACTTTACCAAGAAAATCCATTCTAAATACTTACCAGCGTTTGAATCTATTTTCAAGTTTTACTTCCGCCGTTCGTTGGAAAAGGCCATAATAATTGAAGAACTACCATCTTTAGAATCATATTTATTGATTAATTCATCTAAATTCCCTGATCCGCCACCTTGCTCATCAGTTATTGATGATTTCACTTTGGTGTTAAATACTTGTCTTCGAAGTGTAATTGATTCAGCTCAACAGACGTCAGTTAAAGAGTTTGTCAGTGATGCTATTAAAGTGATTCAGGACGATTTAATAAATGGATATTTGATCAAAGAGTTAAATGATAACCTGCCCCGTTATAATTCATCTTTATCATTAATCACCAAATCCGGTATTTCTTCAGCTCATATCTTAAGTGGAGCTACAAGTCCTGGTAGTCTGAGAGGAACCACTCCTATTCCGGATTCACATGGTATTGGAGGTATGGGATTCTTAAAGGGGGCGCAAAGTGCATTTGGTAATGTAGTTGGTGGTGCTGGAGCAGGAATAACCAATCCAATAAACTCAACAAGTGGATCCATAGCTAACAATCCAAGGTTAGTAAGCTTTGTATGTTATTTAAATACTGTTGCAGTTGCCCAAGATTATATAGGTAGAATCATATTGAACTTTACAAAGAATGATGCAAGATATTTGAAGAATAGCTTCCCATTCGGAGATGATTCAGAAATTGTTAAAAATATATTGAATGAAGAATTATTAGAGCCATTCGTCACCACCACAAATCGAATAATTCAAGAAGCGTTGATCAATTTTTACAATCAGTCAATCAAAACCAAGATGCTTACGATTGTTTCAGACTTCATTAGCGATTCAGATGAAACCAATTACTTGATTTATTCATCTAGTATTATGAACGATACCTCGTTGATTTTCCAATTCACCAATGAATGGAGAAACTTAATTCGACCATATCAGCAGATACTTCATCACGAATTGGTGTTTAACAAATTATTAAGATTAATCATATTAAATCTAGCTAACTTCATGGAAAAAAGATTGATTCAAGTATTAAAGAAGTTCAAAATCAATGAATTAGGAGCATTAAAATTGGAGAAAGATGTTTCATCGTTTATTTCTGAAGTTTGTGAAGATAATTATGAATTGAGAGAGAAATTCATTAGGGTAACTCAATTGATTTTGTTGGTCGGGATGGATGATGACGAATACGATGAAAATAACCATGATAATGATGAAGAATATGGAATCAATTGGGTGTTAACCAAGCAAGAAAGAAAAGAATTCAGAAGGTTTAGAGTATAAATACGAAGTAGGAGGCTGATCATGGCCCCAACTGTACCCTAAAAGAAGAAGAATCACGTACTACTCTATAATCAAAGGTTACTAATTAGTCTACAATCAAAGGTTTCTAACTACTCTACAATCAAAGGTTTCTAATTACTCTATAATCAAAGGTTATACTAATTATTTATATTATCTATATAAGATTTATATACTAAAATACAATAGTCATTTATTCGTTATTATGCTTGTTGCTGCTGTTGCTGTTGCTGTTGCTGGTCTTCTCGACCACATCGGGCTTGATTCTCATTCTATCAGTTATATTATCGTATTTTGGATGAGTGAAATCACATTCATAGCCTTTAGGGCAGAATCCAGTCAAAAATAACGGACAGTATATCTTACGGACATGTCTATTGACACATTTGGGACCTTCAGGGCAGAACCCACGCTGGTAATTTGGACATTCAGGGATCTTCAGGTGTGGGTCGACATGCAAGTACAAGCAATCGTTTGTCTGGGTACAATACCCATTACGTGAATAGAATAAGCATTCAGGCATCTTACGCAAGTTATATTCATGGAGAAACTCACAGTGGTCGTTCTTCTTACACAACCCTCTCAACCAATGCTTACAAACGATCTTGTTGTTATACATAGCCGCCACATGCTTGTTGGGGCAGTTATTGCCATTGGGGCATGAATTAGGCACGGATGGATTGTAGTATTGGCAAACGGGACGGTCTGGGTCGGTACCAAAGTTGTACTCTCTCCTCAAAAACGGCTCAAACTTGAACCGTTGGTTTCTGTTGTCCGGGTGGATTATGGGGTTGGACTGCAACATGGTATAGTGTACTAAGCGTAAGGTACTAAGCGTGTGATATTAAGCGCTTGGTACTATATAATCAGTAATTGCCTCTGACAATGCCTGAAAATTTCGTTGATTATAAATATATTGTGTTTGGGACGACCGTTGCAATCCACCTTTTGCATCCGTCATGTGCTGGCCGGCGTCAGGTGATTGGAAAGGGGATCAATCGACGGCAGAACGATGCCTGGCAAGCCTATTTAAGGTTTCAACCGGGAGGAAATTGGAAAGCAATTTGCATTGGCATTACTCGGCATAGTTTGGCAGCACTCAGCGTTGTTAGTATTGTTGCATTGAACATAAAAAGCATCCGTTGTTGGTGTGGTAGTACTATTGTAGTAGTAGTAATAGTAATAGTAGTTTAGGTGGGTATACCTTCATATGCACTGATCAGACGATTTGCAGACCGGGGGTTGATGATAAAAATAGGCAGAATTGCATTGTATTTGACATTGATAATTTGCACTGTGGTGATTCGTTTTCGGTATAATTGTAAAAACTCCCCTCCACAGATGGTCGATATGGAACCTGAAGACTACGATGCAATTATAATTGGATCCGGGTTGGGTGGTTTGGCTACGGCATTGCAAGCATTGAATAATGGTAAGAAAGTCATCATCATTGAAAAGTCTCATAAATACGGCGGCAACTCAATCAAAGCTTCTTCAGGCATTAATGGGGTGCCAACAAAGTACCAGCCAGTCTTGGGCGATTCCACAAAGCTATTTATTGAAGATACTTTGAGATCGGGTAATGGCTTGCTGAATGAAAAGTTGGTTCGAATATTGGCCGATGAATCCAAAGATGCCATCAATTGGTTGGTGGATCAGCTCCAAATTGACCTATCCGAAGTCAGTCAAATGGGCGGTCATTCAATGCCTAGAACTCATAGAGGCTATCAAGCAGGTCCACCTGGCTATGAAATCATGACGGCTCTTATGCGTAAGATAATGACCTACCCCCAGGTTAAGATATTGGTCAGTTCCAGATTATCAAGGATTTTGATGGATACAGATGGATCTCGGGTGGTTGGAATTGAGTATACAAATGTCACGGATAATACTATAAATACAGTTTATGGCAGAAACTTGGTATTGGCCACTGGTGGCTATTCTGCTGACATTTATGAGCTCGATTCACTAGTAAAGAAGTATAGACCCGATTTAATTAACTATCCCCTGACCAATAGCAATTTCACTAGTGGTGATGGTCATAAAATAGCCGTCAGAGACTGCAATGCCAAGTTGATCGATATGAACGAAGTTCAAATCCATCCAACAGGATTTGTCCAGTTTACACCTGATGAAGTGAACAATAGTAAGAAATTCTTATGTGGAGAGCTTTTAAGAGGCATTGGGGGCATTTTAGTAAGCCCCATATCTGGAAACAGATTTATTGATGAATTACAAACCAGAGATGTGGTTTCCAACTCGATATTGGAACATTGTAGCTTCCCAACTGGTCCTTATACCAAAGCTCAAACTGCCATTTCTTTAATCTTGGTCAGTTTAAAAGATTACCCAAACGCAAAGACTCACATTGATTTCTATTCAAAGATGGGTTTATTACGTGAAGGTTCAATCAATGATTTGCATAGGTTTACAACAAGCCTCAACCCAGAAATAGATAAAGAAACTTTGTTACAAACATTGAATAAGTACAACGCAGTCCTAGATAATGGTGATAGTTTAGGACGGAAAGTGTTTGGATCCAAATTCAATTCAGATGACTTCTTTTTTGGTTTTGTAACTCCTGTGTTGCATTATACTATGGGAGGTATTAAAATTAATGAAAACTCAAATGTTGTAACTAATGAAGAAAAGCCAATCAGAAACTTATTTGCGGTCGGTGAAGTTGGCGGTGGTCTCCATGGACATAATCGATTATCTGGTTCTTCATTACTCCAATGTGTTGTTTTTGGAAAGAGAGTAGCTAGACTCATCAGATAAGCTCAGACGAACATCAGAAACAGTAAGCCATGATTGTATGACCAAAACAGTTTGATATAGTAAATATAAATAAAATTGTATATATTAAAAAGTTGACAAATAATACATGTTGAAGAATAAAATGGAACGATAAAAGTCTACTCGTTTAAAGATGGTACACTTTCGTTGTTTCCTAGTTTATTGGCCAATTCATTCAAATTCTGATCGTTTAGTTTATTGACAATAGGGGTAGAATTGGTATTTGATCTTTTTCTATCACGTCTTTCTCTTTTATCTCTGTTTAGGAGTTTTTCACGATCTAAAATGTTATCATCTGGATTATGGCTCGCTACGAAGATCATTAGGTTATTACGTCTTCTCATCCCTTCACGAACCCAAAATTCACTTCTATATAATTCCCAGCCTTCTCTGACATCGGTATTAAACACCCGGGCATTTAATACCAACTTAACATCGGCTATTCCGACTCTTGGTTGACATTGCAGCTGAATTGATACTAATAGTACTTCCAACTTAGAATTCTTGTTTTTTTCAGTACTTGGGTCAATTTTATGAAGGGCATTTAGTCCAATCATTACAAGGAATAACATAAACTCTCGAATCAAATCTGAAAAGCCATCAAGCAAAGGATTTTTTATTTTGACCAATCTTACATTTAGTTGACGTAGCCCTTTATTTGTAGACGATAAGAATTTTCTTGGTAAGACAATGGTTTTTTGATATTCACCTGATAAATAATATAACAGTAAAGTGACCAATAAGGCTAGTAATATAAAAGTTAAAATCACTCTGAATGAAGATTTGGTTGAAGCTTGATCCCAATACAAATGATGAGATATAGACGCTATTAAAGAACAAAGAATTGCCATAAATGTCAAATATTTTCTTCTTAATGCTCTCTGTTGAATCACTTGTTCTCTTAGGCTTTCTTCAAGAATCAATAAATTACGGAATACTTTCCCCGTTGCAGGCGTAGACGTATACCCACTGCCTATAATAGGATGAGACTTTTCACTACCATCAGACTTATTAGACTTTCTCCTTATCCTCTTCTTCGGCTTTGGACTTGGAGGTGTTGAATCATTACTTTCCCTCCTTGGCGATGATTTTCTACTTCTTGAGCCACTGCCTCTGCCTCTTGATTCTTGGCTTCGACGAGACTTGGCCCTCGATGGCGATGCATCCCTATCTGAAAAGGAAGACATCTTGGAAGCTGGTGAGCTCAAATCCAATGAATTCTGAGACCCGATCTCTGAGTCTGAGTATATGCCAAACTCATCGTTCTCATTGGGAGTCGTACCGTATGGAGATATGTTTATCAAGGAATCAGACGAGGACATCACCGGCAGTTTTGGAGGTAGCGGTATAAAGCTTTCCAAGAGCTCTGCTCTGTTGATCTTACTGTTTAAACCTTGCATCGAAGGAGATGACGGAGGCGAGGCCGATGGGGATACCGATGGGGACACCGAGGGGGACATCGATGATGTGGATTTCTCATCGTTCTTCAAGTCTGGCATCCCATCGATCCCATCAGGGATCCATTTCGCTACCTCTTCCTTACTCATGCTCTCGCTTGACATCTCAGCTGTTGACGTTTGACACCTTCAGTAGGAGAATTTTTTCTTCTGATTGTTCGCGTAACGTTTACCCCAATATTAACACCAGAACCGCTCAGTAGGAGGTAGGAATTGGCATCAATTGACGGTAGAATCGGCTGAAGCATGTCTAGTCTTAAGGATCAAAAGCAGCAGTTTGTATCGGACTTGCTAGGGAGTTCTCTTAGTGAAATTTACAGGAATGTAGGTATCTCGGTGATGTCATACTTGACGTTCAAGTTGTTCAAGACCGAGTTGGCTGACAGCTTGGTGATGGATGTGTTGTTGAATGTGGTGGTGCTTCTTGCATCTATAACAGCCTACTCGAATCACATTGGCACGTTGTACCAGGGCCTAACCATACCTATCTTGGTGATTGGGGCTATGAAAATCATCAACAACTCAAGAAAGAAGGGCCACCATAGAAAAGAGTCTAAAAAACAATCAAATCCAGCTACAGAGTTAGGTTCTACCCTTTTGAAACCAAAGGGTTTCATAACAGCATATAGATCTCATATGTTAATACTTACCAATTTGGCGATTTTGGCGGTAGATTTCCATATTTTCCCTAGAAGATTCGCCAAAGTTGAAACTTGGGGGACATCTATAATGGATATGGGAGTTGGATCATTTGTATTTTCCATGGGGCTTGTCAATTCCCGTAGCCTTATTAAACAGAAAATCAATGGCACAAAAAAATCAGATGGTTCTACAACTAATAAATTCACAATATTAGGGTATTTTCAACTAATTTGGACCAACTTTGTCAAAGCTTTACCTATGTTGGTATTTGGTATCATTCGATTGATTAGTGTTAAAGGTCTTGAGTATCAAGAACATGTTACTGAATATGGTATTCATTGGAACTTTTTCATGACCATTGGTTTATTACCCATTTTCATTGCCATATTAGACCCACTTTTTGAGTTAATGCCAAGGTTCTTGGTTGCATTCTTGGTCACCATTGTATATGAAGTTATGCTTGTTAAGTTTGATTTGATATCTTATATTCTAACCAGTGAAAATCGATTAGATAATATCATTACCATGAATAAAGAAGGTACATTTTCATTCATAGGGTATTTAAGTATATTCATTTTTGGTCAATCTTTTGGTTCATTTGTTTTAACTAATACAAAAACAACTAACAATTTAATCGGTTTCAATAATAACTTTAAAAAAAGCTGGCTTAGTGTAACGTCCACTCAAGGTTTGATTGTATCCACTATAATCTATCAACTGATCTTCCTTTTTGTTTACCAATCTCCTAGTTTTTATAATATCTCAAGAAGATTAGCTAATTTGCCTTACGTATTAATGATTGTTTCATATAATTCGTTTTACTTATTATGTTACAATCTATGTAATGAGTTCTCGGGAGATAATGTTACTGGTTCTGCAATCCTAGAGTCAGTTAATAAGAATGGATTATTCTTCTTTTTGATCGGTAATTTGTTAACAGGGTTAGTTAATATGACAATTAATACCTTAGAGTGTGATAATGCCATTTCATTCATGATTTTATTGGCCTATGGGCTTGTAATCACCTCAAGCGTCTACGTATTAGATATTTTAGGCATATATATTAGAATATAATCAAACAAATTTCGCAGCCTTGCAATTCCATCAGTTGCTGCAAAAACAATAAATAGACACCAATTTGCAAGCAAATTTCCAAATCGGGTCCTCTGAAAGAGCCTCTAAAGGAGCAAGACGTTAAGAACGGTGGGAAATGTAGATTTAACAAGGAAGATGTGATCTATGACAAATAACAGTTGGAAACTGTTGATTAATAAACTCAATAGGTCTACCCACAAAACTATCACCCACCGGTTGTAAAGTGCCTTCAAATACTTTGATGTTGGTAACAGAATAAGCAGGGGTCTCTCCTATAGTTATAAATGCCATTAATCTCCCGTATTCACCTTGAACAACATTACAAGAAGCTCCTGAACTGAAGGTTAACAGAGTTGTAATTTTGACCTCGATTGCAAATTTTACAGTAATGAAGAAAAGGTGGATTGCAAGGCTTTGATCACCCGAAACTGCAAAGCTAAAAGACCCCGAAAGACCATTCAGAATCGAACCGGTCTTACCATGAGTCATGTCCAAACATTGATTACTCAATTCATATATGTTTTGGGTGTTATAGACTATATCTCCTTCATGGAATTCAAATTTCTTTAGTATTCCATCTTCGACAAAATAATTATCGTTGGTACTTTTAACGTGGAAGGCGGTATTAGGCTCGGATAACTTGGATTGGTATAGTTTACTCTTAGTTATTTGGTCCATGGAGTCAACAATGTAATAATCGCCGTCCGGAGGTGAATTGTATTGAATACTTTGAGGCTGATTAGACATTCTCCTGAAGTATGAATAATCTAATGGATTCGAAGACAAGTCTGTTACTTTGCCCGACCCAAACTCATAAGCGGTGAAATCTTTGGTTATTGGAGTACCTTGGTTAAAACCAAGATTCATTAATAACAAAACTAACAAAAGCATCTGTGTTTCCGGATACTAAAAGAGGTGTACTAGCTACTTATATATGGGACTAACAATTTTGTTCTGCCTGCCTGCCCTGCTGCCCTGCCTGCTTTTCCCGCCGTAGCACCAGCTCCCACCACCGTCGCACGATATCTGCGTTATGGCATTTTGTTATGCTTGGCTGTGCTCTGCTCTACTCTCTGCTCTGCTCTCTGTCCCGCCTGTTGCTCCCATTATGCCTGCTCTGCTTGCTGCTCCTGCCCTGCCCTGTTCCTGCTCTGCTTGTGCTGGTAGGCAGTGTCGCAGTCGTTTAAACGGTTTCTGTGTCACAAGATTTTTCTCACTTATACGAAATTAGACGCTTAACCCTTAGCTAGGATTCAATTGCTGATTAGTAGGAACTTGAGTTGTAATATAGTGGTAGTCGGTGACGTATAGCGGTATAGAGGACAAGAATTGAATAATCCAATTTCAAACCGAACAGTAGAGAGACAAATAGATAGAATTGACCCAATATGAGTAATATTGCATCGTCATCTTCATGGACCTCGTTTTTGAAGTCGATTGCATCATTCAATGGGGATTTATCGACTTTAACAGCACCACCTTTCATCTTATCTCCAACATCGTTATCTGAGTATTCACAATATTGGGGTGAACATCCTGATTTATTGCTAGAACCTAACTTCTTGAAGGAGTCCGATGAGTCCGATCAAGATGAAAGACAAGCAATGGCATTGAAAAGAATGGTTGCAGTTGTTAAATGGTTTATATCAACTTTAAGGTCTCAATATTGTTCCAGAAATGAAAGTATGGGATCAGAGAAGAAAGCCTTAAACCCATTTTTAGGAGAAGTTTTCGTTGGGAAATGGCAAGATGAATCTACAGATGGTAAATTTGGGGAATCTATATTATTATCTGAACAAGTATCTCATCATCCACCAGTTACAGGTTACAGTATAATCAATGAAAAAAATAACACTGTTTTACAAGGTTATAATGGAATTAGAGCCACCATGTCAACCACTTCAATTAACATTAAACAATTTGGCCATGCCCTTTTAGAGTTTAAAGATTTGAATGAAAGTTATTTGATTACTTTACCTCCTTTACATATTGAAGGATTGATTACTGCATCACCATTTGTTGAATTGGAAGGTAAATCTTATATTCAAAGTTCAAATGGTTATATTGCAACTTTTGAATATAGTGGTAGAGGATATTTTAGTGGTAAAAAAAATACATTTAAAACCAGAATTTTTAAAGATAAATTATCAAGTGAAACCAAGGAAAATGCAATAATTACAATTAATGGTCAATGGTCTGATAAATGTTACTTTAATAAAGGCAATGAAACTCCAAGTTCAAAAATCAATGATGGAATCTTTTATGATTCTTCAAATTCTAAACCTCAAATTTTACTGGTTAAACCAATTGAACAACAACATGAATTGGAAAGTAGAAAAGCTTGGTTCAAAGTTGCAGAAGCTATTAAAAAATCAGATTATGATTTAATTAATAATGAAAAATCCAAAATTGAAAATGAACAAAGAGAATTAAGAAAGAAAGAAAAAGAACTGGGTAATGGTTGGAAAACAAGATGGTTTGATGAAATCAATTATCAAGACGATGAAAATTCAATTAAAGATGATTTCACTAATTTAATCAATTTATCTAATTTATCGATTAAAAATTGTCCATCTGGTAGTTTAAAGAATTCTAAATATGATGAAGGTGATGCTTTACATTGGAGAGTTAATTTAGACAAATGGAAAAACGAAAAGGATATAACCGTTTAACTTGATGGATGTTCTAATAACTTAACATATGTTAGGTAATAAACACATGAAAGTTGTTATAAGCCTTCATGTTGACACTTTCTTGGTTTGCTGTACGTTATGGGGTCTTTAATATAAACTACTTTTAACTCGTTCCAACTCTGTTTCTCTGTTTCCACTCTAGGCATAATCTCTGTATGGAATGCTAAACAACGAAAACCCTAATCTCCACGTGCATTTATTTAGGGCTCTTTCGCAGTCGTGTTACACGTGACAACAGTCATATTAAACTGAGAGAATCGACCCTTCGCACGACTCCTGTCGCAGTATCCAAAAGTTGGCTCGTTATTTTGGTACGGTTTATTCGCAGTCGCACGCCCGTGCACCCATATCATAGTCGATTATTTGAGCAGTACACTCACATAGTTAAGGAATTATCACCAAATCTTCTTTGATGGGACAAACTCAATTGAAAATTTTTTTATTAGTCTTTTGGATTTTTTATAAAAACTAATTTTAATTTATTAAATTATCAAATAATAAAGATGGCTGAATCTCATAGATGTATGTTATTATAAACCGATTGGAAGATGAGTACTCCCATTACCGAATGAAAGGTAATGGCTGTGGTGCCATGCCAGATGTGACGAATACCACTGCAGATGTTAAGAGTGCCTTGAAAGTGAAAAAAATGCTAGTCTCAAGGACAGAGTGAAGTACTTTAAGTAGAAGTACCTGGAGCAACATGGAAGAGTTGAACTGAATGTTAATATGGTGGCTATTGCTACTTTCAATACCCTGGAAGAAGTATCTCCACTAAGAGGACAAATCGTATATCGAACTTGGATTTTTTTTCACTTTCTTGTTAACTTGTTATAACACATGTTGTGAGTGGTCGCCTCAACACCTTACAGGAACCATAATACTAACTATTTATTTCTAGTATACGTTAAAGGTAAACACATTTCATACCAACGTTCAAAGAGAGTCAATAACCCAAATGTTTCTTTAATCCAAATAGAAGGTGTCACCAACCCAACCGATGCTAAATTCTACTTAGGTAAACGTATTGCTTACGTTTACAGAGCCTCAAAAGAAATTAGAGGTTCCAAAATTAGAGTTATTTGGGGTAAAGTCACCAGAACTCACGGTAACAGTGGTGTAGTTAGAGCTACTTTCAGAAAAAACTTACCACCAAAAACTTTTGGTGCTTCAGTTAGAATCATGTTATATCCATCAAACATCTAAGTTTAATTTAAATTAAAAATGTATAAATATCACTTGATCTATATACATGTAAAATAACTTATCAACAATTATCCATGAATCTTGTTTTTATTAGATTTATTTATCTTTTGAATATAAGTTATATACCATTTATATAATGTTTAAGTAATGGAAAGGATATAAAGAAGTAATGCTTATAAAATAAATTTAAATAAACCTCATTTATCAAAAAGGGAGTATAAATAATATATATTAATATATAAATCGAATATATATAAACTATAGTATTGAATTAAGGTCCTCTTGGTTTCTTGTTGCCAGCCCGCCAGAGGTGGCCCAGCTGGTGCCACGACTGTCCGAATGGGTCGGTGCCTGGGTCCACCACTGGCCAGTGCTGGCGGGCTGGCACCAGTTCCATTTATAGATCGCGATGATGAGGTTTTCTGAAAATAATAACACTTGTCGACCATGGCTAAGAACAAGAAGAAACAGAATAAAGCAAATGGCGTGAAGAAAGAGGATCCGAACGTAGAAGTTGATGGGTCGCCTTCTTTAATAGAAGACACTAATGGTGGCACAGAGAGTCAGCCTGAGACAAATGATGAAGTGGAAGTCGTTGAGAATGGATCTAATGACACGCACGAAACTAATCCAAAACAGAACATAGCTAATGGGAACGTGAATGAGGACCAAAATGGCGAAATAAATGGCAGCAATGCTAAAATACGTGAATTGGAAGACAAAATAAGTAGCTTGGCTATACAGTTGCAAGAAAAGTCCGAAAAGGAAGAAGAATTGGTTTCCAAGCTAGACGCTAAAGATGATCAAATTAAACAATTGACGTCTGCTGCTAATAGTCCTGATGCTGCTAGTGTTGATCAAGAAGGTAGTACGGATAAAGATACCAGAATTGCTGAAGTGGAAAAGGAAAGAGATGAGATCAAGGCATCGTATGATACTCTATTAAGTCGGATATCTTCAATGAAATCAGTGTTTAGTAAAATGAAAGAAACGGAAATTGAAGCTGAAGAATTAAAGGAGAAGTTATCTACTGTCACTCAGGAGAAAGACGATTTGCAAGCAAGTAATGACAAATTAACTGAGACCATCAAGACACTAAAAGACCAAGCCCAAGATTTGAATAATGAGTGTGATCGATTAACTAATAGTTTAACCAGTAGTAGGAAAGAGTTTAATCTAAAGGAATCTACTTATCAAGATGAAAGATATGAACTAGAAAATAACATTTCTAAGCTAACCAAAAAAAATCATGAACTAAAATCACAAATCAATGAAATTGAACTATTAAAAGATGAAACTTTGGTTGAAACCAAGAATTTGAATTTGATTATTGACGAACTAAAACAATCTATCGATTTAAAACAAAATGACATTGGTAATTTAAGGCAGCAATTGGATACAAAGACTAAGAACTATGAAACCAGCCAAAACGAAATAATTCAATTGAAATCATCATCGCAGGCTCAAATTGACCAATTGAACTCAACAATTCAAGACCTAAAATTGAACATTGAAGATTTGAACAAGACAATTGAAACTAATAAACAGGAGATTCAGGAACTCGAGAAGAGTCTGGATAAGATCAAATTACTTGAGAAGGAAGTAGATACCAAACAAATCTTATTAGGCAAAGCTAGACACGAAGCTATAATACTAAATGAACACTTAAGTAAAGCATTAGGTATGCTAAAACAACAGCTGAGTAGCACAAATAATACCATTGATAAAGAATTGATTTCTAACGTCTTAATCAATTTCATATCCATTCCAAGAGGTGATTCCAAGAAATTCGAAGCATTGCAATTGATTAGCTCCTTGTTGGAATGGGATGAGCTGAAAAGGGTGGCCAGTGGCTTGAGTAACCAACTGATCAAAAACCAAGATGAAAACAAGTCTAGAGACAGTTTTATCTCCCTTTGGACTGATTTCTTAGAGAGAGAATCAAATAAGAAGTAGCCTTAAGAATACTCCTAAAATTTAATAAAAAAAAGTGCATTGTACCCCGGTTTTGAACAGAACTGAGTCTAGACTCTAAAAACTCCAGCTATTGCTCTTCCGCTGAATTTTGGCTCTTCTCTCCTAACTCACTGAAGGTTATCATAGCGTGAAAAATCGCGTCTGAATTTTCTGATACCCATCAACCATGGTCCTGGTAACTGATTTCTTTAAGAATAACAGCGGGCCCAAAGTAAGTAAAGATCCATTGGCCCCAAGTAGCCAGCTCTAATTGATGATCGAGTAGCGACTAACTGTTCTAGAAAAGGGCAAGGAAAGAGCCCGATGAGGAGCCGAGTAAAAAGGCAAAACCGACCGATTCAAGGGAATCTGAATCGGCAAGTAAATTTTTCCAAAAGGATAGGCCCAAAGCAGCTCCTGAAGTCATTGATTTAGACGACGGCGATGAAGATGACGGCGATGACGGTGAAGACGACGATGACGATGAATTCGTGGACAAAGACTTCGAGGCCGACCTTGGCGACGATGATGATGAAGATGAGGTGCAATTGATTGAAGATGAAGATGAAGACGACGAAGATCTTAGTATTCAAGAAATTAAGCCAAAAAAGTCACCAAGAAAGCCTCCAGCTCAGAATAAATCGGCTGCGTCCCCTAAGAAGGCCAGTTCCACTCCTAAGAAACCTGTTTCCACCCCTAAAAAGCCGGTTTCTTCCCCAAAGAAAGTAAGTACTTCTAGTGACTCAAACGCTGCTGGTGGATCATCAGTCGAACAAGTCTTGGCCAATATTCCTGATGCTGACTTACCAGACACAGATGAATCGCAAAAGCTTAACTTCTTCCAATTACAACAACGTAAGGATCAAGGACCACAAGCATCGGGAGCGGCTGAAGTACCCGAAGCTGCACCTCATTGCTTATCAGGTTTAACGATTGTATTTACAGGGGTATTACCAAATTTAGAAAGAGATGATGCCGAAAATATCGCTAAAAGGTATGGAGCCAAAGTCACTAAATCAATATCTGGTAAGACGAGTTTAGTCGTAATTGGTAATGAAGCAGGTCCGTCTAAAGTTCAAAAGATTAAGAAATTTAAGATCAAAGCTATTTCTGAAGACGGTTTCATTGAATTATTAAGACGTATGCCAGCAGATGGTGGGTCAGGAGGCGATGCAATTAAAGCCAAACAGAAGCGAGAAGAAGAAGAGAGAAGAATCTTAGAAGAAGCTGAAGAACAAGAACGTGAAGAACAAGAAAAAGAAGCCAAACTTAAGGCAGCCAGAGCTAAAGCTCAAGTTTCCAAGAACAGCAGTCCAATCAAGTCTGACCCAAATCGATTACCACCTGAACCTAAGAGAGAAATATCAAACGATGAAAAATTATGGACAACTAAATATGCCCCAAGTTCTACATTACAATTATGTGGAAATAAGGGACAAATCCAAAAGTTGAAGAATTGGTTAAGTAATTGGTTTGAGAATGCTAAGCATGATTTTAAGAATACCGGGTATGATGGATCTGGGATTTTTAGAGCGTGTTTAATTAGTGGACCTCCAGGTATTGGGAAGACAAGTGCAGCTCATTTAATTGCAAAAGAACTAGGATTTGATATTTTAGAGAAAAATGCATCTGATGTTAGATCAAAAACGCTATTGAATACGAATATTAAAAGTGTATTAAACAACACATCAGTGATGGGATTTTTTCAAAATCGTACCAACAATATCAATGGTATTCACAATGAAACCAACAAGGGAAACGAAAGGAAATTTGTGCTTATTATGGATGAAGTTGATGGTATGTCAAGTGGAGATCATGGAGGTGCTGGAGCATTGTCACAATTTTGTAAGATCACCAAGATGCCAATGATATTAATCTGTAATGATAAATCTTTACCAAAGATGAGAACGTTTGATAGAGTGACATTTGATTTGCCATTTAGAAGACCAAGTGAAACCGAAGTTAAAGCTCGTATCATGACAATTTGTCATCGAGAAAAGATCAAAGTTGATCCATCGATTATTGGACAATTGGTAAGCACAACTAATAATGATATCAGACAAATGATCAATTTGTTATCTACGGTTTCTAAGACTCAGAAGTCTATTGGATATGAAGAAAGTAAGGATTTTAGCAAATCGTGGCAAAAACAGACTGTGTTAAAACCATTTGATATAGTTGGGAAGTTATTAAATAGCCAAATTTATGTTAATCCTAATCATAGTTTAAATGATAAAATCAATTTATATTTTAATGATATTGATTTCACTCCATTAATGGTTCAAGAAAATTATTTATATACCAATCCAAGAAACAGTACCACTTCCAAACAACATTTGGAATTGGTGGCACAAGCTGCAGACGATATCAGTTTGAGTGATCAAGTAAACTCATTAATTAGATCAAGTGAACAGCAATGGAGTTTACTACCATTTCATGCAATAATGTCCTCCGTCAAGCCATCGCTGGAAATAGCAGGGAATATAACTCAAAGAATCAATTTTGCTGGATGGTTAGGTCAAAATTCCAAACAAATGAAATATCAAAGGTTATTACAAGAATTACAGTATCATACGAGGTTAAGAACATCAACCGATAAAAAAGAACTAAGATTAGAATATTTACCATTAATAAGTAAAAGGCTTACTAGTGACATTTTAAAACTTGGAGATGAAGGCATTGATTCTACCATCGAAATGATGGATTATTATTATTTGACCAAAGAAGATTGGGATTCTATAATTGATTTTGGGGTGGGGACCTCAAAGGGTGACTTAATAATGAAAAAGATATCAACAAAGACCAAGACTGCCTTCACAAGAAGATACAATTCTACCACTCATCCTACAGCCATTTATAAGACCGGGAATTCTGTAGG
Organism: Yamadazyma kitorensis; assembly: GCA_030572015.1. Lineage (NCBI taxonomy): Eukaryota > Fungi > Ascomycota > Pichiomycetes > Serinales > Debaryomycetaceae > Yamadazyma > Yamadazyma kitorensis. The sequence goes on along the minus strand of JAJLZC010000004.1, from coordinate 597,188 downwards.
AGGGAAGAATTCCGGTAGCAGTGCCAAAGTTGACTATGAAGATGTAGTTGAAGATGACACTGCGAAGGATGATAAAGAGGATGAAGATGAAGAAGATAGTGGCAGAATTGATAAGAAGGACAAGTTGATCAAAGAGGTCAAGCCCAAGAAGAAGCCAGCCAAGAAGAAGAAGTAATAGACGTCTTCCGCAACTCACTCTGTCTCTCTTTCTCTCTCAGGAGCACTTGGGCCTGGTCTGGTCCTCTCGGCTGGTCCTTTGGTCCTCTCGTCTGACCACCCAGGACCACTCAGGACCACCCAGGTCCAGTCTGGCAGTACGGCAGTCCCCATAGTTAAAGTGGCTAAGAACGGGTGCATGCAGGAACACCTCCTTCAGTGCGTTGAGATTTTTTCTTTGAAAAATGAACCCTCTTGACAGTACAAAGAGTTCACACAGACACAGTGACAAAAGGTACCGTGGCGATCGATATAACAGGACTCAGAACAGTAGGCCTTAGAACAGTAGGGCTCGGTGTGATAGTGACACAGTATAATTGGTAGACTTTCTAGGATTTCTAGAATTGGATGAGTTTAGAGCTTGCAATCCGCGTACAGACCATTGCTGAATCTTGGAACTGAAGTAATCAAACAGTATAACGACTTCCGCTCAACGTATACGCGGCATAGTGATAGAGACAGAACCGCTGCTAGACAGAACATCTTGCTGCTAGATAGTGACCGTTTTTTTGTATTTTTGGTCCATTTTTTTATATATACAGAAGCTTATAAATAGTTACCCCAGTTCAACCAAATAGAAAATTAATGATTAATGACAACTCCAATATTTAATATACCCAAAACAAAGAAAAATGAATTGCCATTGCTATCGATCAATGTGAACCCGGATCAGGCTCAGGCTCAAGCTCAGGCTCGCCCCGGCCTAGCGCAAGGTCACGATGGGGGTCTTAGTCCTAATCCTGGTGAATCCCAAAGCTATGGTGCTAGCGATGGTGCTAGTGCAGGCACTAGTCCAAATAGTGCTGCCCCAATCATGGGAATGAATAATAAGAAACCAAAAAGGAAACCTCCTCCAATTGATTTCCTGCGCATCAATGGCTCCCATTCATTCAATGTATCACCAAGTGGTGATGAAATAAGTTCTAATAGTACTGGAAGTAATACCAATAGCAATAGTAATAGTAACAGTAATAGCGTGCCTACCATATCCACAAGTAATACCAACAACGCAATTCCAGGAATGGGGATGGGCATGGATATAAGGATGAATTCTTCCACTAGTACTGAAACAAGCGTTGAATCATTATGTGAAAAACCTTTAGAAGATTTGACTAGTGAAGAATGGCAAGTTTTAGCTAATACCCACCAAATCATTGAACTAAGCAAACTTGGTGAAGGTAATGGAGGTAGTGTATCCAAATGTAAATTAAATGAACATAAAAATAATGGAGGTAATGGGAAGATATTTGCCCTCAAATTGATTAATACCGATTCTAACCCTGATATTCAAAAGCAAATATTAAGAGAATTACAATATAACCGATCGGTTGACAGTGAAAATATAGTTAAATATTATGGAACTTTTTTAATTGAAAATCAAAGTATGATTGGGATTACTATGGAATATATGGGAGGTAAATCATTAGATGCCATATATAAAAGGGTTATGGAAATTGATTCATCTAATCGAATCAATGAAAAAGTGTTGGGAAAAATAGCTGAAAGTATATTAAAAGGATTAAACTATTTACATCAACAAAAAATCATTCATAGAGATATCAAACCTTCTAATATTTTATTAGACTATAATGGGAATGTCAAATTATGTGATTTTGGAGTTAGTGGTGAAGTGGTCAACTCATTGGCTACTACATTTGTTGGAACTCAATATTATATGGCCCCAGAAAGAATCATGGGCAAACCTTATACAGTTAATTGTGATGTTTGGTCATTAGGATTAACTCTATTAGAAGTATCAAGCGGTAAATTCCCATTTTTTGATAACAATGGTGGTAATATCAATTTGGGTCCAATTGAACTATTACAACTAATATTAGATTATGAACCAACCTTAATCGATTTACCAAATGAAAATATCTTTTGGTCAAATAATTTCAAAAACTTCATTCATTATTGTTTGATTAAAAACATTGAAGAAAGACCAAGTCCTCGACAAATGTTACAACATCCTTGGATAATTAATCAACTGGGCCTTAAAGTTCGAATGGATAAATTTGTTAACCAATTATGGAATTACTGATACCGATACTTCAATGTATAATGATTATAATATATAGACCTATTCAAATGGGAGTTATAGGCCACTCTAGGACCACTCTAGGTCCAACCAGACCCCAGTCTCGCCCCGCTGTGGTACCGCTATGGCCCCACCGAACCAGTTTCGCTTTTTGGTATTTGCACTGCAGCAAAAATTCTCACGAATTTATGGACAAAATGAGAAAAATTTCATCCAATTAAACAGAATCAATAAATAATGCCAGTACCATTTGAAGGATTAATTCCTTATGCCATCATGACAGCATTCTTTGGCCTTGCCGGACATGGGGTAGGGTTCGTCAGATACTGGGACAACGGGTGGAAGAACGATAGGTACGACTTGGATGAGTTCGACAGTAAGATGATGGCCAGAGACTTTTTATTGACTGGTACTAAGAGAGGACAAACAAGCGAATCTATTGCCCCAGACCACTTTAAGAATAGCCAAACCCAAGCCCAAAGATATTATACTCCTTACAGAGATCAATTCTTTTCATTCAGAGAAAGATTATATAGAGGTTACGTCACTGGTAATTGGGAATTTTCATAATGCATATACGATTAATATATATTTAAGTCTAGTCTAGTCATCTAGTTAAAAAGAGCTATAAGAAGGTATCTCCTCTACGTATCTAGTATTCATCTCGTCTTTAAGTGGAAGCAATGAGTGTGGTTTCCACCATAAGAGCATGAAAGCCAAATTTAGGCTTATTATGAGAGTTGACAGTGTTAGGGCTCTTTACTAGATCTTGGTGCTGATATAAAAATGAATTATGTATTTAACTAATGAAATAAACCTATGTACTATACCTAAATGAATGAAATAAATGCATTGGGGAAAATTATTTAAAATCTTTGTAAGACCATTTTTCAGTAATCTTAGGTTTATACTTAGATTTTTTAGAAACTTGTTTTCTAGTTTCAATCAACCCTTTTGACTGTAAATTGATTAAATTTGAATAAAATAAGTTACCTTCAGACTTCAAGTTCTTTAAATTCGAATTTAATTCATTTGATAATTTCACCTCCATTGGTTTCTCCATTATATCATATTTAAATAATTTCTTTGGTTTCTTAACTTTCTTGGTTGGCTTTGAATTGGATTCTATGTTTGCTGGTTCTACTGACTGATCAACAACTTGATCTATTTCATGGATTTGCTGTTTCAATTGTTTTAATTTGTTAGATAATTCAAGACGTTTCTCATTTCTTAATTGCTTGTTTCTTTGAGTCCTTGTTTTCTTTTTATTGACAGTTGGCTTGTTGATTGACAACTTATAAGCGCCGTCATTGTCATTATCACCGCTCTGTTGGTCTTGCTCTTCATCTTCATCTTCGTCTTCACTTTCTACTTCTTCTTGCAATAAACGAGTTAACATTTCTTGCTTTTCAATCAATTGTTGTCTATTCAATTCCTTTATATTTTCCAAATCGAATTCTTTGGAAATCAATGCTTTCCAAGACTCTAATGAAGGATTATATGATTTACCTGCATGTACTTCATCATTCAGTTCTATTTGAATTGGTTTATTTGAGATTGTTTTGGGAGCTTTAACAGTGGAAAGATTATATGGTATTGATTTCTTGGTGGTGGTAGATCTTATACTTTCCAGTGACGGAGTATCCCAAAGATCAGTATTATCAACATTTAAAAATCCATTCTTATCAACACTAGCCATAGAAGTTGAATTATCGATTCTACCTGATATTTTCATTAATTTAGTTATATTTTTTGATTTTGGTTTATGATTCCTTTCGATAGATAAGGCAGGGATTTTGCTTTTGTTAGACAAGATCTCATGACTTTTCAATTTCTTTACCTTTGATTTGGTGACTTCAGACGTTTCTGGCGTTTCATCAATTATAAATTCTTCATCGTTATCTTCTTCACCGAATAATCTTTTTCTATCTCTATTATCTTCTAAGTTATCTTCTATATCTTTTAAGTCGATATTCTTGACCCAAGTCTTCTTGGTCTTTCTTGAAGGCTTTCCCGCTTTAGCCATCTCTCTTTGACACTTGTTGAACTTAAGGAACTTAACGTTTCTTGTAGTAGTGGCCCAAAGTTTGAAGTATGAAAACGGTATCTCTGCTCATCTCAGACTTTTCAGAAAGAATTTTAGCAGTGTTGCGACGGTACACCCATATTGTTGGCAAAGACACCAAAAATGATGCGGGAAATATGTCATGTGACTTTCACGTGCATTTGTAGGATCGTTAATTCCATGGATATAAGCTTTGGTAGCAAAATGACAATTCAACGTCCATGGAAGGAACGATTTCAATAAGCTATGAAAGTGAAGGAACAAACGAGATAAAAGAAGTGAAGAAACTAAAGACTTCGAGCTGGCGGATCGGGACCGGAGAAGTCTGTCTGAGTGCCGAAGTGTGGAAAGTTTGAAGAAGTCAACTGGGGTCCTTCAACTGGGCTCGAGAATGTGCTACACAATTGGGCTGAATGGAATGGGTACCAGCGAATAGCCTGAGATCAGCTCAGCTTGACTGGATTGTCAGTTAAGGCCTTTCAAAGTTTGGAGCAATGGTTTGTAAGCGGATATCCAACACTTCTAACAATAGCAGCAGGTTATATTAGTTCGTGGAAATAAGATCAAGTGAGAGAATAGAAATTGCCTAATTGGGGATAATCGCCGTAACCGTAAACTCCACTCATAAACACATCCACTTGAGCTGGAACACACGACCCTACTCCTTGACTCTGTCTGTCTCTTTCCCTTTCTCTTATTCTATGTCTTGCTCCTTGTCTTTTGGTCTTTATCCTGCTCTTGCTCTTTCTCCTGGTCTTTACCTTATAATATGAGTTACTGATTCCAATGGACTAGATTTAATTGAACGGACTTTTAATTCACCGCTGATAAGATTCAAGCAAATGATGTAATCGAATGGGTGACAGCACTAAGATCTACACAGTATCGACACTTTCTGTCTTTGTCTTTAATTTTGCGTCTCTTCCCCCTCTGCCCATAGCCTGAAATTTATGCTTGCAGCATACAGCCCTCTAGGAATGACGGGTGACAAAGATTATCGTATATTGAAATCGACACAGAGCCGTCTGGTTCAATGAGCAGGATGAGCGCATTATCTTTACGACCAGTGCCAGACTCAGTCCCAGGCCCTCATCATCCTGACCTAAATCCACCATTCACCGGTGTAGGCGGTGGTACTGCCAGATGGTTGTATTGCTGGTGTAGGTGGTGCTGTTAGTGATGGTGCTGCTTGTAGAGACTAGAGAACTCGTTGAATATCCATGGCCATCTGTGTAAAGGAAAATAAAAAATATCATCGTAATTCACCAACGTCTTTGAGGAAACAAATGGAGAGAGGCTATATCACTTAATGACATCGTTAAATTCATGGCTCATGGTCCACACAGTCCATACAGCTCGTACAGCTCAAGCACTTCATACAGTTCACACCGTTGTTCTCCATACCCTTCATACAGTTCAACTCCAACCTCTAAGGACATCCACACACTCCAGGTATCGGAGCCAATCCAACTCTGTTAAGAGCCGGCATTACTAAACCATTTATTCTAGACCCAGACTCTTGTTATATAAGGAATGGTTCCCCAAAGTTCGGTTTTTTTTTTGGTATTTGGATGTCCTGGTTCTAAGTCTTTATTTAAGTCTATTACTTGTATTCTGCTGTCTTCACCAAGTCTATTTGATAAGTCTGTTGATAGCTAACGTTCGTACTTCGCTTTGAGAGCTCCGGAATTTTCACTGACGGAATTTTTTCTTACGCTGTTTTACTGCTGGCGGCTACAAGAAGCTGTAGTTGAAACCCCTAGAACTATAAGATAATGAACGATAACAATTCTATCGAAACTATAGAAGAAATAGAGCCATTGTCACCGATTTTTAGTGATACCTTGATGAACCAAATTCCTGAAAAATTGATTGCTGCTAATAATGTCGTTATTACTAATTCAATTGATCATGACACCGTTCACGAAGCCGACCACCTTGGTGCCGATATTGACAATGGCATTGTGCTGATTGCTGACCAAATGGATCCACATCATAATGCTGCTGATGGCCAAGACGATGGCAATATTGGCCTCAATAGCGAAAATAGCCACTATGATAGCGAAAATAGCCACTATGATAGCGAAACCGATAGTCATAGAGGTCATGACGACGATAAGAACGACGACGATGAAGACCTTCGATTCATTGGCGAAATCAGTGAATCTATATTCTCTCAGTCAGTGCCACATTATTTTCCCATCATCATCACCTTACCTTACCTAAATAAAGAATTCACATCCATATTGAAAAGCTTTGACTTGCCAATTGATCCCACTATCAAGTTGATCAGTAAGTTAACCAGTGACAAATTGATCCCTAAACTATTGAAAGTTGATAAAAATTTAAAATTTGACTATAGTCAATTCATAAGTCATCCAGGGAATTTATTTGTTAAGAATTTATCAAAGACAAAACTAAACCATTCAAAGATTTTTAAGTTCTTTAATAACCATTCATCATACAATAGTTTAATTGACTTAAATATTTTTGATAGCTCCACTAGAAACGTAACTGATATCGTTGACTTGGATGATAGCTCAAGCATTGAAAGTAATAAAAGTAATGGAAGTTCGAAGTCGAATGGTACTTCGAACACTGATGAAAAAGATGGAAGAGATGAAATATTTGCAATTCTTAAATTCAATAATTATCTTGATGTTGAACACCTTATAAATAAATCATTCAAATCTAATCCTTTCAATTCAAATAATGTCCCATTATACCTTAATAAGTATATTAGCAAAAAGCAAAGAAAGCTAGATGAAAATTCCATGACTTCAAATGACGAATTTAATAATTATAATACCCTTATAATTGAAAATTTAAACCATTTCTTACCCAAAACATTTGGATCAAATCAATTGTCTAAATTTATAAATAAATTCGAAATATTTGGGGCTATTAATAGTCTTTATTTCCCAGTCAAATATGATTATGATCATCATGATAATTTGGACCATCTAGATCAGTTGGATCTAAATAATGATATTGATGATATTAATAATGACAATATTGAAATAATGGACTTTTGCTTCATAAATTTTGAAGTTACTGATAATTCAAACTTCAATTTATTGAATTGTATCTACTTTTTGAATGAATTGACTTTTGATGAATTTATGAATTTTGATGAGTCTATGATGAAAGATTTAGTTAATGATTTGAATTCTACTCCCTCCTCAGTTGATAACTCAATTGTTGATACTGATAATGAAAATATTTCCAATTCTAATTCAATTAATACCACTGATTCAAGTCTAATTAGAATTAATATAGCTCAGCACAAACATAATCATTTATTATATCAATATTATCCCCATTATATTCAATCTGATTTGAAAATTCATCATATTCCAATCAATTGTCATTCGACAATCATAAATCAATTTGTTAAATTCATTAATTATCAAGAAACTAATATCTACGTCAATAATTTCCCGATGATTTTTAATAATAATGATTCTTTATGGTACAAATTTTGGTATAAATTTGGTGATATCAAGCTGGCTAAGATTATAAAACCACAATTTTATTCTAAAAATGATCAAACGGTTGGTAAGATTGGGTTCGTATTCTTTAAAAATTTTAAAATGGCCATAAAGGCTATCTTATTAACTAATAATAAATTAATTCATTCAAATAGTTCAAATTCAATAATTAAGACTAGTTTTGCAATTCAAAAGTTAAAAGAGAAAAGAAACTCTCAATCTAGTCAGATACATCCTATTCAAAGTCAATCAGCTCCTTCACAAGGTCAAGGTCAGGGCCAAGTTTCAAATGGCCAGTTGTTATCGGTTCCAATAGCAAATTCAACTTCTAATCAAGGTTCTCATCAAGGGTCCAATCATGGTTCGCATCATGGCTCTCGCCATGGTTCCCGTGGCAGTTCTTTCTCAATGCCTATGCAAATACCTCATGTTCCTGTAGGAGTTCCTCCAATGCCCATGATGCCCGGGGTTCCAGGTCTTCCTGGCGTTCCTGGAGCTTTAGGTTTGCCTGGTGGTGTTCCTAATGTGTCTGGGATGCCTGGTATGCCTGGAATGCCTGGAATGACTGGTATGCCTGGAATGCCTGGTGTTCCAAATGCGCCAATGATGGTACCTGATGAATATTTCATGTCAATGTACAATCAATACTATTATTACATGAATTATATGAATTACTATTATAATCCATAGTTGTACTGATTGTATTGGAACCAAAAAGTTAGTCTATACCTAAACTTTTCCTAATTAAATGTAGAAACGATCTAATAATTAGTAATTAATATAAAATCTATCAAGATGTAACCAAAAGTATATCTATACATTCAAACCATAATTTTTTCTATATACAATCAACATAAATTTATCAAAACACAAAAATCTATTAAAATAACCCGTTATCATTGTCATTAATTTTCAGTTGGCGAGTTTTCGTTTTATAAGGTGGGAGGGATTCTTGATCTAGGAGTCAAATTAGCTTCTTGGACTTCGTGAACCCCAGCATCAGCAGGACCGCTAGGGCCAACATTAGAAGTAGGTTTGGTAGAATTAACAGATAATTCGCCATCAACATCATTGGACTCGTCCAACTGCTCGACTGTTTTCACTTCTTCGATGTAATATTGCAACATGCTTTCAATACCATTCTTTAAAGTGACTGTACTTGAATCACAAGTTCTACAAGCACCTTTTAATCTTAAGATAACCTTACCTTCATCTTCATAAAACTGAACAAACTCAATGTCACCCCCATCATCTTGAATGGCGGGTCTAATTCTGGTAAAAATCAACTCTTTAATCATGCTTACAACTTCTCCATCGTCTTCATTGATCTCCATATCTTTGGTTATGCTATTTTCATCTTCGATTATAATTGGAGTTCCGTTAGTAAGATATTCAGTCAATATCGAGAAGATTTCAGGTTTTAATAGGGCCCAGTTCAATTCATCTCCCTTTTCAATGGTAATGAAGTTAGATCCAAACATAATCGATCTAATCCCATCCACACTAAACAACTTCAAAGCTAATGGACTCGCTGCAGCCTCTCTACCGCTTAAAAACTCTCTCGTCTCGTTCTCTTGCATTATTTGCATAGATGGCAAAAACTTGAGCGCTTGCTCGTTTGGAGTCTCGACAGTTTGGATAAACAAGTTTCTTATACTTTGTAACCCAAGCCCAAGACCACTACGATTGGCAGCTCTAGGTAGTATGTGCTGGTGCCCATACCTTGCCAACAATCTTACTGGTGTAACTGCTCTAAACATGGATGATTAATGCAATATAAAAACTTTTCTCACTAAATCGCTGCAATTCGCTCGTTTCGTCGTAGAAACACACGACCTAACGGAATATTTTCAGATTGAAGAGTTTCAGTTATGCCACTGTTGGAGTCTAGTTATACTGTTCTACTTGAATTACTCTATTTAAACTACTCTACTTGCTGTCGTTTTGGTCCCTCTTGGGCCCTTACTATAGTCTTCTTGGTCCTCTCTGGTCCCTCTTGGTCCCTTTATCATCTTCTTGGTCCCTTTATCGTCTACTTGGTCCCTTTATCGTCTACTTGGTCCCTTTATCATCTTATCGTCTCCCTGATCCTCACTACAGCTAAGCAAACAAAAGTCTCTCTACCAAACTGGCAGCCTTTTCCTCAATCACATCACCTTCACTAACTGATTGATCTAATTGTAACTTATTCTCTGCCAATTGTAATATGTTTTCTTCGACGGTATTACTAGTAATTAGCCTGGTAACTTCGACTTTCTTGGTTTGTCCAACTCTGTGGGCTCTATCTTCCGCTTGTTTGTCATCATGAGGATTAAATGACTGATCAAATATTATTACATTATTTGCAGCTACTAAATTAATCCCAAATCCTCCAGCTCGAGTACTTAATAAGAACACTGGAATTGTTTCATCTTGATAAAATTTATCAATTAAATCTTGTCTGGTCTCAACCGATGTTTGTCCATCTAATCTTAAAAATTTAACCCCCATAATCGACATAACTTTCTCTAAAATATCTAATACTTGTGTAAATAATGAAAATACCAATATTTTTTCGTCTTTAACCTGAATTTGCTTAATTAATTGCTGTAATTGCTTAACTTTCCCACTGTTCAAGTATTCTTCATCTTTCAATTTAAATTTCCCTAATGTCTTCGGAAACTTATTACATAAATTATTCAATTCATAATCCGATAATATTTGCATATCTTCATAAATATATACTTGGTTAGCATCTGCGTATTCTGGTTCATTGGTAATCAACTTGGACATCTTTTGTAATTGATCATCAGAATATAACGTTCTAAATAATAACGGATGTAACGAGGCTTTTCTTAATGACATTAATACATTTGATGAACTCGGGATTGGGACTTTTCTTGCTGCTTCTGCTTCTTTACCTGTTAACAATTTTCTACGTTCTCTTTCTTTACGTGTAGCTTTCCCCTTATTCATATATTCATCATAAATTGATTGTTGACTTTCAGTTAATTTACAATATTCAACTTTATGAATTTTTTCAGGTAAATGTTTTAAAACTTGGAACTTTTTACGTCTTAATACAAATGGGGTCATCATTGTTTTTGCTTTTGAAATAGCTTGGATTGATAATAAAGGATTATAATTATTTTCTTTTGCATCTGATGTTTTAATTTTTTGATTAAAAATGATTTGTAAATCATCTCTTTTATCATTAAAATATTTAGGTAACATAAATGCCAATAATGAAATCAACTCTTTTAAATTGTTTTGCAATGGAGTACCAGTCAATAATAATCTAAATTTCCCATTTAATCTCATTAATTTGGTATAACGTTCAGAATTTGAATTCTTCAACATATGACCTTCATCATAAATAATCATATCAAAATTGTTATTCTTTAAGAATTTGAAATCATTTGCAGATCCAGCAGCCAAATTATATGTGGTTACTAATACATCATATTCACTTGACCTTAACTCATATCTTAAATCTTCACGTTCGGTCTGACTACCATAATACGCTTGAACAATCAACTCAGGGCAGAATTTATGAAATTCTCTTAACCAATTTTCTAATGTTGATGATGGAACTACAACCAAATGACGGCTTTTAGATTCTTTAACTGATTTCAAGTATGCCATAAATGCAATAACTTGACATGTTTTACCTAGTCCCATTTCGTCTGCTAATATACATGATAAATTATTAGAATAAAGCAAATTTAACCAATTCAATCCAACTAACTGATAATTTTTCAATTCCATTTCTTTCGAAAAGTTAGGTGGTGCTTCCTTAACGTACCTCAAGGTTTTCTTTCTAGTGACTTGAATCACATCTTCATCTTCTTCGTCTTCTTCTTCTTTACTTGCCAGTTCTATATCAATAGGTTTATCGGCTTGATTTTGATCAATTTCAACCATTTCTAGTTCTCCTTCTCCTGTAACAGTAACTCCCCAAGATTCCATTTGTTTTGAGATCAAACTACCAATATCACTACATTTCTTAACTAAAGAATCAACAGCTCTGTAACCTTTCAAACTTAATTCAGTATTTTCAATGATTCTTAATCCCATTGCTTTTCTATAACCCTTTTTCTTTTTGGTTCCAGTATCATTTTCTTTATTCTCTGATATAGTTTCGAAATTGTCTTCACTTACTTCATAAATACTATTAAATGGTCTCATTTTTATCAAATTTTCAATAACTTCATGGGGGATATTAGCAATTTCAACTATATCTTGTAATTCGGCTGTATTTAAGAATTCTAAGATTTGAGAATCCATTGAAGTCAATCCACTATGATCTTCATATTCATCTTGAGATAAATTATCACTTAATTCATCACTCAATTCATCTTCATCATCGACAACAATAGCTTTACTAAACTTGGAACCAGATTTTGAAATCTTATTATTAATACGGTTTTGTTTAATTTTTTGTTCTAATAAGTCCAATTCGTCCATTAATGGAGGAGATGATGATCTACTGGTTGTAACAACCGACTCATTAACTAATTTACCGTTAATTTTAGTGAAACTAGACGAATTGGGATCTTGATAACTAAAAGACTTTAAATCTGGTTTATCATTAAGACTTGACAATCTAACCAATTTTCTCTTTTTATTGGCTTCACCATTTTCATTACCATTGTCATTATTAGACGAATCTCTTTTTTTCATCAAATCAAATAAATTAGGTTGCTGAGAGTTGGATTTGTATTTGTCTAAAATGGAAATCTTAGGCTTTGTTAACTCAACCTTAGTACTGACTGGTTCTTGGGACTTAGTAGGGGAATCGATAGTAATATGCTTCGATCTAGCTTTACCTCTGACTTTAATTGGTGAATCTTCTTCTTCCTCATCGTCTTTTTCTGGTTCTGGACCAAGAAGTTTCTTATTTTCCAAGTCTTGTTCATATTTGATTTGTTCTTGGTTAAATTTTTGTTCAGCCTTTAACTTTTTCAAGTTTTGAGCTTCAATTTCAGCTTTCATTAATACTTGGTCGTTTTTATTCAAGATTTCATCTCGATTGTAGTTATCAGTTAACCATTGACTAATATCTCTTAGATTACCTTTTCCCTTAACAAAACCCTTGAAAATATCACTTTCTTGTAAGTAGTAGAATCTTTTACGAACTATAGGGAAATTCTTATGATTTCTAATTGATTGTCTGGTCTGTTCAATCTGTTTAGCCCTTTCATCGTTTTCTTCGCTGTTGACTCTTGTTTTGAGTATACTGGGCGGTAACATGTCTTCTTTCGAAGGGGATGAAGTAGAAGAAGTCATGGGTCTATTGATAGGCGACGAACTAGGCACTTGTACGTACAGCGTCTCACTCTCTGGTTTTTCAGGGGTGTTTTGAACTTGAACCTTTGAGTTGTTAGGCTTGTACCAACTCATTTGATCGCGATGGTTTACGCGTACAAACTTTTCCATCAAGAACAAAGAAAAAGACAGACAAGAAACCAAGACACACACAAGAAGAACACAAGAACACAAGAAAAATACAAGAAGAACACAAGAAGAACACCCGAAGACTAATACAAGACATGACGAAGATAGGCGAGAAGAAGAAGGCGACAGCTAAGGGCCAGGAAAGTTATAGAGACGAAGAGATGGTGGAGGACATTGTCACAACATGTAGAGACTGTTGCGCAGTTGGGTGTTTGATTAGACTCGTTTCCTCTCTTCTTGCCTTCTTTCTTCCTGTTACTCTCTTCTTGTCTTCTCTTCCCTCTCTTGCTCCACTCAACCCCGTTAGTACCAACGTTGCCCCTCTGCGTGCTCGTCCCTAATACAGCGATCATAGCGAGACCACCGCGCGATTACTGCACAGCGATCACTGAATTCTGCGAAACCAATTTGGAAACCTGTAGGGATAGAGTTCAGGATGGAGCCAACAGTTAATTTCCATGTTCAAACAGGTGTTACTCAATTCAAAGTTCCAACAGAATTGATTAAGAAGAATTTCAAAACCATCCAAAAATTAATCGAAAAACAAAAGAAGCAATTGAGTAATGATATCAATAAGATTAAAAGGGCCATCACCTTACCTAACCAGATTAAATTAGAGTTGATCAGGAAGCTAATTAGGTCTTTTGAAACATTCAAGAGGAAATTGGAGTTGTCTATTGAAAAGGATTTGGATTACAGATCAAGGTTGACTGCTAGACTAGATAACTTACACCAATTGACAAAATATACGGTTGTCGAAGATAAAAACAGTAATGGTAGGGATGAAGGAGGCCCTGGTGGCAACGCTCAAGCCTATGATGCTGATGCTGCTCACAATGACGGGAATTCTGGTGCTGGTGCTGATAACAGTGCTGAGAGCGACGATGACAATGCGGTGGTTATAGAGGTGGATGATGATAAAACCCTCGATCTCCATAATTCAAATTTGATCAATTGGTATAGAGATCAAGCTAATTTGCTTATAATAGACTACCTTATAAAGTCAAACGTTAAGAATGAGACAAGTATTGGTATGAAACTACTTGAAAATTTATCAATAACTAATCCTCAAATATCAAAATTAATTGATTTCGATTTATTTGAAAATTTTAATAAAGTGTTTGTTTCGATAATTGAAAGTCATCGATTGGATCTAGTGATATCATGGTTTGATGAAAATCACAACTCTTTGAAAAAGATAAATTCAAACCTTGAATTTGAAATCAATTATTGTAAGTTCTTATCATTCATTGAACAAGGCAAAACCGATGAAGCTATCAAATTTTCTCAGATTAATTTAAGTCCTAGTGGTAATAAAAGTAACTATCAAGATAATGAATTAGATAATTACTATAAGAACTTAAAAAAATTAAAAGAAATCGGTGGTTTATTGGTCTATTTGGCAATAAATGAAAGATCTAATCCTTTAAATGAGATTACTCCTCCTAATTCAAACCATTTAACTACCACTGAATTATCATTTTCTTCTAAATTAGTTAAAAATTCCCAAAGATTCCATGATTATGAAAAACTATTAAGTGATGATAGATGGGTCAATTTAAGTGAATGTTTTATTGAAAATTTTACTAAATTATATGGAATTTCTAAAAATTATCCATTATTTATATATCTCCTGGCTGGGTTATCAAGTTTAAAGACTAAATCATGTTATTGTAATAACGAAAACACTATTTTCATTAATGACAAACTTAATGGCATTGAACATGGATTTGAAAATCGTCAAAATATTGGTAATACTGAAATAAATCAAAAGCCAAACTTGAGCCCAATGAATGATCGAAAGTTTAGGGGCCCCAATTATTATTATAAAATGTTAAATAAGATCAATAATTGTCCAATCTGTTCGCCTGAGTTATATAAACTAAGTCGGAATTTACCTTATGCCCAATTAATCACAAGTATATTCAATAATCCATTCAAATTACCAAACGGTAATATTTATCCCTTTGATAAATTGGTTACTCCAAATGATAAGTTTTATTCAGATCGAAATTCTTTATTAAGAGATGGTAAGATTAAAGATCCTTTAACTAATGAAATATTTAATGTTGATGATTGTATTAGAGTCTACCCTGCGTGATTTGGGTATCTCTACATATAATTATACGAATGTATGAACCTAATAACTAATCACTATCACTTTCCTCTT
This sequence comes from Yamadazyma kitorensis, assembly GCA_030572015.1. NCBI lineage: Eukaryota > Fungi > Ascomycota > Pichiomycetes > Serinales > Debaryomycetaceae > Yamadazyma > Yamadazyma kitorensis. Next base: position 581,772 of record JAJLZC010000004.1, on the reverse strand, counting down.
CTTTCTTAGTGGTTTCCTTTACCCACTTTTCGAATACATAGATTCTTGCGTTTCTTTCTAAGGCTGGTTTGGTGGTATCCCTTATACCATTAGTTCTTTTATGATGATACTGAGGAAACGAATTCCAGTCAAATTTACCTGATTGTTCAACCCTGTAGTCTTCACTTCTTGCTAACATTTTGACCCCCCAGGAGTTGTATGGTTCACCTTCAAACAATGACACTAATATTTTACCTGTTGTATTAGTCTTACCACTATTTAAGGCCGTCTGGTATCCTCCAAAGTCATTTCTGGCTTCGTCGTTAACACTATCAAAGACTGCTTTACAGCTTTTGAAGTAGTTTAACATTAATTTCTGATGATCTCTTATGTTTCTATCCATATCTTTCATCCCTCTTCCAGTATGAGGAAAATTGAACATTATATAGTCTAATTTTGGCAACTTCAACTTTTGTTTCTTGGAATCTAATCTTAATCCACTTACCAAGTTATTTGCGTCTATTTCGTACAAAACAGTCACACCTTCAGACTTTAAAAATTCAAGATTTTGTTCAACATTAGGATATTTGGATTTCACTTCTTCTAAGCTATCAAAACTTGTAGCTATTAAGCTCTTAGGTTCGATGTACGACTCCTTGATTATACTGACAGCGAAAGAAAAATCCCCTTCACCTACTAGTAACAAGTGGTCTTCTTTGTCGAATGGTATTAGCCCTGTCTGATTGGAATGTTGTTGGATCTTCTTAGACTTGTTCTTAGTCTTGGATTTTTCTTTGAGTTTCTGCTGTTCAATAGTTCCCTTTAAAGATTTGTTTTTTTGGTGCTTTTCTTGCTCTAGTATACTGTGGCGTGCCAATGCTCCCTTCAATCCTTTCAGATTGACTCTTCCTTTCAATTTCCTTGACATATCTGCAATATAAGAGTGGTTGGAACTATGAGAAATACGAGATGAGATGAGCTTCCCTCGATCGCAGTCAGTCTTATTTACATACTTAATATATATACAATCTTTGAATATCTACATATGGAACGCTCTTTCTTCGCCGACATTATAGCTAGTGTCTTCTGGTTGGTCCGTATGTTCATCATGAACCAAAGTATTATCTTCTCCTTGCATATAGTGGTCTTGCATAGTCAGATATTGCGCCCTTCTCTGGTGGAGGTCTTGGTCTTGGGTACTTTCCTGATTCAATGGACTTTCATTATCACTGCTTAGCCCACTGCTTTCATATATATCATCGTCATCTTGCATTTGTATACTTGGGCCATGTCTTTGCCTAGATGCTATCTCATCTTCGTCGCTATCACTCTCTTCCTGATGAGAACCTGCTTGTTCATCGTCATCTTCCTCTTCTTCTTGCTCCGGTTCTTCTTCACTTATATCGTTTTCGTCTAATGGTATTATATCTTCTTTGGATCCGTCGTCAAATTCATAAAATAACATAAAGGTACCAGGAGAATTTAAAACTTCTTCTTCATTGATAATATAGACCGATTCGTCACTAATTCTCCACCAAGAACCTCTTAGCTTCCTATAACAAATATAATGACCATAGTTGTGTGTACCATAATGGGATATAACAGCTTTTAAATTATATAGCAACCTTGGATCCAAGGTTGCATGTACTTGGTTTGGTGATGATTCTGGAGTGGCTAAAGTGGACACAGATTTCTTGTTACTATTTACTTCAGTATTATCATCGGCTTCTGTTTCTTCTTCTTCAGATGATGATGTAGAGGATTGTTCCTTGGATTCCTCTTTTATTCCATCCTGTTGATATTCATTCTTCTCATCGACTTCATTAATATTTAATGATTTTAATTTTTCATCTTGTTTTCTGAATGGTAGTCTAGCATCCATATTGATATCTTTTGGTTCACCAACATAGGGATGTAAATTTAATTTTGATGGGAATGCTACTTTACTTGAATTTTTAACAATCATATACGTTCTTGGATCAAATACAGATCTGTTAATATGAATTGCCAATAATGGTGGGGGCCTACTTAATAAAATTTGCTTTGATTTTTTGGACTTCTTAATCATTTGTTTTATAGTTAATTTTTCAAATGCTTCATCACTTACACAATGTTTAGATAATTCATTATTCACTTCATTTAGCCTATTCGTAAATTGTTCAATAATCTTTTCATTATTCGATTGTTCGATTTTTTCCTTTAAAAACTCTTTAGTTTGGTTTAATCCACATCTATTACAATTGACATCTTCAATGATTTCAGGACTAATCCACTCATTCATTAATTCATCCAATTCGTAACCTGAATAATAACTTGTACTTTTATTTGGTAAATTTAAACTCAAGCCACTCACTAGAGAATATCTAATTCCACCAACTTCACCACAAGTCAAACAACCAATTCTTTCAGCAGATATACCATCAACTGGAGTAATTAATTCCAAGGGCTTTACCTTATGGTCTGCATCGATTAAATTTGGATCAACTTGTGAAGCAGGTACATATACATTACCTAAAGAACCCAAATTATCACAGCCACTTGGGAAATTGGACAATAAAGATGAATCAATGAATTTATCATCTTTCTCTTTTGATTCAGGCTCAGGCGTTGAATTTCTTGAACTGGTTGTCTTTTTATACTCTTTTTCTATTATATTCATTACTAATTGATAAAATTCTTGTGCATCTTCTTGGTTATAACCGGTGAAGAAGTTTTGTTTTGGACCGTTAGGCATTTTATTTAATAATGGTTTTGTTGAAAATTCTTTACCTCTGGTACCATATCTACCATTAACGTTATCTAACAAAGTTTTTAAACTATTAGTGAAGATTAGGTCTGACTTTGGCTTTACAGATCTAAGAGATTCATTATTGTTCTGTAATTCATCAGATTGAGGACTTTTCAGTTGTGATTCTTCATATAAATACGAATCAATGAACTTAATCAATTCATTAGAAGAAGCTAAAGACTGTATAACTGAATTCATAAAACAAGTGTTACCATCATTACTAATTCCACCTAATTCCCCACCATTTTTCATGGCAAATTTAGTTTCTTTGGATTGTCTTACAGGTCTTCCAAACCTTCTATTATTCATAAATTTATTCATGCTAAACAACAGAAATGGGGATTTCTTCTTATTGGCCGAATTATCTCCTTGGTTTTGGTTTTGATCTTGGTCTTGATCTGGGTCTTGATTAATGTAATTATTGATCAAATATATCGATAATATGAGGATGGATACACTGGAAGTGACTTTAAAAGGAAAGGATTTGATTATCTTCAGATATACTTGGTTGCTGGGACCTATGTTGGACAACACTTTGAAACTACTTAACCCTTGGAAATTGAATAAACTGATGATTGATAAAATTATGAACAAGTAAACTAAATATTGTCTGGCTGAATGAAATTTCATACAGAAATATTTAATTCGTCTTTAAAACTTCACTCACACACAAAAGATACTTTTGTTCTGTGTTTCTGAGTAGAATACTGGGTACTACGGCTATGATAATTTCTCTACAGCTCACTTATCGGTTCTCCCTTTCCCTCTCTATTCAAGTTTGTGAAATCGATGATAAAAATTTTCTCGTTCTCATTTTCCTGGTGCACTACGAGCTTTGGGTGCAAACATGAAGAAGAAAGAGAAGAAAGACATACAATAAATACTATATTAATCTATGGAGAAACTGGCTAATATTTATAAAAACTTCAAATGTTCTGCTCCAAACATTTTGCTTGAAAGTTTTTCTTTTGCTTCATTTTTTACAATTGTTTCTATATAAATGTTATTACCTTTGATACAAATTTCTAAATTGAGGAGGTTTATCTTTACCCCAACCACATTTTAAAGGTCTACCATTAATGTTGAATCCAGCTAATTGGATAATAGCTAATGCGGCTCTTTCATGACTATCATATTTTACAAATGCACATCCTTTATCAGGATAAAATTTAAAATCGACAATGTATCCAAAATTTTGCAACAACGGTAATAAATCGGTTTGTTGAGTGAAATGAGCTAAATTACCTAAATACACAGTGGTTTGCCAATTTGGGGTTTGTCTTAATACTATATCATAAGTTTGGGGTGACATCATTGGGATATTACTAGTAGGTGGTGGTTGTTGAAGGTGTTGTGGTTGTGGTTGGATATAGTGAGGGTTATGGGCCGGAGACAGTTGTCTAAAGTGATGTTGCGTTGGCGTTTGATGTTGCTGTTGATGTTGTTCTGCATTCAAGTCTAACATATCGAAATTCTTACTAAGCTCTTGCTCTGTTGGTTGATATTCGTCTTGCTTTTCCACGCTCGAAGCAGATGTTGATATCGGACGTGTGTTGGATGACAGAGCTGTAGTTGTTGAAGAAGGATCTGAACTTGATTGTGGCGTTGATGATGATGCTGCTGTTGATCCCGTCCCTAAAGAAGTTGTGGGGGCTGCAGGAGAATCGTTAACTTGTTGTGCTCCAGCTGAAGATGGATTAGATGCAATCAAAGAACCTGGGTCTACATTAACTGGGGAAGTCACACTAAGTGGAGATCTAATTGGCATATTTGGAGTCAATTGGTTCATGCCTAGTTGATTGGATGATCTTGTTGGAGTTATAGAAGGTAATTGACCTATTTGCCCTTGCATTTGGGAAACTGGCACAATTTGAGTTGGAAATTGTTCAGATATTGGAGGATTTTGTTGATTGGTTGATTGAGGAGTTAATTGATTAGTCAATTGAATGTTACCAGGAAATTGCTGCAAATTACCACCAGTGGCACCACCACCCCTAGCAACAGGAAACGGGTTGGTTGAGACATGAGAAATAATACTATTTGGCAATGGAATAAAAGGTTGTCGTTGGAATTGACCTTGTTGAGATTGCATCAAATTAGATTGACCATGACCAGTATTGTGATGATGATTTGTTCTTTTATTATCATTATTGTTGCTATTATTTCCAATACCACTGAAATTATTAGAATTGTGATTCTTTTTCATATTCATTTGTTTGTGAGAAGCCCAATTACATCGAATAGCTCTACCATGAATCTTTTGACCATTCATTGACTTCAAAGCTAAATCAGCATCCACTTGATTCAAGAAAGTTACAAATCCATAACCTCTTGATCTTGAAGTTTGCATATCCCACATGACATGAGCTTCTCTAAGGGAGTTAAATCTATTAAAAGCATTAAATAAAATTTCATCATTAATCTCAGGAGATAAATCACCTACAAAAATGTTATAAACCGGTTGACTAGATTGAACTGAATTAGCATTTGAAGAGTGATAAGCCCAATTGATTTTAATCTTTAAATCATTTAAGATTTCACCATTTAAATTTTTTAAAGCTAATTGAGCCAGTTCCAGTTCATTGAATTCAATAAAGGCATAATTGACTCCAATCTTATTTTTATCATTTAATACTTTAGCCACTTTAATCGAACCATTTTTAGAAAAAATTTCAATTAATTCTTCTTCATTAAGGGACTTATTTAAATTTCCAACATAGAGAATTTTATTGGATACTTCTCTACCGCCATTGACAGCACTTGCTAATGAAGCAAGATTATTATCTTGATTTAAAGTTTCCATGTTTTCGTCTACCTTGTTTCCAACATCAATGGAAGTGGTGGGGGTGGGGGTGACGGTGTTGGTGTTGGTGGTAGTATCAACACTGCCGGAGTCAATAGCTGGTTCTGCTCCTTGGGAAGAATCTTTTATGTCTGACATGCTATTTACAAAGGTCTAAAAAATTTTGATTCTGGATAGCCAAATTAGGTATGGTGTTAAAAGTGGGGGGTGGAGGGAAGACTGAATGAGGATGGAATTGGAAGGAATTGCAAGTTGGAAGGAAACAGATACTGTAATGGGGGGCTTTTCTTTGGTAAAGGAACAGTCAATTGATATGTACAGACTTTCGAAAATGATGGAGGATAATGAATATTGTGTAAAACGATTCAAAGGAAACAAAAAAAAACTAAATCAAACAAAAATATCTGCTATTCTTTTTTCTATTTCAAACTTGAAATTGATCATATACTTGAATAAGGAACTTGGATAAGGCAGTGAATAATAATGATATGATATCAACAAGTAACAATTAACAATTGGAAATCGAGTCGAGCCGTCGATTCAACAATTGAGTCAAGAATTGAACTAAGAATAAAATAAAATAAGTAAAGTAAAGTAAAGTAAGATGGAAAACCAGGTTACAACAAATACAAAAATGAAGCTAATGAATAATGATTTAAATGACTAATGTGAATGCTTTTTTTAGGGGGGACAAGTCGCTTGTTTTATGTTGCTTTGTCTTGTACGCCTTGAATTTACCTTGTATATACCTTTGTTTTCAATACTTTCAATGTCTGTGATTCTGAAAAATTTTTAGTGTTTCCTCTCAGCGAATCTCACTTTAAATTTCAATTTCGTTTAACTGTGAAATTTTTAAAATGATTTTCAAAAGGTTTAAGGTTGGACTGATCAGTAAACCTCTGGAACTCTTTGAGATGTAGATTAGATCCACTAAGTATGGGGGCAAAAGCTATTTAGAGTAGTTTAAAATCGTTTAAAATTGGCAACAACTCGTCTACAATCTGGCCTCTGAGTAAGACTTGCACCAAAAATGATAGTGAAATTTTTCAACCCTCTAAAGAAAACATCGATTTCCTCGTAATATAACGTGAAATTTCTGAATGTTGGTATATATGCTTAAGTGGTAAAGTATCTGTTAGAGCAGGAACAATAACTGAATTGAATTTCTTAAACAAACTTTAAAAAGAAATTTTAGAAGCATCTTATTATTTACGTTAAGTTTTCGTTTCCAATGGCTTGGAGTGCCTTTTCTATCCCTTGCCAAATTTTATGCATGTTGGAACATAAGTGACATTTTAAGATTTAGATCTTGAAGTGCGTTCGTGCATTGATTAACCAAGGGTATTTCCGCTTAGTTTGTTCAAATTGTATCAGTTGATGCTCCACCAACACAAAGCAGCATATTCTCCAATAGGTTCTAGATATCCTTCGGTGTCAGGTTGTCTAGGGTACAAGTTCCCTGCAAGAAGGCTGCTAGTTTGCTGGAAACTGCTGAAAACTCGCTGGAAGTACCAAAATACTTCAGGAAACCCTCACGGTAATTCTTTCTTCGTTGGCGATTCTTTACGAACCTCAACGATTCTCTTCTAAAACAACTTGAAATTCCACCAATAACCAAATGAACTCAAATCAAAAACAGGAAAGTCTCCCTTCATGCATCTTAATGTACAGTCTTGGTATTCTGGTTGGTCTTTTTTCATGTACTTCGAGTGGTCAACCAATCGAATGTCTCTTCATTTGATTTGATTTCTTTTTCAGTTTATTTTCATATTTTCTTCTTGTTGCTTTGTTCTTTTCGATATTTTGTTCTTCATACTTCGTTCTATTTCTTTTTAGCTTTGTTCTTGCTCGAGTTTTTTCCTAAATGCAAGGGGAGAAAAGGGGGTGATGTTCACAGTGCTTTTCAAGTTCAGAATTTTGGCTGTAAAGACTCTGTACGCTTAGGCACAATTGGAAGAATTTGTATAATTTCTGTGGTGCTGTGAATTTATTTTATTAGAAGCTCACGGCTACTTCCCAAAGTGACCAAAAGTAAGTAATGTAGATCATTTGTCAAATTAGGAAGTAAAATGCCATTGTAATTGAAGACATAAGTCGGGATAATGTTTGCAGCATCTCATTTGGTTTACTTGTATTTCCGAAGCTTTTCAAATTTAATAGAGCTATTTCGTTCCACTTCATTACATGTTATCACTTGTTTTCGCCTGCTATCACTTGTTATCACTTGTTATCACTTGTTAATACTGGTAATGTCTCTTGGCTGTCTATTGTGACAAGACTTAAGGAGCTAAAAAATAATGATTCCGCCCAGGATCGAACTGGGGACCTTTTGCGTGTTAGGCAAACGTTATGACCAACTAAACCACGGAACCATTTCTGAACTAGAAACTTGGAAATCATCGCTAAATATTTCCAGTACAATGACTTTCAGATATGCTTTGCTGCTAGCAGTACGTATCTAACATCCTAAATTGGGTATTAGAATCATCAACCTTGAATACGGGTCCTCTTGCGCAGATTTTTGGCGCTCAACTGATAATAAATCACCTCAACCGAACCTTGCAATATTCGAAGTCAAGTTTTACTCTATTCAAAGCCAACTTCCTAATTGTTTTATTACATGAAATATCTCTACAAGTGATGAATAAACCACTACTGATTTTTACCATATTTTTTCGAATGATCTGGAGGAGTTAGATTTTTCTTCCTTGAATTTGATATTCCCAAAGTTTTAGCTTTTAATATTTCTGTATTTATGTGAAATTTGCAGCCATTCTTTTATTTACTTCCCAAACTTGGCGTATCCAGTCTCACAAGCCTTTTTACGCTTCATCCTTTTCTAGACATATCATGTATCCTATTTAAAAATTCCTAGGCTTTATTTAGCACCAACCCTACCTTTCTCTGCTAACAGTGGCCGCTTGCCTATATATGCTAGTGTTCGTGAGCTGTTAACTACTGAGAAATTGAGCGAGTGCGAGAGTTTTGAAAAATTCATCAACGTATTCCATAAAGCCAAATGTTTAACCTAGTAAGTCGGGCCCAAGCGGTTTCTAACCATGTATTGACGTGTTCCATACTAATAATGGTGTTGGTATCGGTGTCATCTTTCATACAATTGTATTTGAATGATGCATGGCTGAATAATTCCACCTCCATAGCCAATATTAAGCCCCAAGCGTCTTTAAAGGGATCATTTCAGTATGGAGCCAAGAATGGGAAGGTAAAGGAAAACTCAATGATTAAATTTGATCTTGATGCCGATTTAAGTGATTTGTTTAACTGGAACACCAAACAAATTTTCGTTTATTTAACGGCTGAATATCCTGGGAAAAGTAAGGGTTCATTGAATAAGGTTACTTATTGGGATAAGATCATCCAATCCAAAGATGACGCTATAATTCATTTATATAGCCAAAGAGCTAAATATTCAGTCTGGGACGTAGAAGATAGTTTTAGACAAAGAGATGCCAATTTGACTTTGGAGTGGAATATTCAACCTCATGTTGGTCCTTTGATTTATGGCAAGACTTCGACTTCAACTCCGTTTACATTCGCTGAAGTACCTTCAAAGAAACAAAAGTAAAGGTAATGCTTTATTTTAATAATATATTTACATATATATATATATACAAAATTGTCCAGAGATTGAGCCAACTAATTCATAAAATAGTATTATTTACATGTATTTACAAGCGTTCTATTTTATCCTTGAGTTGACTCAACCCTAAATGTTCTATGCAATGATTTGTTTGTTCGTGATCTTCTTTCAGCAAATGTCTCTACTGATTCGATTGGTGGTGGTATAATTTGATCTATATGCGATCTAAATGCATGTAGTCTTGCTTTCATTGATGTATTGAGTAATAATACTTCCATCGTGATTGGATATTTATCCATTATCTTGTATAATCTGGTAATATCATCATCACCATATTCATTCACATATAACTGTAGCTTATTACATAAATATGGCTTTATTTTATTTACAGTAGACAACCTTTTTTCAGGTGAAAAAAAGATTTCAGGTTTATTTAGTACAAAATTGATATCCCATTTACCAATTAAGGGAAATCTTGAACTTAAATAATGCAATGAAGCTACAATTTTATTTTCGATATCTCCAAGTGATAATATGCTGAATTCATGTTTTAAAATTTGCAATTCTTTGGTACTCCGTATATCATAATATTCGTTAAACCATTTGTATTTCGTCATTAGAATTTCATCGTTGACTGACTTGCTTTTATAAATTATAAAAAGTTTATAAAGGTACTGAAATCTCCTTATCAATGAAATTTCATTCAAATTACCTCTTGATAAATGCTCTTCGGTTATATCCAAAATAGTGTTGATGTTCTTTTCAGTGATCGGTGACTTAAGTAATTCAGATATTATCAAATTATAATCTTCACCATTCAAATCAACATTATTATTTTCAGATATTTCATAAAGCTTACCAAACTCTTGTGGTGATGATACTTTCTGCTGTAAAACTTGAACATTTAAACTAATTAATCTTCTAAAATCTACTCTCAATGCTTTAGGAAGTATCACTTCGAATTTATATTGATATGAAAGTGGATATTCATCAATAAAATTCTCAACTAAACTATTCAATTCACCAACACCACTTGTGATTAATGAATAAATCATTTGTAAATTATTTAACTTCGTATAAAATTTACCCATTTCTTTATAAATCGTGAACCTCAATTGGTGGTTCATTTGATTATTTAGTTTATTTCTAATCTGGGTCAAAAAATGAACAAAAAAGTCAGCCTTTTCAGACTGGGACCCTGGCGTTGCAAGGATATAATTCGATACTATTTTGCATAAGTATATTGCATCTTGCGAGAGATCAACAAGTTGCTTCCTATGAGGTAATTCTTCAGGCTGATACAAAAATCCAGTGCCCTTATCGTTTTCTTTAGGCGTTAGGGTCAAGGCTGACATTTCGAATATAGACTCCAACATTCTTTTTGAATTTTCAAATCCGTCTCCATTCTTATCTAGAAATAGTACCGAAGTCATCAAATGTTCATAAGTTTTGACAGTAATTCTGACATTATTAGTAACCATCTCTCTATAAAGTTCCAAGTTCTTTTGATGAAAAGCAATATCTTCAAAATAGGCATTATACTTCAAAAATGGCAAGTAAAAATCTTCTTTTGGGGTCACATTTTTAATTAGCTTATCTAAATACTTTTGAGCAAAATCCACTTGATTTCTTGCAAGATAAAACTTGATAAATTCAAGGTAACAACTGGCCAAGCTAGGAGATATCTTATCTTCACGATTGATCTTTTCAATGACAGAGTTCCTTCTGGATTCAATGTATTTTCTGACTTTTCTATCATCACAAGATCTGTACCAATACCTATAGTTCTTTAGTTGAATCTGGAATATTCTTGGGCTCTTTAATGGTACTAATGAAATATGATGGGCTTCAAAAATCATATTTTCAGCCCTTTCAAATTGGTCAAATTTGATGTATGCTGATATTAAGCTATGATATACAGATTCATCCAATATATTCATATCCAGCGCAACCTGCTTGATATATTCGATTTCTTTAAAGGCAAAACAATCTCCCAAATATGAGATAACTTCCACAATAGTTCGGCTATCGATTATTTCGATTTTATCTTGTTGTTGCCTTTGTAAGGAGCTTTTAAATAGCGTCATAACCTTGGTTTTATCCATAGATTTGAAAGAGACTGAAAACAAAAGTCGGTAAAGATCAGCAATTTCCATATCATTCTTGTTAGAATTATCAATTGCAGATGAATCACTAAGATAATCTTCAAAAATTAGTCCAGCCTCTTCGAATTGACCATTATTTATTCGACTTCTCATCAACGCAGCGTATATGCTTGGTATAGGGTGAATCTTACGCTTCTTTAATTGTTGAAATAGTCTATCAATATCGCTATTAGCACCCAGGGATGCCAATGCATTCATAACAATCGAATAATGTATAGCGTACGGTAACTGGCCTTTACCATACATATTTTCAAACTCTTTTTGCAACATATTCCAATCTTTACGTTCTGAGCTAATTTTTAATAATAGTACAAGTTGATCATCATCATACAAGTTAAGATTCGATCTGTATAAATTTAATGCTGATTGGAACTTTCTTAAATTTAATAATGCAGTCATGGTAAAGGTCAAATCTTTACTAGTTAATATGTGATAATCTTTATCTGAGATTTGACGAGTCATCTTAAACTCCCAAATATTCAAGGCAACTGAAGGTGATTTATGATTGGCGAACTTGATTAATGATGTCAAGAAATTATAAAATGATGATTTCAAGAAGAAATTAGATTCAAACATTTCTTCTAGTCGACTCAAATCTTCAAAATGTTCTGATATTAAATATAACGAATTCTTATAAGGTAAATGTTCAGGTCTATCAAATAAACAATGGTTATCTTCGTCCATTTCTTCCAAATACTTTAAAAAGCTGTATATTATGGATTCCTTGTCAAACACAGAAACCCGTGAAAGCAAGCCTTTTCTTAGAAACACGGATATCAATACCCTTTTTTGATCAATAGGAATGGTTTTATCTTTGACAAATCGAAGAATAGCTTCATGATTGAAAGTTATATTAAGCTCGTCATCTTCATCATATTTTGTAGCCAATTGCAAAGTGGACAGCAAAGAATCACACCATTTATGTGTAACTATTCCATTCTCAAGTAAAGGAACAATCAATGCTTCATAATAGTCGTATTTTAGGTTGTTCATCAAGATATGGGTGAAAATTTCTCTCTTTGATAACAATTGTGTTTGTAAATGTGATAATGATTCCACCGAGTTCACATTCTTGAAGCAAACCTTCCATAGTTCACATACAAGTTGAAAGGCGTTAGTTTCACTTTCAGAAGTTATAATATCAATCAAATAACAGAATGTCATAAATATTTGAGATTGTTCTTCAACCGTCATGTTGCCAGTCTCTATACTCTTCAACAAACCATCTCTTTTATTTGAGCTACTCAATAACGTGTCGGTGAACGTATAAGGAGTCCTGATGGAAAACTTGTTGTTGTCACTCTTACTCAAGATTTGATGTGGTAAGTGGTAAAATCTATAGGATATTCTAGGTCGAAGTGGAAAACTGCAAGCCTTGAAGCTATTGAATGCTGGGAACAAAGTCCTTATTTTGGTTCTTTTATAAACCACAAGCCGATTGGCACGTAGAATATGTACAACCATGACTACAGGAGCACCTTAACAGCCGTCTAAGTCTCAACTAAAACTGGGATGTGTTTACAATAAATAATCGTAATAGAAATATCTGAAGGTTATAACTTTTCACTCGCACCGGTCTATCAAAGCTCATCGAATGATCTTTTAGAGTGAAGGGAGCCCATTCCAAGTCTGAGGAGTTACTACGGTACCTGAAGAAACGAAAGAGGGTAAGTTGCCTGGAACAAAGAGAACGCAATCCATTGCACTATTCTTCAATCTTTTATAGTTTTTACTATTGTGGTTCTTTCAAAGAGAAAGTTCTCATTGATTTCTTCAGAGTCATTAAATCAGTTTTTTTTATGGTGTAGTCAATGAAGGGTTTAGCTTCTCGTACAGTGTGAATATAAAAAATCATCATTGAAATCAAATTGAACTTTTCTTGTTAAGAAACTCGGAGCTGATGGTCTAGACCCAACAGTCACAAACAGAACAAATCACTATAAAATCTTAGATAAAATTCCAATGCTAGAATAGGATACTGACATATTGTTAGTACAAACAAACTATTTATCAAAACACTAGTGTTAAGGATCAATTACATCGTCAAAGGTTTTATTCATCAAAGACCATTCATCAACTCTCATCCATCAACAATTCAAAAATTTGTACACTGAACTGCGGCTCCTCTTCTTATTTGTACAAAAGAGGGATAGACAAGGTATATGTCCGCCCGGTCGACAAGTTTAATCATGAAAAACCTTTATTCATACAATTGTAAATAACTACTATAAATGTGATTAAAAAACATACTCTTGGAAATCTGTTAGTACTTCAAGTTTTTCAACAAGAAGAAACGGAAGTTAATTCATATTTGTAAAGAATGCTCATACAAGGCTGAAACTTAACGATAATGCATGTTGTCAACCCGGAAAATTCAGTTGGAACAATTGGTATAGGCAAATAATCATAGCAAGTTCTTTTGCACAAAAATGATCGAACTTCGGTCTCTCCAGCCTTCCCGCTAGCTGAAAGCCAGATCGCTACATACCATTTCATCTTGATATTATATTGACAGTTTATGACCGTTGTTTCATACACATGTCGCCTTAATCACTCGTTTCAGAAAGAAAAGATGATAATCACAAGTGGTAAGAAAGAGAAAAATTTTCCAGTTCCAATTCGTCTTTTAGATGGCTCCTGAAGTTGGGCAGTGCACGCCATGGTTTATATTCTTATACAGTTATACCAAAGAAGCTGATCTTGACTATTATAGTGAAGATGAAATGCAACAAGGCTAATAGAGACAACAATATCATATGTAATCTTTGGTGTCCCGAAGGGTCATTCTGGTTATTTTCGCTAAGAATCAAAGCATTTTTTTGAAGCACTGGACTGATCTTACTGATATTGCTTAACCCAGTAATAGCCCCACTAATTAATACAATGATCCACTCAAGAATGTTCAATAAAGTGTGATGACTTTCGTTACTGATTAGCAACACAATTAACACATTTATCACTGTGATTGGAATCCATAATATATTGGTGTAGCCATAAATTGAAATTAATTTGGTCAATGAAAGCTTATGGGGGAATTTTAATATCCAAGTGGTGATAGCATATAAAGCAAAGGGAACCATTAGATTATAGCCGTAGAATAATCCAATTGATACGGTCAACAAGTCAAAATTGTATTCATACTTCTTGTTTTCTTTGGATGGGTGTATCCAGTTAGCTAAGATATTAGAACCAGTCGAGCTAACAAACATTAAAAAGATCAAAGTCCCAGTAATCCAAACAAACCCATACAACTCAGAAACTGCATCATCGTCATCCTCACCATTAACTGTTCCTGAAGGCCCATTGCTGGAGTGTGCAATTGGCGATGACGCTTTATTTAATGGGTTTATAGCTTGTTTAATCCTTTCAAAGAAATCTTCAGTATTCAAATCAAAGAATTTCTTATAAAAGTTGATTTGAAACATATGTGCTTTACCAGGATCAACAGGGATCTGAGGTTTTACCACTTGGGGAGTGGCTCTTGGAGGTTCATTGCCAACTTGTGTTTGATGACTGCCAGCACTTGCCGTGTATGTAGGAGTATCAACATCATTCTCGATAAGGTCTTGGTCTATCAATGAAGTCTATAAAGAAAAAGAAAAAAGTTAGCAATTGTTACCGTTTACAATCAAACATGCTCCATGCTATATTAATTAACGTATACATACTTCTGCTTCATTATTTGCTATATTACTATAGCCAGACATAGTTATATTTGGATCTTATACCTAAACTTGAGTCTCTATCAACAATAATTTGACTTAGCTTTTTCTCCTGCGAAAGTCAAGTTCTTCAAGTACTATGCAATAGATTCTTTGATCTCTTTATGGGTCTGTTGAATGGTTGTCTCAGCTGTTGGGCCAATTGGAGGTTGTCAGACTCTCCATCACTGTCGAAATTGACACCAGTCTGATAATGGTTCCTCAGGTCCACATGTAATGTGTCGAATTTTAAAAATGCAGTGGGTTGGATTTGCTTCTCACCAATTAGCTGATTCCCATCACTGGTCCATTCATTAGAGCCACTACTTTTGGGATGGTTTGGATTATTGGGATGATTTGACTGGGATTTGATTTGGCTTCGTTCTCTTTTATAGTTTTCAATCTTCTGATCATACCAATCTTCTGAGTTGAAAGACGAATCATCTAAAGCTGTCATTGGGATACTTAGAGTTGTATCTGTGTTTAAAGGATGTTTGATTTCATCACCATGTTTGGTAATTGGTCTTGATATTGCCAAGTCGGCACTATAACTGTTTAAGACTTCATCAACGGTATCCTCTCCTTCAGTGGCACTGGACACATTGAGACTTGACAAATTGGTCTTGCTTGTCACTGGGGTGGCATCACTAACAATATCACTGGCACTGCTTTCTGAAAACTTAGACAGTGATTTTCCTGTTCTTTTCTCTCTTAACTTCATTCCATTATACAATATTTTATCAAAATCTTTCTTGGTGTTGGTTTCAGCTATAATTGATTTGCTGGAAGTATCAGATAATCGAATTAGATTACTTGCTTCTTTTTCCTGTTCTTTAGGTCCAGGATTATCATCATCATCTTTCCCTTTTATACTGTTTTGAAGTCCAGGGTCTTCCCCTTTTGTGGATTGCTCTTTTGTCCCTTCATCCTTTTCAAGCTGTTTGAATTCTTCTCCTTCTTTATGAATTGAATCGACAGATAAGAGGAGACTAGACACCAAATCTTGGTTATTCCTGATCTTGGTTTCTGGTAATCTCAGAAATACATAAGTTCCAATTATTGCTAGAACCCCTAACACTGCAAACACATAAAATTTGACCAACTTAAAGGCCAATGGCAATATCAACATAACAATTGCATTTACTATGAAGGAAACACACATGCAAAGAGATGTACCTTTAGCTCTTGCTTCATCAGGGAAAGTTTCACCAGTATATAACCAACTGACTGAAGTAATTGAAGAAGAGTATACTGAAACAAGGAATAAAAACAATGCTAATATTGCTGATGCAGGCTCTTGTAATAATATCCAATCAAATGGCGAATCCCCATCTAAACCGTCGTAAGGGATTGAAAATATCACCATTAGAATAAAAATTGCAATATAACTTAAACCAATTGCCATAATTCCATAAGTCATAAAATCTATTCTTCTTGCATTATCCAACAAAACCACAGGAATCAAAGTTAATAGACCCAATAAAATATACTGAGTTGCCACTATAAGGATTTTCATTTCTCCTTGTAACCCACACATGTCACAGATGTAAGTAAAAAAATACATTAATGGAGTAACACAAGTCAACTGGATAAATAGATGAAGTAATATTCCAACCGAAGTATTTTGCCAATAGCTAACCCCAAATAATTCAACATAGTTACAATGTTTGATCTTATTGCCAGCGGTATATGCCCTAGTAACATAACCTTTTTCATTAGTTGATTTTGATTTGGTTTTGACAGTTCTAATCCTTTCCAAAGTTTTTGCAGCCTCAACCCATTTTGATTTTGATGCTAGCCACTTGGGGGATTCTGGGAGCAGGAAAGTTAGAATGAACAGCAATATCGAAGGAACCAAACCAGCACACCATGCACATTTAAATGGATAATATTCAGTGACTCTTGTTTCGAAAATATACCCAATAAAATACATTATAACCGTTCCCAAAGTCGAATTCAAGTGAAACAATGAAATAGAAGATCCCTTTGTATCCACAGGGAACAACTCAGATATATATATGGGCACCACGCAACTAATAAACCCAATTGATAAGCCTTTGACCAACCTTCCTAAGATCAATACGTATATATAGGGCAGAACAACGGCAATAACTCCTCCCACAATCCATAAAACATTCGAAACCTGGAAACTCAACACACAGCCAAACCCGTCACAGAATGCCCCACATATTATACACCCTATCACAGCTCCAATAGAATTGGATCCAGCTAGAAGGGCTTGTTCTCTTTTAGTCAAGTTGCCAAAAAACTCATAGAAGGTCCCCGTCGTTAAAAATGGGCTCAAGGACGACACCTCCGTTCCTATCATAAGTCCCGACAAGATAATGATTGCCAATATCAAATTCTTATTGTACGTTCGGATCTTCGTCTTCATACTCACCGTCATATCCACTGCCTCTGTTGCCGCCGAAAGCCTTCTCTTTGTGATCTCTTAACGGTTTGGAAATTTCGCAACCGCTTTTGTGGATTTGAAATCTTTTGAGAAATATCAGACTTATCAGTTGTCAGTGTCAGAACGATAGACGTACGTTTTGGTTGATTTGCAGCAGCACAAGATGGACATTGACGATCTTGAGTACTTGAATCTTGATCTCAACTATGCTGACGAGCCTCAAGCTGCCGATTCGAGTATCTTTGTGAAGCAGACGTTGCTTCATTCTCCAATATTCAGTAACATCTTCCCGATATTCTACGTATCGATGAAGAAGAATATACGGAAGATCAGGGGGTTATCGCTACAAGATGATTCGGACCAGTACCTAGGCCTTCAAGAGGAAGACTCGCAGTTTGGGGTGTTCAACGACGATGACATTCTAATGGATATGTCCCAATCCCAGTCTCAATCTCAGTCCAAGACTCAAGCCCAGACCCAGGGTCAAGCAGACAAGAACGATGATGAAAAGAGCAAGGATTCGGACATCAAACCCATAGCTGTGATCGTAAAATGCACTGCGTTATTTGTGGATGGGGTACATTTTCCTTTCAATGCTCTGGTAAGATCATCGTGTATAATAAAGGGCACCAGAGACAGCCATACTCGAGAAGAAGATTCCCTTCTTGTATCACTAAAGTCTGGTTTTTTGCTATTGGTACGGATGTTCTATGTCCCTCAGACGTTTCATGATAATGACTACAACGATGATTTCGATAAAAATAAGAGAATGATCTTTAAGCCTTATGTCGTTCAGTGGTGGGATACATCCAGTAAGTTTTCAACCCCTTCAATATTTTCATCTGGTTATTCTGTATCTTCCCATTGTTCAGGTTTGGCGGCCGTTTCAACGTCTTCAAGCAGCTCATTTAGAATCTACAATTGCAATCACACTGTCTTGGGAGTTGTATTTCAACCTCATTACTCAGTCCCCGTAGATGGGAGTATCCTTCACTCATGCTTTGCTCAACCAATAAAAGGTAGTGTTTTAGATAACCATGTAATGTTTTTAACGTTGATTTACACCACAAGCTCCAGATTACAACTTCATCTATATGGTTGGACTACCACTGAGCCTTCATACGAAGACTTAACTAAATCAATCCTTCCATTGGATGTGAATTTCCCAATACCAATATTTATTATATCCTTAGGTAATAATGGAAGTTTCTTATTTGTGACGACTTCTGAATTGATTATTATCACTGTTCATGACATCACCTCGGCTGAATACAATTTTCGAAGATGTCAATTTCCTGGATCATTCCCTACTAGCTACTATTATGCCAAATCGGATATTTTGGTCGATTCACCTAATGTGGATGAAGTTTTAATATCAACTGATAATGGTACTATCTACTCGGTTATAGTAGGAAACGATGTATCAATTAGACCAATAATTAAAATCTCAGATCCTATTTCGATTTTTACCTTGGAGAGGTCAGACAATGGATTTGAATTGATATACGGAAGTGACATGGGATTAAATCGAAAGTTGTTTATTGAAAAATTGTTTAAAGATCCCGAAACAACTTCATTTAGCCAGTCATTACTTTTAAACAGCTATAAAAATTGGGCTCCCGTAATAGATGTTCAAGTTATTGATTCATTCAAATCAAGAAACTCGTTTCAAAATTCAAAACAAGAATTATGGTGTATATCAGGTATAGGTAAAAGAACTAGATTGACTCAATTAAGAAATGGATATTCAATCGCAAGATTAAGTGACCCATATCAAAGTTTAAGGAAAGTGGAATCAATGTTTTTATTAAACATTTACGGAACAACTTATATCACCTGTAGTTTACCATTTGAAACTGTGTTTTTAGAATATCAACCTGGCAATGAAGAAGAGCTTATTGAAGTTAGTGGATCAGCAATTATAGAGGAATCCCCAACAATCTCAATGAAAATGATCAACGAAGATTTGGCTGTACAGATCACTTCAAGTTCTGTAATTTTGACTTCCATTGATTCTATTCTACTCAAAAAAGACTTTGATAGTGGCATGATTTTATTTGGAGATATCAATAAAGATTATATTTTAGTTGTTTCACAAATCGACCAATCAAGCTATACAGTGGAAGTCATTAAGTTTGACGAAGGATCGTTTAATTTGCTTAGTTCGACCAATATAGGATATCAAATTTCGTTTTCAAAGCTTTTAATTCGTGATGATAAATTGTATATTGTTCTAGGGAATTTTGATGGGGGTGTCCAGCTTTTCACATTAAATGCTGACTGCTTAGTTGATTATGCTACTATTATTTTGAATGACTACATTCATCTTGATCTAAATGAGATAAATCTTGTTCCTCAAGATATTCTTTTGACCAGAGATGGGAAGAATTTATTGCTAGGAACTAAAGATGGCTATTTATTTTATTTCATTTTTGATGAGCTGGGTGAATTGAAATTTGATAAGCATTTCAAAGTCAGTGATGTGGAAGTTAACTTACATCAGTCTGAAAATATTAGGAATATGGTATTTGTGATTTGTAAGTCTTTATGGTTGATTGATTTTGATCAACCACTGGTCCCCGAACCAGTATTATTCGACGAAAAGAATGATAAATCAATTAAGAATATATTACCAATCCAAATTGGACACTCAAACAACGAGTTATCTTTATTGATAGTTAGAGATGAAGGATTATCAGTTGCCAGCGTCTCCACCTCCAAAGTTCCTAACGTTAGACAAGTTAATTTGGGAGAATCAGCCAAGAGGTTCATTTATTTGCCATACTTATCAGTGTTTGCTATAATGTTGGAGTCTAAGGACCCAAAAGCAAGATTAAGGTATGTTGATAGGAAAACTTATAAGGCATTGGCACACTCCGAGCTAAACGGACGACTGAAACAATTGGAAGCAAATGAATCAATATTTTCAAACAACGAAATGCCAATATCAGCTAAAATTTGGTCTCTTGATAAACTAGGCAGAAATTCTAAAAAGTTATTAGTTGGATGTTCAACGAATACCGGTAGTGGTACTTTTAAGATTCTTGATATCTCCAAATCAACCACCGCTAAGGATAATAAGCCAATTATCAATGTGGTTCAATTGATCGAATTTGACCACATAGAACCAATCAATTGTATTGAACAAGTTGATACTACAATTATATTTTCCAGTGGAAAGTCTATCTATTCCACCATGTATAGTACGGATGAAAAAAGACTAAAACCGGTTGCTTCTTTGATAACTTTACCAAGTGATATAAGTTCAATCACAGTTAAGGACGATAAGTTGATAAGTGTCACCACCAAGCTTGACTCGATTTTCCAATTCGAATTCATAAAAGGCGACAATAAGGATATTTTAAAGTTTTATGCTAAGGATTCATTACCAAAGTCCATAGTAAATCACGCAGTATTAGATTCCAAGGTTGTAATAGCTGATAAATACCATTCTGATATCATAATAATGAATAAGAAAGGTGAAAATTTAGTAAGCGAAGCCAAATTCAGAACTTCAGGAATCCCAAGAGTTTTCAATGCAAATTTTGGTTCCTACTGGGCTAAAGAAGAGAACAAGAGTGGGGTGGTTTCAATTAGCGTTGATGGAGAAGTTACATTTTTTAAGGAGATTGACCAAAAAAATCAAGAGTTCTTGGACTTGAAACAGCTCTTTCCTATCATGAGCTCCAGAAATAGGTTGGAATTACCAATAGAACGGTGGGATGCACCATTTCTAGATAAAGTTACAGGAAAAGGCTTGAAGTCAATCAATAAGCCTTATTTCAGAAATAAAGACAATAAGCACGGCTTAATAGATTTCGATCTAGATGAGATTTCTAGATTATGTCATTCATATAATTCATTATAAATAATTTATATATTCTATATATAATCCCATTGATAAATTTACAAAATGAAAAAGTAGTGCTAAATAGAACTGATTCCACTTAGCTATCATTGTCGAAAGATTTCTCAGGGGAAGAACCTCTTGATTCATCTGTTGTTGTTCTTCTTTTCAATCTTTCTTGTCTATACTTCAGAGCCGCAGATGCTCGTGTAGGTGTTCCATTGTCGTTGACACCTCTAAGTTCTTGTAGTAAGTTTCTAGCCCTATTACCAACATCTTTATCGTTTTCGTTACTATCATCTGCTTCCTTTTCAGGGGTTGTAGCATTCTCGTCATTATAAGGCAACTCTATTGGCTCATTTGTTGGAGTTGGAGAAGCCAATTCTTCTTGAGAAGAACCAAGCTGAGCCGTATTTAGGGATAAATCACTATTGCTTTTCTTTTGAGTTTCTAGTAAGTGTTTCCTCATAAGAGCTCTCTTTCTTGCTGACGACGGTTCGGTTCTAGCTGGCCCAGCAGCCTTCAATTTCTCTAATAACGAATCCATAACGTCAGTATCATCAGCAACATTAGTGCCGTCATCTGAAGCTTCTTTACCTGGCGATTTCTTCTGTTGAGCTTCTAACAATTTCTTTCTTTGCTCATACAACCTTAATTCTTCTTCTCGTTTATAATTTTCAGTTTGAGCTCTCTTGAAATCATTTATAAAGTTGGCAAACTTTGAAATAAATGAATTTTTAATAAACCTATCACTTGAATCTTCACCAAAATATCTCATTAATTTGTCAAATTCTTTGAAAGTATATGTTGATTGATCTTTCAACAATTCCGACTTTCTCTTAGCCTTTGGTAAGCCAGGAATAACAACTTTCAAAATTCTATCGTTCGGATGAAATTTAGAAACGTCACTTAAATTTCCAATGTCAATTGAACTTTGAACATTTTTAATAGATTGCAAATAATCTCTGCAATCATTTTCAATACCTTCAATTGAAAACTTTGAAATTTGTAAACATTTGGAAATCTCATCAATAAAGGCCAATAACTCAGGGTATTGGGATCTGATAATCTTTTCAACATAATGTAAGAATGTCATACTATTTTTGTCATCTTTCATGAAACTTAAACGTTGTAACGAGCCCAATTTAAACCCTTGAGCCTGCTTTGTTGAATCATTCATATAATTACCAACAGTCAAGATGATTTCAAAAACACCCTTTAAGTGTTGTGAATTTTTAATACTATCAACAGCTTCATCAATTGACCTTAATTTGGAAATCAAGTCTTCGTAATCTTTCTCATAAGTAGCAATGACTTTTAAAGCTCTTATTCTTGAAGCCCAATAGTGTTGTAAATTATACATCAACTCCAAATAAACTCTATCAGCTCTCTGTAATTCGTTCGGATCTTTTTCAGGTTTTGCTGGACTCTCGACTTTATAATCTGTTGAATAAGGTTCAAGATTCCTAGCTAAATTGTTAGACACCTCAACAATTTCATCTTTACCAAGAAATTCCAATACTGCAATATTATTGATCACACTCTTGTCACATTTTAAGACTTTTGAAATCAATTCATCATCAGAAAAACTGTTAAAGGAATGCAAATTGATTCCAAATTGTTGGGAGATATCTCTTGATAAAAATGATACTTTATCAATTTCATCTTTTTTCTTAGTTGCTATCTTTTTAATTTCTTTGGCAGCAAAAATCAATTCTACTTCATCAAATACACCTCTTGATAATAAATCAGTGGCCAATGAATGAGTCGATGATTCTTTCCAGAAAGAATCTGGCGTTACATCGTCGAATTTTTCCCAATGCAACTGTTTCATTTTCTTCTTTGGTCTTGGGAAATTATCAAATTGTGATGGTGGGGTTGGCTCTTTTGTTACTGTCTGGATTATTACAGGTGATTTCCCGCTAGGCAATGGGGGTGGGGCAGGGATAGGGGATGGTGATTTCTTGGAACCAAAAAGTGGAGGTGGAGGCGGTGGAGGAGGAGGAGGGGGTGGGGCACCTCCCAATGATGGTGGTAATGGAGGAGGAGGAGGCGGTGGAGGGGGTGGTGCACCTCCCAATGATGGCGGTAATGGAGGAGGTGGCGGCGGCGGGAGACTGGGTTCTGGAGTCTGTTTCATTGGAGTCTTTGCAGGACTGACCCTATCACTTGCATCCTCATACTTTTCATCACTATCATCCTCATCAATTGATGCTGTTTTGCTTACCTTTGAATTTAATTCGCTCAAGAATTTAGGATTCATGCCACCAATGGTAGTTTTTCTATGACTTTTATAGTCATCAGTTGAACCTTCATGTTTTTTACCAGTGGAATATTTGGATTCCAAAGAATCAATCAATTGTGACTTTGTTCTTGATTTTCTCTTTGGGGATTTAGGAGATTTTGGAGAAGCATTCATAGCTGATAGCTTCTCTTCTAAGGTTGCTTTCAATTTTTCTACTTGTTCCAATTCTTCTTGGATTTTAGACTTTATAGAATTATCAACATTGGAAGATGAAAAGTCAATTGGATTCAAATTTCCATCGTTCATATCAAAGTCAATATTGAAATCTTTAAAGTTGTTTTCCAATTCTCTTAATCTTTCCATGGCCATATATTTTTGTCTTGAAAACATTGAACTATTGTTAAACTTCATGATATCATTGGATTCATTCTGTAAAGATGATAATTTCTTCCGAAGAGTGTCCAATTTTTCCAAGTCATCGCCTCTTGCAGGTCTGGGTGGTCCTTTTTGGATGGGTCTTGGAGATGGAGGGACAAAGGAGGGTTCGTCGTCCTCATCGTCTTCATCCTCTTCATCATCATCATCTTCCAATTCAGGTTCTGGTTCAGGGTCGTTGTCAGACTCAGAATCGATTTGATCAAGTTTTGGAGTTGAAGGTTCTTCACCAGCATAATTCTCAAAATCAGTCATTTCCAATTCTCTAGCCATATTTTCAATATCAGCCATTTGATCTCTTAAAGCTCGAAGCCTAGAGCTTGGTTCGATTTGTGTACCCAAAGATCTATTGTCTAGCTTATATTCTGCCTTTTTACGATGTATTTGCTTTTGCAATTTCTTGATCAAGTTTTGATTGGTGGTTTGGACTGATAATGTGGTTTTACCATCAGTCTTTTTACTTTCAAACTGGGCATTTGAATTCAACATAATTAACAATTCTCTCATTTCTAGCTCTTGTTCTTGTTTTTCAATCAAATGCTTCCGTTTTAAATCTTCCAAATCTTTATTCAATTCCTCGTTCATTCTTCTTGTACGAATCAATACCGTTTCTTGTTCCTTAACTTCATTAGTCAAATTTGTAATTAACCCGTCAGTCCCCATTGATAATTGTCTAGACATATCATCTCTTTCAGCTGTAGCCTCCTCAGCAATCTTCTTGAAGAGTTTTACTTCATTGATGGCTCTTCTATACATCTCATCAGTACTTAAACTTGAATACAACCTATTGATAGCAATACCAACTGCAGAGTCGCTGTCGCTTGTATGGGCCAAAGTAACATTTTGAATCAAACCATCCAACAATCTTAAACTTCTAGTCAAATCTTCGTCATCTTTCTTCTCTATTTGGTTCAAGTATAAATGTTGCAAAGCACTTATGAAAAAACCTTGACCTTGACTGTCTTTAACATTATTCCATAATGATCTGATCAAGTCAACTGGATTATTAAAATCAAGGCTTTCATCTATTTGATCATTTGCTTTTAATTCATTTGAATCTTGATCAGCCATTTCAATATATTTCATACATTGTTGATTTAAATTTTCATAATTTAAATGTTTAAACTTTTCAAGCAATCTATCAAGACCTGCTGCCAAAAATTGAGCTCTCAAATGAATTCTAACCCTAATATCTATACCATAATGTATGATGGTATTAATTAACAACATTGTACTAAGACAATACTCTAACAAATGATTCTCTAAATTATTGGAATTACCAGCATGAGCAGATTTCAATTCTTCACTAGCACCAACTAATGAATTAAGGTATTTACCTCTACCATCCAAAGTTTTTTCAATTAATTTCAACCATAATTCGAAACGTTTATAACTGTCTTTCACAGGTGGTTTTCGAACCAATTGACGCTTGTTGGATGATGAGTTTGAAGTTTCAAATTCAAAATATGGTTTTGTGGGTATGGTATCCAAAGCTTTTAAAATCTTATGATATTTACCTTGAGAATCGTCAACTGAATTATTACTGTAATAAGCAATCATGAATGTCAAAGATTCAGCTGCAATTTTTCTAGTTAAAATTCTTGGAGATAACAAAGAGCCTGAAACAGCACTAACATATAAATTAACATCAGTTTTAACTCTTTCAGCACCCAACTTTTGATTCATCATTGACTTCAAAGCTTTTAAAGTATTAAATTCTTTATCAAAGATTTCATGATTAATGTCGTTAATTTCAACTTGATTGATCGAATCTTGAAGTTTAATAAGATAAGCAGATAATAAAGCATCACCTTGGCAATCGAATATAAAGCTTCTAACCCAATCAATTGGTTCGGTTCTTAAAGAAACCCATAGATTCTTCAATTGATTAGACGTAATTGTTTTGGCTAACAATCTTTTCGTATAGAATTCTGGCGTTGCACTTTCTTCTTTGTTTTTGACCAGTCTTTCCTCTCGTTTATATTCAGTCAAAGCATCTTGGTATATTAACATCCATTTTTTGTCAGGATTATAATTTATCATTTCTTGTTTAGCTTGAGGAGGTAAGCTTTTGAAATCTCTCTTGTCCATTAGATCTCTAAACATTCGGTCGATTTCATAAACCAGGGATGGTCTTTCCAAATTAAAACCGTTGACGCTTGTTGTTAAATCATTATTTGAAGATAATGAAGGTCTGGAGATGGAAGTTGCAGTTGATTTCCTAGACAAGGCAGCCCCTCCGGAATACGATGGGGCGCCATTATTGGTGTTGTTGGTATTATTGGTGTTACTATTTACATTTCTTGAGGTTTTTGTTTCATAAGGATTCGTTACTGTTGATATTGAGTATGTTGATGCATGTCGGTTATGGTTGGAACCGGTGATTTGGGAACTTGGTATTATATTCGAGTTAATCGAGGTGTTTCTTCGGCTGCTGGTGTTGCCACTGCCGCCACTCAATATGCTGGCCGAGTCAATTGAAGACAATTCACTACTGCTATCGTCCTTTTTACCTCGATTCTTCTTGAGACTAAATATAGATCCTGATGATGCTCGATTCAAATTGTTGGTCCCGTTGGTATAAGAACTATAGGCTCTTGAGTTTTTCAACTCATCATCTAGTTGAGAATTTAACTGGGATTCCGTGGGCTTCCTTCTCATCGTTCAAAGACTCCTTAAAGACCCTATAAAGTCTGCTTCAAATCTCTAGTTCAGTATCAAGACTCTTAACGTTAATGTGTGTTTTTTCGTCTGATCACAAATGTGAGAAAATTGTTTCAAAGGAGAGACTGCGTATAAACGCGTTTCAAAGTCGCCTTAACTATGTAACTACTTACCGCCGGCGCCACGGCCGACGCCTGCCCCTGGCACCACCGACTGGCACCAGGACCAGCCAGGATCGGTGCCATACACAGCGCAGCAGCGCAGCACCACTGTAGCGCAGCACCACATCAGCCTAGCACCGCACACTATCATACCATTATCACTATTATTGTTCCAGACTATTGATCGGAGATGCGAGGGATCAGTTAAGGATTCGTCTCATCCAAGCTTTCTTGCAACATCTGTAAAGTATCATCCAAATCACTATTGACTCTCTTTGAAAACTGCTTGGACTTTGAATTTTTTCGATTCAACTTTGGTTCCAAATCAACTGAATCAGCAAACTCGTCGTCTGACGAATCATGAGTCAAATCGATAGCTTCAAATGAGTTAACTAAATTCTTGACTGATTTTCCTGAATTCTTCTTCTTTTGGCTTGGTGTCAGTTTAGGTATTGGACTTGAAGTCTCAGAGGGAAGTATCGGTTCTTCGGTCTCCACCACCAGGTCATCTTGTGGATCATGGTGATCTTGTGGATCATTATCTGTCTCAAGTTCCTGCTTAGTTGATTCTTGAATCGATTCAGGTTTGTCCTCTCCGGTCGTAGCGTCAGCCGTCTCTTTACTCTCTGATTCTGGCCGCTGCAGTTGCAGTTGCACTTGCTCACCAGTATCTACCAGTTTAACACCTTCAATTGACACAGAATCATCATCAACCATCAACAACTTGAAATGGTCCAAGCCGATTTCATCTATATTGACCAGATTAACTTCATTAATATTGTCCCAATATCCAACTTTACTCCAAAAGATCTTTGATCTAATTAAGACCAATATCATATACAATTTTAATAATTTATACTCATCATTTTTATCATTATTGTTCAATTTATAAAAATTTTTATTAATCAATCTTAGCTTAGCAAAGAATTCACAAATATTTCTTAATTTGATCAAACAATAATTACATAAAGGATAGCTAATTAATTCAACTAAAGTTTCCGGGTCTAATAATTTTAATACATGTAATCTTGAATGTTCCAAATTATCATTTCTTGAGTCTCCACAAAATTCACAAGGCTGTTCAAGTGCCATTGGAGGTTTATTAATTATAGTCCCATGATTAGAACTATCGGTTGTGTTAGTGCCAACCCCATTCACATAATCTAATTTCAAAGTTTCATTGATTCCATTTATTGGCTCGATTTTGACTTTGCCTTCAATAATCAGATTCCAAAAAAACTTCCCCTTTTGCCAACGATTTAAAAAGTTAGTCGAAGGTACAGTTATACTATTTTCAATCTCTTCTAACCATATTTTTTTAAAAAACTTGATCAATCTTAGATTATTCAAATCGAATTGGAAAGTTGGATCGATTATTATGTTAACAAATTGTTTAAAGTCTTGATAATTTTCAGTATCATACCTTACAGATTTCAATTTAGGAGAAAATACGCTACCTTTAAAATACGTTTCTTCTTCTTTAACGGTAGTATTAACCTGTTGTTGGTCAAATTGCTCCAATAATTTTTTCAAATCTACTAGCTCGTGTTGTAAATTTTCAATTATATTGTTCTTTTCATCGATTTCTTCAAACAATTTCTTGTTTTTGATTTTAAAGTTATACGTCTCCCTTGAGGCGTCACTAACCATTTTATTTGCTTCATCAAATAACGAAGCCGTTAAGTCTTCCACTTCTCCCTGTAACTTCTTGTTTTCAGCCTGGGCCTCTTCTCTGGCTTTGTCAGACTGCTCGAGTTGCTTAGTCAACTGTATATGCTTCTGATTCAACTCATTATACTGCGTTTCGTAATCGTTATTCAAGCGAGCCTTCAACTGGTGATTCTCTTTGTGATAATGAAAGAGCTTTTCTTCCAACTCCAGCTGCTTGCTCACAGCTGTGACAAGCTTGGTGCTCAACAGGGTAACCTCTTCCGTCAACCGATCCTCAATAGACATCACACCTTAATTCAGCTCAGCAACCCGTAGTATCAGTATCAAGATCTCTACCACCTTTGATATGTTTTCGTTTGAAGCTGAGGAATGCGCACAAACATGAAACATGTCCTTGTATGACTTCAATAGTCCCATAGGGTACAGCAAGAAGCCGATATACTACGATAGGACGGAAGAATCCAGGCAGGAAGTCCCCGTAGGAACAATTAAGTTCAATGGGAGTGGGGTCACAATTGAAATTCTACCTGTAGAAGTTATAGGTAAGATACTAGAGACACTCAACCAATTTGATCTATTGAATATTATGGTGACCAATAGATTCATGTACGAATTGATCAAGCCGAAGTTATACGAGACAGTGATTGTGGATCTGAATTATAGTGCTTTCAATAAAGAGTATAATGCCGAGATCAATAGAGGTACTTTTATCAAAAGCACCTTTAATTTCAAACAGTTTTTAGCTAATAAGAACGATTATTTGGTCGAGAGATTCGAAGTCATATCGTTACCAGATTTAATGATTGATTTTACTGATTTTTTTGCTAGATTGGATTTGTTGGAGTTGATTTGGATCCCAAAAAACTTCAAATTGAAATATTTGACTCATTTAAAGCTGTTAAAAACTTTGATCATTAACATAGAAATCAATTATAAGAAGGGGATTGAACATATTGAACTATTAAATAATTTTTCTTTAGAAAATTTCCAGATAAATCCTTATATTAACAAAGATATACTAAGAAAGTTCATTTCTTCAATCAATCCTAATATAAAAATTTTGAAATTGACTAGATTAGACAAAGAACTTATGGATCCAAGTTGTGTTGAGTTGTCTCAAGATTTCGCTTCAGATATCCCATTGATTTTCAATAAACCTTATAAAAAGCTAACAAAACTATCATTAAATGGACTAATGATTAGTGGGAAGCATTCGGAACTCTTTAACTCATCAATTGATGTTAATAAACTACAATGTTTAGAGTTTAAAAATATATCGAATTTTGGTGATAATTTTTTAAAACACTTAAATATTCCTAATTTGACTGAATTATATTTGGATTTCAGACAAGCATATGAGGATCAAGTGCCTTATTTTCTTGCTAGATGTCTGAAATTAAAAAAACTAGATCTAATAATTCGATCGAACGAAACATTCCAATTTGACGAAGAAAACTATTCAAATACTTTAAATAGTTTAAAGTCTTTACGATACTTATCAATTGAATTGAAAGTTGAAAATCATTTAAACCATTTAAACCATCCTTTGGATTTAAATAAATTTAAAATCAACTTACCAAACTTAATAAGCATTAGATTTAATTCGACTAATGATCTAAATAATTTAAAATTGATTGAAAAATTACCCAATTTAAACTATTTAAATTTATTTGGGTTAAAAGCTGGTGGTTCACCAAATTTTGCTTTAAATACTTTCCATCCAAATATTTATGATGAATGGTATAAGGTTCAGCATGTCGCTTTAATATATTTGAAACATAATTTAAATCTAAAGTATATTAAAATAAATCAATGCTTATTTGAATGTAATGAAAAGATTAAACTCATTCCAAGAGATGGCATTGATGATTGGTTTGAAAATATCGTTAGAGTCATAACACACAACTCATAGAGAAACGAGAACATAATCCAATTCATTTGTGACTCGAAGCCACAAAAACACTTGTGCCAAGTCATAATCTTCACCCATGACAGGAATGAGTCATTTGCATTCCTCAAGACGAAGTTATAGAGTCTGAGAACTATCTGGCTATAGTAAGCTCATTATCAGGAACCATCTGCTATAGTAAGCACACTGTCAGGAACTATCTGGCTATAGTACCCAAGTGAGCCAAATCGCAGACGCATCTGCCCAATTTCGAGGTCTGACTCTGGACCAATGTCCTTAAGCCATTGAAAACAGAGATGCAGGGGAAAGGTTCTTTGAAAATTTATATATTAAGTTAATTAAATCTATTAAAATTCATAATTCATGTCTATTACTGAAGCTTAAAGCTTTCTCTATCTCTATTAATGGGGGTTGTATTATCTAGTTGGTTTTAACTGAAAAACCGAAAAAGTTACCAAAGAAGTTGGTTTCAAATTTAGCTTCATATTTAGCATTGTTAGATCTGATTTCTTTCATGATCAAAGCTTCTTTTTCTTGAGCAGTTAATTTTGAGTTCATATTGATATGTTTATTTGGTTACGTTGTTATAGGTATTTCTAAAAATCTAATCGACTACTGCCAATTCTATTCCTATTTATATAATTTCATTCTTTACTCTTGTTTACCAATTCGGTCTTACGGACTTGTATAATTGGCTACTCATCACTTACAATTTCCCGCCTTTCCTTCCATTTTCCCATTGGCGCCAAAAAAGAAACTTGGAAATTCGAGATGGGTGCAGGGAACACCTCGACTGAGTATGGGTGTACGCAGGCAAAGCCCAAACAAACCAGCCCAGCCCACCATCGAGAAGGGGTGCACGGGCGTCCAAGACAGATTTGGGACGATCCAAAGAGGCGAATGGGAGAGGGGGAGGGGTCAGAGTAGAGCGAGTTACATTGTAAAACACAGCTGTGCGGGCATTTGATGCCGAGTGGTTTCTTTTTCACCGTTAATTTTCCCATTTGTCGATCATTTGGTAACGGTTCGTTAGCTGTTTGGTACCACCAAATCAAATAGAAAGTGGCTATTAAGATTGTAAAGAACATATGCAAACATCATTCAAATGGCAACATGGAAGACTGGTGCTACGGAAAAATAAGGAAAAATAAGGGATCTGATTTAAACTATGGATTAACGGATCCTTTCGCCCATAAGGCGTGCATGAACCAACACTAAGAGCAGTTTCAGTCCTCTTGTGAGCCATTTCTTAGCCATTTCTTATGAGCATTTCGTCTTGTTAGCCATTTCAGCTGCCATTTGGCTCTTGCTGCCATTTGGCTCGTTGAATAAAACCAAGGTTGGAAAGGATATTTGATAGGTCATTCGAACAAGCCAAACAATCCAACAGCCCGTACTCTTGTCCAATAGAAGTTCCACCAATATGCTCCGCCAGTAGCTTTCCTCTAACAGATGATCCTCTAACAGAAGAACCTCCAGTAGTTTTCCCTGCTCATGCATTCTCTTAGTCTGTCTACCAAGAACAATCTCTATATGAGTCAGTCAATGAGAGGTTGCAAAATGAATCTTCGAATTGCTTGTCACATCACATGCCACATCACATGTCAAAGGTCGACTATTAAACTAATTATTGATTAACGTACTACTTTATGTAGATGGTGTAACATCGACTCCCAGGCACGTGACCAGTAGTCACATGGGCGATTGGGAGTGCTTGAAGACAAAGATTTGATCTATGATAACATTAACAGGCCAAATTCCTAAACTAATTGTAGCCTGATTTGCACAGTCCCATCTTATTTGAAACTTGAACGAGTTGCGTAGGTAGCTAGAAATCAGAAGGTGACTTTTAAGAAAGGTTAGGTTTACTTACAATGAAATGCAAAATGTTTGACCTAAGGTAAGACGGTCGAGAAGGACGAGAGATAAGACAGAAAGATGTATATAAGAAAGATCGTGGGTTATAAATTGGCTCTTGATAGGTGAACAAGCCGAAGTACTGGAAAATAAGAGATAATAATTATTATGTGAAATTTTTTGGTTGCAACGTGTGTAGCGAGGGGAGGATAAGCTATGAGAGTTGCATGCAAAGAAAGGCAGCCATAGCCAGACAAATTACCATGCGAGTTAACTAGAAGAGCTAGAAGAGAACTAGAAGCCAACCAGAGCCAACCAGAGCCAACTAGAAGAGCTAGCAGAGCTAGAAGAGCTAGAAGAGCTAGAAGAGATGACCAATGAGGTAAGCGTTAGCCAAACAACGTATTGCGTAATGGCAGTCAAAAAGGATATAGATGAGCTGGACAATGTGTTTTACGATCAAAACAAGCCGTCAAAAGCTATAGAAAGATACGATACTCTGACAAATTTCACAGCATACAATAGAAAAGCTGTATTTGCTCTTAAATGAAACTTACCAGAGAATGCAGTTAAAGATCTTGTGAGCAGTAACTTAAAACTGAATATCGTAAAAGGAAGCAAACGAAAAAAGAAATTGCATTATTGTGCCAGATATTCAGATGGAATCACCAGAACTCGTTAGATCTTATTGCGTTTGGCAACAGCTTAGTAGAGGTAGCGATTAGTGAGTAAGGCACTTTGAACAAGCAACTCCATTAGGGCCGTAGTAAGCAGCAGGCGGCAAGCAGTAACTATAAGTAGCGAGTAAGTAGCGAGCCGCTAGTTGACAATTAGTTAACCGCTAGTTAAGAGTTACTTAAAAGTCAGTCTAGCAGTCAGTCTAACAGTTAGCAGTAGCAGAGCGATCAAATACAAAAATAATTCCGAAGGTCGTGGCCAACGCCTCTCATAACCAATGCGTCTAATCCACAGTAAAACCAGCAGTCGTGGGCAAACCGCACAACGTGGGCTGCAAAAAACCAGGTTATCAGCGTGGAGGAACCAGGAACGTGGGTGGCTTATCCCACAAAACACGGGGAGACATAGAGACCTTAACGGTTTAGCGAAGATGGATTGGCTTTAGCAGCTCGTGGTATCAGCTTGGCTGGGGTGTAAACCATGATAGTTTGGTGGGACCAGGATCAATCCAAGCAGAAGCACCTATCAAAGAGCCAGCTATCCAAGCAGACCACTGTAGAGAAGAGGACCCTCATTGATAGACACTGCGAATCAAAGCAGCACCTTTGAGCTAGCTATATGGGCAGAAGAAACCAATACGTCTCTAGCTGAAGAAACACCAACGGCAAACCATTGAGCAAGGCGGCTCATAAGCCTCTCTTGTTTAGTATTAGACCAAGAGAGGCCAACCTCTGCCTACGAATGAAACCTAAACAGACCGGTGGAATTGGCTCTGGTAATCAGAGCATTTGGGTCAAATTGGTCTCCAAAGTGCCACAAGATCCAAGGGTCAATGCTAAGACAAATTGTTCAAAACATCTTTTTCTTGTCCTTATTTGACATATTTTTATAACGGTTTTACAATGCATCAATGCTAAGAAAAGATTTTTGAAAGGTAAATTTACCTTCAGCACAGTTTGACAGCTTTTTCTTTTGTTTGACACATCAATCAGTTGTTGCAACACTGCAATAGCTCTCTCCTTAGCCTCTTGGTAGCTGTTTTGACTTCAACTTTGGCTTGCCTTTGGTGTAACATGATTCAAGCCAATAAATTAATAAGGCATATAGTTCCCACAAGGCAATTTCTTTAATTTAGTTAGATTATACGGAAAAAAGAAAGACCCGACACGGCCCATAGTTAACAAGACATTTCTGCCTAATTTATGTACTATTGCAGTTGCATACGAGACATAAAATTTTTTTGGTTCCCATTATAAAGGAATTTTCAAAGGTTTTTTCATTAAACTCCCTTGTTTGAAATAATGAAAAAATCTATAAATTAAAGCCAAAATCCCTACTTGATAAAAACTTTACAAACTTTATAAAACTTGACAAACTTTACAAGCCTTTGCAACAGTTTTTAAGACACACAATCCGTTAAACATTGAGTCTTGAATATAAAGATGTCTGAAGTAGCTGATTATAAATATAACACTAAAGGTGGTAAGACCGCCTTTAAAGACTATGCCGAAAAGTTTGCCCATATTGAAGATCCAATTGAAAGAAGAAGATTGGCTTTAGAAGAAATCGATAAAGCCGGTTTTGGTTGGACTCAAATCAAAATGATTTTAATTGCTGGGGTTGGGTTTTTAACCGATTCTTATGATATTTTTGCAATTAATCTTGGTTCTACCATGTTAGGTTATGTATTTTGGGCTGGTACCATTCCAGATTCTACTTTGACTTTGATTAAAGTTTCCACCTCTGTTGGTACTGTCATGGGTCAAGTTGGTTTTGGTTTCTTGGGTGATTACGTTGGTAGAAAACAAATTTATGGTTTAGAATTAATTGTTATGATTGCTGCTACTATTATCCAATGTAGTTTAGGTGCTTCTCCAGGTATTAATTTTGTAGCTGTTTTTGTTTTCTTTAGAATTATTATGGGTATTGGTATCGGTGGTGATTATCCTTTATCTTCAATTATTTCTGCTGAATTTTCAACTACTAAATGGAGAGGTGCTATCATGGCTGCTGTTTTCTCTAATCAAGGGTTAGGTCAATTATTGGCTGGTATCTTATCTATTATTTTAGTTAGAGGTTACAAAGGTGATTTAGAAAATGCTGCTACTGGTGCTGAATGTGATTTTGCTTGTAAAAAAGCTTGTGATCAAATGTGGAGAGTCTTAATTGGTTTCGGTTGTGTCCCAGGTTGTGTTGCATTATACTATAGATTAACTATTGCTCAATCTCCAAGATATCAATTGGATGTTAGTCAACACGATGAATTGGCTAAAGCTGCTGACGCTGAAGCTGCCATTGAAGAAGAAATGAGAGATTTAGCTCCTCCAAAAGCTTCATTTAAAGATTTCGTTGGTCATTTCAGTAAATGGAAATATGGTAAGATTTTACTTGGTACTGCTGGTTCTTGGTTCATGTTGGATGTTGCCTTTTATGGTTTAGGTTTAAATTCTGCCGTTATTTTACAAACCATTGGTTACGCTTCTTCTGAAAATATTTATAAAAAATTATTTGATTCAGCTGCCGGTAATTTGATTTTGATTTGTGCTGGTTCTTTACCAGGTTATTGGGTTTCCATTGCCACCATTGATTTCTTGGGAAGAAAAACCATTCAATTATTCTCTTTTGTTGTTTTAACTATTTTATTCGTTATCATTGGTTTTGCTTATCACAAATTACATGAAGGTGGATTGTTGGCTTTATATATCTTATGTCAATTTTTCCAAAATTTCGGTCCAAACACCACTACTTTTATTATTCCTGGTGAAGTGTTCCCAACTCGTTATAGATCTACCGCTCATGGTTTATCTGCTGCCAGTGGTAAAGTTGGTGCTATTATGTATGTATATGAACTTTTATTCAATGAAAAAGTGTTGATTCAACAATTTTTCACTTAGAATCCCGTTTATGAATCCTTACTAACATTTTCTAGTGCTCAAACTGTTTTAGGTACTTTGGTTAACCACGGTTGTGCCCCAGATAACAAGAATTGTTTCTTACCACACGTTATGGAAATCTTTGCTCTTTTCATGTTGATTGGTATATTTACCACCTTATTACTTCCAGAAACCAAGAGAAAGACCTTGGAAGAAATCTGTGAAAAATATCATGATGAAATCGATACCACTAAGATCGGTAGAGATAGATACATTGAAGAACATATCGATGGAAATTCATCTGAAAACAAAGACAAAGAAGTTTAAGTCTTTTCAGGGTCTAAGTTTTGACCTTCTACGTTCGACTTTAATATGAATATAATTTTAATTTACCATTTGGATTCTTGTATTCCTAAGTACACTCTAATCTATGTAGAAGTTGCCTTGAACAATTCAATAGTAGCGCATTCGTTAAATTGGGTGCAAATTTTAGGATAACTTATAGTGCCTGACCCGTTAAAGGGATTAAGGCCCCAACTGACCAAACAGACTAAAAAGGTTCCGTATTTTATTATAACAAACATTCGAAGAGGAACACACAAAATCGTTTAGTGCTTCATACTTCATATTCAAAGACATCTCCCCCTCTTTACTTGGAAATTGGCAGCGTACCAAATTGGTGTCGTACCTCCACCTTTGGTATCTCCTTTGTCAACTAAGGCACTTTCTTGAACGGTTGGAGGTACGAATGGATACTTACTCATCTCCCATAGTTAAGGATTCTGTGAGAAATGAAAATTTCAATTGGTTCCCAAGTTCAAGCTGCCAACGATGCATGTGGATAAAACATTGGACGTTAACGGGTCGGAATACCAAGTTGTGATAAACTTCAGCACGTATCCTGCGCCCATATCTGTTTATGTGACGAGGAAAGTCGAGGTTTCTACTTTTGGTGGGTATATGTACTCGATCAAGTCAAACAAGTCGAATACAAGCTCAGGTTCGGACGATATTATATACCAAGTCATAATTAAGAGTGGGATACACGAAGAAATGATCAAAAGTATGGGTAATTTAATAACTAAAAAGTTTGGCAACCCTAGCTATGTGAATTTAAACAATATTGATGAGTTCGATTATAGTGGCTTGTTGAAAGCTGTAATCGACTTAATAGCCTTGTGAGACGAGATTATGAAGTAAATAGCCATGAGTCCACATTATGAAGTAAATAGCCTTAAGAGAAGATTATAAATAGCCATGAACCCACGTCTTTTAGTGACTTAAAAGAGCCATGTATGCAATAATATTTGCAACAGAAGCTGATTGATATAGCGAATCAACAGATCCAAAGTATTCAATTATGATCCTATTAAAATATATAAGGACCTAACGTACCTAATACTAGCTGTAGAGCATCTGAAACAAGCTCTAGAGTATCTAATCATCTAGAGTATCTAAATAGACAAACGGTTAGATATATATAGAGTAACTAAATACAAATATTCTGGATCCAAGCCTTAGGATTTACTTCGGTAACACGTCTACTTCAATCGGGAAGTACCTCTTAAATATCAACCACGATACGACACCTCCAATGGAAAACCCAAATAAAATATCTTCAACATGATGACGGTAATCAATCGATCTACTAATACCTATAAAGATGGCCATTAATAGATAACCCCAGCAAGCCAATATTGTTGCCATTCCCTTTTTCTTGTAGCTGTTATTGGGAATAAGCAAGTCACTGAGCCATAAACATAAGTAAAAACATCCGGATACACTCAACGACGAATGACCGGAAGGGCATGATTTCATCCCATCGATTAATCTCATGGAATTCGTTTGAGTACAGATTTCAACGGTGACGTATTCGTCAAAAGCGGTTGTTGCAGCAGGCATACATCTTGCGATGAAATCCGGTCTTGGTCGACTGATCCAAATCTTCAATACGTCTGTCAACACCCCAGTGATAACATAATTCAAAACAAACGATAAGAATGTTATATGAATCATGTGGATCATATTATACTTGTTGGACTTATTTTTGTTCATTGTCAAGACCACCATCACAACCAAGGGAATTATGAACGTCAATATATACAAATTAACATCGTTAATGATTTGAACTTCACTGAAAGTATGCTGAATATCGGGATTATTCAATTTGAACGGTCTGAAATATGGTGTAGCCAATTCAAAATAACAGAATAACGAAAAAAGAAATAACGTGGTTAGCCAATCCGGGATAAATGCTTTGAAATCCTTCTGGTAGTACTGATAAATCATCTTATCGTCGCCGTCTCTGTCGCTTCTGCTCTCTGTCTCCCAAGTTTAAGATCTGTTGATACCCCAACACCTGTTTTCGTGTTTTGTTTGTCCATTGCTCGCTCGGAATTGCAACCAAATCGCCAGCAAATCGACCAAATCGCCAGCAAGACTCGACCAAATGGACCAAATGGACCAAATCGAGCAAAAGAGTGTGAGGAATAGACTACAACACGTAAATAAACTTATTTAATTAAAATACTTGTCCCGTTGAGGAACCCTAATTAATGCAAACTCTATACCTAAAACAACTAAAATGGAAC
The DNA here is from genome assembly GCA_030572015.1 of Yamadazyma kitorensis. Taxonomy (NCBI): domain Eukaryota; kingdom Fungi; phylum Ascomycota; class Pichiomycetes; order Serinales; family Debaryomycetaceae; genus Yamadazyma; species Yamadazyma kitorensis. Next base: position 543,391 of record JAJLZC010000004.1, on the reverse strand, counting down.
TAAACCCCAATATATAATATATATAAAAAAATATTAAACAGCATGAAGACTTTATGAACAAAGTAAACTTCGACAACATAAAGCCAAACATGATAACAAAAATCAAACTAATTTTCATGAACAATTAACCGGTTGAACGTTAATTGAATTCGAGTCATTACATTAATCATTAAAGTAATTTCAACCAAAATATAATCTCTAAAGAACATATTCTGTTAGAAACCAATTTTTTTCTTTTCTTTTTCTTTTCACAAACAAATAAAACTGGAAGCTCCAGTCATCCAAACAAGGATTTATCGATACTAAAGTACTTAAAACTTCAAATACTAAGTACCAAAGACTTAAATACTAAGTACCAAATACTTGAATACCAAGTACTAAATACTTAATACTTAAAACTTCAATTCTTTTGGTTGTTCCCAAGGATTTTCTTGGTTGGTGAAATGACCATAACTGGCAGTTTTGAAATAAATTGGTCTGGCCAAGTTTAATTCTTTGACAATCACACCTGGTCTTAAATCGAAATTGTTTTTAATAATTTCAACCAATTCTTCACTGGAATAAGTAGAAGTACCATAAGTATCAACGTGGATTGATAAAGGTTCAGCAACACCAATGGCATAACTGAATTGAACTAAAGCTCTTTTGGCTAATTTAGCTTGAACTAAAGATTTGGCTACCCATCTAGCAGCATAAGCAGCAGATCTATCGACTTTAGAGAAATCTTTACCACTGAAAGCACCACCACCATGAGCACCCCAACCACCGTAAGTATCAACAATGATTTTTCTACCAGTTAAACCAGCATCACCTTGAGGACCACCAATCACGAATCTACCAGATGGTTGAATATGATAAATGGTTTTATCATCCAATAAATTAGAAGGAATAACTTTCTTAACGACTTTTTCAATGATAGCACTTCTTAAGTCTTCAGTTGAAATTTCTTCAGCATGTTGAGTAGAAATAACAATGGTGTCAACTCTTAAAGGAATAACAGCACCATTATCGTTTTTGTATTCAACGGTGACTTGGGTTTTGGTATCAGGTCTTAACCAACCTAATTCACCAGATCTTCTTGATTCAGCTAATGCAGCATTCAATTTATGAGCCAATAAAATAGTTAAAGGTAATTTTTCTTCAGATTCATCGGTAGCATAACCAAACATAATACCTTGATCACCAGCACCTAATTCTTCTAAAGCTTTTTCGTAATGTAAACCTTGAGCAATATCAGGAGATTGTTGTTCAATTGCAACTAACACGTTACAAGTTTTATAATCAAACCCTTTAGAAGAATCATCATAACCAATATGTTTGATAGTATCTCTAATAATTTTTTGGTAATCCAAAACAGCCTTGGTGGTGATTTCACCGAAAACCATAATCATACCAGTTTTGGCAGCAGTTTCACAAGCAACTTTAGATAATGGATCGACTGATAAACAAGCATCTAAAATAGCATCAGAAACTTGATCACAAATCTTATCTGGATGTCCTTCACCAACTGATTCGGAAGTGAATAAAAATTTGTCTTCTCCGGTAGTCATCTTGTTATATTTAATCTATTTTTATGCTTTAGTTGTTCTTTAAAAGGAATGGCCTATCTAACTTAAACTTACAGATTAATTTATGAAAATTTTTTCGTTGGGAATTTCTCGATCAATTTATAGAAAACGGTGGGTGTGGTAAAGTTACACAAAATCACCATCGACGTAGTTTTCGTTCGGTGCCATTGGGGGGCCATTGGGGCCAAAGAACGAAGACCCAAGGGAGTACACAGAAGGGATCGTACTATTAGTGCCATTGGTGTTGGAGGTATGGACTTCAATTGGTAAGTTTATCGTGTGTTTTATAGATAGGAGAGCCTGAGATCTGAGAGATTCGGAGATCTATACAGCAGATGGTTGGATTTTGGCCATTGGCCATTGTCCGCCATTGACCAAGCAGCAGGGTCAAACCGTCAAAGCCAGTGTTAAATCCAGTGTCAAATGCAAACGGCAATGGCCAGGGAGGGCCAGTCGATGCCAATGTCGATGCAATAGAGTCTCTATACGATGAGCTTGGGAACTCAGAACCGTGCACATCCTTGCAAAACATCTCAACCACGGAGAGTGTCTGCCCATACAGTATCTGCCCACCCAGCGACTGTCCACCAGTTTCATCACACGCCAGTACTGCCATTGACCCGTAATCAACTCTATCGACTGCCGGCCAATGTAGAAACGTCCTTCAACGGTTGTCCTTCAACGTTCTGGCGTCCTTCAACGGTTCGTCCTCAGCTCATCGTAAAGGGTAAACACCAGTACACCTACGCCCACAGTTTGATTTCTCGTTTAAAAAATCTAACCATTTCACGTGACTATTTTGCATGTGAAAAAAAACTCACGTGGACAAGCACGTGCCGTGAAACACGAATTTTTAGACGCGTAACTACCCTCAGCGGCTAATATTTGAAAACAGATTTCATAGGTTTCATAGGTTTCATAACTTCCATCAGAGATCGCTATATCAATAGGAAATCAACAGGAGAAATAGGGAAGACTTGGGAAATGGACTGGTGGTTGAGCGGCATCGAAATGCTTGCCAACAATGCGCCCACTTATAATCCTGCAACCATTGGATTTGGCATCCCAATTGGCCGCCTTCAAGAACTGGAGTCCAATTCAAACTCAGACTCAGAGGATGGGGATTCGGAGAGCAGTGAAGGTTCGAACGACGGAAGTGATGAGAGTGGTAGTGAAGGGAGTGATGATGCAAGTGACAATGATGAAGGAAGTGACGATGCAACTGATACACAAGAACCCAATCTTCAGACGGGCATGAATGAGATCCATGCAAAGTTGGCTGCAATCAAGAATAGAATAAACGATGGTACCACCATAAGTGATACAAACCACGAAGGCTTGCTGAAGTATTCAGAAGTTAATCCCAGTCAAATCAAAACTACCTTGCCTCAATTATCGATCGATTTGTCTGAAATTGGACCTCAGGCTGTTGAATCACAAAAGGCCCCTGATTCGTCGGTACAGCTGTTGAAGGCAATCGAAGAACCAGGAGAAGAATCAGGTGAAGAACCAGAAGGTGTACGTTCAATTGAATCACGTACTAATGCAATAATCGAACAAAGAAAATTGGCTAGACAACAATTAGAAGCTGATATATCTAACACCACCTTAACAGATGAAGAAAACGATGAATATGATGAATCTTCAATTCAAAAATCTACTTTGAATTCTAAAAATTCAAACTCAAAAGACTTAAAAGAGGTTAAAAAGTTTTTAGATTTACAAAAAAGGGAAAATTTATTCAATAATTTAAATATCAAAAAGAAAGATAATAAGTTTAGTAAGTCTAGTTTCATCAACGCGTTCAATAGTGAAAGCGATAATGATCATCCCAACACCAATGAACTAGATAACGAGAGTGACAAAGAGAATCATCAAGATCCGAAATCAGATCAAATCAACAAATCATCCCCTCTCGCTACTTCTCCAATCCAAACAAACCCAATCGAATTGTATAAGTCTAATCTTAAGAATACTCATTTAATCAATTTAGATGGTGGCGACAATGAAGATATGACACCCATTTCCAAAGATTTGAAATTATTAATAAAGAAAAAATTTGCTAAATTCAAACCAATTAAAAAATCAAATAAGAATGAATTATTTAAGAAGCTACATACATTAAATATCAACCAATTAAGTGGGAAATCCAATCGTGAAATTGCTAATGATATTGGATTTGGATTTGGTATGCAAGCCACAGAAGATGACGAAGATGAGGAAATTATGGGGTCGTTATTAGAAAAGGAGATCGAAAGAGTTCGAAACATTCGAAAGAAGGAAAAATTGAAAGAGAGGGCCAAATTGGAATTATTAAGTAAAAATGGTATTGATGATGACAACAGCAATAATGAGAGAGATGCTGATTCTCTTCATGAAAGCGTTGATGACAGTGATTATGGAAGTGAAGGGGAAGATGCTGGTGAAGGGTTAATTGATGATGTTGCAGATGAAGCTGATGAAGAAAGTGACGGTGAGATGGAAGAAGAAGAAGAAGAAGAAGAAGAAGAAGAAGAAGAAGAAGATGATGATGATGAAGAGGACGATGATGGTTTAGTGTCCCATAGAAGAATTACCAAAGTGATAGACTCGGAAGATGAAGATGAGATCAATGATGCCCAAACAAATACCTTAAAAGAAACGGAAGATCATGATCAAGATGAAAATGAAATCGGGATTAAGATAGGAGTCCAGAGCGTTAATGAAATAAATGAAAACATGGACGTAAATGATATTGAGGTTGTCCATAATGATGTAAATGATCAAAGCTATGAATTATCTTTTGATAAGTCTGAATTATTCCAGAACTTAAGACCATTTAACCAATTCCAAAAACAAACGCAACCATCCCAAATTTCTTCTCAGACTACTAACTTTAGTCAATCTACTCAATCTAATGCTGGACCAACTCAACTACCCACTCAGGTAGTAAATGATCAAACTCAATTGGTCTCTAAGCCTGCAGAGGTAATTAATATTCCAGAACAATCGAATAATGAAACTCAAGTAATCAATAATGACACACAGATAATCAACTATGATACCCCACTTACTAATAACAAGACTCAAGTTATTAATTCCTTTGACAGCCAAGATGAAAGAACTGAAATTGATAGTACTCAAATGGATAAAACAGATATTGATAACTCTCAAATGGATAAAATTGAAACCGATACACAATTGGATAAGAGTGAAATTGATGTTACTACAGAAAAGACCCAAGTTAATTTATTAGATCAGATAAATGAAGAAAATGAAGACGAAGAAGATGAAGATGAAGCAAACATTCAAGAACGTATTAAGGCTTACGAAGAAAAGATCAGACGTAAAGAATTAAGATTATTGCAAAGACGTAAAGAGATGGAAAGAAAAGGAATGAAGAATATAATCGAAGGTGAAGCCGAAGAAAGTGAAGATGAATGGCAAGGTTTAGGAGGAAAAGATGGAGAAGATAATGAAGACGAAAGACCTGATAGTGAAGATGAGAAGATGATAGACAACAATTTTAACATAGATTTGAATGATGAAGAAATAAGGAAGAAATTTATGGAGCAGTATCAGATTAAAGATAAAAAAGAATTGGAGAAATTAATCGATGATATTAAGAATCATAAATTGGTTAAAAAGAATAAATCGAATGGATTAGATATTGAATTAAGTGATGAAGAAGATGAACTATTAATAGCATATAGGAAACAAAAATTGAAAGAACAAAGGGAGAAAGCTAAAGAGAATGCAAAATTGATGAAGAAATTGAAAACTGAAAAGTCCAAAGCATTTTTTGATTCTATGAATGAACAAAATTTGGATTCATTTGTCAGTAATAAAGATAATGATTTATTGGTCATTGATGAGGATGAAGATGTCGAATTTAATGATCTAAACCCAGATTCCAAGTCTAATTCAAATCCTAATATTGTTGAAGAATCATTTATAAAGTCCAAATTATCATTTTTGTCCCAATCTTTTGATAAATATGAACATGAACAAAGGAGATCTAATTTTCAATACGATATTAATGATGACGATTTTGATGATGAAGAAGATTTAAGGACCTTGAAATTGAAGAGTTTTAACAACTTGCGTAAACGTCCGATCGAAGAATTAGAGATTGAAACTGATGACGATAAAGAAGTTGATGATAATATAAATGGTGATGCAAACGAGAGTGACGATGATTTGATGCCCACAAGAAAGCCATCAATTATCAAATCCTTCAAGTCTACTTCATCTACTTCGGCTTCGTTTTCAGGTGTTACCATTAGCAAACAATACAAAGTTGCGACAGGTTCAAAAGCTTCAATCACTTATATGTCAAAAAAGAAAAAGACTAAATCTACAAGAATTAAGTTAAAGTCTAATACAAATTTATTAAATGCCAATAAGAATAAATTTAATTAGTCTTAATTGTACAAAATGAAATAAACTAGGGTGTATCTTACAATATATAGCATTAAATCAAATATACTTTTAATATATTCGATACTTAAGAATTAAAATAGATCTGTTGATCTTGAATGAATTTACATCGAGTGAAGTTCTTCGAAAGAGGCCGACTAAAAGTCTTGAAAAGTCCATAGTTAATAGCAACATGTAATCCTTTCCCAGGACATTTGGTCATGATCATTTCATTTGAGGTTTCATTACTCGTTATTATTATTATTATATTATTATTATTATTAGGTGGAGTGTCTCTAAATCAATAGGACAAACTGCTTTGCAATGCATCTTGTAGTGATCGATTACTAAAATTTTGAATTATTGGAGTTCTAAAAATTGAAGTATCACCATGATTTAAACTAAATGATTTATTTGAATTCAATATCAATTTTGATGAAGACGATAAATTAGGTGGTAATCTTTTAACCTGAATTTCATTTTGGATAGTTATTGGATTTGTTTTAGGAACTAATTTCAATTGATCTAATTTACTTTGACGTTTTCTTTTCCTTCCCTTTCCCGTATCACAGGCAGGACAACAATCAGACGTAGAAGAACGTCTTGATATACCTTCAATTGTCACAGCTCTTGGGGGTAGCGGTACTATAGGAGGATCATTAGTCATTAAAGACAAAAATGTATCAGTCAATGAAACAATTGATTTCCTTCTTTTATCTTGGTTTTTATTCCTTTCATTTCTTTCCTTTTCAGGAGAACTTATAAAATTTAAAAATGAAAATGACTTTGTTGGAGTGTTATTAATGACCTTATTCAATAATGTCTGAGAATTCATATTATTCTTATTGTTATTAGTATTATCATTGTCATCAATAACATTATCACCGGCATTGGCATGATTTTTAAGATCATTTGTTGAATAAATTGATTCAATAGTTGGAGAAATATACTCATGGGAAGGTTTTATATTATCAATTGGATTATGAAACCTTTTAATGTTTCCAATTGGGATGTTATTATGATTATCTAAATTAATCGATGCATCGCTAATTGATTTTTTCAATACGTATGGATAACTATTTTGATTTAAATTAACTCTTGATTTTCTAAGGAAATTTTCGAAATTTTCGAAATTAGATTCATTTGAAATGGTAGATTCATTATCTAATTGATCATCCAACAAAGAAATTTCATTTAGATCATTTAAATCGTTTAAATGGTTGAAATCGTTAATCAAAGGCTTCTCGTTAATATTGAAGATCGGATCAGGAGTAGTGTCATTACTATGAAGTTCAGGAGTTAAATCGCTATCTGAATTAGTCATTTCCGGTAAGTCAAACAGGTCAAATTGATCTAAATGTTTAATATCAAATTGGTTTATTTGGGATAATTCAGGAGTTGAAGTAGGACTCACTATTGGGTTAGCATTAAATAAGTTTGATATTCTATAATGGGATTTTTTCTTGTATGGTTTATTTGATTTGCATCTGATTGGTTTCAAGGCAAGGTCCGATATGGATAGGGAATTTTTTATAGTATTGATTGTATTATTTGGGATAGTATTGGTAATGGTTTGATTCGCATGATTAGTGTTGATATTCGAAGGATTATAGTCATATTTCAGTTTTAGATAGCTAAATTCATTATTCAAGTTTGCAAGGGTATTCTTATTGGTAAGCAAATCGTTATGACTGAGATCGTGTTCAAACAAGCTGGCTTTACCGATTAATTCATTGAATTCCATATGATAGGTATAATTTTGTTGGATTAGCTTATGGCAGTCATCGATTTTGATATCGAACGTCGAGACCGAGTCGATATTAAACAGGAGGTTGCCAATCAACTCATTGGAGTTGATGATTGAATTGGTCTTGATTTCCAAAGATTGGGCCAACTGTACCAACAGATCCAAGCGGTCCATCTTTAGTAAGTTTTAGTTACCAGGTAGTAGTTCTACCAGTTGTACCAGGTTTATAGTTGTACCAGTTGTACCAGTTCTAGATCAGATCAGTTGTACCAGTTGTACCAGTTCAGATCAGCTCTACTCTCTACCTTTGATCGTTTTGTTTGATCGTTCTGTTTGATCGTTCTGTTTGATCGTCCCAGCTCTACCAGCTTGTTGTCTCCTTGTTGGTCCTTGCCAGCTCTTTATCAGCTCGTTGGTCTCCAGCTTGCCGCTAAGATCCCTTTTGTGGTTGTTAGGACCTCATACTCTCACTGTATGCAGGCACACTGTTTATTTACATTACAACGAAGAGATGAGATTTGCAGTCTCATTTAAGCCTGGAGGATGCCTAATGGGGCAAGGCTGCAAAGGCTGCAAGGGAGACAATAAGGAGCACCGGCAGGGAGCAGGGCAGGGCATAGGCAGAGTATTGTCAGGGCATAGGCAGGGCGTAGCCAGGGAGCTTGAGGAATGTAGGAGGGCTTTAGAGGATAAATCCGGTCCTACGGTTATTATTCATTCAACTACATAAATTTTCTTAATTGATGGTTCAGTGGTGCAGTGAGGATTTAGGTCGGTGCAATTAGGCCTTTGGTTTCTTATAATCAGCTTCCTCAGGGGCCTCATAATCCTTCAATCTCCTTTTCTTATTGGCTTCTACCGTTTCTTGCTGTTTTTCCATCTTTTCATCTAACTTTCTTTGTTTCTTTTCCAGCTTTCTCAAAAAGTACTCACCACTTTCAATCTCCAAATCAATCTTTCTAGGTTGTTGTTGAGGTGGGAATGGAGTATACACTTTCTTAGTATCTTTGTTGATCTTACTTTTCTTCCTTTGGACATTACGTTTCTTAAACATCGGTAAGAATCTTGACCAATCCTCATTCTGTAATTCGGGCTTTTTACTCAATTCTTGTTTTATCATCAACTCCTTGATATGATAAATCGGATGAACATTCTTCATACAGTCTTCAACTACTCTTCTAACATCTTTTAATCCTTTAAATGGTCCCATAGCACTGACGGTATTACCTTGCACTAATATATAACATTTGGTCAATAATTCTAATGCTTTCAAAGTATTCCCATTAGGTCCAACCAATCTTTGTCTTCTTTTAATGAACCTATCTTTATTACTTACGAAATTCCCAATCTTGATCACATCACATGCTATATCGTCTTGTAATATCTTAATAGCTTGTGGTAATGGGACAGATCTTGCTAATAATTTGATCAAATCTCTAGCATTCAAAATCATTGCTGGGTCAAAGGTCTTTCTAGTTGTCTTGACACTCATACTACCTTCGACCAAATCTAATTGACATCCTATATGATATTTTTCTAAAATCCTAGTTAATTCATTCCAAATCGACTTTAGATATTGTTCTCTGTACTTAGGAAATAACGTCATAAAAGATGACTCTTCCGCAAAGGGTTGCCCCGATACATTGTCTTCCTCCTTGAACTCTTCAATATGCCACTTATCTATGTCTGGGGTATCCCATGGCTTGTCACGATTATGAGTAGATACCATCTGGCTCTGTTAATTAGTGTTTTCTATCTCATCTCTTTTTTTTTCATCTGTCTCACATTTGTAACCAAAAAAATTTTCACACTGTAAACTACCAGAAAGCACCTAAAATCCATGAAGAAACCTCCACAGAAGCTAAGGGGCAAACCCAAACAAAACAAAATCAGCAAGAACAATGATAAAATGTCTATCAGCAAAGGTAAGTCCAAGGCTACCAAGATAAAAATCGACAAATTGAATGCCAACCTACAAGAGATTGAAGATATAAAACAACTAATGAATGATGATTATAAAAACCATGACAAAACTAATGGCAATAACGTATTGAATGCAAAGAGTTTGAAGCAAGACTTGACCAAGCAAAAAGAACAGTTGCAGAAGGATAAGCTTGTGGATAAAGATATCCAAACCCAGTTGGATTTGATTAATGATATGGGGCTCTAGGATTACGTAAGCAGGAGACGGTTACGTCAGCACACCAAAGCAGCAGTGCAGAGTAGAACACAGCAGAACAGTAGCAGAACAGAAGCAGTAGGACACAGCAGTAAGACAGCAGTAGGACAGCGGTAGGACAGCAGGGAACTTTACAGCAATAAAACAGTAGAACCCACTAGAACAGTAGCAGTACAGCCGAACTCGTCTATTCTCATCCTACCGTGACTATCGTGGTATCAAGGCTATTATTATTAATATACGAACTTACAGATTTTTTCAAATTTGTTAATTGCATTGTGAAACAACAAGACATTACATATCATTGCTACACATCTTATAACGTCGCAGTTGTTCAATGCTTCATATTTGTCGAATAAGTCAGAGTTGCAAAAGACATTTTGGAAGGAGTTGAAAAATTTTTAAACGCGTTACGCGATGTTTATATACTTTTGCAAAAGCATTTCTCCTTTTCGACAATTTGTTTTTAAATATATATTCTTTTGCCTACAAATCTTTTTTTTAGTAGCATAGACAGCGTAGGTACCTTTGATAACTTCAACATCTTTCCTTTGGACACTAGGACCTTTCAATTGACTCCAAACGCTTGAAAAATACCATTCAATCACACCTCCAAAGCTGTGATACTTAGCCGCTGAGACTTATTGATATTTAGAGGCAAGATATAAGATATCACCCAGGACAGTTAATATCCATCACATTCGTTTAAAAAATACCCAAATACCAACAGAAGCTGAATCCTTGTACAATATCAACCACTTTCCTAGAATAAGCACAAGATGTCATTTCATTCAAGACAACCGTCAATTGCGTCTTCAATCTTATCAAATTCAGCTAGTCATCCACAATTCATTGGTCCTTGGAGATTAGGTAAAACCTTAGGTAGAGGTGCCACTGGAAGGGTCTTATTAGCAACTCATAAAACTAATGGCCAAAAAGCTGCAGTCAAAGTTGTTTCTAAATCTGAATTAGATGAAGATGAAACTTCCAAACCAAGTAATGGCGGATTACCTTATGGTATCGAAAGAGAAATCATTATTATGAAATTGTTAACTCATCCAAATGTTTTAAGATTATATGATGTCTGGGAAACCAGTAAAAATTTATATTTAGTGTTAGAATATGTTGAAGGTGGGGAATTATTTGATTTATTAGTTGAAAGAGGTCCTTTACAAGAATTAGAAGCAATTAAATATTTTAGACAAATCGTTTTAGGTACGGCTTATTGTCATGCTTTAGGTATATGTCATAGAGATTTAAAACCTGAAAATTTATTATTAGATTCAAATTTAAATGTTAAATTAGCCGATTTTGGTATGGCTGCTTTAGAAAGTAACGGGAAATTGTTAGAAACTTCTTGTGGGTCTCCTCATTATGCTGCCCCAGAAATTGTTAGTGGTCTAAAATATCATGGATTTGCTTCTGATGTTTGGTCTTGTGGAGTAATATTATTTGCTTTATTAACTGGTAGATTACCATTTGACGATGAAAACATTAGAGATTTATTATTAAAAGTTCAAGCTGGTTCATTTGAAATGCCAAGTGATATCAGTTTTGAAGCTCAAGATTTAATATCTAAAATGTTAACTGTTAACCCAGATCAAAGAATTAAAACCAATTTGATTTTAAAACATCCTTTATTAAACAAATATCCAATACCTAATGAAGATTTGATTAGTGTTAAAAGTTTACCTCATCCTCAAACTGCTTATAAATCTTTAGGTTCAATTAAAAATATCGATAAACAAATTTTACAAAATTTATCTATTTTATGGAATGATAGATCTCAACAAGATATAATTAGTAGCTTATTAACTAATGGTCCAAATCCAGAAAAAACATTTTATGCCTTGTTATTAAGGTATAGACATAATCAAGATGATTTTATGACTAAACATAATTTAAATAACGGTAGAATAGTTGGTGCTACAAATAATGTTCATGGAAATGGTACAAATAATGGACCTGCTAGAAACAATTCTTTCAAGGGTACTCCAAAAAAGAAAAGAGCAAGCCAAATTTCTGCTTCTTCATCTCGTAATAGACCAGTTCTGTTTCAATATAAAAATAGAACAAGTATGATAAATAATGGTAGAATTTCAGCTTCTTCAAGTGTTAATAATTCACCTTATAAATCATCACCTTATAGATCTCCAAGACATTCTCCAAGGAAACATAATAATTATAATCAAAATGGTAGTGGTAATGGTAATGGTTCACCATATAGAGGATCTCCAAGAAGATCATCTCCTTACAAATCACCAAATAATCGTTATGATAGATATTCATCTTCCACTCCTCCAGCTATTCCAAGAAATATTTATAATGAAATTGTATCGGCTCAAAATTCTAATAATAATCATGGTGGTGCAAAGCAGAACACTATGCCACCTCCGTTGCCATCTAAAGATAGCATAGATCACTATAAAAGAGTTCTGACTTACAATGCTTCACATCCATCCGGCAATCCTGAAAACAAGGATCATAATTTAATGGCTTCAGCTAATTTTTCATCATCACCTTCAAAATCACCAAGTAGATCCCCTAAAAGAAGAAATTCTTTAATGAGGTCAATGTCTAAGAATAAATTATCAAGAAGAAAGTCATTAAGAGCATCAATGACTACTGGGTTAAAACGTAATTCAATTACTGTTAAGTTGTTATCAACATATGCTAAATTATCTGGGGACACTGATTGGGAATATATGGATAAGCAAACAAGAAGAACTTCAGCTACTTTTGCTCATTTATGTGATAAGATATTTAATCAAGAAGAGTATGATGAAGATGAAGAAAATTTAGTTGATGAAGAAGAAAAACAAGCTAGAGAATATGAAAGATTAATGGAAATAGAAAGAAGAAAACATGAAGCTGAGATGAAAGCAAGAAAGGAATTAGCTAAACAAAGAAGAAGACAAAAGAGGAAATCTTTATTATCTTCTAAAAAGTTATCAATTTTCATCAAAGATGATGGTAATAACAGTGAAAGTGAAATCACAGCTAATGGTAATGAATTAAATCAACCTAAAAGACAAAGTAAATTATCTCAACAACAATCTAACCTAAGATCTATTTCTGAAGGTACTGGAACTTCAGCTAATAAGCAACTTAATGAAGAAGATTTAACCCCAGAAGATTTAATGAAATTGAAAAAGAGATCAGTCACTCAACCTGTACCAAGAGAAAGAAAACATCCAGTATTAACCAGAAGACCTGTTTCAAGATTGGATCCATTATGGTCTGCTTATGAAAATGAGGAATTGAATAGAGCCAAAGATGCGTTAGATGCTGAATACAAAGACTCTAAAGAAATAAAAGAACCCAAGGCTAAGTCTAAAGCCAAAGGCAAAAAGAAACAAAATAGAGAATCTATGATTTCAGTAATTGATATGGCTGACGATGATGACAATGATCAAGATGAGATTGCCCAAAAGAGACACACAAAAGAATATAAATTACCAGCAATGGAAATGGAAAGAAGTGATTTAAGCGAAGAATATTTATCAGAGATTAGAAAATCTAGACTATTGAATTCACAATTAAACATTAATGGAATTGTAAAAGGTGAAAAACAAATTGAAATTCCAAAGAAGAATCAAAGACAAACTTTAATTGGTGATGTTAAGATCCCGAATGTTACTAGAAAATCCAGGCACTTCACCAATTCCAACAAACGGTTATCTGTCTTATCAATGTATTCGACAAAAGAATCTTATCGTGATTTAAGTTCCATAGCTCAAGACGAAAGCAACAAAGAAAAGTTGAAGATGCCTTCAATGAGAACTAGTTTTGCTGACAGATTAGATAGAGCAGGTTTACCTGAAGTTGAAGATGATGAAGAACCATTAGATGAAGGTTCGATTATGGATTTCGATGAACATTTAGCTAATAAGCGTTCAAGTTATTATGCTGGTACTAGAAACAATACAGTTAAAAGATATTCCAAGAATACCAACAGACCAATGTCTAATTTACCCGATTTACCACCAACTAATAAATCATCTAAGACTAAAAGTAAACAATATCCTGATGAAACTTTTGCAACTAAAGCTGATAGAAGAAGAAGCAAACAACAGCAAGAAGATGACGATTATTATGGTGGATTATTGGATCGTGATGAAGAAGAGGAAGAAGAAGGAAACGAAGACGATGAAGAATATGTTGAAGGTGAAACCAAAGTATTTGAAAATATCAAATTGCCACCAACCAAAGCAGATAAGTATTCATCTGGTAATAACAATAAGAATTCCAAGGGAGCCAAGACTAAGTCCATGCAACCAAGTGCTGAATCTATGTTGTTACCAAATATCAACTCCTTCCCAGATCAAAATGGTAAATCGAGACCTAATCAACCAAAGCCTTATGCAGCCACCCAACCAACTAATAAATCCAATTCTTATCCAAAACCACAATCCAATCAAGGGGGAAGACCAAGGCCATTGGAAGACTCGACTAATAAACCAGATCAAAAGAAGAACAAATCCATTTTCAGAAAGTTATCTTGGGGTACTAAAAAGACTTTGGATGAAGTAACCAATACTCAACTACCATCTCCAGCCAACTCAAGAGAGCAATCGTTTGAAGAGAAACCAGCACCAAGACAAAGTTCATTTTTTAAATGGTTTTCATCTTCAAGCGATGAAGACAATTTAGAGTCTGAAATCAAAAGATTTAAAACCATTTTGCCAAAACAAGAAATGTCGACTGCTTTATTTGCATTGTTAAATTCTTGGTCTAATTTTGGTTTAAAGAATTTGAAAAATGATACCTATTCATATATCATTACGGGTGCTATCTCCAAGCATAATGCTTTTGATTTAAAGAGTTGTAAATTCAGAATCAAGATCAATGCAAGAGAGCTCAATCAAAAATCAGAAATCGTCTGTGCAAGAGTCAAAGGCTCTAAAGTTACTTCAACTACTTTATTCAAAGAAATTGAAAAAGTTTTATGTAAAGAAGGAGTAATGGATTCATAATCCTTTCACTTTTTTGCATTATTTTTATATAGACATTTAATACATTGTACTTTTATCGTTATGATCAAATTTCGTCAACTTCATATTCGACATCTTCGTTTTCGATCACCAAAACTACTTTTTGGGGTTCAATTGGTTCAACTTCCGTTGGTTTTGGAGCAATGTAAGTAGGCCCCACCGTATCAGTTGTTTCGCCGAACCCCCATTGAGTAAGCATGGAAATAAAACCCGTAGCCAATGCAATTTCACGACTGATAAGAGTTTCATCGACTAACATTTCAAAATCAAATTTGAACTGTCTCATGAGCTTAACTTTAGCAATTCTAGATCTTTTCTCTTCGGTAGTACCATTTGGATTGATGATTCTTTCCAAGAATTTTGACCCTCTTGTCCATGAATAGGTGGCCCCATCGTTCAAATAAAAGCTTTGATAGTTGTCATTCAACCCATATTCACTAACCACGTTACGATGGGTGATATTCTGGATTTGATGGAAATCCACTGATCTTGATAGAAATCGAGTGTTAATGGTTGCAACTTCGTTTCTTTCAGGGAAAGTCAATAAAGACCAAACTGGGTTCAAAGTTGATAACCTTTCGAAGGAGTAAACATGGTTTCCTTCTGCATCAAACACATTAACAACTCTTTGTAGGTCCTTCCAATACCCACGTATATAATAGGCATTTGGATACTCTGTCAAAGGATTGATGTTCCCTGATGAGGAATTCAAATCAAGTAGTCTCTTTAAGCCCAAATGCTCCAACACAAACGTAGAAACCGTCAACCCGGTGGTCAATCCGGAAACAGCAAGGGAGTGGATAGCAGTAGTCATATAGCAATGGTCTGTTTAAGTCGTCTGGTACAAACCGTTTGAAGTCAAAGGATTGTAATTTGATTCTGTGGCAAGAAACTCAATAGGAACTTTTTACAGCCAAATGGATGCAACACAAAACTGGAAACTCGCTATTGCCGAATTTATGGTCAAATTTTGTATTGAAGGTGTGGAGTGGGGATGTTTATATACATATATATATTGGAAAGAACATAAAAAGCATTTACAAGCTAATATACACGGCATGAACAAACCAAAGGAGACTTTAAGTGAAGATAAAGTCAAGTGAAGTCAAGTGACGTATTTAAAGTCAAGTGGAGTAAAGTGAAAGGATCAGTATATTCCCCATACATCTTCACAGCCATGACAGAATTTGGAACAAGCGACGGATGCAGACAATGGGTAGTTGGAAAGACCGATTTTTTCATCCACAAATTCATCGGCAAAATTATCTTTACCTCTAGCCATGGCTCCAACAAACACACAAATACTTTCGTCATCATCCAAAGTATCAACATGATCTTGAACCCTTTTGATTTCTGCATCGAATGATAAAGTGATTTTTCTACATTTGGTAGGTAAATGATCGGTTATTGGATTTTTGATAACCTTCAACAATTTTTCTTCTGAATTAACCGATCTAATACTTAATTTGTGTAATAATTGAACCATTAATCCACTAAATCTTTTGAAGGTTCTTGGGATTCTTACTGATGGATTCACTTCAATTAGCACCCCTCTAGCAGTCTGAATATAAACTTGCAATTTTCCGGCTTTATTTATTGGGGAATCTAATAACGTTAATAAGCATTGATGAGTGATATCTGGTCTAGCTTCAGCAATGTCTCTACCCATCTTTTTCAAGAGCCCTTGATGGTCATCACAGTTTAACAAGGCATACTTATCTCCCGATCCTCCACTGCTGATCTTATGAGTCTCCAAACAAGCTTGTGACAACACAACTATCAATCGTTTGGTAGATTTATCCCTCGAACTAAGTGGTGTTGGCTGTACTGGGACTAATGACGCTGGTGGAACACTGGTTTTCTTGCTGCTCTTCCCGTTCTTGTCAATTTTATCACTTTTATCGCTCTTGTCGCTCTTCACTGGCCCGTTTTGGCTCTTTTGACTTGGTTTATCGTTCGTTTCAGCCATGATGCCCTTGCTTGAATCTGAAAAATTCATATCTACGAAGTTTTTTTCTCATCACCCAGTGGTCGTGCGCCGCCGCTTTGGTGATGCAAAAGTTCTGGCGCGTAATCCACAGATCCAAATGCTATTCCACTATTAAGACACATACAAAGTGCAACGTACAAGGCGTAGAGCAGAAGATAAGGAGCCAAGACTCAGATACCTGGAAAGAGAAGTTCAGGATTGAATGCGTAGTCGATATAATGGGGGTATCTGACTTTGAGTTCTCAGATGACGATGCGGAGTTCTTAGGCGCCGATAAAGGTACATCATTGCAGACAGGCGATTCAGGACCTAAAGTTGGCACTTCAATGGGTCCTGTAGACTATTCCAGCATCCCAGACAATGTGAAACAAAAGTTGTTTCAAGCAGAGGGCGAAATCGCTATACTACGGGGCCAATTGGACCTGGCAAAGGTTCTGAATCATGATGAACTATCTAAAGTAAAACAAGCATTCTCGACCTCAAAACAAACGTTGGAAGATCAAATAAAAGCCTTGAAGACATCAGTTCAAAGCTTGGAGGATCAAAAGTTATTTTTGGAAAATGAAGTACGAAGTGGGGCTACTAAAAAGAGGAAGATAGGAAATAATATCACAAATAATCATGGTCAACCTATCACTAAATCAGCTACACGTAATACCGAATCACCAATTGGATTGAAACCTGACAATAATCAAAAGGTTGTAAAAGTCCAAAACGAATCTTCTTTATTGATCGATCATATTTGGAAATTGACCGTTAATGGAGGGAAAAGAACTACAATGAACTATCTAAGTAAGATCTGTATTGATAAAGATGTAATTATAGACACTTTTAAATTCACCGCTAAAGCTCCAATTTCAGGACTGATCTTAGAATACTTGATCTTGCAGAAGGATCTTAGATTAGATGTATTATTTGAAAATTTTTTAATGCTTTTAATTAAATTGATAGAAAAGCTAATAAGTTTAGATTTACCACTTTCAGTCCCGTTTTTGTTATCGTTAATTCATGGTACTATCAATTTCAAACCTTTAGCTACAAAGCAAGAAATTATAATCC
Source organism: Yamadazyma kitorensis (assembly GCA_030572015.1). Lineage (NCBI taxonomy): Eukaryota > Fungi > Ascomycota > Pichiomycetes > Serinales > Debaryomycetaceae > Yamadazyma > Yamadazyma kitorensis. The sequence continues at coordinate 525,456 of JAJLZC010000004.1, read as the reverse complement.
AATTGACTTCAAGATTGGTCAAACTAGTGAATAACTATCTGCACAATTTAAATAATGAAGAAATTATGAATTTGAATTTAAACTTAACAGTACAAGATCAAATTTTACAACAATTTATTATAATATGTTCTATGGATATTATTGAAACATTAATGAGTTTTACTGTTTTACCAAATAATGAAAAGTTGGGCTCCAATTTGTTTTATAATTGTGGAGTTTCAAAATTAGTTGAAACTTTTTTACCTAATAATATTGAAAGATTGCAAGATAATTTGCAAATAAATTTATTATTTAATATTGTTGAAATTTTTAATTATTTATATTATAGATCCAATCAAACTAATTTAACACCGCAAAACACTCAATTACTTTTAAAATTGCTTATGATTGGAATTCCAATTAAAGAAGGATTTGAATTTTATGGGTTAAATAGAATAATTGGTAATAATAATGACTTTAAGAAGATTGATTGTATAATACCAGTAAAATTTGATAAACTAAATAATTCGATCATTTTCAAGCCGAATCCATTGATTAATTTCAATAATCTTCAAAGTGTATTTCAACGTAATTTTAATCATGAAACCCATTTATTTGAATTAAGAATTAGAATTAGTAAAATTATTGAAAATTATTTGATTGATAGATTAGATTTGAATATTTTAAAAGATAAAGAGACAGTTAAAATTATAATCAAGGTAATAAATTCAGAACAGAATTTAATAATAAGATCACCAAGATCAAAATTAATTAATTCAAGAATTAGGATAATATCAAATTTGATCAAAATTTTAAATTACTTGTTTAAGTTTGAATCTGAATTGGGACTTATAATTTATCCCGAAACATTATTTGAATTATCAATTGTTTTACTGAAAATAGCATTTGGATCAGAAAATCTAGTTGATTTAAGTAATGACTTAATAAAGAATTTAAGATTAAAAAACTATCATAATACGGTATTCAACAAAGATGTCGAAAATAAGGCAAGGGAAGTTTTTCATATTAATACAAATGACAAAAATGAAGACATTGCTGAAGCAGAAATGGAATTCCCAAATGGATTAGAGTATCCTTATGATAATGAAACTATAGAATTATCTAGAGAAATCTTAGCTAAAGTAATCAATACTGAAGCTGCAGATAATTTGTACTTCAACATGAATGGTAATGATTTAAGGAATGATGACATGGAAATATAATCTTTATTATTCTTGTATATTTCTTTTTGTTTAATATATAAGATATATTATTTATGACTACGTAAAACTCAATACATAAAATATAATTACATAATTACTGGAACATCAAATTTATTGAGTTTGGAAACCATTTTTGAATCTTCTTGAAACATGTTTTAAATAAGACATACGACCAGAACCGGTAGTTCTTCTTCTTTTAGCTTTTAAAGCCCAGTTATGGGATCTCATTTTAGCAGCTGGGTAACCACATGAAGCACAAGTCTTCTTTTGGACATGGTATGATCTGCTACCACATCTGTTACACAAAGTATGGGATTTGTTATGTCTTTTACCTAAAGATGGAGTACCTTCTATAGAAATGCGTTAGTATATGTTCAACGAAGGGTAACATTGTATTTGGCTACTTGGGATGTTTCATAGTCTCTTGTATTGTTGACTCAAAGGAGTCTTCTCCATTCTTTCCAAGTCTTTTACTATTAAGTTCTTTCAACTCCTATCAAATTCTTTCACTTTCTTGGAGCACGTTCAAATTCCAAGTTCCTTGGAGTACGTTTCGTTTCATTCTTGGCTGGTCTTCAAAGTCCTTCACAGTTAGGGCTCACTCTAGTCCCATCTCATCTTCTACTTCTTTGTCTATTTGATCATTTCAAACCACTGGCCATCTCGCCAAGTGCCCACAGGATCCGCCGTTCAATGTTCTTCCAATCCATCCGAGTCCTCTATGACCCAGTCTTAAATATCTTTACATACTACTCATGATTGTCTATTCTATATTAGTTGATTAAATCTGAAAAAATTTCAATTTCCTCACTGAGGAGAAGGTTCAAAAATTTCTCTGAAAAAAACCAAAGTTACACAAAACCTCGCCAGTCGCAGTCACAGAGAAAAGTGCGATGAGTCGGGGTTCTTGCCCTCGATCAGCACCTGACTCGCGTTCCTGGGTTCTGTTACACAAAAACGCGAAATCTCTCGACCTCTCATACGTATAACGGAACATGGAAAGGCTGCAAAAAACGAGATCAAAACAACGTAGTCGTGAAGAGTAAATAAACAAATAGAGAGGATATGTGTGACATTAGGACTTTGTAGGGAACATTTTTTCCCAGTGGTATACTAGGTTTCTGTTTCTGCTTCTGTTTCTGTTTTACAAATCCTATAGGCTAAGATTGTTAACAAAAGCTATGTCTACTCAATTCCCACCATCATCTCCCCTTAGAGAGAATGAATTCAAGGAAAAGGGTAAAAGTGAAAAATTAGACCCCTTCAAAGCGATTGAACGAGGTAGAGCTGATTATTATCCAACACCACATCCGTCTTCATCAATTGCCAGGTCATCGTCACCTCATTTTCAAGACATTGAAGATGTAGAAGCCCATGAGACCAATGATGGACAAGGTCACTATGGTCAGAGTCAATTTGAACCTAAGAAACTATCATTTGAAATGAATAAACCGAACTTCCCAATCAATTCGAATTTAAAGATAATCAAAGTGCCTTTAACCCAATCACCCATTTTGATTGGTAGGTCTTCCCAATCTAGTGATATTTGTATCAAAACAAACGATAAGACGATTTCAAGAAAACATATCAAAATAACTTATCAACAAGGAAATATTTCAATTGAATGTTTAGGACAAAATGGATTTGGTATTACTATCCCAAGAGCTTGTAGTGTTTATAAGATTGGTGACAATGAGTTCAAATTGGTTGAAAGTGACAAGCCAATTATTGACAGTCAAGTTAACCAATTCAACTCAAATACCATCAAATTAGGTCCTAATCATACAGAGTTTTTAGTATTCAGCCATGAAAAATTGACTTTAAGAAGAATTAATAACTTGATAATTGAAATCAAAAACCACTTGATCATTGTGAATCCAAGAGAGGAAGATGATTTAACTGAGGACGAATTACCCACGTTGAAAACTACTCCTATAAAGCCAATTCGTTCAATTAGATTTAACCCAGATACTCCAACTAAAAGGTCTTTCAGAATCACATCTGAAGAATCAACTCCTTTGAAGAAATTTAACAAATCTTCTATGCCATTAGCTGATAAGACTAATATAATGAGAAAGGCAACTAGTGAACCACCGGTTAAGAGAAGAAAAGAGAAGAGTCTGACTCCAGAACCTTCACAACAAGTTACCGTACAGACCCAATCTCCACGTAATTTACAACAACCTGAAGAAGAAGAAGAGGAGGTTGATCTTGAAAACATTGAAAATCTTCAAGAAATTAGCAATATATTAGTCAATCATTTGGCCTTTTCAAGGTTATCTTCCACTCCTATCTCGACATTAAGATCAATCAGTGGCAATATAAATGACTTAACAAATGGCCAATTGTTTGCTATATTGGATAGTGTTCCTTCAATTGGAGCCATTAATAGAGAAGGTAAAGATGCAGCTGGTAAGCAATTAGAGAGAGAATTCTATTACTTACCTGAAAATGATAATGACCCTGAAAGACCAGTTTTAGTTAATTCAATTAAGGGCCATGGAGGTATTAGATCATGTAGAAGAACACACAAGCAATATTATTGGAAGAAACCAGCCCCAAAGAAGAAAGATAAAAAAGCTTGAGTCTTTTGATTTGTACATTAAATATACACCTCTTCTTTATCTTACACTAAATATACATCTCTTTATCTTTTTTTTAATTAATGGTTGAATTCTTGAAAGGATAATCATATTCAAGCTTTTCCTTTAAGGTCAAAGGCCTGGGTTGGCTTATGGCTATTATGTTTCTATTTCTGTAAAGGTAATAGCATAAACCTAAGATCAACTGAAAAATCCAAATACCTGATAATGCCACACATATCCAAACTTCGGTTAACAACGAATCCTTATAGAATTTAATTATTTTATCAACATGAGGTTTTATGTTCAAATCTGTTGACCTCGATTGATTTGAAATCAAGTTATTAAAATCTCTCTTGAAAGTAGGTGGTAGACTTGGGATTGAGATATATAAATTATCATCAATCCAACTAAGTCCATGTTCAATCATTATTAATTTTTTGGTTATAATACAATAGACTATGACATTGACTGGGCCCTCAAATGGAGTATCAGCAAAAGGTTCAATCAATGTATCATTCAAAAGACCCACAAATTCATCGATTGAAGTACTTAAATATGAAGAAGTATTCTTAATTGAGCCAAATAATTCATTATTTAGTTCAATTTCTTGATAATTGATATAGTTATTCATATCTTTAACAAACAAATCTGTGTTATTCGCCAAAGATTTCGTAACATCACCCTTTATACTTGAAATAGGGAAATCATTCAAATTATTGGTAAACAAATTTAGTAAAGAATATTGTAATAATATAGTGAAAAATCCAGCAAACACTAAACTCAATAACGTCAAAGAATAATTCGAAGTGATATAACTAATAAACCAAATAGCTTTATCACTTAGCTTGAAATATTTTTTGGAATAATAAATCAAATTATTTGAATAGATATTTAATAAATTTAAGAATCTGAAATCATTTAATTGTTCCTTATTAAGATTAAGATAAAATTCATACTTTCTCTTCCAGCTATAATATTCTTTTAACGTCAAGGGTATAATGAATAATATACTAATAATGATTAAAACAATTAAAACAATCTTGAAGCCGTGGTTGATATCTGACTTGGTATTATTGAAGAAAGTATCAATATCTTTTGAAGTTATTTCTTGATAATGTTGCTGAGGAATGGTTATATTAGAAACCTTAGTCAGTTGAAATGTGTTCAGATTATTCAAAGATAAAATCAAATTATTTAAAGGGACTTGTAATTTGTTGATTGTTTCATCTTCAATATCATTAAAGGAAGGGATTTTATCTTTCAAGTTATTGATATCAGTATAGATTGAACTGGGTAAAGAAAAATTGTTTAGATCCCAAATAGAATCGTTAATTTCACTGATAAAACTTGTAGCATTAATTGCATTATTATCAGTGAAAAAATTTGAAATCAGATTGATTCCTGAAGCGAATTCATTAATAATTTTAATAATACCTTCCAAACCTTTGGATATGATGATTGTTGAAGCCTGGATTAAATTATTGACCAAATTAAGAATGTTTGCAACGGTATCAAGAACAAAATCAATCGTACCGTTAATTAGACCAGTGAATAAGCAAATGAAAGTACCTAAGAATAAAGAAATTATAAATTTGATAATTCCAATTACAATATTAACCATAAGGATTAAAAAGTATAACGAATGACTTTTCAAATCATTGATACTTTGTTGGATCCATTGATTTAAGAATATGGAATACTTGGAAGGTAAATTGATTAGAACTCTATTTAAATCATTAATTTCGTTTATCCAATCCAAAGTATAATCATTTAAATCATTCAATGAATGAATTAGTGAGTTTTTGAATAATAGTAATTTGATTAAAATTAGGAGTAGTACAATAGTGTATTGATTAAACCAAATCTGGATCAATTGTTCCTTAAAGTTAAGATAGTTCGGAGGGATTTCAAAACTCATGATGGATGATTGAACAGAATCTGACGTCCATAACCATCTAAATATCTTTATCATAAACGCCATTTGAAATGTGTCAGAATTCTGAAACAATCGTTTCAAAACTGGTTTCAGATTGTTTCAGATTGTGAAACACTGTAAATCACGAACCACGGGCAAGGAGGCGTTGAGGAGAGGCGTTAATAAGGTGGCATTGATAAGGTGGCAACCCAATAAGGGTTTACTGCCTTCTTATCTTTACTTTCATACCGCTTTAGTACCGCTATCGTACTGCTTTCGTTGTGTGCTACAGAAGCGATTCGCTTCAATCTTCCCATCTTCCCTTCTTCCATCTTCCCACCTTCAATCTTCCGTCACCTTCAATCTTCCGTCACCTTCCCACTCTCCAAAGCCCAGGTGAGCCGTTGTCATCCTCGTACCCTTCACACGCCACTGACACCGATGCCCTTACCCATGCTTAGTCTTTAGCTGGCGGCAAAATTGGCCTGGCGCAATAGTGATAGGTAACAGAGGGTTCCGGTCGTGCGCGCGCCAACTAACGAGGAACAAATCTCAACACTGAAGAACTCAGTAAACATAGCGTAAGGCTCTAAAGGTGAATTAGGGGCGAGACGATTTGAACGTGTAAGAAGATAGAACAGATGTCAGAACAACCAAAGGAAGAAAAGTCAGATACCCATATCAACTTGAAGGTGAGTGATGGGTCCGCAGAGATTTTCTTTAAGATAAAGAGGTCCACTCCAATGAAGAGATTGATGGAAGCGTTTTGTAAAAGACAAGGTAAGACGATGAATACTTTAAGATTCTTGGTGGATGGTGTAAGAGTGGGACCAGAAAACACTCCAGACGACTTGGATTTGGAAGATGGTGATCTTATTGAAGCCCATCGTGAACAAGTTGGAGGTTGCATGCACTAGAACCGTCTGGTCAGTGAACCGAAGTTGTTTTTTAGTTATGTATATGTATATGGTCCTATGTATATAATAAAGGCTCCCAAATCTCTTGAATCCAATTCCTAAGAGTGCAGAGTAGAGGTACTATACGTCTACACCAGTATCTACCGTTCCCTAGCATCTACCTCTAGCATTTGCATTATATGTTCATAGATTACCGGCCATATATCGACTTTCTCCTGGCTTTCCCCCTGGTCAGCGCCCTCCGTCGACAGCGCCATTCCGTATTTCCAGGCACCCATCGTCTGCCCCCACCTGCTGACCTACCGCCAAAAATCGTCGCTATCGTTTTGCAGTCTAATAGTGGCGCACTGATCACAGATTTTTTAGGGATTTTGTCTTACATTTATCGTTATCTTCCAATCGAAGCAAATCAAAGGAACAACCGATTTAAAGATGTTTTCAAGGCAGACCACATCAAATGGAGGAGAATTAGAAAAATTAATCAACAAGGCAACCGATGAAACGTTGACTTCGGATAATTGGCAATATATTTTAGATGTTTGTGACAACATTTCATCGAATCCTGAAGATGCCACTAAACAAGCAATCAAAATTATATCGATCCGTTTGAATATGAAAGATGCTAATGTCATATTAAGAACCTTGTCATTAATTATAGCGGTTGCTGAGAATTGTGGATCAAGAATGAAGCAAGAAATTGCAACTAAATCGTTTCTTCATGATACTTTATTGAAGAAGTTAGGCGATAAGAAATTACACAAGACAGTTAAGTACCAAATTGCTGACGTTATTAAACAATTGAATCAATCTTTTAAAAATGACCCATCTTTGAAGCCAATGACCGATGCTTACAAGGTCTTGACCACGGATTATAAACAGTATCTTCATGGAATCGAGTCTTCTACAATTTCTGGACCAACTAAACCTGATAAAAGAGAAATGAGTAAACAAGATAAACTAAAAGAGGATGAAGACCTTCAAAGGGTTTTAAAATTATCTTTGCTGGAATATGAAAGAGAACAGAACGTCAAAAAGGCTTATTTAAACGATAAACCATTACCAGAAACCAAAAATGAATCTGATATTCCTGGAACTCCTGAAGAGAAAACAATTGCAACGGTATCAAAAGTCAGAGCTTTATATGACTTGATATCCTATGAGCCTGATGAATTATCTTTTCGTAAAGGAGATATTATCACAGTGATTGAATCGGTTTATAGAGATTGGTGGAGAGGTTCATTACCGAATGGTAAAAGTGGGATTTTCCCCTTAAATTACGTCACTCCTATAGTTAATAAGTCTCAAGATGAATTAAATAAAGAATTACAATTAGAAAGTAACATTTTAAACTCGGAAGTTAAGAAAGTCGATAAGTTATTAAACTTATTGTCAACAAATCAAAATCAAATCAATGAAGATGAAATTACCCAATTATATAACGAATTATTACCTTTAAGACCTTCCTTGGCCAAATTCATCGACAAGTATAGTGTGAGAAAAGAAGAATTGATGACTCTTAATAACCAATTGAATACTCAAGTCAAGTATTATAATGAATTGATGGATAATCTGATAAATCAACGAATTAACCATCAATATACTAATAATGCCATGGCTCCATATCCGAATTCCAGTGAGTACCAAATTCCAATGCAGCCTACAAGCAATGGGTTCGGTAACGGCAATGATCAAGGCTATAATTATGGATATCCTCAACCCCAATCACAGGCCAGACCTCAAATGGCTCCTCAACATTCCAATCAACAACAAAACCCCCATCCAAGCCAAAATCAATTCCAAACACAATATCCTCCACCCCCACTGTATCCTCCGTCTGAACCAGTGCCTCCGAATTCCCACTATCTGAACATAAACAACTTCCCTTCGGTCAACAACTTACCCTAGATAGTTTATATAGTGAAATCAGCCATTCTCGCGATCGTTCTGTAACGAAATTTCTCTGAGTTTATTGATATTGAAGTTGGAGACTATCGGTGAATAATGTCTGATAACTTGTACTCTCACCGAGAAAACCAAAACAACGTAAGGTTTAATGAGTTGGCACTGACATTACGTCAATTTAGAGGTACGGTAGATGACATTAATACCAATGTTCATCAGGAGAGCCTGACTTTGGATATGTTGGGAGATGGATTCGGTAGATTGATGAACCTGGTCAAAAGAACCAGTGGAGAGTTAAGGACCGTAATGAATAGGAACACAAGTCTTACTAGGATTGTGGGAATGATATTGCTTGCATTTTTCATAGTTTGGATGCTCTATAAGTTCTTATAGGCCGGCCCAGCCCTGTTGGCGGTTATAGTCTTATGGGCTCTGTAGTCTTAGGCTCTATAAGCTTATGGGCCCAAAGTTAATGAAATTAATGAATTCAGAGTAAATAGATATAATACATAATAGTACATCCTTCGAAAATACGTAATCTTTATAATTATATATACATAATAGTTGTTCATTCCATATGTACCTCATTTGCTTGCCTCAGCTGGCCCCAGCTTGCCTCATTGCTTGTTAACTACATCAGAACCCAATCTATAATTTCCTATAGCGTTCCCCCAGTTGATTTTTGATCTTGTAACCGGCAATAATCTTCTTAAGTTCTTAAAGTATTTGACGTTCAAATCATTGAAATTATCAACAATCTTCAATGTCATTTTGTTTTCTGAATTGTTGATAAAATTCACCACATTCTTACTAGTGATCGATAAATTATCTTCAACAGATTCATCGAAATTCAAACGAACGTTCCCATCTTCATAATAATGGATATCGACATTGATATCTCCTTTAATAGTGCCATTCGTAATTGTATAGCTAGAGTTCCATTGCCCGGTATAATAGTTTTCATTATTCAATCTTTGCCCAATTATAACAACGTGTACCGCTTCTTGTTTTGGAATAACGGTAAAGGCGTAGGTTGAAGGATAATGGTCCTTACCGTATTCAGTCAATGTTTCAACCAATTCATCGAAGTATTCAGGGTAACTGCCTTCAGGGGTATAATCTTCAACATCGATGATCTTTTGGGTCTCCAAATCAATGTTGAATATTTGTCTTCCAATATAATCAATATATTTAGTTGATCCTGGCAACTTATTCAATTTGCTTGCTATATAACTACCAGAAAAGACCCCACCTCTTTTATTCACATACTCCTCGATCGATGAATTGATCAATCGGTCATTATCACTCGATAAAAGCGCCGATAAATCCTCTTTCACGCCGCCCAATTCTCCCGGTGGAGCTGTGTTCACCAATGACGTGACCAAACTCTCTAACTTAACCGATTGTGCCATTCTGCCAGTTCAATTGCCTCAACTACAACGTTGTTAGTAAGAGACCTTACAAAGAGTATCAACAATTTTTTGTCACTCGCCTCGAATTCGCCTGTGCACGTCTATTCGGCTTATATAAGGATTATACTAACTATACTAGTAACAGTGACTATCCTACGACAATAAGAAAGCACCAGCACCCTCGTTGACAGCCTGCAAGATTCTGTGTTTCATGATTTGCTCGGTGGAGTAGTTGGGTAATTTGAGATAGTTGGCACAAGTCATCACACTTGGTAAGTAATCATCATCTTTCAATTGGCCTTCTGGATACCTTCTAACTACCGTTAGTTCTGGTTTCAAACTTTTAAACCCCCCAATTGGCAATTTCGGTGCCCCGGTTAGAAATTGCAAGAAAGATCTTCTTTCGATATCATTAAAGTCAATCAATATTTTGATCAAAGTTCTTGTAGCGTCCGAATCTTTAGTATATCCATGATTAGCGTTAATGGATGAAAATAACGTTTCGTACGACCAATCTTCCTTAGCACTACCAAATATATCGACCAATTCATCCGCTGAGAACACAATTAAAGAGTTGATGGGGAAAACTTTGGAAAACCCGTCCATAAATGCCTTGGTCTGAGAAATAACCCCAGTGTATAAGGTCACCTCGATCACTTTATTGATATAACGTTCAAGATTTGATGCATTGATGCTAATATCCTCTCCGTTTGGTACCAATTCATAATCAGGGTAGCCTGGGAGTTGAAACGTCAATGATAAATCTTCTAACGTACAATTATCAACCTTGACGGAATCTCTCATTGATTCTGGAACAGTTTTGAACTCTTCCGTGTATTTGGTCAAATGTTCCATTGAATCAGCCAAATATGGATCAACACTTCTTAAACTTTGTAAGTTGGCGATTTTGGTTAAGTCATTTATAGCATTATTCCCATTAAATATTTCAACCAATTTCAAAAACAATGAATTGAACTTGAAATCAATAATTCTTGAGTCCAATAACGCCCTAGCAACAAATTTACCCAACATAGAATAAAAGTACAACACTTTCTTACCATTTTCACTAGACAACTGTTTTGAATCTAATGGAATTGGGAATAAGCCGGTTTGGTTATGGATGTAATCATCTTCATTATGATTTGGACTATCGTCTCTCCACAATCTCAATTTACGTTTAGAAAACTCCTTTGAAACGGTCGAATAAAATTCTAATGTTGGTCCTAAACCTGACCCTACTTCATCGAAGTATTCAATTTCTAATACTCCTGGGGTTGATCCATACAAACTTAACACCTTAATAGCACTTTGCAATATCAGCTTCCTTGAAATCCTAACCTTATGTCTTGCTGGTCTTCCTAGCTGAGGTCTTTGACTGCTGCTGTTACTCCCATTGTTTTCATTATCTTGGTTGGTTCTAATTTGCCATTGATGTATCAATCTTGAATAGCCAAATGATGTAGACTGAAGGAAGAAAATTCTCGTGTCTAATGGGAACATAAATGGATATTGCCTTGTAATACTAATAGCCCATCCTGGCAACGTTCCACTGGCTACAATTAAAGGTTCTTCCAATTGACGGTTCAATTTCACAGATAATTTCCAATTCATGAATTTGTCATTTGGAATAACTTCAAGGTTCAAAGCTGAGGCGTAATTATTCATTTCAAACAAAATCTTTAACAACTTTAGAATACCAGTACTAGTTTTATCATAAGTTTCTAACTCGCTAGAGTTGGAACCTGAGTTATACAATAATTGTGGTTTATCATTCGGAGTTGGGGTTTCACTTGCTTTTCTAAATGAAACTTGGTGCAGGGTATGCCAAATTCTTGAAGAATCAATAAGTTCGTCAGGCTCTTTTTGTAATGATCTATAAATTGCACCATAAATAGTGGTTTCATTTGGAATGACTTCCCCATTAATTAAAAACTCAACATCATACACGCTAGATTGTTTTTGTTTCTCCGGAGTACCTGAAGTAGAAGTATCCAAGTCTTGTATATCGTCAAGTAATTCATCATCATTCTCGTCTTCATCTTCATCGCCTTCATCTTCCTCTCCTCCAAATCTACCTGACAACTGTTGCAAGAAGCTTAGTCTTTGTTTCAAAAATGTATCAATTGATGCAAAAGTTGCAATTGCATGAACAGATAATACCATATTTTGCATTGAACTTGGCAATTTCAAGTCTGTAATTGGACCGTCTGGAACTAATCTCAATTTGATTTGTCTAGCCATTCCAGCAGTTTGGGAATTGTCGTAGTAAATCGATGAGGTGAACCTTGAATTACTATTATTATCGCCAGCAGAAATAATTTCAAATGATTCTGCTCTGGTCAATGCTTCTTGTAATTTTTCCACCAAAATTGAAGCTGGAGATTCATCTTGTTTAATGAAAAATACTGAAATAAATGAACTATAACAAAGGCTGTCTTTAGAGTCAAATGCTTTTGAAGAAAACAACTTGGTTAATAAATTGAAAATACCAGAAGAAATCAACTCAAAACTAGAAACATTGTTTTCCAATGTAGACCTAAATTTGATCCACAAATCTTTCCATTCATCTTCTTTTAATGTATTGGGGACACTTAATAGCTCTTTGACGTTGTCTAAAGTCTTGATCGTTAATGAAGACTTAGAACCATTGGAAGACTTCTGTGACTCAATATAAGACTCTTCAATGGCGCAAGAAACATGCAACAATTTATTGTAGATTCTAGCACTAGAAAGTTTATATTCGTAATCTTTGGTAAACTCCATATCAGTGTATCTGTTGTTATAAGAAGAACTGAACGGACGAACTTTTTCGTAATCATCATTCAATTGGTCATTTAATCCTGAATTCTTCAACTTGTGTGCAACAGCCAACACATCGCTGATTAAACCTTCTTTCTCAAATGATTTTATAAATATCGATGGATTGACTCTGATTAAATTTAATATTATTAAGCAAGACGACAATAATAAAATGTTCGAGTTCAATTTGCTAACGGTATCCTTTGAACTACTATTCTCTGACAACACTTCCTCTTCGTATTCTTCTTCTTCCTCGGCGTCTTCATCTTCTTCATTTTCGTTATCTCTTTCTTCTTCACCCTCACTTTCAAGCATTTCAGAGTCATTTGCCGAAGTAAAAGAGCTCAATGCAGTGGATTTATTTTGATTAACAATTGATGCTAATAAACCGGATACCAATTCAATGTCATTGATTTTTTTATAATCTTCACCTTTTAAAAATTTGACTATTCTGAATAAATTAATTAATATTTTCCTTCTTACTTCAAAGTCCATTGATGCTTGGAAACTATTAATTAAAAATGGCCAAATATCATTGATAAATTTCCAATATGAGTCAGGTATTATATTTTGATATAATTCTATTCTTTTTTCATTAATTTCAAGTCTTTCTGTTTGTTCTTCATGACTATTCTTTAAGAACGGAGTTTCTTGAGGAGAATATGAAATTGGTAGTAAGTAAGCCATTAATGTTAAAAATTGGGAAAGTAATTCATTTGGAGCTGCCATTATAGCCTCGATTGAAATTCCCTCTGAAACATTTACCGATGATGAAGTGGCAGATGTTGAAGTTTTCTTATGTTTATTGATGGCCCTAATAATATTGGAACCAATCGAAATATCTGATAATAGTATGGCTGAGATATCCACACTTGTGCTTGTTAAAATGATCAATGATTTAATAAGACTTATACAAGAACTAAAGTTCACCGGTACTTGGTTCTGATCATTATTATTAGACAGTGATTTGTTGGAACTTATTACGATAGTCTTGACCAATTGGTCTAAAAGATCAGTTCTTGATAGGAATAATTTCTCAAGCAAATCTGGATAAGATTTGAAACTATTTATGGTTCTTGAAACTGATAACCAACCATGTTCAATGACATTTGAATCTGAATGATTCTTAACCACATTCGAGATATTTTCAAAAACTTCATTAATCATTTCAAAATTATCATATAAAATATTTGAACAAGAGTTAGCAACAATGGTTAAACATTTTCTTTGGGAATGAATGGTCAAAAAGTCCAAATACTGTAAGCAAGCTTTTAAACCATTATTTGTGATTATTTGCCCATGAGAAACAGGATCTCTTGAAATCATTTCAAGAGTCTGCAATGCTTGTTCTGTCAAATCAATGTAAGTGATTTCGTTTAATTTATCACATAAAGTTTCAATGGCATTATTATTTATGACATCGTGAATAAAATCTTGATTGACTTCTAGGAAATTATATAAACAACGACAAGCCACCAATTGAAGCTCCAATTCACCAGCCAAAGTTGGATCATTCATAATATCCACCAATGCTTTAGCTAATTTATTAGCAGGAATAACTCTTTCAGCTGTAATACCATTCATCATTAATAATCTTTCTGACAATTCATTCAAAGTCTCCAAAATTATATAAGAATCATCCCTTTGGCTTAAGTTATTAATAAGACCATCCATTTCTCCATTATCTCTTCCAAGATTAGTAATGATACCGCCGCCACCCATTAATCGTTGAATAACGTCAGCAAAGCTTTGATCTCCAGGGGCATTTGTTCCATTACTGGGGGCTGTTCCAGCTTCACTTCTGGAATTCGAAAAAGAGCCTATAGCCCTCAAAAACTCAGCTCGGGGATCATCTTCACTTAAATTCCCATTGTCGCCTTCGCCTCTTCTGACTCTTGACTGGATAAGTCTGCCCAAGAAATCGGTGGGGTTTGACGAGTCAAACTCGTCTCCATGCTCATGCTCATGCTCATGCTCGTCATCTTCATTATCATCTTCTTCTTCTTCATCGTCTTCCTCTCCTTCTTCCTCATCAAGCTCGTCATCATCGAGATCATCATCTTCTTCTTCATCGTCGTCAGCGACTTCGTCGTCAACAGCGTCTTCCATATCATCACCATCATAATACTCATCCTCAATGTATACATTGGAGCTTTCTCTTCTTCGTCTGGCCAAATCACTCAACCTAACCAACGAATCATCTTCATTATCAGTGAAGTCTTCCGCATCTACCATATCTGAGTCGATAGATTGGTCATGGGGGTCCTGGATTTTGGTTTTCTCTCTTGAAGGACTCCCCATCTTCAAGGATTGTATTGGTTCTTCTTATACTATATATATACAAATGCTTCAACCTTGGTTCAACAAATCAAACCTTGGGATAGCGCTTAAAAAGAATTCTACTTAAAAAAAGGATACTTATCTTGCCACAAACTAGAGATTCTCGCGCTGACACTAACAAAATTATGTGCTGTGGGACGTATTGCTTGGGAGGTGGCGGCAGAGGTGGCGGCAGAGTTGCTTGGGGCAGAGTTGCTTGGGGCAGAGGTGTGACTGCTGCTGTTGTGACTGTAGAGGACACCTCATGTGGCTAGTGAATGGTCAAACGAGAAACGATATATAAGATACGGATAAGATACGGATAAGATATAAGATGGATAAGATGCACAAGAGGACAAGATATAAGATGGATAAGACATGTATTACTCTTCGCCTGGAGTGAATCTCCAGGTATCGTTGTTTCTAACTACCCCGTATTTATCAGACAAGTTATTAAGCAATTCAAAATCACTCTGGTCAAGAGTAAAAGTCCTAAGATTAGAAGCTATTCTTTCAAAATTCGAGGTTCTTGGTATAACATTGGTGCCTCTTTGAATTGCCCAAGAAATCAACACTTGAGCAGGAGTCACTTTATACTTATCAGCCAATTGACTCACCTCATCATACTTAATGACAAAAGTACCTTGACCTCCTAATGGAGAATAAGATTGGGTTAAAATATTCTTATCTTTCATGTATTTCATTAATTTTGGTTGTGTTAAAACAGGATGGGCTTCAATTTGATTAACTACCGGTACAACATCAACCTCCTTATCAGCAAACAAATTTTCAAAATGACCAATTGTAAAATTAGATACTCCTAATGATCTAATCTTGTTAGTACTCTTATAAATCTTTTGTAACAGCTTATAAGTATCGACATAATTCCAATCATCATAAACTTTTGACAGATCTTCCTTTAACTCAGAAAATGGCCAGTGAATTAGGTATAAATCAACATAATCTAATCCTAATCTCTTTAAAGTATCATCCAATGCAGCCTGAGCATTCTTATGATCAAAATTCCATAACTTTGATACTACAAATATTTCTTCTCTAGGAATACCAGATTCCCTAATGGCTTGGCCCACGTCAATTTCATTTTGACCCATCCCATAGATAAAGGCCGTGTCTAAATGCCTATAACCTTGTTTTAAAGCTTCAAGAATCCCATCTTTGGAAATAGTCATACACCCAAATCCAATAGTTGGGATCTTATAACCGTCGTTTAAAGTATATGTTCCAGTTGGAATTTGAGGAGTTACCATTGTATATTGTCTGACTTAATTGTACTCTGCCAATTGAAAAATTTGAATTTCATTCGAATGGAAAATACTTGGTACTTAAGTACTTAAGCCCCTCCACAATAACGGAAATATTGTCGCTGGTTTAGGTATATTAGTCCGCATGCTTAAAAATACATTGGCAGCATTATTCCAACAATCACACTGCTAAAGCCTCTTATTAATCAAGAAATCTTCATGAGGGTTTAACTGTGTTTAAGCCGTTTAATACCTTTGGTTACGAAAGCGTAAAATTTAGTGGAGCGATTGTTGGTTCCCAATCATATTAGGCAACAAGCAGCAACCAACTGCTTCCCCTTTTTTATACGAATTTGGGGTTTTTTGTTGTGCTTGGATGTTAACTTGTGTGCCCAGCTTCTGACTTCTTTCTCTGATTTCATTGACTTCTCTTCTTTGATTAGTAACCAAAATTACTTCAGTAGATCTCTTTTGCAACTATTGCAAAGCAGAACTCGCAAAATTTATACTCCGTAGTCAGAGTTATACTCCGTAGTAAAAGTCCTAAGAAGCGGTCTTTAAATAGACTCAGTAAAATTGGTATCACCAGGGTAGTATAGGCATCATTTGACGTGATTTAGTAGGATTAATAGCTGTTAGTACATACATAAGCTTGGTTAAGCTTGGAAACGCAGCACGTCAAGCTGAACTGTTCTTTTTCGTCTGAATCCGGCAACTTGTCCGAGTGGTTAAGGAGAAAGATTAGAAATCTTTTGGGCTTTGCCCGCGCAGGTTCGAATCCTGCAGTTGTCGCCATTCTTTTTTTTCCAACTTCCCTTATAGAGTCTTACAGCAGTAAGAGAGTTGTATTGAAAAGAATCTATATTACATATTTAACGATAAAAATCTGGTCTAGAAGTATTTAAACCATACTCTCCCAAGGCACTACTCAAGTCTTCCATAGTCAAGACGATTTTACCTTGTTGGTTACCAGCATTGCTCGAAGAATGCTGTTGAGGTCCTTCCCCATCAACGTTAGTGCCCGAAGCTCCTGCCATTTGTTGTTGATTGGCATACTGTTGGCTCTGCAACAATTGCTTAGCTCTCACCTGCGGATTGGCCGAGTTATAGACCGTAGACGAGTTCCGGATTCTTGAATACTCATAAGCATCTTGAGCAACATCCAGTATAAACTTTTGAGTTGCCAATGCTAACAATCGTTTGATCTTGATATCGGCAGATTCAAACCCATTTTTGGCCAAATAGTAGTCTGTAACTGCATCGGGAATAATTGGGGCGTAGTCTCCATCCATCAAGTCCAATACTTCCTTCAACGTCTTATCCTTTCTGGCCAACTCTGGCAAGTCTGATATTTGAATATTGACTCCACTGTGTTCCTTTTTCTTATCTTCTGTCTCGTGTAGTATGCCTTCATCGATGTTTTGTTCTTCGTCATTGAACTCATCGTCCACTTCGTCGACGTCCATGTCTTCCTTTTCCCTAGCGGCTTCAGCTTCTGTCATACTTAACGTTGTTGATAACTTGAGCCAAAGTTTTGTCTGTCTCAAAATTCTCACTCAGATTCTCAGTCTCTCATACTATGGCACAAGTTAAGAATCCATTTGATTCGGTGACGTTTGGCAATTCCCTTCTGTTGAGGGTGGATGGCGCCATAGGAGCCATGTCCTTGTCGCCCAACGGTCGAGACGCCGTTTTGGCGGGAAGACGAGGGTTGTTTATCATTGATTTAGACGATCCATTCACTACCCCAAGGTGGTTGCATCATATTACTTCGTGGGAAGTGGCAGACGTCCAATGGTCGCCTCATCATTTCTCTAAGCCGTCATGGTGTATATCGACCTCAAATCAAAAGGCATTATTGTGGGACTTGGCTCGACCTTCTGATAGTTCAATTGTCAATGTTTTACATGAACATACGAGGGCAATAACTGATATCAATTTCCATCCTTCAGACCCCGAGATCTTGGCTACCTGTTCAATTGATACTTTCGTATTGAGTTGGGACATGAGGACACCTAGAAAAGCAGTCCAACAGTGGGCGGAATGGAGAGCCGGGGCTACCCAAGTCAAATGGAATCACGAGAATCCTTTTGAAATCGCCTCAAGTCATGATCATTCCTTCTATATATGGGACACAAGGAAAGGTGCTTTGCCAATTTTAAAGATAGACGACGCTCATAAGGGCAAGATTAATGGAATTGATTTCAGTAACGGGTTATCAAAGATAATAACCTGTTCCAACGATCAGACTATAAAGTACTGGGACCTAAGCACATCAAAAGTCAAAAAATACACTAATAATTTCAATTTTTTCAATAGTGAACCTGAAAGAGAAGAGATTTCCCCTTCTATTGTGGTCAATACCGAATTCCCTGTTGCTCGAGCCAGAAACTTACCATTTGGTGAAGAAAAATCTTGTGGTATAATGCCTTTAAGAGGTGGTGATGATTCAATCCATATAGTGAATTGTGAATCTGCAATTCAAAACTATAAGGTCACCAATGAAACCCAGATTTTAAAATTTGATCCAATATACTCATTCAAAGGCCATGGCGGACCAATGAAAGACTTTCTATGGAGAACAAGACATGAAAGCTATGAACATTGTGATTCTAAACGCCAATGGAAGGATTATCAGTTGGTCACGTGGTCGTCCGCCGATTATGACCTAAACCTATGGCCCTTCGACGAAGCATTATATAAGGGAGTCAATTATAACCCATTATATCAGAAAGTATTACATGCATTTCCAACTGACGTTGACGAAGAACTGCAAAGCTCACCGGGCAACGCTTCGCCCACCACTGTCATTTCGACTAACGCATCATCTGAAATGGATAACAATAGGTATAAGTACAACACTTATTGTATTGAGCCTCCAATCAACTTGAACAACATTTTAAGCAAGAATCATGGAGATATGTTATCGTCCATGACAATGTTTCAAATTGCCAAAAAACATAAGAATCTAATTGCATTACCATCCCAATTGAATCATCTCGATTGGATTTCGGGGGTTCGTATGGGGAGAAGTAATAACGACGACAAATTGAATGATACACCTTCAAACTTGGGTGAGGAGGTCAGCATGGTTGCACACACGTTTCCAAAAGTTAGATTTGAAAAGATTTCTGTGTCAACAGGTGAATTGATTCTAAGTTTAAGAGGCCCTTTACCTATAATGGCTACAAGTACGAAAAGGCCGGTGGCGGCCAATGAAGATGAGAAGGACGAGACCAATGAGGCTGGTGCAGGTAAGGCTGGTGCAGGTACTGAACCGGGTTTGCCAGCATCAGCGACCGAGAAGAACGAAGCAGACCAAGAAGACGAAGCAGTAGTAGTAGATGATCATGATACCGAGCAAAAGTTGATATTTATACGGCTCGAAATCAAATTCCCAAGAAATTATCCTTATTTAGAGACCATCCCATCCACAATATCAAAGAAGTTTCAAAAGAATAACATCATTAGGTTTGAAATTGAAGAAACTCATGAATTAACTAATGAAATCAATGAGGAAATGGTCAAGAATTTGAAGGAGATATCGCAGTTTTATACCAATAAGCACCAAAGATTTTGCTTGGAGCCTTTATTAAGATATTTAATGGGTGACAAAATTGCTTTGGATGACAATTTATTGGCGGTTGAAACTCCAATGGATGAGGTTGAAGAAGAAACGATCCAAGAGATTGGAAATGAAGGTTGGGCTGACGATTTAATCAACCAACAACCCTCTTCTCACAATTCGGATTCTGATGACGAATATGATGATCAGTTTTCTGACTTCATACCAGCATTAAATGACGAAGACATGATAAACAGTAACGGTTCATTGAATAAGGACGGGATTGAGAACTCAACCATATTGCCAGAGTCAGAAGGTAAAGGTCTAGATAATGAATTCTATGACTCCACCCCCATTCCAAAAGGATGTGGAGCTGTTTGGTCCAACAATGGTCAGTTGGTGTGTTTCTTTATTCCAAAACAAGCAGAAGAAGAAGAGAATAAAGCACTTCAAAAGTTCAGTATTTTCAAATTCACCGATGCTGGCTTTAGCTTAAATACTCATGACAACAGCCATGTGACTCCAAATACCAAGGAAGAAAGCGAATCCGACAACGATAGTGATTTCAACGATGAAGATAACAACTCATCCACATCTAGTGACAGTTTTACTAATGATTGGGACGATATTGAGGAAGATGATTTTACTTCAAGATTCAGAGTACCAGGGTTGTTTAAGACGTCTGTTGGCTTAGGGAATCGATACATCAATACAAACAACCCCCGACTCAACAATAAAAACACAATCAGTAATGGAGGAACCGGTTCAAACTACAAATCATCATTACCAGGGGCTGAACTGACTGAATTCAAACGAAAGAAAAATAAAATAGAGAAAAGTAGGACCATCGTTGGAGTGTTTGACTTCAAGCACCTAATCCCTGATAAACAAGAGTTGGCCACCGAGTATAGAGTATTAGGAGATTCGCCGGAGAACTTGGCCAGATACAATAGCCAAGTTGCGTTGAAATATGGATTGACAGATATCGGTAATGCTTGGAAATTGTTGGAAATGGTACTACTAAAAGACATTCAAATCAATGATATCCATCCTGTATATTTACTGTCAAATATCTTGAATCCAAACTCTTCAGTGGCCAAAAATGTGGAAGCTATGAACCATTTGCTTCATGTTAGCGAAATGACTAAGAAGTTGTTCTCTAATAAGAATTACAGATTTTACTGGGGTAGCCATCCGTATGGGTATGCCTGGCTCATTGAAGAGATGATGAATTACTTTGAGCAAAGGGGAAACCTCCAAATGCTTGTGATGTTATCGTGTATTCTATATGAAAACACCAAAAATGTAGTTCCTAATGTTGAAAACGATGCTTTCAATATCCCAATCCATACTCCGTATCAGGTCAAGCCTCAACCACATTCGTTAATGCAAACCAAGCAAATCAGCAGCTACGATAGGCATTTATCATTCCATGAATCGTTTAGTACGGACAGATCAGACACGAAAGATATATACAATCTTCCTAAGCACAGAAACTCGTCTTTACTGGTGTTTAGAAGAGATTCCCTGTATGCAAAGTCGTTGAATTCAAATAATTCGGATGGATCTCCAGAACGTCAAAGCTTTTTAAGGAAGAATTTCCCTATGACAAGCCCATTACTCGATAATGAAAGTAGGTTGAAGAGAGAAAGTTCAAAATTGAGTGACTACAGAAAGAATAACAAGAAGAAATCAATAGCCAAGAAGGGTTCGGTACGGCCCCCACCTGTTGTGACTGTCGATTTCGAAAACGTTGATAATTTGGATTTATTCGATGACATGTACACCAAATCGTTATTGAACTCACAAGATGAAAACAGAATAAAGCTTTATAGGGAACAATACGCTAATATGCTTTATTCATGGGGGTTGCCTGCCAACAGAATCAAGATTTTGAAATTCAACTATCCCAACTTTGATGGCTCCCAAAATAAGTCCAAATTTGTCGAACATGAATGTAGGTTTGGATACAAGAACCAATCAATTAGTATGAATGTTCATTACGTTAGCCAGCCCAGTGAGATGGGCCAACTGAGCCCTTGGAACAACCATAATGATTTAAAGTATTGCAATCTATGCAATTTGTTGGTGAGTAAAAGAATAGTGATTTGCACCAACTGTGAACACATTTTGCATTCAAATTGTGCTTTAGAATGGTGGGGAGATAACGAAGAAGAAGAGTGTCCGAGCGGTTGTGGATGTCAGTGCTTGAATTATAGATTGTAAGTAGTGTAAAGTATAATATAACTCTACGGTTGACGAGTATTAACTATTTGATCTTTTAACTTTGCATCCCAAGCCTTTGTAAGGTTTTCAAGATACGCAATGACGTCTTCAGCCCCAGTGGCATCGATTTCAACATAATCAATGTATTCTCTTCCTGATTTATCGGTGCTTGAAACGACTTTGACATCTTGTCTCTCATCATCGTTCAAAGCACAGCTGATAAGAGAATTGGAAGCATTATATCCCGAGATATTATGGATTGTGGAACCCAAGAACCGAGCAAGGTAGAATAACATCAACATACCATAATAGGTGAAGAAGTTTAAATACTGATAAAAGGCAAAACTAGTAAAGATTCCTGGATTGATGACATATTGTTTGATTTTATAGTTCTTGTACAATTTTTTGTAGGAACCCATGTGGACCAAGTCGATAAGTCTTTTGGAGCCTTCATAAGGATAAGGATTATCGATGATTTCCAAATCATTGAATGATAAATACTTTGGATCGCTTGAAGAAGATGAAACCCAGATAATCTTACCACCATTGGCTAATAAGGGTTTAATTTTATGAATCAAGTAGTATGGTCCGAATACGTTACCTTGGAATAATAGCCCCATTCCATCTTGAGATTTAAGACCAGCCTGTTGGATTTTCATGTGTGCTTCGGTGACTGCATTGATAGGATCTCTCAATACGTCTTTGGTAGCGTACCAGAAATCAACCCCCAAATAGGCGGTTTGAGCCGAATTGATAAAGACGTAATCGATTCTTTGATACTTTTTATTCAAGTCATAATAAGCGCCCAAAACTGATACCATATTACAAAAATCCACCAAGATATAATCAAATTCAACTTGTCTAAACTTGTTCTTATCTTTGCAGTACTGATTGATTTCATCAATCGACCCGAGCGCTTTGGGCAACGTCCGTGATGTAAGAATTATAGTGAGCTTTTCTTCGGCATCCACAGAGTCAATCAATCGTTTGGCCAAACTTATGCCCAAGTTCGATGTTCCTCCAGCAATGAATGCAACCTTTGACTTCATCATCGTTTAGAGCTTGCAAAAAATTGAGATTGAACATTTACTATACGACTTGCGAAGATTTCAGTCCGAAATCGTTATGATACCGAAATGCTCCAATGTTGGGCTCATCAGTTCCATTATGAAGAATAGAGAACATAACTGACACAAGAGCAACGTCTATGGCTTCGATTTTGATTCAGAACACCTGGCTAGCCAAAAACTTAAAAAGAAAATGGCGACAACTGCAGGATTCGAACCTGCGCGGGCAAAGCCCAAAAGATTTCTAATCTTTCTCCTTAACCACTCGGACAAGTTGCCAATTTTCAAAGGAGTCGAAACATTTGCTGTGGCAAGTTGTTCAGTTCTGTTGTGAATGGGGAGCTGGGTTGAGTGAACTATTAAAGAAACCAGATATAGAAAGCAAGGATGTACATTACTCATTAAAAGAAAAGGTGGTTGGCCAACGGGACTAGCAAGCCAAACATCAAGCCTACCAACTTTTCCAGAATCGTATGGAAAAATAATGAAGTTATCATGAACTCTAAGTACCAGATTGTTAGCAATATCAAGGATATTAGTTTCAAAATTCTCCCGATTATGGAAAGCCCTTCGTTCTGTAAGATTGGTGCTTCTACTTGTTGTTCTTGTAAATCAACAGTCAGTCTTCCACCATTTTCAGCGTCAGCCGTAAGCAATTGGTCCCATAGCAAGAAACTCATCGACAAAAGAAGGTAGTAATGGCCAGAGGCGTCAAACCCATCGATCCATTTGCCGTTCGGTAGTTTATCGCAGTTATATCTTGATAAGGAGCGAGAAGTCAAAGCTTCACAATGACCCCCACTATAAACATCTATTCTTTCAAAGATCGAAGGCCCGAAAAACCACACGTTGGTGAAGATGCAAAACGTTGTATTGATAGAATATAACTTCAACACTTTCACCGCCCTTTTACTAGGGAGTATCAAGTCTAACTGAGCGTATTCAAAGCTGTTCCCCAAAAATACTATGCTGAACCAAAGATACCCGAACCCTTTGACAAACACCTCATTCACAATAGAATTCAACCGATTGGACGCTACATAGTCTTTGAACTGGTGCAAAATCAACGACCACGGTATGGACACTAGGAAGCTGGAGACGTATATGGCTAGCAAGATGGTCCACACCCTTCCATCCATAGTTAAATTCTTTATCATTCCGCAGAATCGGAGACTTTTCAGCCGTTGTGGCTCTACGCATTGTGCCGCTTGTACGTACTAATGGTTATACCACTTGAGCAGGCCCCTACACCAGTACACCCCTTTGCCGTTTATACGACTCGGAATTGTACACTTGAACCATTCTTCGTAGTTTCGTTTCTCTTACAAACTCGGCGAAAAGCTTACTGTGTTTACAAAAGCTTACAAAACTTTACAAAGTGTTTGCAGCAACTTTTTTTGTGTGAATTCCACAAAGTTTTTTGCAACTATTTCAATTCCTATGTTACTTAAAAGAATCATTTATGGCAGCGGCTTAGCATTGCTAGTGGTTTCGACATATATACCGGGTGATGGTGGCCAAGCCCAGATTTCTGATTTTAGTGGCCGGTTTGTGATTGGCAAAGAAAGAAATAGTATGGTTCAAACGGGGGATGGTACTATACGATCTCCTACGTTCCCTAATACCCCGGTCAGCTATCCAGATAAGGCACCAGTTAGCTATCCAGATAAGGCACCGGTCTTGGGTCCAGTTACCACCCCTAAGAGCGATCAAGACGATGACGCTGCATCGTTTTCTTTCTATAGTATTTTGAAATATTTTCGGGATAAACAGAAGTACGAAGAATATGGGAGTTACGAAGAGGATGGATGTGACGATTCGGATGACCAGTGGGACCTGTTTGAAGAAGACGATTGTGATTTAGATGATGACTACGATTCAGACGATTATGACCAGTTTTATGACTACGACTACGACTCGGATGGCTGGGATGATGATGACTTTGGTTATTACCAAACGCAGGTCAAGGCCAGTAAACGAGGGACTATTGGCAAGCTTATCAGCAAAAAACTCTTCAATGAAGAGCCATTGATCAATAGGGTTAAGAAATTGTCTAACTCAACAGTGAAACCGATTAGAGGCATGGCTACTGATTTGGGGATAAGTCAATACCAGGCCGATAAACTTGCTGACGCTTGGTGCCTGTTTTATGACTTATTTTCGCCTTTGAAGCAGAAATTGGTCAGAAAACTTACGGAAATCGAGTCTTTAAGCAAAGGCAAAGGTGAAGGCAAAGGCGAAGGCAAATCTGAAGATGACAAGGGCCAACCAAGTGACACTAAGAATAAGGTCAGTGCAAAGTCGGCTCCAGCTCTCAGAGTGAAGAAAACTAAGAAGTCTAAAGACACCAAGAAGACTAAAGACACCAAGCCCAAAGGGTCAAAAGCAAAGAAGGTCGGTAACTCAACTATCTTCCTAAGCACGACGACCCTGCCATCCAGAACCACCACCCGTGAGTCCTTTCCCGTTTCAAACACCTCAAGCATCATTTCCGTCTCAAGCACTTCCGGTGCCAATAACACTCGCTGGAACGGCTCTGGATTCAATATTTCAAACGTTACTGGGGTCTGTATCGACAGTCTTGCTGTTTCGTCCCTTGCTAACACCCTTGGTAAGCTCATCTCCACCTTATTGGTCCTCTCTTCTGCTTTAGTTTAATATATACCTTTAATTGCAGCCACTCAGGTCACGTGAAATTGTCAAACTCTGCAAAATTGCAGCTTTGGCAATCAACAAAATTTATCAAATTAGTAATCTGTTGATCTTGGTTGGGAGGAAAGCTTTGGTAGAAAGCTTTGGGCAAGATGTTACGGACGGTAGTTAGAACGAGAACAGCGTGGTTTGGGCCTTTGGCGCAGCTCAACCGTGGGATTTCAACCAATGTTCGGTTGCTTAAGCCTAGTGGGGCCGCAAATGGTAGCGAAGGTTCCAACCCTCAGATGTCATTCCCTTGCTTAGACAAGTTAGAAGAAAAGACAGAAAGATTATCCAATTCATGTGTTCCGGAGTCCAGTAATTCCTTAGAAGACGGGCCTGAGCCCTCATACTCCAAAGTTCAAGCCGGATTCAAATTGTACAAGTCAAACAAACCAATATTCTTCGATAACGGTGGGTACTTACCAGAATATGAAATTGCTTACGAGACCTGGGGCCAATTGTCACCCAAAAAGGACAATATAATCTTGATTCATACTGGATTGTCGGCATCATCTCATGCTAAGTCTCAAGCAGAGAATAGTAAGTCAGGATGGTGGGAAAACTTCATTGGCCCTGGCAAATACTTGGATACTGATAAATATTTGATAATATGTACGAATGTTTTGGGAGGATGCTATGGATCCACGGGACCGTCTTCGAAAGACCCTGCAAACAAAGACTTTTATGGTACTCGATTTCCAATAATAACTGTCAATGATATGGTACGAGCACAAAGAGAGTTGATTAAAGATGTTTTTAAGGTGGATAAGATCCATGCTTCGATTGGTGCTTCGATGGGAGGAATGCAATCGTTGGCATATGCTTGGGAATTCCCCGATGAAGTGGAAAAAGTGGTTTCTATTAGTGGTTGTGCCAGATCACATCCTTATTCTATTGCTTTACGTCATACCCAAAGACAAGTACTAATGAGTGATCCTAATTGGAACAGAGGGTTTTATTACAACAAAGTGCCCCCACATATTGGCATGAAATTGGCAAGGGAAATCGCCACCATCACATATAGATCTGGACCTGAATGGGAATACAGATTTGGAAGAAATAGAGCTGATGATTCAAAATCACCAGCTTTTTGTCCGGATTTCTTAGTGGAAACATACTTGGATCATGCCGGAGAAAAGTTCTGTTTGGAATATGATGCCAATTCTTTATTATATGTTCTGAAAGCCATGGACTTGTTTGACTTGAGTGCAAGCAATAGGAAAAGAGCATTCCAAAATAGAGAAAGGACTCAAAGAAAGTTCTATTCTAATGAACCCAACGATGAATCGAGTGCAATACCTGACAAACCTTATGAAGAGAAAGTCTCTTCTGCATCAGTAACCCCAGAAGAGTCGCTCTTGGACCTCCAAGAAGGATTGAAGAAGATTGCCCATAAGGATATCTTCATTGTGGGAGTCGAATCTGATATTTTATTCCCTGTTTGGCAGCAAAGAGAAATATTTAATGTGTTAAAGTCGAGTCAAAGTAGCAACGTCCAATACTTTGAGCTTGGTACTGACATAAGTAACTACGGCCATGATACCTTCTTGTTAAGTTTGGATCATATTGGACCTCCAGTGAGAGAGTTCTTACATTGAACCTCCAGGAGAATTGTTACACCTCCAGGAGAGTTCTTACATTGAACCTTAAACTGTATATATATGAACAAGTTACGATATAATAAAATATAATGATGTTTATACTATGGTTCCATGATGAGGATCCAATTCGTATCCCAATCTTCTACTGATAGCGTATACGTTTTCTCTGATATTGGCAACCACTACTTTGGCAAGTCCATTATTCTTTCTCTTGCCATCGTTATTTTCCATATGATGAGGTAAAATATTATCATTAGCACTTAAACTAACAAATAAAGCAAAAGGGACAAACCAGATCAATAAACCAAAGAAGGATAAGATTTCAGTGAATGTTGGGATTCTAGGAGGTTTATAATTGGGTTTAAGACGGACTTCAAGCGGTGGTATGTAATGATTATGGAAATGGCTAAACCATAAAAAGTGATTTGCAACAACTAAACAACAAGACGCTAAGAAAATCGGGGATGTCAATTGAACGTATGGGAACCTATGTAAGTTTTGTAAATATACGTAATATGAAAAGATCGAAAACAACGTCAACATGAATGGGAATCCATCAAATAACCATAGAAGGACAAAAATGACTATTATGGTGTGGATTGATCTTCTAAGAAACCTTTTGGTTGGCTCTGAGTGCTCCTCTACCAATTCAGACAAGTAGTATAAAGCAGAAGCGATTGCTAAGACTAGAAATACAAACCCAACTACAACGCCAACGTATGACACGACTTGGAGAATCATTATTCTTTGTAACAGCAAGCGTTGAATCTGGTCGAACGTCTCAGCTTTTCTGATTCAACCGTCAAAGAACGAAGAGACGCGATAATTTGAAGACATTAATCAAGGTATTGATGGTCGTAAGACGGTATGTATTAATAGTCGTAAGAGGATGTATTGGTAAGAAGGC
Organism: Yamadazyma kitorensis; assembly: GCA_030572015.1. Lineage (NCBI taxonomy): Eukaryota > Fungi > Ascomycota > Pichiomycetes > Serinales > Debaryomycetaceae > Yamadazyma > Yamadazyma kitorensis. The sequence goes on along the minus strand of JAJLZC010000004.1, from coordinate 497,080 downwards.
ATTGATCAGTCATAGATGTCGATTGGGGGTATACGATCGGTGTTGTAGAACCAATTGCCCCCATCCAATTCTCTCAGGAGCCAGTCTGTTGGGAACAATACTAGGTGGCCCTGAACCTCACTCAAAATCCTTTCGGCTGTATCTCTTTCAAAGATTCTTTCCCCAGCTGCAGCTCTTCTTCTTGCACTAAAAGTAGCACCAATTCTTCGCTTGCTAGGTTTGCCATTCAAGTTGGGCCCGTTCCCACTGTCTTCAGCAGGCTTTTCAGCTGAATTAGTGGCTTGTTCTGGACCTTCGACACTTTCATCTTCTTCTGGAATGGTGTTTTTGTATACAAACTTCAAACTCAGTTTCTTCGAAACACTTTCGTCATTAAAGCTGGAAGATGGTGGGGCATGTCCAAGAAGTCCAACATCTTCATTTAGTTGAGTAACTTTGATACTTGGTCTATGGCCATTCTGCGTGGATGGTTCATAAGGTTCATCCTCACTTTCAGTATCGCTGGATATATTAGAGCCTCCAAAAAACCGGCCTTCTTTTCTTCTTCTAGCATCTTGTTCTTGAGACATCTTAAAAGCTCCTTGAAGTTTGGAAAAATGTTTATAGTCTCTCCATGAAACCACAGTATCATCAGGCTGAGTGTGGAAAATCATCCTAAATATTTCAGTGTTACGTTTGGCATGTTCATACCAAAAATCTTCATAAAAATCTTGATCTAATGGGTCCTCAAATGAATAAGGATCAACAAAATTACTGAAATTATCAACATGCTTAGGGTTGATTGAATCAAACAACGTTTGAACCCCCTTCTCATTCAATGAAACAACAGGAATGTCTTCCGAGTAGTCAGCAGAATTTTCACCTTCGGGGATCTTCTTTTCGTTTGGTAATATATTATTAGATCCATTGATATCAGAGAAATTTTGTGGCTCACTACCTGGAGCATCAACAGTTGAAATGATTTTTTGCTTCTCTTCACCGTAGAACCCACCATTAGATCCACTACTTGTTGCTGTCAAACCATTACCCGTGGAACCATTGGCAGAAGCACCATTAGAACCATCGGTAGTAGAAGCATTGGCAGCAGAACCATTGGCAGCAGAACCATTGGCAGCAGAACCATTGGCAGCAGAACCATTGGCAGCAGAACCATTGGCAGCAGAACCATTGGCAGCAGAACCATTGGCAGCAGATCCATTGACAGGAGAGCCATCATTTGGCGAGCTGTTGGTTTCTTTAGTTTCAGCGCTACTTGTACCAGGTTTGGAGAACAAGGAAGAAGTTGGCATACCGGCTGCAGCTCTTTTCTTACACTCTTCATCTTTGTTATCTTTTTGAATTGCTGATACTCGTTGCAAGTAAGAAATCTTTTTCAATAAAACCCACCTTTCTTTGTTTCTTTCAGATATTATTCTTTCAGATTCTTCATCCATTTCATCAGTCATATCAAAATCATCAGATTCCAAGAATTCAGAAACACTTTCAATATCTGGCAAGAATAAATTTTGACGATCAAATTGCATAACTTTTTGAGCTAAAGATTTCAAGAATCTACCACTATTCAATCTAACTCGTCTTGCTAATTTACTTTTATATTTATCAAGACCATGTCCAAACACATCCCTTTTATGAGTTTCACTGTGTTGAACCCTTGCATCATACGAGTGTTTCTTTTTATCCCTAATACCTTTGTTTGCCTCATGTGTACCAGTCCTATTATTGAAAGAAATAGGTAAAGAAATTGGAGAAGGATTACTATCGTTGTTTTCCAACTCATTGATATCATCCATTGGAACCTTTTCGGCTACGAGATCCGATTTCATAATCTTTTGGAAATTTTTCCATCTGAAAGTTCCTTCACTTTCTTGAAGAATATCTCTTGATGCCAATTCTACCATTGCTGAAAGAACTCTATTTTCACTATTCTTAAAATTATTCGTAGCAGCTTTGGAGCCCTCAGACGTCCCTGCAAACTCTTCAAATCTTTTAAACCTTCTTTCAACCACATCAACCACATCGACTGAAACACCCAAATGTTCTCTCATTAATCTGATTCTTAATGAATGGGCAAACTTTCCGGCGGTAAAATCTTTACCTGCCATTTTTGTGGCTACTGTTTCCCTATCTCTAACTATTGCAGCCATTTCTGAATCTCGAACTCCTCTCATGGAACGTTCATTAATATTAGCACTACCTATAATCACTGCTCTATCATCAACAATCATAAGTTTTGCATGTATATATAATTGTTCAGTTACTAATTTTCTATCAGGACCTATAATACCCCATTTTCTTAAGGAATAGAATTGGATATAATCTTCAGGTTCAATCCCATACTTTCTAAGCTTAGCAAAGATTGAAGTTTGACCCCTTGAAATTGACATATACTGACATTGCATAATCACTCTTACTGAAGATCCATCCGGTTCGTCAACCTGTGATTCAAAACCAGGCATCAATGGAATAACAATAATGGCCCTCCAAGTAGTACCTTCGTTGTGAGCACGAATGATTCTATCTACTAAAGCATCCCCAATTCTATTTTCAATTACATTACCATCAACAACACAAGAAGTAACAAAGAATTGATTTTCAATGTAAACCAAATGCTCTGAAGTCTCAATTAATTTTAAATAAGCGTTCTGGATACTTTGTTCATGTTGTTTTAAACCAAGAGACCAATTACCAGATGATCTCAACAACTGTACCTCACATGATCCACCTAATTTCAAATCTTTTTCTTCTACTTCTGTTAAATCTGATGGTGGGGTCAAAAGTGGAGTAAATCTACTTGGTCTCTTTTGTCTTAATAAATAGTTCCAACGTTGAACGAAATGTCTGGCCAAATCCCTAGCAATCTTACCTGAGGTAAGCATATGTACATCATGCCATGGCATTCTTGGAGTTACTTCTCTATCATACATCGATTCATAAGGTTTATCTAATCCAAAAAAATCTTTAACTCTTGGATTTGAATAATCCTTACCAGGGAAAACTTGAAAATTAGCAAAATCTTCCTCTGTTGAAACTTGTTTATTTTCTAAAGAGGCAAAATTGATTTTAGAATCATCAACCAACACATGGTCAGGTGTATCATATCTACCATAACATAAATCAATACCACCTATAAAAGCAATAGTCTGATCAACAATACAAAGTTTTTCATGATGAGCCCAGAAGAAGGTATTTTGTAAAAGTTGATTTGGAGATCTGATAACATGGATATTTTCATCATGAAGTGACAAAAGCGAATGCTTGGTGTACAATGAATCAGTTGATACCGTTGATCCAACATTCCTATAAACAATGATGAAAATCTTAACTCCTTGGTTGGCCTTTCTTTGCAATAACCTATCAATTCTCCATTGTTGATTCCCATTTGCCGGTCTTCTTAAATACAATTCTGGTGACAACCACCAGTCATGAATATAAACCACATCTTTAGCCATCTCAATTGCAGATGAAACAGCCCAAAAGTAGTCTCTACCATCTACAAACCACTGTGCATAACAATTGTCACGAACAGGAGCGAATGAATCAAACCTATTTCTACGTGACCATACGGTTGAATTTTTCATTTCATACAATGACTTAATCCATAATTTTTGTTCCTTTTCAGATTTTGGTAATAATGAAAGCTTTCTTTCTGAATTTTCAATGACTATCTTCAAATGCTTAAAAACTGTGTGTGAATTTTCAGGATCATTATTATTCTCTACCATTTTCTTTTCAATCATTGAAGAATCATCATAGTCAGAATCATCATCATCATCATCTTTAAATAATGGATTACCTTTGTAAGTTATACGAAACTTTGAATCAACAAGGAAAACTTCCAAAGGTAATGTTGAATTGATTTCTGAGACATACATGACATAACTATTTCTGATTAATAGCCATTTTTCCAGTCTTCTATCAATCATACCTTTTAAATCATTAGCTCTAAAGTGACCGACTCTCCAGCCTTGAGATTTAGCCGTACCACCAATATGAATTACACCTTGCTTACCAAGGTAACCTGTTTCATAACTTAATAAGGAAGAAATAGGAGATATTTCAAAGAAGTGAAATAATCTATTTGACTGAGGTTTCAAAGCAACCAATTTTATTAATTCATTCAAATAATTAGCGACTTGCAAAATATATTCTTGATTTCTTAATAGCTTTGCTTTTAATAGTTCAGGAGAATGTTCAAGGTCACTTTCATCGGAAGAATTCGAAGTGTTTGATAATCTTGCTCTTAAGCTAGCCAAATGTCTAATACTTAAAACAGAATGACCATCGTCATGAGCTAATTGACTATCTATAGATTCACGAGGACTTAGTACACTACTTGGAGGATTAGCTGCAGCAATTGGAGGCTTTAAAGAATTTCTGGTGTATCGTTGACGGGTTAATAATTTTTTATTATGATCATTATTTCTTAAGGGGGGGATTGGATATTTAGGTAATTCTGAGTTCTTATTACGTACCACTTCCTTTCTCCAATTTTCTAATTTAAAACGTGAATGTAAATATAATAAATCTTTAGCGGTTCTTTCAACTGCCCATTTTAATCTTTGAGGACCAACACCATATTCTAAATCAATTCTAAATTTTCTATTTTTGGTACCAACTCTATTTGAAATGTCAGTGATTCTAAATCCCAACAAAGATAATAATAATGGAGCTCTTGAAATACCATGTTCATCTTCTAATAAACAAGAAGCAATCAAACTTAATGCAGGGGAACCGGTTATCAAATGCCCAACCAAATCATGAGCTCTTTCACCAGTGAATTTATCTTCGTCTTCAACATCTAAAACATCATCATCATCAAGAATAGCAGCTGATTGTTTTCTATCTTTATCTTTAGTGCTTTTTTTACGGAAAAAATTGAATCTTTTCTTTGATCTGTCTCTTGAATCTGAATTGTCCAAATTATTTCCATTAGGGGATAAATTGACGTTTGTGTTTGTGTTTGAATTTGAATCGACAAAAGAATTACGAAACATATTCGGAATCAATGAAGAAAAAGTTTGGCCATTCCTTAGATCGGAGGAGCTCATTGCATTACCATCATTATTCGAATTAATAGTCTGATTCCCATTGCCATTTTCTAGAGCATCATCATCATCATCGTTTTCATAATTAGTTGGTTCATACAAATGACGATCTCTATCTTCTTCTTCTTCTGATTCATACCGTGATTCATTTTGATCCTCATGGGAAAAGAATCCGAAAGCATTACCAATAACTCTTGGAGAGTCTTCGCCACTTCCAATGTTGGTTCTAGGAGATGGCAGTCTATTTTTCTGTCGTCTTTCTCTTGACCTTGCAGAGACAGTCTTGTAAATTTGTTCAAAATCATTCAATTCTTTTAAAGATCTGGGTTTGTTACCACCATTCGCTATGTGTGTATCGTGACACTTCACAGAAGACTCTATTGATTCATTATCAGCTCCATTTCCGGCCAGATTGCTAGGTTGGCTAGGTTGGCTAGGTTGACTAGGTTGAGTAGGTTGAGTAGGCTGAGTACCTTGACTATCCTGATTTTCGTCTTGGCCCTTATTTCTCTCTGGATGCTTGGACGAGGTGGAACCAATCAGCTTGAACATCTCCATCAACTGCTTCCAATTGAACCGATGTTGCTGCTACAAAAGGTGAGTTCAACCAAAACTCAAGTGCAATAATTAGCCGCTATCTCGATTAATTTAGAGCAAACCACAAAAACCGAGAAGATTTCAGGCACGAAAAGGGCTACCAATATTGTAACACATAGAATCAGACATGAAAACAGAATCAGACATGAAAACAGACATTTACGTAAGGACGTAGAAGATGGAAGAGAAAAGAGAGAAGATAGAAGAAGATAGGAACAGAGTCAGATGGAAATAAGACAGATACGTATACTAAAACCGTTCACTGAGGGCTGCCTAACAGAGGAATACATAACATGAGAAGCACAAATGAGGCATCCATTGATGAGTACTCCAGATAGAAGTAGCTCAGGAGAAGTACCTCATGTATAAGTACCTCTATGTGACATGAACACGGCTAAAAAAGAGAGGTGTCTAGTCTCACCTTATGACCCAACCACAACGCATTATCAGTATGGTCCTTCAAATCATTGCCAGTTCTAGGATGAATCAATACCGATAATTTGCCATGATTCAACTGATAAAATGGCACAACCCTAGCAAATATCTCGGGCTTGTTGAAATCAATCTCAAACATGTTGATTGGATGGGGCCCTACTGGGTTATCCCAAAATTTGTGGACCCTTATGTCACCATGTTCAATTTCTTCCCTAAAGCAGGTTTGGACTTTCTCTCTTAGTTGATAAGCAAATTCTGTTTCCTCTTTGTTATTATTGTTCCAATACGTGTGGATATCATAGGATTTTATATCTCCATAGAACTTGGACTCCATTTCTGGCTCTGACGATTGTGACATTATACAGCTTGTTCACGAATCATCCAACGTTCATTTGGGGGTTTAACGGTTCTGCAAATTGCAGAGTGTATGCGAAATTACTAAGCTTACTAAACCTTAATGCATTTGTATTACTATATAATACTATCTAATAACCCATTCCTTGCCTTGCCTCTGGACCCCTATACATTGGATGGGTCCTCCACATCTTGCATGCTGATATTAACATACCCTTCGTCGCCTTGGAGGGTATTTTCGAGATCGCCATCCTGAAACCCCTGAGGTTGTCTATTCAATTTCCGATACCTTAGTTCTCTAGATCTTTTGATATTCCAGAGGCTGTATAGAAAACAGCATAACAATCCCAGGACACTTCCACAAATATTAAAAATGATGTCCTGGATATCAAAAACCCGCCTAGGATTTATCACATTTTGAATAAATTCCAGAAATATACCGCCGCCAATGGTACAAACTATGAATGTAATGTATCTTAAGGTTTTTACCGATTTGTTTTTTGTATCAAACAAGAAATAGAATTCTCCTGTCAATATGAAAAAACTTATGAAATGAATAGCTTTATCATACTGTAGATTAATCAGGGCAAACCCTAAATACCCTACCACGACCAAACTGAACAAAAATGCTTTATAGTTAGTACTTTAGAAATCGCATGGTGTCACATATTTCCCCGGGAAATCCTCTTATAAATACTTACCAATTGCCACTGGAATACGTATAGAAACCATCCGGATCACTGTAATTCACAGAACTGAAGGCTAATAAACCACTGAAAACTTTGGAGTATCGCAAAATCTGCGAATACAACTTATGAGATGATCATAAGGCCAATAAAATCGATAGCGGCAACAACGATACCAAGATGTTTGCGGCCGTTTTCCATTGATTACTTGGTAAATAATATCCCCGAGAGAAAACCTGACGTAAAACCCCAAAAGCTTCCGAAGCTAAGCAAACTAAACACACCGAGACCGCCCAAATCAGTGGACCATCTTATCATCAATCCTAACGTTCTCACTGCCAAATTCAGGTCTGAATCGTACAAAAAACTAGATGGGGCTTTAATAAGCGTAAGCCAGAAGTTCTTCAACAAGTGCAAGCCAAGATTGGAATGGACTCTTGCTAACTACAACGAAATCCCCGATGTAAAACAAGATAAGAAGGCCGAATTGGATCCATCTTATAAGCCAAAATATAAACCGTTGCCTGAAGTGCTATTCTTGGGCCATACAAATACCGGCAAGTCGTCGTTGATAAATAATTTGCTTATAGATTCTTCTGAAGCCAAAACAGGGAATTCATCTACAGAGTATGCCTTTGTAAGCAAAAGAGCAGGATATACTAAAACCATGAATTGTTATAATATATCTGATAAGTTTAGATTGGTTGATAGTCCAGGGTATGGCCAGTTTGGACTAAATGAACAAGGTGATATGGTGTTGGAGTACATTCAGAGAAGGAAAATGCTACGAAGAACCTTCATATTGATCGATAGTTCTACAAAATTTAGGAGTGAAGATATTCAAATCATTCGTCATTTGGTAGATCAGGGACTACCATTTGAAATAGTATTCACCAAGGTGGATATAGTGATTGAGAAGTTCATGAAAGCCAAAAAGGTCAATAGAGCTAAGATCAATGATCTAAATAAAAGGTACCAGAAGACATTGGATGTCAACGAGGCCAACACTAATATAATTAACTATTTCCAGACCATGATCGATGAAGTAGGATTACAAGAACTTGTGACGCTTCCAAAATTGTTATTCAATAATGCATCGACTAATAAACATGTATCTACTAGATATGGCTACAAAGAAATAAGAGCCACCATACTTGAAAGCTGTGGATTAGAGGCCCAATTAAAATAGAAATTCTTTTCTCTTGTATATATTAAAAGTTAGACAATATAAGAATGGGAAGATGAAACTTCATTCCCTAATATCAAAATAATGTAAAATCTTCTTATCAATTCATAAAAATAATAGTAAATGTACAAAAAATAAACCGTTACATAGAATGCAGATATATCTTAATCTAATTTCTACCACCAAAACCACCTCTGGATCCACCTCTACCGCCAAAACCACCTCTTGAACCACCACGACCACCGAAACCACCTCTGGATCCACCACGGCCACCGAAACCACCTCTAGATCCACCTCTGGCACCGAAACCACCTCTTGAACCACCACGACCACCGAAGCCACCTCTGGAACCACCTCTACCACCAAAGCCACCTCTAGAACCACCAAAACCACCAGAGCCACCTGAACTCTTTGCTCTTTTTGGTTTTGGTCCAACGGCTTTTGGTTTTGGTAAAAATCTATCTAAAGGTAATAATTTATCTGGCCCTATGAAAAACTTGTCACCATCTTTGAATGAATTGGCTTGCACACCTTCCGAAGGCTTGATAGTGAAGAAAACTTCATTCAATGGCCCCAAAATTTCATCAACTTTCCCAACTTGAGTCTTATTCTCTAAGTAAATTGGGGCATTGAAATATGGGATCTTTGGATTGATCGAACGGCACACAATATCTCCTTCACACGATTGCATGAATGTACCCATTTCCAAAACTGTGTCTGGAGGGCCCTGTTGATACTGCGATGGGCCTGTTCTGCCTCCACGGCTAAATCCTCCTCTACCTCTATTCATGTTGTTATATTAGTTTGATTGACTCTAAAATTTTTCACCTATAAAAAATTTCAATCTCATCGTCTTTGGAGGGCCGATGTCGTGCAAGAGCCCGCGACACCCTGCCAGAGTCCTCGGCGTGGCTGTACCAACTCAATTGTCAATTCTCAATTTCTCAATCAACGAAAACGAAGTTGGAATCATTCGGTACTTAGGGAAATGAACACTCAAAGTATGTTTTTGGCATTGGACGAACATCAACCATGGCGGTTAGCCCAGCGGCAATTGGATGATGTGAGTTTTTGATTATTTGATTATACTAACCGGGATTTTTAGGTAATACGACTTTCAAAGTGGGTCTTACTCCCGATGAAAAGAGACTCTATTCTCAACTATTTAAGACGCTCGATCCAGAAGGCACTGGCATAATTACAGGCGAAAAGGCCAGGTCTACATTTGAAAAGTCTGGATTACCACCGGCCATTCTTGGTGAGATTTGGCAATTGTCTGATCGTAACAATTTGGGGTTTTTAACTCAATTTGGATTTTGTTACGCTATGAGATTAATTGGTTTCACCCAATCTGGTCAAGCTCCAAGCTCAACAATTGCTGAAAACCCTGGCCCATTACCAAAGTTTGCGGGATTGCCAGTTCAGCCTTCTCAATTGCAACCACAATCAACCAATTCTTCCTTGATGCAATCTCAACCAAGCGCAATTGTTCCTCAAAATACTACCACTTTCCAATATCAACCTCAAGACCCTATTCCTACTATTCCTTCTATGGATTATCAAAGGTTCAGTGATTTATACATTAAAACTACTGGATCTCCTTCTAGTGATTTGGCTGGTGCCCAGGCTAGAGATATCTTCTTGAAAGCCAAACTTCCAACTGCAACTTTGGGTCAAATTTGGAATTTGGTCGATGTAGATAATTCTGGCAAATTGAATATGCCCAGCTTTGTCGTTGCCATGCACCTTATTCAAGGTTTGTTAAGTGGTACCATTAAACAGTTGCCTCCATTTTTGCCCGATACCGTTTGGCAATCAGCTCAAGGCTCTGCTCCCACACAAGCTGCTAATAATACTGGATCTCGTCAATCATCTTATGCTTCGGTAGCTTCTCAACAAACTGTTAGACACAATTCTCAACAACCTCCTCAATATAATCAGGCCCCTACCACGTCTGATGAATGGACTTTAACCCCAACTTTAAAGCTGCAATATGATTCAATCTTCAATAATTTGGATAAATCTAAGACAGGTAAATTAAGTCCAGATCAAGTTGCTACCTTTTTAATGACTTCAAAACTTAATCAACAAGATTTGGCAACGGTTTGGGACTTATCAGATATCCAAAATACTGGTATTTTCACTAAATTAGAGTTCTCCATAGCTTTGTTTCTTGTAAACAAAAAACTCCAAGGGGGCCAATTGCCAAACATCGTTCCCGATGCTCTTTTGAATTCTGTCACTGAGTTAGAAAAAGGATCTCACCAAGCTACCCCTGCTGCAGTTCCAGTTCAGGTTCCACAACAACAACAACAACAACAAATGCAAGCTCCACCACAGCCAAAACCTTTAAGTGCCCAAAAGACTTCAATGGATGACTTGGCTGATGTTTTTGCTTCACCTTCACCTAGCGTCCAACAAGAGCCAAAACCTACACTTCAAGCGAGAACTTCAAGCAGTGATCTCACTCCAGCTGGTGAACTACCAAAGGTAAGAAAACAATTAAGCGGATTCAAACCTACTTCAACATTTGGTCAAAGCTTAATGCATAAAGAAGTTTCAACACCTGAAAAAGAGCATCATGATCTTTTAGGTGATGATGTTAAAGGTTCTTCAACTCAGTCACAACAATCTTTCCAAGTTCCACCAGTTCAATCTCAAGCTCAGCCACAGTCGCCATCAGCCAACGAAAAGAAGACAGTCAATTATGATGCTTTAAGGTCAGTTCCACCACCTCCAAGGAAAGTTACTGGTCCCTTGAAATCGACTCCTATTCCTTCCCCATCCGCTCCATCTACATCTTCTCAAGATTCACTGGTTAGATCGCCACCAGTATCAAGAAATATCAGCTCCCCATTGTCTCAACAGCAACAGTCATATTTCCCACCTCAATCCCAAAATAATGATTTATTGGCTGACCCAGCAACTTCAGGTCAATTGTCTCAAGCTACCACTGACATTGCTAACATTTCCAATCAAGTTAAATCTTTAAGCTCTCAAACAACTGAATTACATGAAAAGAAGGGCCGTGCAGAACAAGAGTTGAGTAGAATTTTATCTACCAAGAAAGAAATTGAAGCTAAATTAAGAATTTTAAAGACGTCTTATGAAAATGAAGTTAAGCAGTTCCAAGAAGTTGAAGATAGTTTGTCTAAGGCCAAAGAAGAAACTGAAGCTTTAAGATCAGAGTCTTCGATCTCCGAGGCTAAATTCAATCATGTTTCTGGCGAATTACATGATAAACAAGTAGCTATGGAAAGTTTACAAAAGGAAAATGTTTCAATGAAAGAAAAATTGGGTAATGCAAATGCTGAAATCACAGAAATTCAAAAACAATTGGAATATGTAATGGCAGAAAATCAACGTCTTACAAATCAATTCAACGTTCAAAAGTCTCAAGTTAACGTTGCCCTCGTTAAGAAGGAAGAATTACAAGCTCAACTTGATGAAACTATCGCCAATAACAAGAAATTGCAAGAAGATATCAATAGAAAGGCGGAAGAACAACAAAAAGCTGAGTTAGAACATGAAAAATTAACTAAGAGCATAGGTGAAGCTAAAAGCTTCAAACCAACTCAACCTGCCACATCTAGCAGTGGTACGAGTAAAGGCCTCGTTGGTGCTGCAATTGGTGCTGTTGCTGGCGGTGCAGCTGCTACTGCAGCCACCGCTGTATCAGGCTTTTCCAATTCAGATAAAGCAGAAACTACATCAGCTGGATCGAGTAAAGGAATTGACCCACCAACTGCTGAAACCAAAGAAATGACTGAGCCATCTAATTTCAGCCCAGCACCAGTTGAAGCTTTAGTTGACGAAGTTAAAGATAAACCAGCTGCTGATATGACTGGAATAGACGATGTAGATAAAGTAGAAGAGTCAACACCAGAAACCCCTAAAATCGAAGAGCCAATTTCATCCTCAAATAAAGATGATGACGCAACTAATGCTACAACTGATTCATCAGTTGTAACAGGAGAAGGAGAAACACCAATTACGTCTCCAAGTAATTCCGACTTTCAATTCCCTCAAGGAGGAATGGTTGGTATGCCAGGTGTTTTAGTGGGTGTACAAAGAACAGATTCTTTAACTTCAAGTGTTCAAAATAATGCTGCATTATCAGTTCGTGATGATAATATCGAAGAAGTTAGTGATCGTGACACTATTGGTAATGAACCAATGAATGATGAAGAGTTAGCTGTTCCACCAGAGACTACGAAAGCTCCTGATACTCAAGAGAGCGATGGTGATAAGATTTCTTCAGGTGTTGAATCATTTGAAATGGTCAATGCTGATGACGCTAAAGAGTCAGAAGTATATCAAGATAGATCATCGGCTCCACCTTCCAGTACTTTCATTATTAAAAATCCTACTAAAGATTCTGAACCACGTAATGCTGAAGAAGAATTCCCTCCAATTAAAGAACTTGATTATGATGAAAGTGATTCATCAGATGATGAAGATTTCCACGAAGCCAAAGATTTGAATGCAGGTAAAGATGAAAGTACTTTCGAACCGGTTACTGTTCCTGGCTCATTCCCGGTTCCAGAACCAGAAGTCCCAACCACGACAGCCACCACTACTACAGAAGATATAACTCCAGCTTCAGATAAAGCAACCGAGCCTGTACCACCAGTTGCACCAGTAGCCGCAGTTGCTCCTAAGGATGATTTTGATAGTGCGTTTGATGATTTGGAACCAGCTGCCCCTGAAGACGCAGGTGTTGTTCCAGCTAAAGAAACTGATTTATTTGCAGACGAGTTTGACAATTTGGAAACTGCCAAAGTTGAAAATAATGCTGAGGAAGAGTTCGACGGTACTAACGATGACTTCTTTAATAACGATTTCACCAATAGTAATATGCCAGATTTTAGCCAACAGCCAGTAGAAGCTGTTAAGACCGATAATGACGAATGGGAGCAATTATTTGCTGGATTTGGAAATTCAGCTTCTGCTCAAGCCACACCTCAAGCAGATTCAGCACCAACTTTCACAGCACCATCACAAGTTCATCCAAATCAACATTTAATTCAAGAATTGGTTGGAATGGGTTTTGATGAACCAACTGCCGTGGAAGCTTTAGAAAGAGAAGGTTGGAATTTAGAAGCTGCCACTAATTATTTGTTAGATAATGCTTAAACATCCTTGGTTAGTTTGGTACTTTCGTTTCGGTTTATACTTTTTGTATTTATGTATGATTTGATTTTATATGATCTACGAATAATAATGTTTTCATAGTTTGTGTATATTTTCTTTTAAAACCCAATTGTACTTATATAAGCTATTTAGCCACCAAAATAACCGTTAAATCGTATTATTTAGTGTTTCAAGATCTTTTGCAAAGCATCAGCCACATCACCAACGTCGTATTCTTCTTTGTTTAAATCCTTCAAATCAGCCACTGGTCTTTCAGCTTGTGGAGTGATTCTGAAAGCATGTCTTGAAACAGGAGTATCCCAATCAATAATGGCAGAGTGTTGAACAACTCTATTGTCCCAAACAACTACCGAATTAGGTTCCCATTTAGCTCTCAATTGTAAGTCATGGGCAGTTTCAATATGTTTATACAAGAATTCCATCAAGTAATCAGATTCTTGCTGTTTCAATTCAATGATTTTTCTTGAAAAAGCTCTATTTAAGTAGATGAATTTCTCGCCTGTAGCAGGATGGCTTCTAATTAAAGGATGAATATTTGAAACTGATTTTCTTCTTTCAATACCACCTTGGCCTCTTGAGTTGGAAGCTTGGTCTTCAGAAGTATGTAACACATGTAATCCATCCAATCTTTTTTGAAATTCAGGTGATAAACGTTTATAAGCTTCTTTAACATCAGCAAAAATAGTATCACCACCGCTATCTGGGCCTTCAAGGACGGAGAAAAAGGTAGTACCAGGAGGTTGTAATTCGTAGGAAACATCAGTATGCCATCCTACAGCGTGGGTATTTTGAGAAAAGACTCTTTCAAATTCACCAGGATCAGCTCTTCTGTAGGTAATATGTAATTCTGGATGATTTTTTGGGGCCCCTGAAGTTGGATGAACGTGTAACCTTCCAAAATGTTGGCCATATTCAACGGCAAATTTAGGACCTTGTTTGGCAAAATCTTGATCTCTGAAGATAACAACTCCTCTTTGAGCAACAAACAATGCTAATTCGTCCTTACCTTTTGAATCCAATTGAGACAATTGAACTCCAGTTATTTCACTACCTAACTTTGGAGTGACTTTTTTATTGTTAAAACCGCCTTGACTTGGGAATAAATTAGGGAAACTTGGGTCAGCTCTCGAACCAGGCTCAATATGCTTAAAGAACTTCAAAGGTTCAAAAGTTTCATTGGGGTTCCAGGTTGGTAAGAAATCTGGGTAATGAGAAGCGTCCCTATTTTGTTTATTAACCACCAAAGTTCCATCCGGTTGAACTTCATCCACACCTTCGTAGAAGTGGATATCATAATTGCCAAAACGAGTTTGAGTAGTCATCTTATGAACTGTTTATTTAAATATTCAAGGCCACTAAGAAAATTCAGTAGTCACCAATAAAGCTTAGCCTCGATCTAAAATCAAAGGAAATCCACTTCATATTTATAAACAATTATCAACCCACAATTTGTATTACTTTGAAGCACATGAGTACCAATATTTGCAATACGAAGCATCTACACTTAGTAATTCAAAGGTGCCACCACAATTTAATGATTGCGAAATCTGTTATCATTCACTGGCGCCATAGTTTTTGTGGTAGCGGCAAAATGGTCCCAAAAAGCAAATGGCCCCCAAACGGCCAGGCATTCAGAGCATCGTGGCTGGCACCGATGTGTGTCCGATCCGGGATACAGTACTTTAGCGGCTCAGATGTAGCACGCCAATGGTATTTCGTAGGTTTCGTTCTGTGGTTTCAAAGAAAAGCAGCCAAATTTTGCGGCAGCCAGAAGCTTACATAAGAAACGAGCGCCACAAGCTTACATAAGAAACGAACGCCAGAAGCTTACATAATAAAAAGACAGTTCGTTAAGTTCGTTGATTCAAAGTATTTACAGTGATATGGAGGCCATTCACAATCTAGGCTTATTGATCTTTTTATTGGTGACGTGAGTGTCCTTTGGCAAGACTTCCTGGGGAACAGCTTTGACAGGCTTCCTTCTGAACAAATTGACAAACGGGTCCACTATATATTTAGTGAAAAATGGAGTCAATGCAAAACTTATAACAATTCTGAATGGGAGCAACATTTTCACTATCACAAAGGCATAAGCACCTTGCATTATCAACCTAAATTTTTCGTTTAAAGAGAACCCTTCAAAGTTGTAAGACTTTAAGGAGTCGTCGATTATTTTAGTACCTTTATTAATTGCCCATTCGGGTAGATCAAGGGGTGCTGATATATCATACTTATGAAACAAATACCAAAGTCCCACCAATGGAACGATGGCAGTAATCTCATGCAATATCAAGAACGACGACACGTTCGAGATCGGTTTGTTGATAAAGTTGACTGTGTATGGTTTCAAAAACCTGGGCACTCTATTCAACATCTTCTGGCCCAACTCGGCTCTTTTATCGTGCAACACCAGTGTCGAATGAACTGCCCTTATACCGAGGCCACCAACACCAAGTCCAAGTCCACCACCAGCACTGCCAAAACCGCCAAAACTGCCTAAGCTGCCTAACCCGCCGATGCTTCTCCACCCGAGGGCCGCTTTGAGCCCGCCGTACCTGTTCATCGTACAATCCAACCTCATTAACTGACTCTTTACCTTTACAGTGCCTTCACGCTCAGTAGCTTGGATGCGATGTGCGCAGCCCAACTCTGTCGTTCCTATCGTTCAAGTGGAAGATTTTCTGATATATAACTATTGAAATCTGATATATCTAGTCGACAAGTTTTAGCCGTAGTGGAAGAGAAAGCTGCAAGGTTAAAAAGAGAATTAGAAAAAACAGAAACAAAACCACGAAAGAAAACGAAAAGCAGAATGTCAGTTTATATTGTAGCCGCCAGTCGTACCCCAATTGGTTCATTCCAAGGGGAATTATCATCTTTAAGTTATAGTGATTTAGGAGCTCATGCGGTTAAGTCAGCCTTGGCCAAAGTCGATATCAAGCCAGACCAAGTCGAAGAAATTTTATTTGGTGGCGTCTTACAGGCTAACGTTGGTCAGGCTCCAGCCAGACAAGTTGCCATCAAAGCAGGATTACCAGAATCAGTGGTTGCTACCACTATCAATAAGGTTTGTGCTTCAGGTATGAAAGCTGTTATCTTAGGTGCCCAAACAATCTTGACTGGAACTGCCGATATTGTTGTCGCTGGTGGTGCTGAATCCATGTCCAACACTCCTTATTATTTACCAAGCGCTAGAAGTGGAGCCAGATATGGTGATTCAGTTATGGTCGATGGTGTTCAAAAAGATGGTTTAACCGATGCTTATGACAACACTTTGATGGGTAATTGTGCTGAAAAATGTGCTTCTGATCATGGATTCTCTAGAGAAGATCAAGACAATTTTGCAATTTCTTCTTATAAAAAGGCTCAATCTGCTTTAGATTCTGGTAAATTCAAATCTGAAATTTCTCCAGTTACCATTAAAGGCTTTAGAGGTAAACCTGATACTATAATCGAATCAGATCAAGAAATCAAAAATTTCAACGAATCCAAAGTTAAATCTGCTAGAACCGTATTTCAAAAGGAAAATGGTACTGTTACAGGACCAAATGCTTCCAAATTAAACGATGGTGGTGCTGCAGTTGTTTTAATCAGTGAATCAAAATTAAAGGAATTGGGTTTAAAACCTTTAGCCAAAATCAGTGGTTGGGGTGAAGCTGCAACAAAACCAGTTGATTTCACTATTGCTCCATCATTAGCCATTCCAAAAGCTTTAAAACATGCTAAAGTTGATATTAAAGATGTTGATTTTTTCGAATTGAATGAAGCTTTTTCAGTGGTTGGGTTAGCTAACACCAAGTTGTGTGATATCGAATCCGATAAAGTTAATGTATATGGTGGTGCTGTTGCCATGGGTCATCCATTAGGTTGTAGTGGTGCTAGAATCATTGTTACTTTATTATCAGTATTATCTCAAGAAGGTGGTAAGATCGGAGTTGCTGGTATCTGTAATGGTGGAGGTGGTGCTTCTTCCATTGTTATTGAAAAACTTGACCATGATTCTAAGCTTTGATCAGGTTCAAAATTCTATATAAGATCTAATATATATTATCACATCATCATTGCAATTACTATTATATTACTGTTACTGTTACTATTACTATTACTATTACTATTACTATTACTATTACTATTACTATTACTATTACTATTACTATTACTATTACTATTACTATAAATTTCACATGAACTACATTATAAAACGTCTTGCTATGTATGCTAGTTGGGTATATGGATATGACGTTCGTTCAACTTATTGATGGTCCAAATCCATGTTCTTGCAGCATAATCCATATTGCTTGCAACTCTTGAAGCCTTAGTCTCATTACCTTCACTATCAAATACTTTACCATTATCATCTTCCAAGTCTAAAGTAGGATCCAAACATGTTTTAATAATGGCAAATGAACCTTCTTCCACCGAACTACCAAAGAAATAACCAAATATTTGGAAAAAACACCAAAATACAATCCCAATCAACGGCAATCTAGTTAAATAGCTGAAAATATTAGGATTCATTACAAACCCTGGATCAACTATGGTGCTTAATATTTTGGGATTTCTTAAAGATAGCATTTTAATTAGGTGAATTCCTGATACTTTGGCCTTGCTGTACCTTATCCAGTTGAAAAAAAAGATCGGTTTATAATTGAAATCCATATTCATATCGAAATACTTGAATAATAAAAGATGACTTGGTGATGAGGTATAAATTATCTTGGGAGGTTCGATATTTGGATACAAATCAGCGGTATTCTCTAATAACGGCAATAATTTGATGATCAATAGGAATGGCGATATATAATTTAGCTGTAGTTGGATCTCAAACCCGTCCTGGGTCTTCATATATGGCAAAAAGTTCGTACTCAAGTTATTGATCAAGATATTTAGATTATCTTCTAGTTTGATTAGCTGATTCGAAGCTTTAACCACCGATTTCAAGTCAGATAAGTCTATTTCTAGAAAAATCAATTCTCCCAACAACCTTTCGTTAGATAATTGCTGTGACGTATACGTCAGTCTAATATTAATAGACTCTTGTTTCAATTCATCGATCGATTTTAGTACTCTTGTTTTACTCCTTCCTGAAATATATACTATATACCCATGCAAATAAAGGTGCAACACTGTATACCACCCCAAGCCACTACATCCGCCCAAAATTAGCACAGTTCTTCTATCGACAGCCGGGTTTACATAGCCCAACGACTGGATGTAGTCTAGGTCTAACATAGTTAAAGAGAGCAAACTGATGCTTTTGAGAATCTGAACATACTAATACCCCACTGCCGCCGGCTGGCGCGAGGGGGGACGAGGGGGCGCCAAGTGGGTGGGAGATGGGGCGAGGGGGGGCGACACTGGTACCAGCTGGTTCCACCGGCCTCTGTCGCTGCCACTGCTGCTACTGTTCACGGAGATTGCTGGCACCATCGATAGGAATGATATCTATTAATCTATATGCAAGATACAAAGTCAATAAATCTAACTCATTTGACCATTGGTATAAGATATGCCTAATTCGTTAACAATTTCTTTGAAAATTTTATCCATTGACTTTTCAGTTGTGTCGATAGTTAAACAATCCCCCCCGTTTTCAATCAACTCATCGCCAGCTGGAACCTCCATTATTTCATATTGTGATCTAACCATATCTGATTTCATATAGTGATTTTTCCTATTTTCAACTCTATTGACTAATTCATCAAACGATGCAAATAAAAAACAGAATTTGAAGTTAATTGGCTTACCAGTTTGTTTGATTAAACTTCTATACGATTTTTTCAATATAGAACATGTAACAATAGCGATGTTATTAGGAGACTCTTTACATTCGATCGAAGTTACTCTTGTCAATTCAACTAACCAATCCCATCTATCATCATCAGTTAAGGGCATCCCTTTGGACATCTTGTCAATGTTAGCTTGGGGATGCAACGAATCTCCTTCAATATACGGACACTCAAAGTAATCTGATAACCGTTGGGCCGCTGAAGTCTTCCCAGTACCTGCTGGACCTCCAACTACTATTATAGTTCCTGTCATTGTCATTTAATCTTTATGGTGATCTTCCTAGCGTTTATTACCTAGCCTTTTTGCTTGAGATTCCTTGTTCTACCAGCTGTAACTTTGTTGTGCTGCGTTTCTCTAGCTTCCACGCTTTACCTATGCCACTATACCAAAGGTCAAGTTCGAATCAATAAAAAGAATTTAGAAGGATTAGAAAAACTTTATACATATAATAGCGCGTGGGGGAAACAAGTGGATGTTTTCCCGAATTTGCGGAGGAGAGCGCAAGAGTGGATGGAAACTGTGGGGGAAAAGGTTACTGGGCCTGTCACTTGTGGTGCACGGGCCTTTATCGGCCACCGATATTATACCATGTATATACCATATATATTCTATGTACATTCTATTATAGTTATAATATTATAACCAACTCTATTTACATTGGAAAGTCAGTACACCGGTATTAGAACCGCCTTTTGGACTTTCGATTTCCATTATACTGCTTCAAATTCACCAACTCTTCACTAATTCTCTTTTCAATTAAAGACTTCCAATCATGGGCACTTTCAATATCTACAAATAGATATGGCCATCTTTGACTTAACCACATAAACAATAACACCAACTTATGACTATCCTCCAACATAGTTAGTTTCTTAATCGTATCATCAACAGTGGAATTATCTTTATTACTTTGTTGTAATAGTTTTAAAGGTAAGAATTCAAAGTCCATCACTGATTTGGAGTTATTTTCAATAATATTCTTAATATAATTAAAAGATGTCATTGATATTAGATCCCCAGTCGAACTGAAATTGATAGGTGCTATACTTAGCTTCAATTGGTCTTCAATTGGCAATTGTTTGTAAATCCCATCAGTCATCAATAATTTCATTACATCTAATCGATTATCTAGATGAGTTAAAAAAAAATGTGGTGAATTGATTACACTTTTGGAAAATTCTTGTAGTATAGATAATAATGATTTATTCTTATTAAATTTCGAAATATAGCTTGTCCATACTTCAGTGGTGGGCCAAACACATGCTTTTTCAATATCATCAATCTCTCCAAACATATTTTGTTTGATAAATTTTAAATCTTTGCTACGATATGCACTAACAATACCGCCCAATTTATTTTTATCATGACTAAATCTTCCTGCTCTACCACCAATTTGTCTTAATGAAGATTTGGTTAGTTTTTCCATATTCAACCCATTAAATTTTTCAACACTTGAAAAGACCATTCTTTTAATGGCTAAATTAAGTCCCATTCCCACAGCATCTGAAGCTACTAAGATATCATAAGTCCCTTGATTGAATCCTCTGGCCTGTTCGCTTCTAATTTCTGGGGGTAATGCTCCGTAAATAACAGCTACTTTTAACTTAGTCATTGTTTCAATTTCTACTTTCAATTGTAGAATTTTCTTTTTGGAAAATGAAACTACACAATCTCCTGGTTTTAAATTTCGATGATTTATGATAGCTTTAGAGCCAACTTCTAATTTACCTAATCTTTCATAACGGTTTATTTCTAGTTCATCTCCAGTTAATTCGACTATAGATTTAATCAATTCAACTGTTCTTTCTTCTCCACATAAATGGATTTCATTAGCTTGAACTCCTAATAATGCATTTGTCCAAGCTTCACCTCTTATTTCATCGGAAATCATTTGAATTTCATCAATGATACATAGATCCATTCTTTTATATAATGGAACCATTTCAATAGTACCACTTGTTATTTCACTGATGTTTCCTTGATCATCAAGTATAGGTATAACTTCTTCACCAGTGACTAAATTACAATTTATTCCTCTACTATTAAAATTTTCATAGATTTCTCTAGCCAAAAGTCTTAATGGACCAGCATAATAGCCTGATTTAGCATGTTGTAATTTTTGCAAAGAAGCATATGTTTTCCCGCTATTAGTTGGTCCAACATGCATTATAATTTTTCGTTTCAATTTTCTTGTTTCAGGATACCATTGAGCAGGATTCGAAAAATCTATAGCCTTATCCATTTGAGGTGATTGTAAAATGTTTAGTTCATTATAATATTTATGAAACAACTGGGCCATTAAATGATTTGTTAAGTCAGTCTTATTAGCTAAACCATGAAATTTAAGGTAATTTTGGGGGAACTTATCATTATCAATCGATATTAATAAACGACCAATATTCTTCCAGGTTGGGTTCATGAAATCTGCTAGTTGAGCTGCTTCGTTCGTATCGCAGTTGCTTATATGCCGCTGGAGCTGGTCCTTGAAACCAACATTAACCTTATCAATTCTATTTCGACTAATTTGATTAAGTTCCGGTATTTTAGTTCGACTTAGCTTTAAGGTATGAACTAAGTTATCTAGGGCTGTTGTTACAATGCGACTGCTGATAGGGACAAATGGCGAGGAACCAGAACCTGACTCCAACTGTCTCCGTGTCAGCTGAAGTCGAAGCCAAAAATGGTTACGTACAGGTCGTACATGGCCCACAGGACGACTCACTCGTATCAACCTAAACATGTCTAATAGCTGTGTAATGGAACTGTCTAATGAAAGCTTGCAAGTGATGCGCATCTGAACCAAAACCTTCACTTGTACCTTGTATAAGGGTGTACCGGTGCAAAGCCAGCAGGTATGTGCCAACATGGGTGTACCGGAGTCAACCACTGTCAGTCCAACTGAAGACACCGTAATAGGCAGCGTATGCAACGTAGCTACGCTGGCAGTCGATGTAACGGCACCAGGTTGACATGCTGATTGGGTTCTGGATGTGCTGAGCGGATTGGACACCACGAGTGAGGAATCGCCGGCCAGCAGATTGAAGCAACAAGAACACTCCTCAGCGTCTATTTAAAACCGTTTGTATTTGCAACCCATGGCACCCCTAAGAGCCACTGAACGGTTGTCCCTGACCTTTGACCCAACGCGTTGCAATGGGAACTCACTGTTGCTAGCACCACCGCTACGTACTACCTCAGACTCTCCTTATCGCCAAATTCTCTGCTTACTGCCACACACTCGTCGTCGGGCGCTTGGGTGCTTGGTAAGCGCTGAGTCTTCTCACTGAGAAAACGCATACACAAAACAGAATAACCGCCATATCACCAGATTACCGATTGCTTAGTACTATACAGCTGGATTGGCAGAGAGCTAGAGTGACGAGAGCTGGATTGGAGTATGAATGGGATAGATCTCAACGATAAGAACTATACCGCCAAACTAGCCCAGGATTTCAATGACTTTTACCTTAAAATCACCTCGAGACAGATTAATCAGATTGGTAACTATGAAATCATCGAAGAAATAGGTGAAGGTTCGTTTGGGAAGGTTTATTTGGCCAATCATGTCCTACTTAACATGCCTGTGGTGTTGAAGTGTGGTATAACGGATGACCCCAACATAGTTCGAGAAATATACTATCATAAACAGTTGAAACACAAGAATATCGTTAAATTATATGAAGTAATAAAGACCGAAACTCACCTATGGTTGGTGATGGAGTATTGTCAGGGAAATGAATTGTATTACCATATATACGAAAAGAGAAGAATCGAATTCAAAGAAGTGCAGACCATCTTCTTTCAAATCCTTCAAGGAGTCAAATATGTCCATTCTTTGAACTTAGTCCATCGGGATTTGAAATTAGAAAACATTTTGTTTGCTGATAGAAAGAAAACCATTGTAAAACTAACAGATTTCGGGTTTGTAAGAGAATTCAATCCTGCTAAACGTAATTTTCTAGCAACTATGTGTGGTACTACAGTATATATGGCGCCAGAAGTTTTAAAAAACGAAAAATATAATGGAATTTCCACTGATATTTGGTCTTTGGGGATTATCTTATATACTATGTTGTATGGACAAATGCCATTTGATGAAGACGATGACTTGAAAACAAAATATAAAATTATAAGTGAAGAACCGATTTATAATGATGATATACCCATTGACGCAATTAATTTGATTAAAAAGATTTTATGTAAGGATCCAAATAAGAGACCTAATTTAAATGAAATATTAAACTCGGATTTTTTAATTGATATTTCCAATAAGTTTCCTGATAAAACTAAAAGATCTTCATCAGTCCAAGGGACTAATACAGATTCTGAATCCATCATGTCTATAACCCAACATCAAAACTCGGGATTACCTCCTTTCCAATCCAAATTGGCTAGAAATGCTTTAAAACATTTTAAAAAGGCGAATATCAAGATTGAAAGACTTCAAAACGATGTAAATAATAATGAAATGAATTCGTTGACTGCATTTTATGAATTAGTATTAACAAAGGAGTTTTATAAAAAAAGGAAACAATATTATCGAGATCGTAGGAAACTAGCTCGAAGATCTTTAAGTAGATCTAAAAGGAAAGTTAAAAGTGTGTTGAATATTGATGATGGACAGCCATTAGAAAGAATCATGTCAAGCTTGAGTTTGAATTCTAAAAGTCAAAGTAAAACTAATTTAATGAAAGAAAGAAAATCTAGTGAACGGAAGAGGAGTAGTTTCATTTACCCTGGTACTACCACCGCTAGTATGATGAATGTCAATATGGATACGCCAACCACCCCAAATGAAAAGGGAAATGGATTAGGCGTTGATATAATACAGAGTCAAAATAGTATCCCCCCATTTAATAGGACCGTGTCATTTTATACTAACGAACATGAAAGACAATCTTCGATATCAAGTGCTTTAATAAGTATAGGAGACAAGAAGAAAAGGAATAATGGTAATAACGGACGATTAAGAGATAGATTACAATTCTGGAAACGTAAAGAAGATAACGAGGTCAAATATAATGAATATAAGGATGAGGTAAGTGATATCACATTGAATAGTCCAAGTCCTAAAACCGTCAGTGATAATAACATGGTTAATCCAAGTATCAATCTAACTACGCAGAACTTAGACAAACCACCGAATCTGGACCTTCATTTATCAGCTTCGAATTCACCATTGAATTCTACCATTACAGATCAAACTAGAATGAGAACAAGACCATCATCTATGATATCTCAAATGAGTCAAGTCAGTCATCTAAGCCAATTATCAACGATGATGTCCGAATCAGAATTGGAGATGTTAGATAGTGATTCAGATGATTTTTATGAGTCTTCAATCAATACCTCTACTCAAGATATTAGACATCCAGTACCCCAAACATCCAACATTACCAATTTGAATGGGAAGGTGAAGGCAAGGCCAAGTTATAGAAGACAATTATCTAGTGATATTTCAATCACTTCGTTGTCTACGTCCACAACGTCCAGACATCCCCTGGGCCTGACTGCAGCCGTAGCCAATACCAGCAACACAAGCAACCCGGCCAACCATCAAAAGAAGTCATCGTTGTCTCAAGTATCAAGCAATTCATCAGACGAAAGCAGCGATGTTTTGTCACCTATGCCAACCACCAATAACATGACCAAGAGAAGCCAAACCCCTAGACCAGTTTCACCTGAGAATTCAGCATTTCAAGCATCTACCCCCAGATCAAACTCCCCTCCTATGCCTTCAAGGTTTAACACCAAGCCAAAGGAGAAGAGTATGTACCAAAGCATCATTAGTGAAGAGAACGAAGAAGAAGATTCATAGATGTGGTTTTAATAGTAGAGAATACATAGATCAAGACAGTACAACAAGAGTACAAGTTGCTCCAGTACTCTTCTGCCACTCCTGGCACCGCTACCACCTGGCACCAGTACTCTCCCGCAACTGCTTCACCACCGCAGTACCGTACGCTCTCGTTCTGTTGATGTCTCTCATAAAATGCGTTGAAAAATCGATGAGAAAAAATTTTCAGTAAGTATGTCAGTGTTCATTGTGGATAACGAGTTGTGTGGGTCGATTAAGGAGCTTGGGGAGATCATAGACCAGATCAATGAAAACATCGAGTATAGTAGCGAGTTAGCCAAGTTGCTTGGTAGTAGCAGTGACGAAGAGTTGGTGAACGGTAGTAATAAGACCGCAATCATCAGCAAAGTATACGAATCATCAGAGCCTGAGACCATTAGGAAATTAAGTGACAAAGAATTCGAAGCTACGTTCAATTTAATACTTTATATATTGGTCGAATTGGAAGGAGGTGTCGAAGAAGTATTCAAACAAGACAAATTGTTGAATAATTTGCTTGAATCAAGTCCAAAACAACAATTATCATTGAGAGATCGTAAGTCTATTAAGGCCACCAGTGTATTGTCTGAGTTGACGTTAATTTTCAATTTGTTGAATGAAAAATCTCCAATAAGAGCCAAAATATTGAAATCTATCTTACAGTTTGTCAAAGATTTGAAGTTAGACTTTAAAATCCTTGAAAATTCATTTGGATCCAACTTGAAGTTTTGGTTGAAGAAAATTGACATTGACGATGCTAAAGCCAAAGAAATCTTTTGGTCATTCATCTTGTTAGATGATAAATATAGTTTGAACTCCTTAAATTTGATCAATGAATTCACTAAAGAATACGAATTGACCAAAGATGAATTGAAAACTTTGATTAACTTTGCATTGACCAGTGAAATAATTGATTTATCATTCATAATTAATAACAATGTATCCAAAGCCATTACTACATTCAAAGACGATGAATTAGTTGACACTTTTATTAGATACTTAAACGGAGAATTGATTGAAAACCAAAACGATTTGATCAAATTCAAGTCCCAAATCTTATCATTATGTAAATTTTTCGAAACCACTGGAAGCAAATCCAAATACCAATTTGAAGAGATTACTATCGTTCCAGCCGACGAATTAGAAATCTTGTTAATCAATTCAATCAAGTATGGGTTAATTGAAGGGAAATTAGACCAATTAAACCAGACTTTCAAGTTGACTAAGGTCAATAAGTTCATTTTACCTCATGATATCGAATCGATCGAAAGAAACTTACAAAACGTTAAATTGAATTTAAATAATTGGAAAGATTCTTTGATTAATGTTAATCAAGTAGTTGAAAGTTTCAGGGAAAATATCAAGTAGTCTTATAGGTGTTTGATAGTAATTACAATAGATAAAACTCTACAATGATTATATTCTATAAGCTGAGCTGTTTAGCTCAAGAGTTGTACACATTTCTAATCTCTTTCATTATCTAAAACAGTCAAAACACCACCCACCAAATGTAATGAACCACAAACGAACACATCCACATGTTTCTTTAAAGAATTTATAAAGTTCAATCCCAATTCAATCTCTTTAAATACTTTGATGTCAGTCTTTTTATTATTTTGGGCGTCCAAACGGTTCCAAATTTCTTCAAATCCTTTTTGAACCGTCAATTGGTCAATCAGATCCTTTGAATTGTTCATTGAAACCAATTCAGAATTGTAACCAGTGGACCAAGTGATGTTTGTGGTGAAAACAATTAGATCAAACTCCACTTTTCCGTTCAAATTAGTATATAATCTGGTCAACAAATCATTGGCATTCTCTCTACCTTGTTGGTTGAAGAAAAGAACCTTTGTGCTTGAATCCTTAGGAAAAGTCGAAGCCAACCAGTTGGTTGAAGCATTAATCGACTCAATTGTATGAGCACCATCGATATACCAAGTAATATCATCAAAGCCCTGTTTTTCATGGATAATTTGGCACCTACCATCCCATTTCGTGAGCTTCAAACCCAATTTGAACTTCTCTGGCAAGTAACTAAGGTCATCTGAAGGTAAATCGGTTATACCAAAGTGAGATAAGTGAGTTTTAGCTAATTTGATAGCCAAAGCAGCGTTTGATCTCTGAAAATCACCTAAAAGTCCCAACTTTATACTGTCTAAGTGATGGTTATTGCTATCAACAAACTCCAAGCTGGAAACCTTCAACTCATTGGCCCTGGATTCGATGAATTTATGGATATGGGGGAATTCTAGCTGATTACTTACGAACGCAGGTACACCTTGCTTAAAGATCCCAGTTTTATTCCAAGTGATCGATTCGATCGTGTTCCCCAACATTGCTACATGATCAATACCCAAACTCGAGATCCCAGTCACAATCGGCTTCTCAACGATGTTGGTAGAATCATACTTACCACCGACCCCAACCTCGTAAATGGCAGTATCAACACCTTCTGACAAAAAAATATGGAATGATAAGATAGTCAAATACTTGAAATACATGGGTTTGATCTGGTCACAAGGCCCCAAGTCGGGAAACTCGTCCAAGTCGGAAGTGGTGGAGGAGAGTTTATCCCACACTTCAAAGAAATATTTGGTGAACTTTAGCTCGTTAATTGGTTGACCATCAATCTTGATTCGTTCCCTCACTGACTTCAAATGGGGGCTTGTGAATAGCCCGATTTTGGTCAACGGCTTTGGTTGCAGGTGTTGCGCCTGCTGCTCAGGCAGCTGCTGCTTGAGGTACTGCAACAATATGGACTCGGTGAAAGCACAGGTCGAACCTTTCCCCTTGGTCCCAGTGACGTGGATTACGTTCAATTGGTTCAACTCTGAGATCTTGTACCCCAAACGGCGAATATACTCATACACAACCTTGATGCTGTACTCGTTTTTATCGACCGACGGCCCGAGCTGACGCTTGGCTTCTAATGAAGCGAAATTAGACTGCAATGAGTTGAGTGCATTGATTGCATCCTTGTAGCTTCTCTTCATGTCAGCTTAAGGACCGACTGTTGGGTTTGAAAAATTATTAGTATACGATGTCGCACCCAAGGGTTGTCAGCGGGCGTGTCGCGCTGCTGCGTAGGCAATTGTCGTGTAAAATGCCGGGCTCGCAATACGGCGTTTCACGTGCCGTATCAGGTGCACCGATGGGTCGTGGCGCAACGAATGAGTCAGACGAAAATACCCGCGGCACGACCCACGATTGGCTTTATTTCCTGTTGTATTATGGGTGCACGGGTGTGGAAATCGAAGAAAAAATCTCACAAATCCCTTAAAGAGAAGGAATGGCACTGATATAAATAGTACTTGACCATTTAAACTGAAGGGTTTATTGTAATTCAACTGAATAGACGAGTATAACAACATTTGGATATTCAACATCATCAACTGAGTTGGCGCCGCTTATATAAATTTTTACTACTTTCAAACTACTTTCAAACTACTGGTTCCATCCCACTAGTTAGTCTTTTTACTGCTTTTTAATCTTTTACCTTGTTATAATGTACTTTGCAATTTTGTCCTATTATTAGGGTATTTTATAGTATAAATTAGTCAGGTTGTGTCTTAAAGTCCTTTTTTGTGTAGTACTACAGGAGGGGAGCTAAATTTAGTCGAGTTCAATGGTTGTTGTTAATGAAATGATGAATATTAAAATCAAATGTGAAAATGATAGTTCGGGTGGAGGAAACTCCTCTACCGGGTTTAATAAAAATGCTGCTAATGAAGAATTCAATATCGATGATTATATCAATGATATGCCAGCGTTAGTTAGCGACTTTAGTGATGATGAGGACTTCGATTTGGAGTCGGTTCATACGTCTCACTCCAACGTCGAGCATTTTGTTAAGTCTGAATATGCAAATGGTGGTACTTCCAGCAATACTACTAGCAGCAACACTACCGATACAGGTGGGCTTGTTAGTGATACCAACAGTACCAGTATAAGTATTTCGAACGGATTTATCAATAAGAATAATATCAAAAAGGTGAAAAAAATTAGAAGAAAGAAATCTACTAGAAAACCATCGCTTTCACCATCATTTAAACAAGAAAGAAACGAATTAATGATGATTATCATCAAGTATGTTTCAATCAAAATAACCAACTTATTCCCTCCTTCTTCAAACGAAGATAAATTTTCATTAGAAAAGTTTTTAATAATTATAATCAATCGATTAAAACTTTCGTTGCCAAATTTTTTAAAATCGTTGATTTATCTATTTAGATATATGGATATAATCTATTTATTAAGATATTTGAATCAATCCAATAACTTTGCTAATTTTAACGAGATGGACTTCCCATTAAAGAAGTTAATCATTGGATGTATTAAACTCTGTCTCATGAAAGAAAACATTGTTATAAAAAATTGGTCAAGTTTAGTTGGTTTAGATAATAATGAGATCAATTTGATTATTAAGACCATATTGAAACGTCTTAATAACAAGTTAATCATCAAGAATGCTGAACTCCAGAAATTCAAACTGGAGATTTTCAGATATGTCAAGATGGTTTCTAATGAAGTGTAGTATATTAACCTTCCGGTGAACCCTTGGGCTTGTGCTTGAGTGTTTGCGGTTTTCAAGGCCACCCGGAGGAATTGGGCCTGATAGTTCATGCTATAATGCCCGTGTGTAGTTCTGATATAGATATGTGTGTGATCTTTTTGAATACTCTGTCGTTTGAACCATCTGTTGTTTGGATCGTCTGTTGTTGAATCGCCAATGGATTTGAATCGTCTGTGAATCACCAGTTGTGTCTGTGAATCACATGTTGCGCGTGCTCGGGCATGTGACTCAATTTTTTTGTTTAGATATACACACATCTGTGGGTATTATTTTTAATGTTTCATAGTTCTTGGTAATTACTTGTTTCGTCCATGCCAATGGATAAGTATATCATGCCCAATCTGACCTCCTTCTATCATGGCCGGATTTCTGTAACAGAAGTGTCCATTGTAACATCAAAATCGAGTAATCGAAAATTATCCCTTCAAGCCTTAATTAAGTAATTAATTGAGTTTTACAATGTTATGTGGTAGTTTCAGTAATTATCCATTCAAGTCTAAATGAAGTAATTAACTGCAAAGGGGGTGTGAATTTCACTATGTGTAGTTATTTTAGGCAAGATAAGACAAAAATACTGTTTAAATACTCTCGTATTAGAATAGTCGAATGAGATGTATCGTCGAAGGATCTGTATCAGGAAGGATATGTATAATTTAATGACCTACAAATGATCTGTATCATCGAATATCTGTATCACTTGATGATCTATATCATTGAGAATTCGTCTATAAAAGGAGCCAATTCTGCCTTTTAATTTAGGAAATCAATGCATCCTAATGTAGTATAATGTAACCTTAAATTATTTGATTGAAAATATTAATTTCTTGTTAAGTTTTTTACGATTAGATTCCAGGTACAAACGAAACTAAACAATCTGTATAAAGTAGTAAGCTGAACCCACAGTTTAATAAGGGCAACAGAGCACTTCAGTTGGAATGAAGTTGGAAGAGGCCATCAAGACGGTGACTGAATCAGATGGGATAATTTTGGATACCGGTGTGTTCAGCACCACGTCACTTAGCGCCATGCCAGCGCTTGAGATTCGAACACTTAGGTGGAAGTTGTATTGGGAAGCGCTGTTTAGGGCGGCTACTGGGAACTGTGAACTATTAAAGAGGTTGCACAAGGTGTATTTTTCATGTCCTATCAAGATTGCTAGCCCACCTCCAAAACGGCACAGAAAAGCTCCTATAAGCATCAAAGGAACAACGGGCAAAGGACTCGATAAGCTTTATGATGTAATCCCGCAATGGACAGAAGAGATCGATGATACATATTTAAACTGTTTGATAGGCGCTTTGGGTAAGAAGCTAGATGTAGAATTGGGTGACAAAATCGATAATGATATTGAACGGAGCGATGTAATGGTTAAGATAAACCTGGTGCTAAGTCATGATTTGACTGTTGGAGGTGACAGTAATCCTCCTTTAGCTGAGGGAAGATGCCAAAGATGTTTCGAGACGTTTATTAGCGAACCCTGTCATAGATTATTAGCTACGGCAGATATAAATATCACAATTAATGATTCATTTCAGAAGTCCAGGTTACCAGGGGATAGTGGGCAATTGTTCAAAGCAGATATCCAAGAAGCAAATATCCGAGAAGCAGATTTTCCAGAAGCAGATTTCCGAATAGTAGAAGGGATCGGGAGGGTCATTTTCTTTACAGAAGTAAAGGGATTCGGGTTGCAATTTTTTGTCAATTACAATAAACCGCTTAAGGACCTGCCTAATTTCAATAGTATAATTAAAGAAGTTTGTGGGCACCTTATTCGTTACCAGCATGATAGATGTATAATCAGCGACTTCAGTACTTCAATATTGATGATTTTAGATGTTGACGATGAGGAATACCAAGATATGATAAAGAGAGTAAAGGAAGGGAGTCCAGAGGGCCAAAGAAAGACTCAAGGGAAACAAAGATCCAAACATTCGAAAAAGGATGAGAAGAAGCAGGTTGTGGTTCCTTTCAGATACCGAGTGATGTACACTTCAGAACCAGGAATTACTATTCAAGCTGTGTATGCAGCGTTGCTTTATCAACAAAAGTCAAGGAATGAGACAGAGAAACAAGTTCAACAAGATGCTAGCAGAGACTTATATGAAGTGCTCAAGTTGAACGACAAGGAACGACTTGAAACTGGACAGAGGAGTATTGGAAAAGTTTCGGGAAAGAAACGACGTAGGGATGAAGATGATGATTATACACTGAAGAACGCCAATAAAGCAGCAAGGAAACATTTAATTGTCAAATGTGATGATTGGAATAGACTTGAGCCCTTGCAGTCTGGTGCAGAATATTCGTCTCAAGTGTATAAAATTGAACGTAAGATTCTATCGAAGTGTTTTCCAAGCTCCGTTGTAAGAACATTGCCTAACGCAGAAGAGTTCGTATTAAAGGTCTACGACATAGATAAATTGTACAGCTACTATCAATTGTACAAGCGAGATCATTTATGGGAGTTCAGGGATGTGGAAGAATATATAGAATGGATTTATAACAATTTTTTGAACGAAGTCGAGAGCTTGAAACGGATTCTGCAGCATAATGAACAACATCCTAAACAAAAGATAAACGTACCTCATATATATGACCAAGGATCCATGCAAATGTTAGATGTGGAGAATGACGTAGTTCTTGAAGGATTTTACATACTTATGTCATATATCAAGGAAGAAGGAGAAATAGAAGAGGGTCCCATGGTGGAATCATTAAAGAAGCAAGTAAGAAGGCTAGGACAAATTGGTATTTTGCATGGAGATATAGCGAAAAGAAATATGATTGTGAATCAAGGAAAGATTCATTTGATAGATTTTGGGCATGCAAAGGTGAAAGATTATGAATTTGATGTCAGCGACGAGCTTGAAGATATTGACCGATTGGCTCGAGAGAAAGATTCAAGTGAAGAAACCCAAGTCGAGAATGATTCAAAGATGGGAGCAAGTAATTGAAAGTTTGAAATATATTTCTTAAAAGGCAATTCCTATTGACTGGCATCTTATATGGCTAAAATTCTTTGTATACTCCTAGTTTTGAACCTTCAAAGACCTTTTGCTGTCTTCCTTTTGTGAATCAAAGGTAAATAATTAGCACTGTAACAGAGAGAGTCATTACTATCCTCCACGTAAGACCATACTAATACTATCTGCATAACGTAGTAAGCTAAATCCTACCCAAGGTACAAACTAAACTAATACAATCTGTATAAAGTAGTACACTAATCAATAATTAACTGATAAGCGCACATGATCGCTTTCCACGTGACAGCTGACTCATTTGCGTTTTCAATTGATTGCAGCCGGCTTGCATGCAGTATGTTGGAGATCTCCATTATAATGACTGAAAAATTTTTCAGAATTTTCATATTCTGTTGTAGAAACATTAGTCATTGATCGGTATATAAGGCAGGTAAAAGTCGTCTGAACAGTACTAAGGGTGTAACAGAATAATTGTAAAAGTACATTGTAACTAAATTGTAAGTGTTTTAAGCAAAGAATAGATAAGATGTCCCAGAATCCATACGGTCCTAATCCATCTGATTACTTATCAAATGTAACCAAATTTGAGTTGATCGAAAGTACGTTGAGAGAAGGTGAACAGTTTGCCAATGCGTTCTTCTCCACTGAAAAGAAAATCGAAATCGCCAAAGCTTTGGATGATTTCGGGGTCGATTACATCGAATTGACCAGTCCAGTTGCTAGTGAGCAAAGTAGAAAAGATTGTGAAGCTATTTGTAAATTGGGGTTGAAAGCCAAAATCTTGACCCATATTAGATGTCATATGGATGATGCTAGAGTTGCGGTTGAAACTGGGGTCGATGGGGTTGATGTTGTCATTGGTACTTCCCAATTTTTAAGACAATACAGTCATGGTAAAGATATGAACTATATTGCACAAAGTGCCGTTGAAGTGATTGAATTTGTCAAATCCAAAGGGATTGAAATCAGATTCAGTTCTGAAGACTCGTTTAGATCGGATTTGGTGGATTTGTTGAATATTTATAAAACAGTCGATAAAATCGGGGTAAATAGAGTCGGGATCGCTGATACCGTTGGGTGTGCCAATCCAAGACAAGTTTATGAGTTGGTCAAAACGTTGAAAAGTGTTGTGAGTTGTGATATTGAATGTCATTTCCACAATGATACTGGTTGTGCCATTGCCAATGCTTATACTGCTTTGGAAGGTGGGGCCAAATTGATCGATGTGTCTGTATTGGGTATTGGGGAAAGAAATGGGATCACTCCATTGGGTGGATTGATGGCAAGAATGATAACTGCCGATAGAGACTATGTGTTATCCAAATACAAATTGCACAAATTAAGAGACTTGGAAAACTTGGTTGCTGATGCGGTTCAAGTGAATATTCCATTCAATAATCCAATTACTGGGTTCTGTGCATTCACTCATAAGGCTGGGATCCATGCTAAAGCTATCTTGGCCAATCCTTCCACTTACGAGATCTTAAACCCAAGTGATTTCGGTTTGACCAGGTATATTCATTTTGCCAATAGGTTGACTGGATGGAATGCTATCAAATCCAGAGTCGAGCAATTGAACTTGCATTTGACTGATGACCAAGTCAAAGAAGTCACCAACAAAATCAAAATATTAGGTGATGTTAGACAATTGAGTATCGATGACGTTGATTCTGTCATCAAAGACTACCATTCAGAAGTAGGTACTGAATCGCCAGCCAAAAAGCAAAAAGTCGAGTAGTCTTGCCCCAACATTGGTCGGCATTGCTCCAACCTCCAGCACTGTTTCGTAGACCAATAAAAGTTTTGTCATTTGCTCCTTCTGCCTACGCTTCTGCCTCTGCCTACGTCCTCCCTCTCGTCTGGGTTCTTCCCTTGCAGCACCATCGCACGACCTAACAAAAAATTTTTCATTGATTCTTCACCAAATCCACTTTACACTAAGATGTCGACATCGTATGTATCGATAGAACGCCATATAGGGCGAGCTGGACTCGCCAGGCTTGTGTAAGCTACGCAAATGGTGGGACCCTTCCCCATTACATCGTTATACTAACTATTTAGAATGGAAACTCCAAGAATGGAAACATCCGTAAGAATCGAAACAAGTAACACCTCCATCCCAATGAACAAGGGAAGCAAGTTGTACAATTTGACCGAAGTATTCAGCACTTGGGACCAGAAGAAACCCGACTTTCTTAGTTACCACGATGTGAACGTCCAGGCTCCAAACGAGGAC
This sequence comes from Yamadazyma kitorensis, assembly GCA_030572015.1. Lineage (NCBI taxonomy): Eukaryota > Fungi > Ascomycota > Pichiomycetes > Serinales > Debaryomycetaceae > Yamadazyma > Yamadazyma kitorensis. The sequence goes on along the minus strand of JAJLZC010000004.1, from coordinate 462,210 downwards.
TTCAAGTCTTCTGTTGCCAACGAGATCTATCACTTGAAGCTTGATGTGGCTTCTGCCCACGCCAACCCATTGCATCTTGACGATTCCAAGGCCGTTAACGCCAACCATGCCGCCAATGTTTCGACCCAAGCACCGGTTCAGCCTGATCTTCAGTCTACACGCAGCAATGGCGACTTCAGTGGCCCATCGTCGGCTTCTACGGCCACCCCATCCGCATCGGTTCCTGCTGCTTCAGCTCACCCATCTGCATCGGCTCCTGCTGCATCGGCTCACGCTGGACTATTGATCCAACCAAAAGATATCAATTGGTACTATTTGGACTCGGTCAACAACCAACAGGGTCCTTTCAATGGTGAATTGATGCATACTTGGTTCAAAGATGGATATCTTACGCTGGAACTACAACTCAAGCGTGAACTGTCCAATTACCAGAGCTTACATGATTTCTGTCAAAGCTTAAACAACTTCATTGATCCATTCTTAGTGCCTTTGCCTGATGCCAACATCATCCCCAAAGCTCCCATGAACCCAACGGTTCAGGCTAATGGAGAAGGTGTCCATGGTAGCTACAACCTCCTCAACAATCCAATATTGAACCAGAATATATACGATTCCCTGTTGTCCCAGCAAATTTACCAGCCATTCATCCAAAGTCCTGTGAACTCATCCAACTCAATCAGCCGTTCGATGAATCCAATGAACAACAGAATAAATGGCGGAATCAATACTGTCAATGGAGGTATTGATGGTATCAACGGTCTCAACCCAATGCCGTCGATTCTTCAACGCCAAATCCTGAATCCTGTCTTGTCAAGGAACAATTCAGGATGGGGCATGAATGACTATTCAAACCCATCAACTCCAGGTAGTCAGCAACCGCAGTCCATGGGTAATGGCATCACCACCGCCAGCGCAACCACAAATGATACGAATTCTCCTTTCCTTGGTAATAATAGTGTCATTCAGCCGGCTCCAATGTCGCCTTGGTCCGCCACTCCTAACTCAAGAGGGACTTCACCGTTTGTTGCTCAAGAAGGTGTTTTAAATATCAATCCCATCAATAACGGCTTAGACTACGAGCAACCAACTCCTTACAAAGAGCCGGTTCAAATCATCCAACCGAACGTTGTGATTCCTGATTCAACGGTTGAGCCGATTGTTCAGCCAAAAGTCTACATTCCACCTCCTGAAGCTGAAACCGAAGCTGCAATCGTTCAGCCAAAAGTAGTTGCTCCTGAATCAATGATGCAACCGGAAACCGAACCAGAACCAGCTATAACCGAACCTTCAGCTGCTACAACGTCACCCTCCGTAAACGTCAAGCAAATGAAGAAATTACAGCTTGATGATGACTTGGAAAGCTTGAAACCAAAGGTCGAGACTCTCAAACCATCTACCACAAGCGATAATAAGGCTCCATGGGCCAAGGTTCAAGAACAACCTTCTAAAGCCCCAAAATTGTCATTAAAAGAGATCCAGAAGTTAGAAAACGAAAAGTTCTTAAGACAAAAGAAGTTAGAGACCGAAATCAAGTTGGAAAACCAAGTCAAATTGCTTCAAGAGGAGAAGGAACAAGCTACCAGAGAATTACTCGAGTTCAACTCCAAGACTTTACCTTCCACTTCAGGCTGGGGCAAGAACATTTCGAGTGTCAAGCCCGCCAAAACCTTGGCTGAAATCCAGGCTGAAGAAGAAAGAAAATCAGCCGAAATAGCTAAGTTGAACAAAGTGAAAGCCCAAAGTCTTGCCAGTTCTTTGTCCCAGCCAATTGCAAAGGATTCGGCGTGGACGACTGTTGCATCCAAGAAAGCTGGTTCCACACCCAAGTTATCTTCTTCCGTCTTAGCATCAACTAGTGCCAATTCGTCCATCAAGTCACTGTCAGCATCACCACAATTGTTAAGAAACATTTCTGCTGCTGTTGTTCCAACCGTAACTGATAATTCGATCAAGATCCGTGAAGATTTCATTCTTTGGGCCAAATCACAAATGAACAACTTGTATCCATCTGTTTCCACCAATGATTTGTTAGAAATGTTTGTCAGTTTACCTGCCAACTCAGATTCATTGCAATTGATCTCAGAAACCATCTACTCATCGTCCACCACTATGAATGGAAGAGTGTTTGCCCAAGATTTCTTGAAGAAGAGGCAATTGGCTGAAAAGCAAATCGACAGTAAGAATGATTTGAGTGCATGGTCTCAGGCCATTATTCAAACCAATGATAGGGTGGCCACCGTTGATGAAGATGGTTGGTCGACCAGCACCAAATCGAAGAAGAAAGGCAGAAAGAATTGATTCATATTTATAATGCACAGCTCATCACCTCAGTATCCTTAACATCTCGGGCATCCCTCTTAGTCAACCTCTTAAGGAGTCAGAACTCTAAGGAGTCAGAGTCCACTTATTAGGGCTTAATCCTCTTAAGGCTTGCGTCAGAGTCCTCTTGAGGCTTGCGTCAGAGTCCTCTTAAGGCTTGAGTCAGAGTCCTCTTAAGCTTGAGTCAGAGCATCGTCAGAGCATCGTCACATCGTCAGAGCATCGTCACATCGTCAGAGCATCGTCACATCGTCAGAGCATCGTCACATCGTCAGAGCATCGTCACATCGTCAGAGCATCGTCACATCGTCAGAGCATCGTCAATCGTACATTGAGCTGAATAATAGATCACAAACTATCGTAATCAATGGTGCTCAAGATCTCACTGACCAACTCCAAGTGCTCTTTGGGGACCATAAGTATAGCCGATCGGGCCATTGATAAATAATTCAATTCAAAAGGGTAGTCCAAAGACGGAAACGGGTTGATCCCATGGATGATTTTGCTTGCCACCCCGGCAACAATCCCGGTGGAGTCCAACGGTAGTTTCTGGAGATCGATTGTGATGGGGTTGATCACGTCTTGGGTGGAGCCTATCAAATACTTCGAGTTGAATCCCATTTTAGATCTCTTTTTAGACGATTTGGGCAAGATCAAAGACACTTCGTTGATGGAAGTCCTCGTGATGGCAAAATAGTCTGGGATTTTGTTCTGGGCGATGTTGTTAGCAGTCTTTAGGATGGTAGTAACCACTTCGTTCGACCTTGAACCCGTCAACAAAAGCGAGATGTTTCTATCTATCACTGGCTTGATGTTAGACTGTTTGAATAGCTTGAACGTGGCATTTTCAGTAGTATCATCGACCTCTTGCTCCTCAGCCGAACCAGCGGTGGGAGGATTGTCCGTGAATTTGAAGTCGTTGTTGATGATGTAACTGCCCGAAATATCATTGAATTCAAAGTTGTTGTTGGTTAGAATGCTGATGACCTTTTGCTCTAAATTATAAGGGATTAGTACAATGTCACTGAAATGGCTGGATAAAAAGAATAACGATATCTTGTTGTCCGATAAAGGTTTAGTCAACTGCAAAATACGACTATTATTGGAGTCCCCGCCGCTATCGATCTGAAGATTAACAAAAGTTGTATCTAGCAACTTCACATCGTCAAATTTCATCAGTTTACAGATCCTTAAAGGGTCTTTGAACAAGCTGGCCATCATTGAAGAGGAGCAAATTATGGTACATTCGATGGGAGTGAACGCAATATGAAAGAAGTAGTTGACTGTATCGATATCGTCTTCTGTGATATTACCAAAGTCACTAACCTGGCTGTTTGATTTGTTCAATGGCGGGGGTTTTACCTGATCCTTGCTTGAATTGTCGATATCTTTGTCCAAATTGAAACTTGAAGCTGAAGAGGTGGATCCATGCTTCTTTTTATGGCCCTTAGGCGATGAATATGATGAAGATGAAGACAGATGCTCGTAGACACTGTTTCTTTTCAGCTTGACCAAGTTCAAAAAGCTCAATTTTTCATTGATATCACCATCATCGTCGTCTTCCTCATCAGTATCACTAGCTTGATCGCTGGCTTGGTCTTCATTGGTCCGATCCGCTTCTTGGTGGAGAAACTCAAGAATAGAGCTCTTGAATAGCCAGTACTTGGTTCTGTTGATGGAAAGGATCGAGAGCTTCGTGGGGTTGATCTGGACCTGGTTCATGGCTGTTCCCTTCAGTGGTTCCCTTCCAGCGTGAGTATCGATGTGACTAATTGACAGTGAAAAATCTGAAAAATCTGAAAATCTGATTCCGTTTTATTGTTAGTCGATGACAATGGCGATATTCCTTTGGTAATGATTGTTAGGTCCAATGGCAGTGGTTCTCACCTTCGTTCTACTGTTCGTTCTACTCTTCGTTCTACTGTTCGTTCTCACCTTCGTTCTCCTGTCTACGTCAGGTCTAAGCTCTGGTTGGCCAAATAAACTTCAGGAAACCAGTCAGGGATGAGAGAAAGAGTCAGAGATCAACAGAATTTCCTTATTAATAGTCAATGCAACCGTTCTAAACCTTAAAGGTTGGGAGACATAGACATGAAGACAAAGTGGAAAATAAAGGAATTGGTAATACGGCATTGGCAGTGAACAGTACAATAGAAATTCTTGTTTAAAACTGTTAGCACTGTCAACGGTGCCGCTGGGCGCCTGGGTAATAGGGGATGCTTCGTACTCTTTCTTTCTATCCGCTGTGCTTCCGCTGTGTGCTTCCGATAGCCTTCCGGTCTCTGATTCACCTTGGAATCTGCCGTCACAGCATCTTGCAGTCTTCAATGATATCGTCTGATCTTCCGCTCAGTGATCTTCCGCTCAGTGATCTTCCGCTCAGTGATCTCATCTCCTTCGATCCCTTCTGCTCAATCTGTTTCAAGGGAATATTTGGATCCTTAGAGTAGTCATTACTTATATTTACTGCTACACTCTTGTCAAGCTCAGTACTGGGACAAGTTCTGCCTCTCATAAAACGTCTCCCATAATTCAATACTTTCCTTTTGGGATTCAATCGAACTTTCAATGAAGATTTCAACACTGTTTCTAAAGTCATCAATCTTTTCAAATTCGAAATTCTCTAATTCAACTTTGATCGTTTCACTGATTGACTTGAACTTCTTTTCAAAATTCGTCGTTCTTGTTGATAATTTATCAATTTCAAAATTCAATTGGTTTATCTTATCGATTTGATTCTTCAGTTTAGACTTGGTCAAGGATGATTTCTTCTTATTTAAATCAGCTAAATAGTTTTGATATGTTTGATATATCTTCAATCTTTGATCAAATATGTATTTGATGGATCCGATTATTCTTAAATACTCTTCAATTGTGAACCCTAATGTTAAGTGATCTTGTAAATTGACTCGATCTAAATTATCCTTCAATTTGATTTGAATATCATTGAACGAAATTAGTAAATTGGTGGTATTCTTTGATATTTCGAGCTGGGTTAATTCTTCTATGGTCATTGTTATTTGTTCAATTACATTAACTATATCAATTCTTTGGTTTATAATTAATTCAATAGCCTGATAAAAATTCTTCAAATTGATTTCTAAGTTTTCAATATACAATCGTTTCAGTTCAAAAAATTCATCTGGTTCATTTGGTTTATTTGACATTGAAAAAATCGATGACATAAATCCATTAGAAGAATTACTTGTATCAGTATTAGTATCAAGAATATTTTCATCCAATGATTCATTATTTTGCAACGATGCTCCTGATCCACTAATTCTTTCTCGTTCTTTGGATTCGTTTAAAAAGTCTTCACTAGTTAAAAACATTATAAAATCATCATCATTTGACAAAATACTTATATTACTGATTTTATTCAACATTTTTTCTAATGATAATCTTCTATTTTCAATAAAACTTTCATTAAACCTTCCAATATATGTTTGCTTTGAAGGTGGTGGCGGGATGATTCTACCCATATGATTATTTTGCAATTGATGGTAAATCCATCTAAAATCTTTATATCTTCTAGTTACAGTGAATGGTTCTTGTTGTTTAGGAAAGTTGCCACTATTGGTGTCTTTATTAATGGTTTTGATGGTATAGATTATATGAGCATTTGTTAAATCTCCAACTTTCATTGGATCTCCAACCGAAATGTCCAAATTGTTTTTATTATCGTTATTCTCTTCATTAAATCTTGGGGTAGGTGGTAGACTATTTTGATGATTCATTGGACTCTGCTTATCGTTATTGATGTTATATAGTGGAGCTTCTGATTCTTTGACCAATTCATCTTTTGGATTCGACTTGATTGATAAATTGTCTGATGATTTATTCATATCATTACCCAATGGACCCAAATCGTTGTTTTCATCCTGTTCATGGATATTATCATTAGTTAGATGTTTGATGTTCTTTTGGGATGTATACTTCCTTGGCCTTTTAAATAGCTTTTTCCCTTTTGCAGAACCTTTTTTGCTATCTTTGTTTTCTTTGTCATTATAATCTATTTTAATTGGACTTCCTTTATCGATGAACAATGAATCCGCTTGGTCTATCTTGGTAGGAGACATCATCGATTGCTCCAATTGATTATCAAAATCGTCGCCTTTGATCAATTCGCTCATTAGCTGGGACTTGTGTTCGAACCGTTCTTCTCTTTTCAATTCATGTAATTGATCTAACTCAGACTTGGCGGTATCGTAGGCGGCTCCATAAGTAGATGGATATTCATCATATTGTGACCCATAGTGTGAGCCAAAGTCCGGCGCCAGGCTTCCTCCTTGCAGGTACTGTTTCTGTGGCGCCAGAGTGCCATGCTCTTCGTCGTGGTGGTCCTGATCCTCGCCGTTCTGATCCTGGTGGTCCTGATCCTGGTGGTCCTGGTGGCTGTCCTGATCGTGAGAACCGTAATTGTCATGGAGAGACAAGTCCTTGAACCCATTGAAATGCGGATCGCCATAGCCAGGCGTACTGTACGCCGGCTCCTTGTTCGAGGTTATCACATCGTCCCAATGGGAAGCAGTCAAATCGTCATCATGGTTCATGGCGTAGTTGGTGTGATTGGAATCGATTTTTTGTTGAATTGAGGACGAAATCGTCGACATACGTCGCGACATTGGTCACATGTTGACTCATGTGACCGACGACAATGTGACCGATTTATCGCGACCTTTTTCCGGTTTCCGATTGCAAAATACGATAACTGTATATTAAGTATGGTTTTACTATTGAACTCGTTCACTAGAGTACTGTGACTACTGATGTTTAAGAGAGATCAAGGAGCGGTATACCCACCATCGACGATTAAATCAACCCCGGTAACATAAGAAGCGGCGTCACTAGCCATGAAAACATAACTGGCAGCCAATTCTTCAGCAGTACCTTCTCTACCTTTAGGAATATGAGATAACCAGGCATTCTTTTCAGTTTCACTAACAAAACTTGATATGTCGGTTGAAATGTAACCTGGGGAAATAGACACCACTCTGGCAAAATGAGACCATTCAACGGCCAAGGATTTTGCTAAATGGATAACGGCGGCCTTTGCTGCGTTGTAAGGAGCTTGCTGTTGAGGAAAGTTGACGATGTGACCAGACATTGAAGCAGTCAAGATCAAGACCCCTTTACCAGCTTTTTCAAAGATCTTTCCAACAGCTTTGGCACAGTAGTAGACTCCAGTGAAGTCAAGATCAATAACTTTATGCCAAGTGTCATGACCTTCAGCTTCAATCATTGCTCCAACAGTCCATGGAACTCCAGCATTAGCAACAAAAATATCAATGGTGCCAAAATCCTTTTCAATAGTGTCAACTACAGATTCAACTGATTTTGGATCTGAAACGTTACATTTATAGGCTTTACATTTGACTCCAAATTCTTTGGAGATTGCTTCAGCCTTGTCATCAGCAGGAGTGGAATTATACCAAATTGCTACGTCGGCTCCAGCTTGAGCATAAGCTCTTGCCACGGCCAACCCAATTCCGGAACTTGATCCTGTAACTGATGCTACTTTTCCCTTTAATGAAAACAAATCAAGAACATTCTTAGGTGCCTTTGGTTGAGCAGTTGGTAAGTCCCCTAACTTAGGGTTGATTGCACTTTGTAATCCCATATTCAATTGATTATTTTCTGATCTATATCTACTTGAGTCCAAGTCTCTGTTCTATACTCTCTGATCTGTGTTCGGATCTGTCGTCTGATTCTATTCGAGTCTTGACAATGAAAAAATTTCAAGTGGGGCACCGACTCCTATTTATATAGCTGGAGCTTCAAACACCGGGGACGGGCGTGTGAGGCCAAAATTATATTTGCTAGATTCTTTGGTTGCTAACACTATGAGATGGTACCATAGAGCTGACGGTACGACACAGACCGATGGCGGTAGAGCTGACGGTACAACAAGACCGATGGCGGTAGAGGTACGACGGCATAGCTACGACGGTAGAGCTAGGGCCGTAAAGCATCGATACAAGTGATAGTTATATTTTGATGGAATGATAATAAATAATGCAACTAATAAACACGAACGGCAGGAGGAACTGGCTTACAATCATTTTCATCCAAAGTGGTTCTAATAACATCTCTATAGTCCAATTTAACTTCTTGTCCATGTCCTAATTGATAAGATAAAGAATGTTTTCTCCAAACTTCATCATCTCTATCTGGGTAGTCATCTCTTGCGTGAGCACCTCTGGATTCCTTTCTTGCAGCAGCTGATGTAGCAGTTTGGGTGGCACAAGTCAATAAATTCTGTAATTCCAATGTTTCAACCAAGTCAGAGTTCCAAATCATCGAACGATCAGTAGTTTTGATATGGTCGAATGATTTATCAACTTCGGTGATTTCTTCAACACATTTATCTAAGGTATCTTGAGTTCTAAACACGGCACATCCCTTTTGCATAGTTTTTTGCATTTCTGCTCTGATATCAGCAGTTGATTTAGTTCCAGTGGCATTTCTTAAGTTATCCAAGTTTTCAATAGAAAACATTCCAATATCTTTAGGTGAAGCCTTCAATGGTGTACCTGGAGTCAATTGATCACTAATAGTATGGGCTACAGCTCTACCGAATACAACTAAATCTAATAATGAATTGGCTCCTAATCTGTTGGCACCATGGACTGAAGCACATGCTGCTTCACCACATGCAAATAACCCTGGAACAATTTCATCATCACCCTTTTCATTCTTCTTTAACACTTCCCCAGTCCATTTGGTTGGAATACCACCCATATTATAATGAACAGTTGGTAAAATTGGAATTGGTTCTTTAGTAACATCAACACCAGCAAAAATATGAGCAGTTTCAGAAATACCTGGTAATCTTTCTTTCAAAACTGAAGCTGGGATATGTGACAATTGTAAATACATATGATCTTTTTCTGGTCCAACACCTCTACCTTCATTAATTTCCATAGTAATAGCTCTTGATACAACATCTCTTGAAGCTAAATCTTTAGCATGAGGAGCATAACGTTCCATAAATCTTTCACCTTCAGAGTTGATTAAAAATCCACCTTCACCTCTAGCACCTTCAGTAATCAAACAACCTGAACCATAAATACCAGATGGATGGAATTGAACAAATTCTAAATCTTCCAAAGGTAAACCAGCTCTTGAAACCATAGCATAACCATCACCAGTACAAGTATGGGCTGAAGTACAAGAGAAATAAGTTCTACCATACCCACCAGTGGCAATAACAGTTTTATGAGATCTAAATCTATGTAAAGTACCATCTTCTTGATTATAAGCCATAACTCCCACACATTCACCATCTTGCATCAATAAATCCATAGCAAAGAATTCAATGAAAAAATGGGTATCATGTCTTAAAGATTGACCATATAAAGAATGTAACAAAGCATGACCAGTTCTATCAGCAACTGCACAAGTTCTATAAGCTTGACCACCTTTACCATATTCTTTGGATTGACCACCAAAAGCTCTTTGATAGATTCTACCTTCTTCATTTCTTGAAAATGGAACCCCATAATTTTCCAACTCATAAATGGATTGAGGAGCTTCCTTTGTCATATAATGAATAGCATCTTGATCACCTAACCAATCAGAACCTTTGACAGTATCATACATATGCCAATGCCAATCATCCTTGTGCATGTTACCTAAAGCAGCATTGATACCACCTTGAGCAGCAACGGTATGAGATCTGGTTGGAAACAATTTGGAAATACAAGCAGTCTTATAACCAGCTTCAGCCAAACCAAAGGCAGCTCTTAACCCTGCTCCACCAGCTCCAACAACCAAACAATCATATTCATGATCTATGACATGATATTTTTGACTCATGTATTTTGATGCATTGAAATCTTGTCCTTTAATGTCACCAATGGTTTGCAATTTGCTTGAAGTTTGTGAAAACAATCTTAAGCTTTGTTTATTGATGAATCTACTACGTAAATTAATCATCTTGTACTTTGCTTTAACTCAATAGCCTCCTGAATAAATATATTTGAATCCGAAAATAGAAATGACTTGGTATCTATCAACTAGCAATGATTTCTAGCTATACACAAACTTTCCCACAGCTACGACTTTTCAAACTGGAGTAAAACCTTCAAAGTGGTAAAAACTTCAATTTGTGTTTCTGAACTTTGAGCATTTCTAATTCCATTGATTTCATTGGATATTTGCCGGTCGTGCGCCAACGGGCGAGGTTGGGCCAGGAACCGAAGACGGGCAGTCCGGGGTAGGCTCTCTGGTTCCTCCATCTGGCACCATCCAGTGCCTACCACCGCTATCTTGCCCCATGTTCTTCGTCTTCCACTGCCACGCGATGCTGCCCCCACCTTGTTCGTCCTCCACATCTTCCTCTTCACATGAGTGCTGACTGCGCAGAGATCAATTGCGTCGTCTATCTATTACATCTATATATTATACAACAGTGTAACCACCGTCACATCTGATATCAGCCCCGGTGGTAAACCCAGCAGCATCAGAAGCCAAATATAAATAAGCCCCAGCCAATTCCTTTGGTGTAGCTTCTCTACCCTTTGGAGTCAATTTACACCAGTGATTTCTGATTTCAGTTGGAACAAAATCACTGATTTCAGTTAAGCCAGTATAACCTGGACTAACAGTATTAACTCTGGCAAAACTAACCCATTCGACTGACAATGACCTGGCCAAATGTAACACAGCAGCTTTTGCAGCGTTGTATGGAGCTTGGTAGTTTGGAACATTAACAATATGAGCTGACATGGAAGCAGTGAAGATTAATGATCCTTTACCTTGTCTTTTGAAGATTTTTCCAACATTCTTAGCACAGTAATAAACCCCATTAACATCGACATTCATGACATTGTGCCATTCTTCATCATTGTCAGCTTCAACAATATCACCTGAAGTCCATGGGATACCGGCATTAGCAACAAAAATATCAATTCCTCCGAATTTGGCATCGATATCTTCTATGACTTGCTTGACTTGATCGGCCTTTCTGACGTCACATTGGTAGAATTCAACTTGACATTTTGGATACTTTTCTTTCAACTTTTGGATGTTTTCTTCTTTGTTGGAGTAATCCATGATGGCCAATTTGGATAATCCTGCTTGACAATAACTTTCCCCAATTGTAAAACCAATACCTCTGGCACCACCAGTGACAACGGCAGATTTGTTGGTCAACATAAACAATTCTAAGATATTATCAGAAATGGTTGGGAATGGAACTGGCACTGGGCCAACAGCGGTGTTGATAACAGATTGTTCACTTTCAATAGTCATTTTATGTGTTGTTTGAAAATAATTTCCAGAAATCAGGATTTCTTGACCAATTTATATCAATTCGTTTTGCAATCAAAGGGGACCACCTTTTCTTTTTGGAATGTCTCCGTTTTCTTTTTTTGGTGGTTTGTAGGAAGCCGTTGAACAAAGATAACTGCTGTGCAGTAGCCATAAAAAGAAAGTTTTGCATAGTTTATTTACATTGGCTGGTGTTTGGTGGGCAACTTGCTATTTTGGCAACTTATTTACAGTTTGACTGTAGCCATGGGACAACCATAACTGATGTAAGAGGTGATGTGAGCGAAAAGCTGAAGAGTGTTGCTGCTCATCGAAATCAATCATCTATTTGAAAATGTCTCCCATGTTCCAATAGATGACTTCGGACCCACGTATTCTCTTGGTGTTGTCCCGTGTATGTGTGTTGTGTTGTGTGTTGTGTTGTGTGTTGCGCTATATACTATGTTCCCCAGGCTATACTGTGCTTTGCGAGACAGGAAAACAGGGGCCAATAGTCATCTACTCATCGAATTTTCGGGTCAATTTCAATGAACGAAATTCGGTAAGGGACGTGGAAATGTCTCCAAACAAATGCTTCCAATAGATGATCCTCTCCACCTTTACTCGAACCCTTTTATTGTTCCGATAATTGGTCAAGGGTTAGCCTTTATATCCTCTCGGTCTCGGTTACTCAGTTACTCAGTTACTCAGCTGCACTTGCACCTATCAGCTATCCTCAGATATCCTCCATGCACAGTTTCTTCACTTGCGCTTCTTCAGCTAAGCGTGAAGCGTTCAAGGCTGCAAATTGCCTCAGTTGAATGGGCCTGAAATATGGAAGGAAAACCCTTCAATGGGGGGGATTCTACTACCAGTCCAGCAATCAACATGGTCTTCTACTTTACTATAATCAACCCATCTTGGGAACTCTTTTATATTAGGTAACATCAATAGCCGAAGTGTCTTAGGTAAGATCACCGTATGACCTTCCTCATAATCTGTTCTCCCTACTGCATCCTGATAAAATCTTCCAAGTTCAATTTGAAACTCATCATCTGAAACTATTCCTGCTCTTAAGAACTTAATAGTAAGGTATAATTCCTTGATTTCAAACTCACTAAAATCAATGATATCGGCATTAATAAAACAATCTTTTAACCACAATGTCTTCAATGTTTTGGGGAGCATATCGATCCTTTTCCCATTAAAGTCTGTTCCTTCAATGGTAAGGTGCCTTAATGAGTTGTTGAACCGTATGTTGTTAAAACATTCAGATCCTAAACAATAGTGGAAAAACCTTAAACTTGGGGGGAGTACTAACTCTTTGAATCGATGTGATAAATGTGGATGTGCTTTGAAATATACTACACCATTAGGTATACTTTCAAAAAGATTGGCTGCTGAACGTTCAAGCTCTAAGCTTTTCAACATTGGTGGATACAGGAACTTTGATATCTTATCTACGTTGATGGTCAAATGATTTATATATTTATGGGACTCAAGAATAACTTCCTCGATATCTCCACCTTGGATAGTCACATCTTCAATACAGTTTGGTATCTCTAACGCTTCAAATGACTTGAATTGTAAATAGACATATTTTAACTGAGTTAGTGGTAACAAGTTTAGATCATAGGCGTAACTGCCACTTACAAATAAGTATCGAATTGATGTTGGTAAGATTGGGCTTCTCATACAACGGGTCTCCTCATAGGTTATTCTCAATTCTTTCAAGTTTGATAACTGGGAATAATCATCATGAGTGACTGATCTATCAACAATCAAACTTTTCAAGTTGGTCGGTATTTCAAACTCTCTGAGATTCACCACTCTAAGCACCTTCAAAAACTTCAATGATCTGGGTAGATCTGCATTTATCTTACATTTTCTAAAACAAATCAATGATAAGTCTTCTATGGAATCTGGTAATTTTATGGTAACTTCATCATCGTTAGGCTTCAGCAGCTTAAATATAAATTTGGTTATTTTGGTGCATGTAAGGTCAATATCTTGGGTACTTCTTGAATAAATATTTAATACTTTTAAAGTATTGGACAAAACCCCAGATGGATCAACTTCAAAATGACCATACACATTCAAATCTTCAAGTTTCAAATCGTTTATTATTCGAATATCTAGATCACAAGATAATGCAACTTCTAATTTCTTTAAATTATTGAATTCCCCGAGGTGAATGATATCAGACGGTGATTCGACTATTAACCCTTCAATGTTTGCATCTATTGCTCCGATTAGTTCAGAATCCAGTATCCCCAGTATTCGAAGCATGTTGAACTTGGTCCTGGGTATTATGTTTCTTTCTTCGACCTTCATTTCATCGCCTTTACCATCAGTATTAATAAATTCAAACCTGCTGAATATCTCGGGATATTTCTGTTGAAACTCTATCATTTGTGAAAACGAACATTCAATTGTTCCATCAGAGAAATATGGGGGCCTGTTGTATGACTCAACAAATAAATCAACCGTAGGATGTCCTTGTCTAACCAATTCTCCATAGTTGTAATACACCCCACAACTCGGATCTCTTGTACTATAATTCCTGAAAATATCCTTGGATAGTCCCAATTGACCATTGAATTTCGTACCGTACCTTCTTTCATCCTCATCCGTACTGAAAACCGACTCCTTGGTTCCATATGGCAAGTATCCTAGGATCTTATGGACCAATTCAACCGAAAGCTTGGACATTAGCCGCTCGAAAAGATTCTTGATTTTATTGAGAATGTGTTAGAGTAAGATAAGATCACATAAATTCATGAGTATATATATATTCTAGTCTAATAACGAATATTGACTTAATAATATACAATCGCCACCTCTGCCCGGGTCTAAGCCATAGGTATAACTAATTCCTTCCGAAGTGACAACACTGATATGTAATAATTTCAAATTTAATAGATCTTTGGACTTGTCTATTTCTAGCTCCAATTGATTATTTTGGTCTTTGGACTTGGTTAAGTATTGTTGAGGTACCAAGTCTTCTTGTAGTTCGTTATTCATTGCCGCTATAGACTTGACATCTTTGCCTATCCCATTAAGTTTAATCGAGGCAAAATGCCTTGTAGGCTCCAATATTGATGAGAATCTCGAAGGTAAGAAATCACCCATTTTTTGGGCTGCTTTTCTACCTAACGTTTGGGATGATCGCCTAATTATTCTGGCTACTGATAATCTTGTTTGATCAATTATAGGTTCTGTCTTGGCAGCTCCATTATTCATGGAAGGGATATCTTCATTGGATAAGCCACTATTGATACTAGTAAATGAACCAGTTGATCCTTGGGAAAGTTTACGTTGTTTATTTACAATAGGCTCATCTGTTTCTTCGTCACCCTCGCCATCCACATCGTCGTTATTATGGTTATTATTATTGTCGTCATCTAGATCGTCAAGATCATCGTCGTCATCATCCACAACTTCATCCGCATCATCGCCATCACCATCCTGGGCATCACTATCATCGCCGTCGTCTCTTATTTCGTCATCTCGTTCAATTGAAGGCACTTCATTGATATTATCTTCATTTTCTTCTTTAATGGTTGCTTCACTGATGATATTCTTCCGTTGTCTTTTACGTTTATGTTTATTTTCCAAAGCTTCATCCTCACCTAATCTGAAAATATGAATTGTCCCACTTGAAGTTGTAGCTAAAATATAATTATTATCATTGCTAAACTTCAAAGAAAAAATCTTTGTAGGATAAGTACCTCTTCTAAATTGAAACAATTTAACCCCAGTTGACACATTAAATATTCGAATAATCGTTCCTTTATCAGAAGCGGTTGCTAATAAGGTTCCATCGTTTGATAATGTTATAGCAGCCAAAGTAGATTTATGAGCTTCTATCACCGATAAAGGCTGCAAAGTAGTTGTATTAAAAATGATTACATCACCCACTCTATTTGGAGTATTACTAACAGATTGAATATTATTTTGGACCGAATTAGTTCCCCCATTGGTATTTATACCCGTTACCAATAAGGAATCATGAGTGATTGTTTTGGGAGGTGAAGGATAAGCCAAAAACGTATTTGAGCTATTAATTGTATCGGTATTAGCAAAAGCACATAATCCATTATTGTTTAAACTGGTTTCAATAGTATGTAATAGTTTCATGGTTGAAACTTCATAAATATAAATTTGGGTCTCTAATAATACAATTAACTTTGATTTTGAAATCTTAACGTTTAGTATAGTTGAAGGGAATATCAAATCACAAATTGTTGAATTCTTCTTTGAATTAACAATCTTTAATTTACGTGGTGAACTTCCTAGGTCTTCACCTAATCCTATAATTACAACTAAACTGGTCGTATATAACATTTCAATCAATCCAATTGGCTCGTTCTTAACATACTGATAGCATTTCCCAAAGCTTGGATTACAATTATATATCTTATACCCTGAATTTAACCCTACCGCCACACACGATGAATCTTGATTGAAGCTAATATAATTAACTTGATCACTCAATTCTTTGTTGTGGATCTGACTATGTTTGCTCGAGCTGGTGATTGAGGAATCGCCATCGTCATACTTCGTGTTGTTGGAATATCCGTGATACATCCCTGGATGTATTCCCGTGCTTAACGAGTTCTTCATCATCTTGGTCGTTGGTCAGCGGCTACTGATTCGTCTGTTGTTAATTTAAACCACAAAAGTGCGTGCGACAACGATAAGCCGCCAGGTGCCAGGTGCCGCCAGGTGCCAGGATGGACCCGAGCCGCCGTGGACAGAAGTTGGACTGAAGAGAAGTGACACTAAAGAAGAGAAGTGATGGAACTTAAGTATATTGGATCAACCAATCTGCAAAGTTATGGAGCATTTCCAAAGTGACTTCATGGCCCCTATTGACTTGACGAAACACCAGAGTATTCGGGTTCAATTGCTGGCACTTGGCTAGGAATTGATCGGAATAAACATTAGGCACTAAGGTATCATCAACCCCTAAACATACATACATATTTTTATCAAAGGGGAACTCGTTGATGATTTTTAGATCGGTTTTTGTCAAGTGGTCATGTAATGTTTTAGAATACAAAGGTTTTATATCTGATGGTAATTCAAGTTGCTTGTATGATTGCAAATACCGTTCTGAATCTTTAGGTGGTAATTTAAGTAATCGATCAAGTAATAAAGATGATAGATTGTTACATCCAATGACTGGGTTTAAAATCGTGACATAATTGGGCCACTCAATACCAAACCTGTAAGCTATATGACCCCCTAAAGAATAGCCACTCACGATATTGTTAAATTTGATTTCATAATGATCAATTTGATTCAAATGGGAATCAAAATCTAGATAAGTGGGTAAAAAGTCCATAATGTTTTTCAAATCCAACACAGTACCATCAATGATGGATAAAATATCATTCCCATGAGTTTCATTACCTTCTTTCCAATCTAAATTTTTCGATCTATCTATGATTCTTGATCCATGATTCCTACAGTCAAAGGTTACAAATATCAACGGGACATCTTTGGTTTTGTTTGCATTATACCTTTCCACGATCTTATATCCAAAAGATTCGGTATTCTTACTACTCCCCTTTCTCCCATGAACTAAATATAATACATTAATTGGGATTCCAACCGTCTTATCAGTGTCATCACCAATATCGAAACTTTTCACATACTCATATGCTTTATCGGCGTTATAGATCTTGACAGTCACACCTCCTATTAGAATCTCTGTTTTGGTGAATAGGCTGCTATCAAAGGGATACGTAAGCATCGTTAAGACAATCTTTAGTCGACTTCCAGTCTATGTTTCAATGCTAAAGTCTTGTAACCAAACCCTGGGGACAAATTACGAAGAAAAATTTTCTGACAGCTTCTCGGTAGTGATAAGCTCGGATCGGTGATTACATAGATCCCGGGGTTTCTATAGCGTACGAGAGTATTGGGCCAGGAAATGACTGGTGATGAACAGAAAAGTGATCCATCAGAATGAATCTTTTTCACATCAGAGATGTACAACATAGAAATATATAATTACATCAGGAAATATGAATCGTCTTCCAATTGCAAATTTCACAGGTTCTGCTCGTCAACTCTCAACATTGTAAAGATTAAAGACCAGGCACAAGTACTAGCAATAGCACTAGCAATAGTACCAGTACTAGTAACCACTGGCACTGGGAATACACCTCTTTATCACCAGCACCCATCATTCTCGGCAGCTTCTAATGGAACCGATCTCACACTATGTAATTTGCATCCAATGTCCAAATGCGGAGTAGAAATAACGCCGATTCCATCAACAAAACAGTGTTAGTCCACTGAAAGCATTTCTTACAGTATCAATATGTTTAGAAGAGAGAAGAAGATAGTCGACGCCCACTACCCAAGGATGCAAGGATCCACACTATTGATGAAAGATAGGTTGAAGATCGTTTATAACAAGTTTTCACCTACAATTACCCCAGCCAACAAAGTTCGTATCAATTTGATATTCTCCCATGGCACAGGGATGAACAAGGATCTTTGGACTTATCATATCAAAAAGCTTTATGAGCATTCCCAGCGAGATCAAGGGTCGAATTGTTGGTATTTGGGTTCAATCATTGCTTTTGATTGTGCAAACCACGGGGATTCTGCAGTCCTTAACCAGTCCAAATTGGGATGGGCATATGGTTGGATTGATGGAGGTAAAGATATCATTAAGATTGTAAATCATGAAGCTTCGACCAATAATGATTTTATAAATGATATCCATAGTAAAAACATCTTGATTGGCCATTCATTAGGAGGTAATCAATGTTTAATGGCAGGGTTTTTGGACCCTCAACTATTCGATACCATCACTGTATTTGATCCAATCTTTTATATAGACGATAAAGAGATCGAGAAGTACTTGAAGAGTTCTAAAGTGATCAGCAATTACATAACAGATGAATTTAGCAGCTTGGATGAATTCAAACATTTTTATCGTAAGAAATCGTTCATTAGGAAGATGCATCCGGATATATTAGAAGAAATTATTAACCATGAGTACATTGAAACTTTTGATCCAATTTCCAATACAACCAAATACAAGTCTAAAGCAAGTAAGATCAGTCAATTGGCAGTCTACAGGTCAAATATAATGGCCTTGAAGAAATCCACTGCTATCATACCATTATTAGATCCCAAAATATGTTATATATGGGCCGAGAAATCTGCTTGGAATGGCAAAGAATCAAGTGAATATATTAGGAAAAATGTTAAAAACTTGATTGGATTTCATTGTGTTGAAGGTGCCTATCATTTATTGAATGGCGAATTACCTGATGAGTGCATTAAGCTAATTGAACAAGTAATTGCAAAAGTTGGAGATGCTGCAATTGAAGATGAACCTTATTACCCTGAGGTGATTTTCAAAGGTGATAGACTCAAGATTCTTCAAGATAGGGCCAAGCTTGTTGAACTGTTTAAGATCAATGAGTCTATAAAGTTCGAGAAGCCAAGGTTATAGTACTAAATAGATATAGGGCTTAATAAGACGGACCAACAGGAAGACTACGCAGATTAACCACACAACATATGAGCCGCGCACGAAAGCGTTCGCAAATTTTCACTGGCAGCTCTGGAGACCAAAAGGTATAACAAACATTACTCTCAAGTCGTAAGGAAACATCAATTCAAAGCAGATGAGTTATAGACTGAACAGGCGAGGGGGACAGAACGGCGGTGGCAATGGAGGCAATGGTGGTGGTGGCGGCGGTTCCAACACCACACCTTTGTCTAATTCTACCGTTCTTTATGTGGGCCTGTTACCATTTGAATGGAGTGAAAATGAAGTGCGGTCAGTGGTTGCAGGATCCGGCAATGTAGTTGATGTAAGAATGGGGTTTGATTACGCCGGGAAGAACAAAGGGTTTTGTTTTGTTGAATATCAATCGGCCCAAGACACTCAATACGCTTTAACTTTGTTGAATCAAGTTAAAATCATGATGGGACCTAACAAAACCAAGAAATTAAGGGTTGAACAATCTAAGGAAGGATTGAAATCTGCAGGGCCTTCTAAAACCAAGCATGTTTTACAATTGGATAGAAGTTTCCTTCCGGGAAATGTTCAATTACCTCCAGAAATGATGGGTAATGGTCCAGGCCAGGGCCTCCCCCAAAATCCTGGTATGTACCAGCAATCGCCAGCAGCTCAACAAATGCAGGGCCAATATATGAACCCAATGAATCAGATGAATCAGATGAACCAGATGAACCAGATGAACCCAATGAACCAGATGCCAAACAACGGTGGTTCGAGAAACTTGCCTCAACCCGCCACATTACCATTTATGGCCAACGATAAGATCAATCAGACATTAAGTCACATACCACCAGCGCAATTAATTGAATTAATCACCAACTTGAAGTCGATTTTAAACGGGCCAAACGCAAATAGAGCTTCTGATGTATTTCAATTATCTCCTTATTTGGCTACTTCTGCATCTCAAGCTTTACTCTTGATGGGATTTATAGATACCGAAGTGATCCAGGATTCAATGAAAAATCCACAGTTGGACTCAACACCCCAAATGCAACCTCCACAGCAGCAGCAATACCAACCACCTCAACAGCAATCATTTCCTTCATTCCAATCACCCCCAATGCATAATCAACACCAGCAACAAAATCATAATGGGTTGCCTAGCATTCCAAGCAGTTTGCCAAATGCACCAAATGCACCAAACCGTTCGAAATGGCCCTTTTTACCCATCCAAACTCAAAATAAACTTGCAGCCATGGCTCCAGAGCAAGCCGATTTGATTGCGCAAGTTTTAACTATACCGCCAGAGCAAATCCCTACATTGGAGCCAGATAAGCAGGCCATGGTGACCAACTTAAGAGCCCAATACTTATGATTTCGTATATAAGTAATAAACGTCTTACATTTTTGCCCTTGTTCTTCGTCTCTCCATCTTCTGATCGCAACCGATAATGAGAAGTCGGCTTGAAATCACCGAAAAAGTCAGTAGTCTTTGTGAACGCCAGAGTCTGTTGATAGATTGTGATTGTACAGCCGACCAAGCAAGATGGACCCGCCAAACTTCTTAGGGACCACCATGATCGATATAGATATCGATACCTCCAACAACCAGACGAATGATCTCCCTGGATGGTTGAGGGATGTTCTCGACAGAGCCTTTAATGCTAGTGGGATTAGAAATAAGAAGAAGGTTGCATCCGAAGAAGCGATTGGTTCACTAGAGGAATGTGATATAAATACTATAGAATCCAAAGAGTGTCCGATTTGCTATGATCCATACGAAATGAAAAAACCCTCTGACTCCAAAGAAGAGAAGAAACAACGGGTCAATAATGAAGAAGAAGATATACTGAGGAAGAATTCAATCAAACAGAACAAAGAAGAGTTCATTCAAGGTCTAAGATCTACGTATAACGTCCAACTACCATCTGACGTTGAATCTAGTCAGTTTAATGATCCTTCGTTTTTCTTTCCTGTTGATCAAGGTGCTATGAACTACTTAAGATTCCCTCAAAGAAATCTATCCACATTAGAGCAACCAGTTGAAGAAGATTATTTACCTGGGTATAATGACATAATAAAAGAAAGCCAGAATAGACAGAGCGAACAAGACTCGATGAAGAACTCGTATCATATTCCTGTCAAGATGCCAAATTGTGACCATATATTTGGTAAATCATGTATAGTTGAGTGGTTAAGGTCTAACGTTAGTTGTCCCTTATGTCGTAAAGAAGTTGAAGAATTGAAAGAAAAGGATCCCAAGGAGGTTAAATTAGAAAGATTAAGATCCAATATATCATCAAATTACAATGACCGTGAAGGTCTGTTGGATCATTTGATGAATCATTCAACTGATGTATTCAATCCCTTTAGAAGGCCCTTCAATCCTAATATCACCCCCTTGACCGATTCATATATGAATCAGATATTTGCAACTCCTTCTTACACATTACCTGGTAATCAAACTCCTGGAGTCGACGTGAGAGAGCCAAATTTGGTGTTGCCAGGTAGATTCCCAATACCTGATGTCAATGGTCTGTTCCCAATTGGAGGTACTTCAAGAGCCTTTAATTTGAGAGGAGATCGATCGAGAAACGTAAGAAGAAGAACCGATAATAATGGGCCAACTGTTTTTACCACGGCTCCTATTAGAAGTGGTAACCCTACAGCTACTCCCGCCACGACTGGCCGAACCGCTCCTGGCCGAACTGCTGCTGGCCCAGTCGCTCCTGGCCCAGCTAGCACCAATGATACCAGAAACAATATCGGCCGGAACAACGATATAGGCATGGACGACAGCGAAGAAGACACCAGCGATAACGACAGCATGAATAGCTCCACGTCTAACTCGAGTTCAGAATACCAAAGAGAAGCAAGAAGGTCATTAAGACATGGCTGGACACTGATTTTGTTTGGTCGAGGAGGAAGCGGAGGTCCTGAGAGGTCCAGAAGGGGTCCCAATAGTGGCAGATCACATCCGTATTCGAGACCAGGATCTGAAGAATAGCCCAGAACATCTCAAATAGTGTCCATTACATAAACTTCCAATTCCTCTGTTCTCTGGTTCCTCTGTGTCTGTGTCTCTGTTCCCTCTCGTCCCTCAGGGCCATCTCTCTGTTCCCACTGTTCCATCTCGGCCCCCCTGGCCCCCTGGCCCCTGCCCTCTCGCACCCTTTCTCGCCAAGTCTTCCGCCATTTCTCGCCAGCTTCCCCAAGTCCGGTGTGCGTGACTCAATCTGATTTTTGGTTTGGTGGGGAACGCAGAAAAAGTTGAGAAACATATACGGACTGGTAAGAATCTTTAACTAGGAGCCCGACAGGCAGAGCGGTAAAGAGACAGACGTGAAGGTAAAGGTTGAAGTGAAGGCAGAAGCAAAGGCAGGATCCAATAGGCAACGGGATAAAGCTAGAAGCAACGGAAGCGCCCAGGCGAAAGAAAAGATAGAGCTTAAAGTAGACGCAGAGGAAACTAACGGTATATATACTATGTCGGAAGTAGAACAAGTATCACCCACAAGCAATGGACCGCTTGATCATTTGGAACAAGAGAGGAAGAAGAAAAGAAGGAACATCGGCAACTTTCCTTGCCCGGATTGTGACAAGATCTTTACGAGAACAGATCATTTGGCTCGACATCATTTGAATCACCAACCTAAAGAGTTGTTTGAATGTGACTTTGTGCTAGATGTGATTGGTGGAGGGAAAAGGAAGTGTGGTAAAACATTTGTAAGGAAAGATTTAAAAGAAAGACATATGAAAAGGCATATGACTTCGACTCAGAACTCTAGAGTCAATTGGTCCAGTATTTCATCAGTTTCGTCGCATGAATCTTTTATAAAAGACTCTCCAGAGGAACTAAAGCCATTTGCAAGAAGTTCAAGCTCGATAGGGTCAAGTCAGATTCCACCTGACTTGGCTATAAATGTAAGCACCAAAAGTCTTCAACAGAATTCCAATGGCCACTCCAACGGCCACTCCAACGGCCACTCCAACGGCAATACCAATAATCTCACCAACAATGGTCTCATCAACGGCCACCCAACTAAGAATGGAAATGACCATATACATGATAATTCGTCTTCAACTGTAGTGGGAGTGGAGTCTCCACTACAAATATCAAACTTAATTCACGCCGCTGAATCAAGCGAAAGAATGTTTAGTAGACAAACCCCAAAAGAATATAACGTGGATCCAAGGCCCAGGTTTGAAGATTTCAAGCAAGGCTTCACCGGAGCTCAAAGTCAAAATGATATTTTATCTTGGTTATTCAATGATTCGTCACCACCTAAAAATATTGACATGTCACCCAGTAGTACTGTAATGAAAAATGAAAGTTCGATTGCAAACCTGCAAATGACAATGCAAAGCCCACCAATACCTAGTAGTTTGGCTGATTCTTCTCAACTTCATATGGATGTTGGAATGAGTTCTCAGGTGCCAATTGGTGGGCAATTTGGTAGTTATGAATTGGCAGATAGTAATGTTTTCCAAAGTGAAGGAAATCCACTAGATGAAGTATTGCTTCGAAATTATAATCAATTGGCTCAACAACAATTACAGAGATCAAATCAAAATAATTTACAAAACTTACCTCAACTGCAACAACAAATACTCGCTGATGATAAATTAACACCATTCAATTTCAGTTTACCATCAACAGTATCATTAACTTCTCCTACAAGTACCAATGAATCCAATGGCACTCCAAAGCTGATCAATGAGATTTTCAGTCCTGCAACCGCTCATGGTCAAAAGAAACTTCATGAATATGGTTCTAAATATAATGTTGTGCCAAATAAACATATTTACATTGATAAAAGCATCTTACATCAATTGTTCATTTCCTTACCTGCATTACAAAGAAACTTTGTTGAACTGATATTCAATGATAAGGTATTAATTGAGGATCGATTTTCATACTACTTATCAATCTACTGGTTAGTATTCCATCCTCAATTCAATTTTCTACATAAACCATCATTTAAAACTCAGGACAGTGAACCATTATTGTTGTTATCGATGATTTTGATTGGTTGTAACTATTCTACCCCCATTGATAATCCAGAAAATTTAAGCCTGCCAAGATCTAAAGCAGCTGAATATAAATTAGCATTGGCCATTGCAACACCATTAAGATTTGCCATTTTTCAAAATGAATCATTTAAATCGCCAGTCAAATTATGGATCTTACAAAGTCTTAATTTGTTAGAATGGAGTGAAAAAAATTTCCTTTCTAGAAGGATGCATGAAAGAGCCCATATTCATCATGCATCAACTGTACAACTAATGAGACGGTCACCAGTCCTAGGTGGTAATCCAACCATGAATAAAGCAGGGAGTGAAAATGAAGAAGAATCAGATAGTAATACAGAAAAGAAAAATGAAAATAACAAAGATGATTCTGAATTATTTACTAAATGGGTTGAGTCGGAATCAATGAAACGTATTACATTTATGACATTTTATGCTGATATCGCTGATTATGTAAAATTCCGTCATAATCCAGTGATTATATTCCATCAATTACAATTGATGAAATTACCTTGCGATGATGAATTATGGGAAGCTAGTGAAGTTAATGGATCGTTTTATAAGATTTTAAAGAAACAGAAAAAATTAAATAATATCAAGAATGCAACTACAATCAATTCAAATGAAAGTTTTTTGAATGTATTGAAAAGATTGTTAAAAAATACTCCAATTAATGAAAATGTACCAAAAATTTCATCATTTGTTAAAAAAATTTTGTATGGGGGGTTAATTTCTATTATGCATCAGATGCAACAGTTTGAATTACAAAATTCATCATCAGTTATTTCGCTACATACAAAAAGTTCGAATTTCCAAGCTTGGAAACAATTAATAACTGCTGCAATTGATAACTTCAGTAAATCTGTCAAGGAATCATGCACCCATATTGAATTAAATAAGGACTCCACCAGGTTTATTGAACACACTGTATCAAGCTGTAAATTTCCACTATATCATATCACTCAAATTGTTGCAATGCCAGATTTAAATACTTATGATATATCTATTTTTTGTGGATCACCAGCGAATCAAAATGTTGATATAAGTTTGAAAGATAGATTAACAGTAGAAAGAAAGTTACTGACTATTTGGGTGAAACATCATAACTATAAGTCAATAACTGATATAATAAACCTTAAAGGTATAATTCATTGTTATTTATTTTTATGGGAGACGTTATTGGATCCTAAAAGAGATATTTGGCAGCCTGATAAAGATTATTTTGATGCCATGTTTGGAATTAGTTTGGCAATGCAAACATTATGGAGTTATTGTTATTTAACCTCAGGTATTGAAAGTCCCAGATATAGTGAAATAGAAAGTGAAATAGCCCTGTTAAATTATGAAAAATTAGTTGATCTATGTGTTGAAACAGGGTATGAGTACTTGCTGAGAGTGAAACAAGAGTTTAAAACTAATTTAAGAAGACACAACTTGCATAATACGTATTCAATTGAAAATTTACATAATTTAGATTCCAAAATAACCCCCCATGAAATTGTTGTAAAATATTGTGAAATTCTAGGTAGTATAAGCAATAAACAAAATATTAGTGGATTATGCTTTTTAGTGGGAACAAAGTTGTATAATAGTCAATGGGAACCTGTGAGAGAAAATGGTAGATTGATTATAAACTGTGGATTTAGATCAATTGGTAAGAAAGAGGTGTTGTGTGCTGATTTATTTGATGTTGAACTACTCGATTAATAACTTTCAAAAAGGGGCCAAAGAGCCAAAGAGCCAAAGGCAAAAATAATATCTGTAATTATTGTGTATTATAATATCAAATATAACTGTAATAGTAAAAAATGCAAATGTAATAATTAAAACAACAAACGTAAACCACAACCACATAGTAAAGAAAATCTTCATTAAGTCATTAAACCAATAAAACTGCATTGACACAACCGTCTCTATCTGGTTCATTAGTGATTTGAGCGTATTTACCCCAAACAACCTTACCACCAGCAGTGACTAAACCCAATTCAGAAACGTTAACCTCAATAATAGTACCTTTGGTCAAAACACCTAATTGAGTGAACATTGGAGATTGGGGGTTTTTCTTAACAGCCAAGATCGGTAAGAAAACCGTCACCTTTAATTCAGGATGGGTGACATTGGCTTTCTTTTGTCTTAAGGCTGAAGGTCTAATGATTCTTTCCATTTTAACTGGTCTACGGGTGAATCCTTCACCAACAAAAGTATGTTTTGTTATCATTCTCTTCCAGGCTTTGTTATTCTTTTTACCAGTCTTGATGACCTTGAAAGTTTCTTCTTCTGAAATCCCTTTGACTTTTGGTAATGGAACTGAAAACTTATCGGCCTTTTCTAATCTTTTTTGCTTGATTGATGAACTTATAGCTTTAGCAGTATTATCGTTTTGACGGTCCAATAAATAAGTAGGCAAGGCTTCTCCGGAATCTTCAGCTGGGGTTGATGGTCCTTTTACCTTGGACTCTTGGTGAGCCTTAATCTTCTTCTTCATAGCAATCTTTTCATTATAACGCTTCTTGTTAAATTGTTTAGCCTTCCAACCTTTCAAGGTTTGCGCATCTTTAGCGATTCTATGGCCCTCTCTGGCTTCCTTCTTTCTCTTTCTTTCTTCATAATCCAATCTTCTCCCATGCTTCTTTATGTGCTGCTCAATATACTCGTTTTGAGGCATCGTAATCCAGTATCTTCGGTTTGGTTTGGTTTCTAACGACTATCAGAATATAATTTTTTCAAAATTTTTTTTCTGGCGATGAGGCCAAAGTTAGTCGCATCGCTGATGAAAAACTTGATTTAAGCAGCAGTTTAAGCATACAAAGGCATAGAGATTGGGGCATAACAGAGAGTGAAGAGAACAAGATGGGACAGATAGACGATATACTCAAAGGGATGGTGCAGTCGCTCGAAAGCACTGAAGAAGGTGTCAAGAAATTGGTGGAACAACAGAAACACAAAGGAGAAACGTACCCCGAGCTCATCAAGCAGTTGCTAGAAGAGGACCAAAACCAGCTTGAAGAAGTATCATTGTTGGATTTGAAGAACAACTCGATGGTGTCGTACTTGAGCAGCTTGGTGATGATCATTTTATCACATATAGAGCGAATCAAGCAAGAAGCAACCGGCGATGTTGAAGATATTAAAGGGAAAGCGGTTGAGAATAGTATTATCCAAAGAATAACATTAGAAAGAGGGATTAAACCACTTGAAAAGAAGTTGAATTACCAATTAGAGAAGATGATTAGGAGCTATAATACCATGGAGGCTGATTTTGCTAAGGATAAAGTACAACACCCTTCAAATGACGGAAATGACAGTGACATTGAAGAAGAAGACGAATTATCCTACAGACCTGACGCAGCCTCATTAATGAAGACATCATTGAAGAACAAAACCAATGATAAGCCAAGTGGCCAAGATACTTATAAACCACCAAAGATCTCCGCCATGCCACCACCAACCCACGCCGAGGCATCCAACAAACCAAGCAAGAAATTACAAAGTATGGAAGAATATCTTCGAGAAAATAGTGATTTGCCAATGGAAGAGAAGTCTATTGGGGTAAATATCGTCAACCACGGTAGAGGTGGTGTTAAAACAAACAAAGACAGACAAAAGGAGTCCGAAGTGCAAAACTATGAAGAAGAAAACTTCATAAGATTACCTACCACCATGACAAAGAAGGATAAGTACCAAAAACGTAAAGATTTAAACAATACTTTTGCTGGTGAAGATTGGTCCATGTTTAACAATTCAAGAACCTTGAACGAAACAAGCAGGAAGAGAAAATCCAATAATGTATGGGATAAGGTGAAAAGGTCCAGAAATTGATATAATACGGTGAAAAGGTCTAGATGATATAAAGCAAGGTCTGGAAATGATCTAAGTGAAATATGTATTTTTAAAGTATATATATAATAGCACATAACATTACAACTCTGAGGTAAATGAACTCTATATGTAATAAAATCCATTTATATGTGTTTTATGAAGTCAAAATATCAAACTAGAACTAAACAACAAGGACTTTAAAGTGTCAATATTGTCTAAAATAAAATAAAAGGCAAGCTTTGGGGCAATATATGGATATATATCAGTCATGATTGAAAATGTTAGTTGTTAGCAGAAGCTATCAACGATAATAGTTGACATTTTGGTTTGAATCATGAATAAAATCATTAAATGGGGCATTAGAAAAAATTTGGGGAATCTTCAAATAGTTTTGATTGTTCATCAAATTCAAGTTGTTGTTATTCAAATTGCTGGTCATATTCAAGTTCATTTGATTAAAAGTTGGATTGGCTTGATTGGTAGCAGTATTAAAAGTACCATTGGAATTTGAATTTGTGTTTGGAGTCAAATTCAAGTTCAAATTGGGGTTTGGACTTGGATTACCGCTTGTACTAACCAGATTCAAATTCAAATTATTCAAATTATTGGACAAATGACTATTGTCAAATATATAGTTTGAGTTCAATTGATTAGTTGGCAATTGAAAAGAATTTGATCTTGAATGTGGTTGGCTTTGATGAATATGAGGAAATGAATTAGACCTTGAATTTAAATGACCATTTGAGTAACCATTATTATTTGAAGTGGGGGTTAAATTCATAGTAGGGACATTATTAACATTAGGTGAAGTACCATATTCGTTAGTACTCGATGCAAAATTGGAAATATTATTATTAGTAGTGACAGCGTTATTATTGACATTAGTAGATCCCGAAGTAGTATAATTGATTCCCATCCCATTCCCAGCACCATTAAGCATATTACTCATATTATTAGAATTGAAATTTGCATTTGATGAAGGAATTGGAGTACTACTTTGGGATGAATTATTGGATGATGAAGTGTTATTTAAAACTAAATTAACCTTCAGATGAATTCTTTTACCAAATGAACTGATGATTTTACAATTTGAAAAAAAGCTCTTGATGATTTCAAACTTGATTAATTCATTATTTGAAGGAATTGGATTAATTAACAAATATAAATGTTTGGGATTCAAAGTATTATAATTGATATTAGTATTGATTAAATTATCAATCAAAGTTTGAATCACATAATTACCAAATGGATCATTAATCAATTTGTTTAAGTTATTTGGATTTGATAATATTTGATACACTAATTCGAATTTCAAATTAACAAAATTGCTATTGATTTCATTATTAGTAAATTCATTATTATAACAGTTTTTAATAAATTTTTCAATAACATTTGAAGAAAACTTTAGATTACAATAGTTAAGCAAGTTAAATTTCACTAAATTAAGGTAAAATTTATAATGAATCTGATAATTATTGATGGAAATAAGATATTGTAAAACATAATTACCAAATTGATCATTAATTAACTTGTTAAAATTATAATCATTCAAAATCTCATTGATAAATTGGTTCAATTGGTAATTTGTAACATGATTAAGACATTTTTGTAAAACACAACATCCATGCTTATGAGTGGCAACTGTAATCAAATCACTTAAAATCGAATCATAAATAAATTGACATTGTAAAGGTTTAAATTTGTTTAATATCTTTTGAATCACATGATTACCGTTTAAATCTTTAATTAATTCTATAATGAAAGGTTTTAAACCATTAATCAATAAGTTCAATTGATATTGGCTATTCAAGTTTAAATTTTCGATAATTTTCTGTAAAGCTCTAGTACCATGTTGATTAATTGAAATTTGAAATAAGTTTGACTGTAAGACTTCTAAAATCAAATTCAAATTCTCATTTGAACAATATTTGATTAATTTCTGAATCAAATAATTACCAAATGGATCAATAATCAACTCATATAAATTAAGATGAATTTCGTTGAATATGATTTCGAAATTCGAGTATCTAACTGAATAATTCAAAATTAAGTTTTCATCGATTTTCTTTTGCAAGAATCTGCAACCATATTGATCTTTTGATAATTTTAAAATCTCCAGTTTCAATTGAGATAATGGAATTTTATTGACAGACAATAAGTATTCTTTGTCGATTTCACTACCAGGAGGTGGAATATTACCATCACCAAGATTAGCACCATGATTAGCACCATGATTTGAAGGACCATGATTGTTTGCACCACTTGATGGAGGAGTGATCGGCTCAATTATGGAATTACCAGAATTCATGGAATTCATGGAATTAATTGATAACTGAGGTTGGTGATGATAACTCTTAACATTCAAGTTGGTGTTATCATCATTTTGATTAGCTTTAGATGAATCATAGATAAATCCACTGTTTAATTGAATTTGATCCATGTTTCAATCCATTACCTATTTCAACAGGGGAATCTTTTTGGATGTTTTATACTTTGTTAGCAGTTGGCTCTTCCTTTCACTGGCTTGTCTACTCCACTAGCTTGTTTGGTAGCTTGTTTGGTAGCTTGTTCGGTAGCTTGCTTGGGTAGCTTGGCTATTTATTATTTGGGGGTGGGTGTAGTTCTATGCAGTAACCAATAAAATTGGGGATGGGTGTGAAAACTGCAACGGTGTTGATAAAGCTGTAGTAGTTCTTACCTGCTTTATAGTTTGGTATATGTGTATATATATCAAACAATAGTAAACTGGGGCCTAATTATAATGAAAGAACAACTACCAAATTTTTTGGAAATTTATTGGATTAGAAACTTTATAAATACCATCGTCAAATTAAGAAAGGTTTTGAAAAACATTTGAATGGTATAAACTCGTGTAAAGGTGTAAATGCAAAATTTTTTAAAAAAATCGAAACCTGAAAAATTTAAGATTGTGGAAGGAAATCTAGATTTCTAGGTCGTGGATGTCGGGGTTGGGAGGATTTGATTTAACCAATTTAAGGGCTATTGATAAAGGCAAAGGGCCAAAATGTCTCTGGGCTTGGAGTGATTTCATATTCAGATTTAAGTCAAATGGCCAAAGCAGACAATAAGGATTGAAAAATAGCGTAATTATTGGAAACTTTCATAACGGGCGCCCCTCCCAATCGGTGTCATACGCTAGCTTCTAACTGTATTGACGGTGAAACACCTTGAACACCTTGGGCATAGTCAATGGACTAGTCAGCCGATCCATAGTAGTTAAGGGACTGAAATTCTTAATTGTGATAAAGCTTAAACCGATTGCACGGGGATTTCTTTTTCGATTTTCTTTTGTCTTACACCTTTTTCTTAGTTATACCCTTTTTCCCTTCTCCATCACTTAGATACTTCATAGTTTATTTGGGTTTACTCAGTGTGCGACCATGTATAACCATACCCTTTGGTTTGCTTTGCCTATTTTTAATTTTTTAGTGATATGAACACTACTCCTTGTACCTATTCCTTACCTAATAGTGTGAGTTAAGGCAGAGCAAATGGAAAAAAAGGAGGTGATATAGATATAATCCTGATTTGAAGACTTTCTCCCAAACCTTTTTTCTTCCTATTCTCAAGAACTCTGTGTTTTGTGGATTACCTGAAGTTCCTGTAGTTCCTATGAATTGTCAAATGTCTCATGTAATCTCTTGTCCCTGTTGATAAAACTACAATTCCTTGGGCTCGTATAAACATTGCCATTCAAGTTGGAGACTTTTTTATATAATCGTATGAAACCAACAAAATGTCATTTGGTCTCTGACACTGGGATATTCCATTAATTTATTTTTTTCACCTGTTATATTTGCTATGCCTTATTCTTCGATACTTTAACTTTATTACCTAACTTGTTTTTAATTAAAAGTTGTATTTGAACAGTTTGAATTGTTACGCCAATTTTTGCTACAGCGCAAAAAGGATTTCCAAATATAAACCTTTGTAAATTTGGAGTTTAAGTTTTTGCACAAAGAACTTATAGGAGACAGATGGTTAGATCTTTTTTTCCCTATCCAATCTACCATATTCTATATAAAGGTTCTTTATTACCTAATGTTGTCTTTGTAAACCTTTATACCATTTCAACATTGCAAATATTCGGTCTCAGTTTTGTTGCTTAAATTGAAATTGCAACCATTTTTATTTTTTGCATTAGAGTTAATTTCAATTCTCTAATCCATATAAACGTTTCAAACTTGGTTAGTTTCATATCCTTTCTCCTTTTAACCTTCCCATTCTCTTATATGCTTTCTAATGCATCATCTAATTGTAATGTCCTAAGTTTTTACCCTTTTTTGTAATGCGTATAATGTCTAGTTGTCTAAGGTCTCTCTTAGCTCTCCGTCTTTCTTTTTTGGTGTAATTTGATTTTCCACTATTCCCTTGTTTTGCCCATTTCTTTTTAACCCGATCTTTCCAAATGACTGTCTAAAATCTTACAATAAGACGGAAGACACACAAAATACCGAGCCATCAGACTCTGAAAAAATATTTTATAAAGGCTTCATAAGATGTGTCTCTGCTTAACAGGAAAATCCATTGATTTTCAGGATCATGCCTTTTATTGTATTAAAGATTGGCACCTAAAACAAAATGGGTTTAATGCTTGTATTGTGATAATTTCAATTGGATTTCTAATCTAATTAAAACCCTAAAAAGAAAGTACCAGCCTGTATAACGTAAAATGTTTTGGGTAATAAATTAACTGTTGAAAATGTAATGCAAAATCTATAATACAAAGGGTGCCATAGTGAAAAATTCAATAGTTGAGAATGAGGTTATTGTAGGAACTCCTTTTTCTTTTGTTTTGCAAAACAGTTGCAATGGTAACTACTTCTCAACGGTTTCATAACTTGTTTACAATTGGGGACAAATTTCCACATATATAAGTTTCGTCACAATTCAACAAAGGTTCACTTCAGAATTTGTCTATTGAATTTTTTGCTGATTCTTTTTGGTAAATTCAGGTTTCTTGATTTCATTTCTTTCTGTCAATTGTGTACCGTTTAGATTCAACGAATTGGTTTAAGATTTCATAAAAGAATTGATTTTCACCACTGAATATCTGATTCAATCTCAATTGGATTAGATTTTTCAAATCAGATTGATATTTGGTTCTTTTGATTCGATCTTCTTGAGATGTATTGTCTTTGATATAAAAAAATGGTGGAGTGTCAGCATTTTCGAATTTCCTTGTGAAGTCATTTATTGTCCAATTTGACCTTGTTATTGGATTATAAGTTAGATTGATTTTGAAGTTGGGGTTTCGATAAAACTTATATTCATAATATCCACTTAACCAATGTCTTTGATATAGGGCGGTTTTACCCTTCAAGGTTAGATCGATTTGATCGGGGTCTACATCATATTCATTTATTTTCTGGGTTTGTTTAAATTGTTGAATGGGTGGTTCTAGTTGTTTTGCAACTGGGTCCAATTTTGGTTGTCTCTTTTGACTGGGGAATACTTGACTAGATATTTGAGATGACCCTACAAACTCGGATTCGCTTGAATATTGGGTTGGGATGAGGTTGGGGTTATCGTACTTGACAGGCGAGCTTGGGTCCCTTAGGTCTGAGGTGAGCCTCTGTAATGAGCCCGCTCCTATGCCTGCTTGACCTTGTGTTACATTCTCTGCTTGGTCTTGCTCAGCTTCGTCTTGATCTGCTTTGTCTTGGTATTCTTGATCTACTTCATCTTGATCTTGATCTGCTTGGGCTGGGTCTTCGCCTTCTCCTTGACCATGGCTCTGACTGGACCGCCTTCTCTTGCTTCGTGCCTCTTGACCACGGTCCTGATCCTGGCCTCTCTCGTATCTCTTCAACTTTGCACCTAGCTTATCGATCTGATCTTGGTACTTTTTGGCGTGCTGTTTATACTGCACCTTGAACGATCTCTTCATCGACTCAATTTGCTTGGAATACTCAGTTTGTAGCTCTTGTTTGTCCACCTTCAACCTCTCATTCTCCTCCACCAACTTCCCGATCTCCACCCCCAAGTCTTTGTACTTCTTCTGAATCATTGGTTTAGCCGCCAGCTTAAATGCAAAAAATCCCAAAAGTAAATAAATGCGAACCAAAACAGTGAAGAAAAACTCATCAAAAGGAACGTTGAAGAGACGAACAGTTGAATCGTTGAATCAAGGTTGAAGGCGGTCGAACGTAGGCGTAGAAACAAGAGGAAAAGCATATAGTAGAGCAAGGAAAATGTTTGGCGGTTCTTTTGGCGGGTCAACTGGTAATGTGGGCACCGCAACCAATGCTGGCGGCTCTATGTTTGGTAGTTCATTGAATAAGCCATCTGGAGGAGGATTGTTTGGTGGTAGCACAGCAAGCCCGGCGGCTGGAGGTAGCAATGGCGGAGGTGGGTTATTCGGAGGTAACACTCAGAATGCCGGCCAGTCTGGTGGGTTATTTGGTAATACAGGTGGTCAATCTGGCCAGTCTGGCCAATCTGGTGGTCTATTTGGATCAAGCAATACAAATGCTAACACTGGTGGCCAGTCTGGTGGATTATTTGGAAGTAATAATACCACTAATGCCAGCGGTGGGTTGTTTGGAAGCAAGCCTTCGGCTCCTGCAGCCCCTGCCGCTCCTCCAGCCCCTACAGGAGGGTTGTTTGGATCCACCAATACTGCCAATACAAATACGAGTGGCGGGGGACTTTTTGGAAATAATACTTCAGGCACTGGAATGTTTGGTAATAAGCCTGCAAGCGGTGGATTATTTGGTAATACCAATACCAGTACCAATACCAATACCGGTGGGGGCTTATTCGGATCCAACAATACAAATTCTAATAGTAATACTACTTCTAATACTGGTGGTGGATTATTTGGGAACAATACGAATTCTAACACTAATTCTGGTGGATTATTTGGTAACAATACGACTTCTAACACCAATTCTGGTGGATTATTTGGGAATAATACCAATAATAATACTAATTCTGGTGGATTATTTGGGAACAATACCAATTCTAACACTAACACCAACTCTGGTGGTTTATTTGGGAATAATTCTAGCAACACCCAGTCTGGTGGCTTATTTGGTAGCAACAACACCAATAGTATGTACAATAACAACCAATCAAATACAGCACAGAATCAAAATAATCAGAATTCAATATTTAATTCAAACAATCAACTCCAACTCAATTCTATGACAAGAGTTGGGGACTTACCTGAACCAATTAAAAGAGAATTACAAGAGTTTGACAAATATATTAATCAACAGCATCTAATAGCGACCAATTTACAAAATAACTTAAAACAACATGATGAATTGATTAAAACATTACCTAAAGATATTAATTACTTATATATTAAATTAAAATCAACCAAACAAGCATTGAAATTTGATTCAAATCATTTAAATAATTTAAAGGAATTAAATAATGAACTAACTGAAGATATCAATAAAATGTTACAATTAATACTACAATTATCCATACCAGGTACGAAATTATCATCATCATTCCAATTGAATGACTTTTTCATCAAGAAAATTAAACATTACCATTCAATAATTCAAAGTTATGAAAACTTAACAAAAGAATTTAATGAAATCTTACAAAATTTAGAAATTCAAATCGATCAAGGCTTTGGCAACTTTTTTAATGTATTGGAAATCATCAAAACTCAATTTAACTTGTTCATGGAATTGTGTGATAATTTAGCTCAATTACATAATAGATTAAGCAAAATCGACAAATAATGTCAAGTGTTCAGCAAAAATACATCATAGCTATTCCTCATCTGTACATTCATTAGTATAGGTAGACATATAATAAAGACAACACACGACTCCAAGTTGACAAGATGGTGATAGTGTCTCTTTACCATCAAGCATCTTTACCGTAAAGCACCGCATCAATCTTTCCCAACCATCTCTTCCAGTCCATACCTCTTACTGCATCGCTCTCATCGCGATCAAAATTCTTGACAACACAATGAAAGATTTATCGAAATACTTAGATAAAGGGAAGGTCAAGAAACCAAAGAAGAAGTCGTCCAATGTGATAGTGGAAGACTCCAGCGTGATAGAGATGGTTCAACCATACGTGCCTGAAGTTCTAAAACCGAGTCAACACGATGCAATCGGAACGAAATCGATGGCTAAAGGCTCAGCCAAAGATGCAAAAGACGGGGCAGTTCCTGAGCAACAAACAGTGTATAGAGACTTGGCAGGTAGAGTGGTAGACATAAGCACTGTTAAGTCCAAACCAAAGGATACAATAATACTAAACGAGCCAGAAACCAAGGACGAAGTGAAATCATTCACCATAAATAAATCAGACAAAGAGTATAATGAAATGTTAAAGTCCAAGACGTCAGTGGAAGATCCCATGAGGGTCAAACAAGTAACTGGCCGGCTATCATATACAAAGGGAATCAACGTGCCCAACAGATTCAACTTAAAAGCGGGGGTGATGTGGGACGGTATCGATAGGTCCAATGGATTTGAGCTGCTAATAATGAAGAGAAGAACTGAAGCTAAAGCTATGAGAAAAGTTGACGTTGACGACTATGAAATGGATTTCGACTAGCAATATTCTCCTGTAAACTATAATGAAACAAGCATAAGTAACCTCCTCTTTGTAGTGCCTCTGTTCTCCACCTCATTGGTTAGTAGGTCGAGCCTCTGCCCACTCGCTGGCCACCGCCAATACCCCGTACTCGCGTAGATGCTCTCAAAAAAAGTCAGCTTACGCTAACAACATTCCTAGACATCATGGATATCCCAGGGTATTACTTTGACGAACAGAAGAAACGATACTTCAAGATCACTAATGGGACAATAAACTCGACCTACCACAATAATGAAGTCCAAAAAGTGGAAAGGCAAAAGAAAATTAGGAAAGCTCAAGAAGATTTAGATCAATCTAGGAGTTTGATTAATCGTAATCAACTGCTTAAATTCAAGTTGCTTTATTTGAATTGTTCATTAACAAATATCCAATTAGGGTTAACCAGAACAAATCATACCTTGATTGAATATGAGCGATTGAAGAGTATGAAGCTAAAAAATTGGGTATATTACGGTGGATTAGAATGTGGGATATGGGATAAAATAATCATCAATAACCAAATGTATGTCATAATATCGAATCATTATCGCCATTTCAAGCTTTTGGATGTTAATAAAGTGTTGACTGATCAGACCAAGACGATTGATGAAAATCAAGTTATATTCACATTGACTGACAACTTAAGAATCAATGAACTAATCAATCGAATGAATTTACTACCATATACATATATGACATTTTGTAGTAATGATAACTTGATATTTTACAATGTTGTTAGCGAAAGTGATTTAGATAATCCACAAATATATCAAAATTTCATCAAATTAAGCATAATTGAAGAGAATAAGAATATCAGTGGCGGTGGACCCAATAATGAAGGAATAATCGGTGGACAAAATAATCAATTTATAACCATTGACAAGAATTTAATATTGTTTAAATTCATCAATAATTTGCCAAATGGAGAAATTAAGAAAGATTTGATTCACTTATTTGGTATGAATGTAATTCAAGTCAATGAAAATGAGTACCATTATAAAGCAAACAATTTAAAGAACTCAAAACGGTGCTTTATAACATTTTCAAAGATTTTAGATGATTATTTAATATTGGGGACAAATTCCGGTGAAGTTTACTTGATAAAGTATAGATTTTCCAGTTTAAGTGCTAATAATGGAACAAAGGAATTGGAATTTTATCAAGATGTTGTAAAATTTAAGTTTGATACTTATTCTATTGATAAAATCACAAAGATTACTAAATTTGAAGATTATTTGTTCATAACAAGTTTCAAAAAATTGATAGTATTAAACATTAAAACCAATGAAAAATTCAATTACTCAATTGAAGAGTTAATCAAGAATTTCCAAGTATTCAAAGTGTTAAATCATTTTAAAATTGTTATAATCAACTATAAACAGATTTTAATTTTAACATTTTCGATATTTGACAAGAAGTTTGAAGTTTTAAGCACATTCAATATAATTAACGATAATATACTAAATTTGTATTCATTAATAACCATCAAAAACAATTTAGTTTTCAATCAGTCCAATAATTCATTGTTGATTATCAACTTAAACAATATGAATTCAAAATTAGTCGAATTGAACAACTTGAATCAGAAAATCAGTGGTATAATCAGGTTGAATGAAAACTACTTATTAATTTCATTTATCAATTCTGACAGTACCACTTACTTCAATTTTTATCAAATATGACCTACTGAACACCGCTAAGTATCCAAAAATTATGACATGAATGCAATGCACATACAACTAGTACACAACCGCAGGACTGGTCCAAAAGTATCGGTAACAATTCGGCGAAATCCTGCAACTAAAATAATATAGGGTTAAATATAGTAACAACTCTAATTTACTCCATGTCTCCTATTTCTACACCATCAAAACCAACTTAAAATCCCCGTCAATGTTTCATCAATTCCAATACGCCAACTGCAACCCAAAACTTCTAATTATATCTTTGTGTCCTGTTATTACGGGTGCTGAGCCATTAACACGATTCTGATCCGCGACACAGCCAACGGCAACCCTGGAAGCAGCAGCCAAGCCCTCGCGCTCGCGGACAGCGTGGCATGAAAGGCCCCGCCATCATCGCACTGCCAGACCGTCGCAATGCCAGAACGTCGCACCATACCATCAAACCTCAGTCAGATTTACCGTGTCGCCATACACGATTTACCAAGGCAATGCTCTGTTAGGCATTGCCCTTTTATACCATAGTGGTTGGCGTTGTTTTTGACTATCCACGAACAGTGTCTATTCTTATTTAGTGTTCCTGTGTTTCCTACATTGACTTCATACAAAACGAAACTCGGCCCACCGCTAAGCATCTGCGATTGCCCAGTCGGTGTTTAGGGTTTTGGAGATATTCCGGAAAGACGGCGTGACCCGAAAAGGGAAACTCGTAAAACGGTTGCAAATTGATATTTTTCACGCAGAAGTGCGTCGAAGTAAATAGCCTTCAGGTGCCAGTTATAAGGTCAGTTATAAGGCCAGCTATAATATAATTTCAATATTTCTAGGTAAGGACTAATAATAATACATATCTATTGGATTATATAAAAAAAAAAACTATAAAAATTGGAACGTTAGTTGTAACAAAGTGCAGCATCCATGATATATGGAGAAGGGGGTGGAGAAATTACTTTCCAATGAAGTTCAAGTAACTTTGGTAGTTGAAATTACCGAATTTATAATCGATATCTAACAAAATCTTAATGGCATCTTGACTTTTATAAACATAATCAGTAGGCAACTTGATTAATTCATTATTATAGTCTTCATTATTTTCATTGATTAAGCCATTTTGTTTTAATAAATTTCCTTGGTTTAAGTACATGATACGACCAGTTTGATTATTATAAACTTGATCATTGCTTAAACTATAAACACCAGGGTATCCAGTAATAGTTTTGAAATTGGAAGACTTGGTATTTGGAGGATTTAATGGGAATAACTTTTGTAATAATTCGTAAGATGCTAAAGTGAATCCAAATTGAGGTGAAGATCTGAAAACTCTGGCCAATGAACCTTTGAAAAATGCAGTTATTCCTTCATGTTTCATAATAGTTCCAAAAGCTTGAACTATACCAGTATATTTAATATCGGTTGATTTTCTTTCCATTTGTAATCTAGTTTTAATAACATCAGCTGGAGTAGTGAAAAAGGCAGCTGGAGCACCTGCTAATGCACCACTGACTAATAATTCCAAAGTATTTAAATTATGTTTTTTATTAACATCTTCAGGGTCATAATTAAATAAATGTTTTTTAATATTGGCATAAGTTGGAAAATAAATAGCTGAAAATGGAACATCTCTTAATAAACATGCACTTGCACCCTTATATAAACCTTTAATACCTAATTGTTTAATGATTTGTCCAGCAGTTAATTGTTTATGAGGAATTTCACCAGGTTTTAAGATTTTATTTTTATTACCACCTTGCATTTGTAATCTTATCTTAACGATTTCTAAAGGATTAGTAAAGATAACTTGACAAGCACCAGCTGATGAACCTGCTAAGATTTCCCAACCCATAGTGATTTTACCTTTATCATTAGTACCAATACCACGAACTAAATCATTCACAGTCAATTTAATGGCTTTTTCAGGTGCAACCCCTACTAATTGGGCGGCTATCCCACTATATAAACCTTTAAAACCTTCATTTTTGATGATTTTTTTGAAACAATCAAATGAATTATCATATAAAGATTTATGTTTTTGAGCTTGCATTCTTGTTTTAACCAAATCAATTGGATATACAACGGTTGCACCAATACAACCAGCAATTGAACCCAAAAAGAATGAATACAACGAATCAAAGATAGGCCATAAAGAAAAATTATCTTTTTGTAAAGGAATTGAAGCCGGATGTTCAAAAATTGAATATAAAGTTTTGATATTATTATTATAATTTGGATTCAAGAAGTTGATTAAATCTTTTCTTGAAACTGTTTCTTCATGTTGATTAATTAAATAAAATAATAAATTTAATTCATTAATTGACACAGGCTTGAAATTAGAAGATTTCAATAAAGGATCCTTCATATGATTGTATAAATCCCATTTATTGATCAAAATATCGTTTTTTTCCGTTGAAGAATTAGCAGGAGTATTAGCAATAACTTCATTGATCAAATCGATCTTACTAAAACAATTATAAATGAATAAAACATCACTAAAAGTGAATTTATCCTTTTGAAAGAAATCCGGTAAATTTTTCAAGTTCAATTTCAAGTTTGAGGATAATTTATGGTTTAAGTTTTGGTTCAATAAGGAAATCAAATCTTGACTTGTAATCAAACCGTTTTTGACCATCATATCAAAAGAACCAATCAATTTGGTCAAAGGCAAATTGTTAATCAAAGTAATGAAATCATTATAATTAATGGTACCACTTGGTTCAAAAAACTTGTTAAAATAAGACCAATTGATCTTAAACTTTTTCTGTTGATAAGTGGGGTCAATTGCATGATTCAACTTATTTAACATGTCAAGACAGTCATTATAATGGATTGAATTTGAGTTTTTCGAGTCTTGGGATAATAACTTGAATATCAACTTAAATTCACCATCAGTTTGGTTTAAAGTATCAACAAACTCCAAAAAATTCGATTCAGAAACATAACCTTTCTTCTCTTTATCAGCCAACAAGTACAAAATGGAGTACGATTGTTTGGGGATATCCGAAGGGAATGGTGATAAAATGGTTGTGAATTGAGGTAAAGACAATGACTTTTCACCAGTGGATAAATCTTTGGAAGCAAATTGATTGAAAAGCTCTTTGGCCTTTATATCAGACATGTTGGGATTCTGCAAATTTTAAATAATACAACAACGGGAACTACAAACAAAAAGGCTACCACGCTAAGTCCAAGGCTAACACGCTAAGGTCTTGTGAAATGGTTCAAAGGATCTGACTCCAGACGAAAAAAAGCGTATTCTATGACTTTGTAACACTCTTACAACAGACGGGGCACCAACGTATTACCAATCTATAACCGATCTATGACCAATCTATAACTGTACAGATAAAAGAACTGGACAACAAAAACAAATAGAAAAAAATCGTTTTTGGTTTTCAAAATTTGGGGGAATAATGGATTTATTTATATTTTCATTTTAATCCAATGAAATCCAAGCAAGACATTTTTATTCGAGGTTGGTTTGGAAGTTTTTCGTTAGGTTTCTTTTTCTGGCCAGGCCTGGCCAGTGGCACGGTGGTGGCACGGCAGGCCCTGGGCAGGCGGGCGTGTCATGAGAGGGCAGAGGCTTCGACAGGTGACTACACCATGGTAATACCCAATACATCCCAAGAACCATCACAAGAACCATCACAAGAGACGTTGAGTGAAATTTCACAAGTTAAAGTAGCCCCCATTCATCCGAGACAATTTCTCTTGTGACTAATGAATCACTCCCGCGACCTGGCTCCCCAGACGCATCTGGTGGGGCCATGTCGCCAGTGGCACCAGGTCGCCAGTGGCACCTGGCGGCCTGGTTGTTGCCTCGTAGTGTGGCCTGGCCTGCTGCTCAGCGCTCAGTTGCTCTTCTCCAGATTCTGGTGAGCGTGCGACACGGGAGTCATTGCCAGACGTGTAGCTAGATTTCTATTCTTTCAGGCTCTGGGTCTTTGGCCATAGCACCCTAGTGCCTTACCCATAACACCCTGCCCTGGCACCTAGAAGACATGCCACTCTTTCCAGCTTCACCCACAAGCCACAAGCCTGGCGTCCAGCGTCATTGAATCAATGGAAACAAAACCTTTTTGAGGGGTAATCGGTAAATTTAGGAATTTGCAAATGTCTCTATTTACCTTTAAGCTGCTGGACTTACTGTACTTGGTATTCGGTGTCTATTCAGTATGTCTTGGTTTCGGGTTAGGGCTCCATGGTGTGTACACCACGTCAACATCACTGTTAAGGCACCTCACTGTCAAGGCACCTCACTGTCAAGGCACCTCACTGTCAAGAAACGTAGGAATACTATTCCAGTTGCTGAGACTGTATGTCAGACGGTGAAATTCACTTTTTGATGCAGACATTAAACATTGGCTAGATATTGGATGAGATGCTAGACATTAGATCTTGGATCCGATATTTGGCTAGATCTTGGATTGGATGTTAGAGATTATATATTAGGTATTCGACATTGGGCGTTAGCCATTGGATTGCATGTTAGACATTAGATTGGATGTTAGTGTTGAATGGATTTATTACTGTTCAACGGCTTTTTGTCGTGTGACACTAGATCCGACACCCTCCCGACATCGAAAGCCCACACGGTACGCACACTAATCAGACTACTCGATGAGAAAAAATTGGCTAACTATTGGAACTATTGGTTTCCAGTACTATATTACAGTGACAGAATGGCCAGCGGAGCACCAGGTGGGAACTTCAGGACATGGACCCCTACTCCTCCCGAAAGAGGATCATTCCCATTAGACCACTATGGAGAATGCACCGAGCAAATGCAGCAGTATCTCAAGTGCTTGAAGATTACCAGCAATCAAAATAGCCCAAATTGCCGAATATTGGCAAAGGGATACTTGAAATGTAGAATGGATAACCAATTGATGGAACAAAGCGACTGGGACTCCTTAGGGTTGGTCAACCTACCTGATAAACAAGGTGCTAAGAATATACCACCGCCTACTGGTACTACTGATTCTACTTGAGGCAACGAGATCTAACAAAGATAACAGTGTGTAAATACTATATATATGATACATGTAAATATACAAAAGAAAGATTAAGCTCCATTACTCTTACTATCACCTCTACCACGACCTCTGCCACGGCCTCTGCCATCGCCTCTGCCTCTGCCGTCACCTCTACCTCTACCGTTACCTCTACCTCTACCATTGCCTCTGTTGGATGGTTTTCTAGACTGTCCATCATCTTGTCCTTGGGGTTGGCCATTAGATGGTTGGTTGAATTGTGGCGGGATTGGGATACCTGGAACAATAGGGATTCCTTGTGGATTCGGGTAGCTGGAATGAGGAGGAACGATTCCTTCACTCATAATGTTATTATAAATTTGACCATAAATTTGCTTAATTGCATTTGAATTCGAATCTCCATCAGTTTTTAAATCAGAAGGTTTAACTTTAGAATTAATCAAATTCAATAATTCATTTTTATGAGTACTTGATAAATTAGCCGATTTTTCTAAATTGTTTAATTTCTTCTTCATAACTTCTTGGTGGTTTAATACGGGTCTTGCTTTTGAAGCTTTGGAATGATAAATCAATTGTTTGTTGGTTAAATTCAATACAAATGATGAATCAATAACCAATCCTCTATTGGTTCTTAATTTCCCATTCATAGTATTACCACTCAAAATTGGGAAATCAAATATAATTCCCAATTGAATGATAGTACCAATTGGATTAATACTAACAACAGTACCCTTGGATAAATAAGGTACTTTACCAAAATCTTGTACATAGACTACACGATCACCCAATTCAAAACGTTGTCTATCTAATAACTGATATGATTCACTTGGTTTTAAAATGGCTTCCTTTGGAACACCTTTAATATCTTTATGATCAAATTTATTAAAATCTCCATTATTAATTGATTCGATGACTTTCTTCTCAATAGCTTCAAAACTAAATTTGGTTAATGATTCAGCTTCTAATGAAACTTTAATCAACGTTGATTTGACTTCTTTTAACCA
Organism: Yamadazyma kitorensis; assembly: GCA_030572015.1. Lineage (NCBI taxonomy): Eukaryota > Fungi > Ascomycota > Pichiomycetes > Serinales > Debaryomycetaceae > Yamadazyma > Yamadazyma kitorensis. The sequence continues at coordinate 418,037 of JAJLZC010000004.1, read as the reverse complement.
TTCTAATAATTTTTTAATTTCTTCCAGAGTAATACCTAAATCACTTAATTTTGGAATATCTCTTCCTTGAAGATTCAGTAACTTATTAAAAATCTTATTAAATTTGGTTTTATAGTCTTGGATTAATTTGATGGCCAATGGACTGAACTGCCAATAATTACCTGTCTTTTTGGTATAACCCAATACTTTTAATCTTTTAGCATCGAATTTTAATTCTAATCCAACATTGACCTTTTTCTTTTGCTTATCAACATTGTTTTCAACCATGAATCCACTAGTCAATTTACTCAAGAATAATGAGCTGATACCAACTTTCTTACCGATTTCAAATGATGGGTAATACTGAATCTCTTTCTTTTCAATTTCTAATCTTTGTTTTCCAATATATAACTCGTCACCAAGTGAGATCTTACTAACTTTAATATTTAATTTCAAATTATCTGGTGAATATCCAACTACAAGACTTGGTGACCCGAATCCAAAAGCCCCTAAAAATATAACTTGCAGATTAATTGGAAATTCTTCATCAATTGGCAATGGAGGTCTTGCTTTGAATCTATCATCTTCGTTAACAACTTCCTCAACTATTAATTCAATAGGATATGTTTCTAAATCTTTCGCAAAAGTCTTAACAAGAGCACCTTGACTATCACGAATTAATCCATTAACTGGTAAAACTTTAATCAATACTTCAGAATTAAGTACGACCCCCTTATTTTTTAAATGGGTATAATTGATATTATTTAATTCATTCTTGAAATCTTTAAACTCATTGTTTTCTAAAGCGGTAACGGTCTTTTTACCATTTATTATTTCATATTTGAATTCACCATCTTGGATCTCAACTAATTTTGATTCCCTTAAATATGGCCATCTAGTAAAAACTACTTCTCCTAAAAATTTTTCACTAAATTGCTTAATTGTATAATCTGCCCATAAGTTTTCAATTGTTAAAACCATCGATTCAGATCTGCTTGGCATTTGGAATACTTTAGTTTCATTTAATTCTAAATTAGATTCAAAAGGCAAGGTCAATAAACTTGGGAAACCAGCCAATGCATCTTTACCGAATTTTGCACCTTCCAATAATCCGATTTTAACTTCTCCTTTAACTTCAGGTAAAATAAATGGTTTTTCTAAACATCTATCATGTTCAATTTCACTAAAGAAACCAGGCAATGGTGAAGGGTAGATTGAATCAAATTGAGGATTATGAATAAATAAGATGTCAGCACCTCTTTTATTACGTCTTGCATCTTCTGGACTCAATTTGGATTCGACTGGTTTTAACACTTCAACTAATTTTTTAGCATCAACAAAGCTTAACAATACAACAGCTTCCCAACTTGCAGTTTTCCCATTCATATCAATATTCACTTCATTAGGATAAAAGTCAATAATTGGCAGCTGAGGGTCAATCATTAAAGGTCTGTAAACTACGGGCATCAAGTTTTTAGATCTGGCTGGCAAAACAGCCATAAGTTGCTCAAATGGTTTAAATGGTTCTGACATTTCAAATTTAATAGTTTCTTCGTTATCCAAATAATTTTGTAACCCAATTTGAATATCAGAAATTCTTGGAGCATAATGATACTTATAATACCAACTCCATGATTGACAACCTTTATAATAATAATATAAAACCCATTGTAAACCTTCGATATAATGCTTGGTCAATTCAATCATTTGTGGTTCATCATAAATTGAAAATTCCAATTTATCTTTATAGTAACCATCTTTCCAATCCATGAATTTTTTATTATATAAATCTTTTGACTCTTCAACAAAATCTTCTGATTCAAATAAGTCAGCCGATTGATATTTTTTGAAAGTTTTTTTAGAAGTATTGATTCTTTCTTGATATTCTGAATCAGTTTCATTTGGGTTTAGACCATCTAAGTCTAATTTAATCGAATAAGTATCATTGCTTTTGGAGTGGACTATCAAACAACCTAATTCTTCTACCAAAGTTTTTAAAAAGTCCAAATTCTTTTCAACAATTTCATTCAGATATTGTTTTGAAATATTCAAAGTAGGTAACTTGTCTGATTCATTCAAATCTAAAAGTTGTGGGTATTTAAAGTTAATTATTTCCATAAACCATGGTTTAATTAATCCTACAAACTTCTTTTCATCTTTGGATATGATCAATTTCCCGATTTTATCTCTTCTTTTATCTCCACTAATTGAAATATCATGCAATCTTTTATTAAACCAATCAACATCAACATCTTGCTTTTCAAAGTTTTCCAATTCAAATTTGGATAAGAATTTAAGCCAAACATTTAAACGTCTTAAATTTATAGTTCCATGTTCATTTAAATAACCATCCATTTCTTTCAAACTTTGTTTAAAGGTTTCAATTAATAAAGGAAATGCCCCTTTATTAATGAATAAATCAGGTAAATTAGGTAAAAAATCATTACCTATAACATACATAATTAAAATGAAATCATCCAAGATTCTTTCAAAACTATATTCGAAATTCAATTGGTTGTCTAATTCTTGAAATTCCAACGCTAAATATTCTCTTAATAGTGATATATGTAATAGAAAAAAAGTTTGATCATTCAAATCAGTCGAGGCAGATTTAGATCTTGGACCAAATGTAACTTCTTCTCTTAATAAGGCAAAATGAGGGTCATGACTAACCAAACCCAACATAATCAAATCAGCATCTAATCCATAAATACAATGTCTTAAGTTTGAATTATAATCTGTTTGACTCTTCATACTTCTAATGTAATCCATGATTTTATGTTCACCTTCCCCTGGAACTTCATGTCCACTCAACACTATCTTGACTTTTGCCCAATTCGAATCTTCACTGATCTTTTTATGAATAAAATATTTCAAATTGTCAGTTAATTTTGCCATAAATTCAGTACCTGGAGTAATTGAATTCGAGTCGAATGGATCATCTTTTGGGATTTCAAGTCCATCTTGAATGGCCTTCTTGAGGTTTTCTTCGGCCTCATAAGCAGTTCGAAATCTTCTGGCCCTTTGCTGATTCATCTTAGCTCTTGGAGCAACCCCATCAATAGCCATATAAAACGTATCTTTTGGTTTAATGATTTCAAATAAATGTTCGATATACTTAAAAATGGCAGCATACATTTGGTCGTCGCTCAACCTAGTGATGGTCCCATCGTTTGAATGTGTACATGTATGTAAAATTGAATTCATATCCAAGTATAAATTGTCAAACTCAGGTATTTGACTGCCATCAATCAATTGGGAAATTAATGGCCATCTTTCTGAGATAAATCTAAAAAACTTAGGGATTCCTATCCAGTTAGTATTAATTCGACGTCCAAAGCCATTGCCACGGTCTAAACCACCTTCATATCGTTCAATTATGATGGATTCACCCTAGGCGCTTAAAACTTATCATACCCATTGTGTTCTTTGCTTCTTGTGGTTTCGTTGAACTTTTGCGTTAAGTTCGCGACGTCCAACTTTGAAAATTTTGCCAGTGAGAGCTTACCAGCCGTGCTAGGTGCGTATGAAGACCTGGCCATTGCAGAGCTAACCGACCTTCAAGTCATTTAAACTGTATATTTAGAGATACAAAGAGGAATTACCATAAAACCTAACCTAACCAACCTAATCAAAACAAACACAAAACTAACCAAACAAATAATTTAACTATCGACATATCCCACTATTCACCAAAACAAATACCATCGAGTCCGGAGCAACAGAGGGACCAACTACTAATATAACGGAACCAAAAACAAAAACAAGGCAGGGGCCATGGAGGGCAATGATAAAACCTCGAGGTGCAAGGAAAAATCTAATCAACTATAGAAAATTTATGACTTCATTGAATTTATTACGAATATCATTAGATAAGTCCTTCCATAACTCCTCGCTTGGTTTCTGAGCCAACTTTTGTAACTTCAGCTGAAACACTTGGAAACTGTTGTCAAAGGAATAGATGTGTTTTTTCAATTCTAAGGTCGACACATACTTATTAACACCATTAACCATTGAAGTAGACACATCGACTGCATTATTGAACAAATCGCCTGAAACCATTTTTGCAGAATTCCACAATTTAATTCCATTTTTAACTCCATTTACTTTAGTAAATTGATAAAATTGAAACCCATTAATCTTTGAAACTTCATACAATCTTATACTGCTGAGTTTGGAAAACTCAAATATTTTACCACCGCTAATCTTAGATATTTCATAAAACTTCATACTATTAGCTTTAGATATTTCAAATAGTTTATCGCCATTGATTTTCGACATTTGATATAATTTATCGCCATTAACCTTTGACATTTGATACAATTTATCACCATTAATCTTGGATATTTCATATATTCTACTAGCATTTGATTTGGACAATCCAATTAAGTTTTTAGTAGTTGTTTGACTAAACTTATAAAGACTAGTCGAATTAAATAATACTGAGTTCCAAAAATCACTTAAATTATCTTTAAATTGCCAATTGTGAATTACTTTATGATAAGTTTCAACAATTGAGTTTTTAAATAAATAAATATAATCGTTATTAGTCAATTGATTTAACCACAAATTAAATCTTGGACTTTTAACTTTAGATTTGAATAATAGCCAGGAAGTTTCATATTTTTCTTCATAAAGAATTGAAGAAGTGGAATCCATAATTTTATTCCAAATTGTTGGTTCTGGTTTAGCCATAATAAAATAATTGGTATATAATTTGACTGTTAAGTAACTTAAACCAACCATTGAGACTATAAAATAAATCAAATATTCAGAATTGATTTCTAACCAATTAGTAACTAGACGATTGAATTTACCCAAGATTGTGTTTTTATTGATTTGGAATTCTTCCAAATCTTGAAACTTGAATTGATGATATATGTTATCACTTTGTTGTTTGATTGATTTGTGTAATTTCAAAGTGTTATTAGAAAAGCTTTCATAAAAGCTAATGATTTTATCAATTGGTCTTTCGTCATCAAGCATTTGATCAGTTGATTTAACAGTACTCATAGGTTTAAGATCCAAATCATCAAGTTCAACTTCTTTGACCTGAACAATATTTGCATTTAAATTTGGCAATTTCAAAGTGCCAATACTTGAATCTTGTGGTTTCAATTGGTCAATATCATTAATTAGTTGTGTCACGTCATTCTCAGTCTCCTTATCAGTATTCAAATTACTATGACCATCATCTCCATCGATTGAGCTTGTGGTTGAGCCTTCATCGATATCTGACGAAGATGATATGATTGACCAATCCTCATCTGCTGTTCTAATCATACTGGCTCTTGAGTTACTTCTCCACTGACTTGACTGGCCAGGCTCTCTTCACTTGTAATGTATTCTGTGTGACCTTAAATCAATCGATATCTAATCGATAAACTCTTTGTTTCTTGCTGGTTCAACGTTTAAACCCCTTTTCCCTTGTCTGCCTAGGCTCAATCCAACCGCTATTTCTTAACCGCTACGTCTGCTCTCTTAGATTCCTTAACTAAGAGTCCTTTATCCCTTTAATTAATCTAAAAAAATGATTTGTTTTTGCCCCCTTTTTGATTTTCTTTATCGCTTGATTTGGTCGTGCGGAGCCAATTGCAGCCTGTCAGAACTGGGGGCCAATGACTTAGAGCCAGACAGAGAGTCAGGCAGAGAGACGGGCCTCCCAGGGCAGCCACAGGTCAGCGAGCCAGGCACAGAGACAGAGACAGACAGACCATGAAAGCTAACTTTGTTAAAATACTAAAATACACTAATTAATTGAATCGTCAAGATTTCCTTCAAATCTCCTACCTAATTTTTTTTGACGTTTACGTTTATGTTTTTCATCCAGAACTTGCCTGGCTCTTTCCTTTTCGATTTTGTTATCGGCATTGTCGTCTTCTAATGATTGAATACGATTACTGATTTTATTCAAATTGTCCTCCAAATTCTGAGTATATGCCATCAAATCTTGGTACCTTGACAAGCTTATATACTCATCGTTTGGATATTGGTACATCGAAGAGTGTCTTGGTTGATTGTAAACAACCTTTGAATTGCCTTGGAAGTTCTGAGACTTGTTGGACGAGGACCCCGATTGTTGTTGTTGTGGTTCTTGTGATTGCAGTGGATTCAGTGGATTCAGTGGATGCAGTGGCTGCAGTTGTTGTGAGGGTGGCTGATGGTATGAATACGCTTGTGACGGTGGTTGATGATATGAATACGCTTGTGGTGCTTGTTTCTGTTCCTCCAGTGCTTGTGGTCCTTGGTAATGTGTCTGTTGATAATGATGCTGAATCGGATCAGACTGGTATGAGGGCAGTTGCTGCTGCTGTTGCTGCTGCTGTGGTGGTGGTTGATGAAATGAATAAGAACGCTGCGTGGGGGGAGGTGGTGGGGGTTGTTGCTGCTGAGGATGCTGAGGTGCAAACTGTTCTTTTGGAGGGTAATACATTGAATGCTGCTGCAAAGATGGGGGCTGATAGTGTGCTTGTTGTTGTGGAGGGTACTGCTGTTGTTGTGGCGGGTACTGTTGTTGTTGTGGAGGTCGACTTGGTTGCTGATACTGCTGTTGTGGATGTTGGTTTGGTTGTTGATACTGTTGATGCTGCGAGTGTTGAGTCAGACCACTCGAATGGGTATGAGCAGGAGAATTATTGCCTTGGGGTGAATTGGCTTGAAAGTATGGTTCACGATAAGTATTTCTACGTTCATCGTTCTCGTTTCTCTTACGTTCTTCTTGAAATCGTTGAACAGCCAAATGATGTTCATAATCAGTTCTTCTTTGCTCATCTGAATCATCTTCACCTTCATCATCATCTTCTTGCTTGATGTAATAGTCCCCATCACCACCTTTGCCATCTCTATTTCTATTCTTATGATGTGTGGTGGTAATGGTTGTGGTAGTGGTAGTATATCCACCATGCTTGAAACTCGAAGAACGAGCTTCTTTTGGCCTATTCATGGTCGGACCACCCATATTATTATTACTATTATTATTGTTACCATTATCAGTACTATTACTATTATTCACGTTGCTAGTATTCATACTATTCTTAAATGAACTGATTGGAGGCAATTCGACTCTTCTATCAGAGGAGCGATAAGTATCAGTACTATACCCTGAGGCTTCATCGAACCTTTGATTCTGGAACTGGTAGTTCTGATTAGCCATACGTTGAAGGGAGAATTGGTCCAAATGAAGTTGTTCTCGCTGTTGTTGAGGAGATATGTGTACTTGGCTTTGAGTTGGAGTATGAGTTGAAGTCGGATCTTTTGTTCCTTGCCCTTGACCTTGAGGTTGCCCTTGAAGTTGAAGTTGAGCACGCTCTGTAGGAGGTGATTGATGTTGACCTTTTTGGTGTTGCAAATTTGAAGCTTGATGTTGTTGATTAAACTGCTCAACTTCTCTTGCTCTAGTTAACCCGGGACATGCATTTTGGGAATTACGATGTCTTGTTAACGAATCAAATCTTGCAAACTTTCTATGGCAAAATTCACATTCAAAAGGTTTATGGCCAGTGTGTAACTTTTCGTGTCGTCTTAAATCATGAATTCTTCTGAAAGTTAAATTACAAACGGGACAAATATGAGGTTTATATTCCGAATGAATTAGCTCATGAGATACCATATTGTGTTTCCTAGTGAACCCTTGTTTGCAAGTTGGACAAAAATATCGTTTAGCTTTATTGCTTAGTTCACCGCTGCCTGATAAATCACCACTAAGGCCACTAAGGCCACTTCCGCTACCTCCACTTATATTGCCGCTACCACGATCAAGTTTATTACCATCATTGGTACTAGTTGTAACACTTATAGTCTTATTAGATTGGTTGTTAGCCAATCCGGCACCATATGGGGTATCATGGTTCAACATTTTAGAAATCGAATTGTTCAGCTCGAATTTGGACTCCACATCATCATCATCGTCATCATCATCAGCATCACCTAGGTCTTCTTCCTCGTCATCGTCATCAACATCTTCAGACTTGGGTGGCTCGGGCCAACCTTTGCTATCGTCATCATTGCTGTTACTTGTATTCACCTCAACTACATTATCCTCAATACTATCATCAATTTCCTTGTCATTATTATCATTAGTATCATTGTTAGATGTTTGTATGGGCTGTGCAATAGTCTTAGGATCGGTAGTTGATGGTTGCTGAAATGCTTGATTATTTTGCCTTCTTAATGACAGTGGACCTAGTTGATTATCTTTCGACTTGTTCTGAATAGACTGTAAACCAAGTTTGACATTATTATCCGGGGTTGAACTTGAAGACGTCGAAGTCGAAGTTTGGCCACGACCATTTGATGAAGCAGCACTCATCAATCCATCTTTGCTAGAAGGATTCGTTGAGTTACTCATACTGTGAACGTTTTACCTTTGGGTATCTAATTTAAGATCTTCTTCTTATTGGTGAGGGAAACCAGACCAAACTAATGGTGTCAGCTATACAAAAACCACTTTCTTTAGGTGTTTTTCTTAGTTAAATTAATTCCTGATGAATTATCCCGACAAAGCTATGATACTTCCTTTCTTGTTGAGCTTATATACTTGAGCCTGGAGCCTGTTAAAGTTGTGTTGCTGCGTCTATTAATATTTGTATCCAGTTTTTTCAGGGTGTTGGCAGTCTTTTTGGATTGAACACTTGAGAATAGCTGTTCTACAATGATTTATCTCAATATCTATCACTAATACAACACCTAACTATATAAATGAAAAAGATATGCCTTTGGATAGTTTATGATTGAAAAAAGGAGTGGAAACTTTTTGAGCAAAGTTCTTGCAGGTTTTGAATTGGTCTGCCTTCTTACGTAAGCCGTTACCTAAGCCGATCTAATGGAAATCCGACACAATTTCTGTGTCTGTTCATCGTCAGTGGACCGCAGCCTGGACCGTACCGGGATAGTTGGATCTAGTTGCAAATAGTCAGCTCTAGTTGCAACCACCTACTGTGAGGCTAGTTGGTTGGTCTGGCTGGTCTTGGTCTTGGTCTTGGACTAGCCTCGTGAGTCGGCTGAGAAATGAGAAATGAGAGACTAGTCCCCCGAGTGCAGCAGAGTCCAGTAGAGTCCAGCAGAGTCGATTCGATTCTAGTGGATACTAGAAGGTTGCTGCGTTGGATTGCACATTGTATTGTGCGATGTATTGGTGTACCTTAGATTGCCCTGCACTATTTGCTTAGGCGAACATCCCTTAGATGACTTCATCACCGCAACAAAAGAAAGTCTATATGTATGACATTGCATCCATCAACATTGCCACATGTTTGTTTATAATTACATGCGTCATTTGCCACAACCTTTTGATGTGACCTTACAATACTATAAAGGATCTGACCTTCAACCATTACGTAAGGTTGTACACTGGTTTCAAGACTTATGCTGTGATGGTGCAGCAACCTAACATCCTTGACGTGCTTACCTAATTGCCTAAGCTGCTTACCTAATTTGGTACCTTAGGTGCTTACCTAAGCCCTTACCTAATTGGCTATCCATCCCATTACATAAGGTCTTACTTAATCTGTTGGATCTGATATCTATCGATGGCCATTATCGACTTGGTCATTATCGACTAGGCCGACGATTGAACAGTGTGGTTACTTGACTGAACGCTGTAGCCACTTGACTGTTGTCGCCCCAAACTCACTCGGCCGTGGTGCTACGGGCTTTGGCTCTGGGCTTTGGCTCTGGGCCGTGTTCACTCTTCCGCATTTCGTATCTTGACTCATTTCGGTCAGGGAAAGGTGTCAAGCTGTCAGGCAAGGTGTCAAAGAATCGGTAGAGAGTTGGAGATAGCAACTAGACGAGAGGGTTTAAGTGGAGAGCAACGAATATGATAGTATCAAGACCCCTAAGCACGTATGAAAACTTCTTCAGGTGCAGAAAGGTCAGTCAGTTGTATAATAACTTCCAAGTAATAGCTACTTATTCTCAGCCATTGACCAACGAATTGCTATTCCATGGTGTAAGATCGGTCATTCTCAAATACCATATGTTGGTTTGTAATGTGTTTGAGTCTCCTCAAGATGACCAATACATCATGAAACCAATTGATAATTTGGTATTGAGCGATCTCGTTGTTGATTTGGATGGCCAGTATATTGAAAATAACAAAATCACTGAAGAAGGAATGAAATTCTTGAACTCGGTTAAGCTCCAATTGAATATTCATAAACCATTGTTCAAGTTGTTTTTGCTAAATTCAAACACTTTGGCTGCTGTGTTTGATCATACAACTTTTGACGGTTTGGTGGGTAACTATTTTCATGAAGAGCTATTGGATGCAATGAATTCGATTTCATCCAATGATAAGGTTGCAATCAATGGTGAGCTTTTTAACTACACCAAAGATATATCTTTAATCACACATTCGTTACCTCCCCCAATCGATGATATTGTGTCTCATGATTTAGATTACACCAATGGTGACGCCAATTATCATGATAAACTCCATCCTGACTTGCCAATGTATCCCGGTCGTTTCTTGAATACCAGAGACAACAAGGATATTTCATTCAAACTAGTCAATTTCACTCCTATAGAGTTGAATCAACTTTTATCTGGTTGTAAGAAACATAAAGTGACTTTAACTTCTTACTTGGAGTTTGTTTTTGTTTTCACCTTCAGACCGATCTTTGGTGATCATTATACTGTAAATAAAGTGGCCATGGCATTAAGAAAATTCATGTATAAACTTCCTTTACCTTTAGGATATCAGGACTTTTTAAACGAACCTAACTATAAAATATGGGGGAATTCGCCTCATACTGGGATTAATCAAAATTTACCACCATTGGACGAATTTGACTGGTCAATTGTTAAAGAAATCAATTCTAATTTGTTGAAATCAGTTAATAATGACAGAGTCTTGAATATAATCGAACCTTTTATTCGTTATTACGAAGATGAAAGATTATCCAATGATGATCCAAATTGTACTAAATTTTTCAGTCAAGCCTTTGGTAAAGCCAAGGTTGAAACCTTAAAATTGTCCAATTTAGGTTTTATAAAACCAAATCATGGTGATTTGACGTTGACAGATTTGATCTTTGCCCAAGACATGAGTCCAGTGACCAGCGACTTCATGGTCAATGTGATTTCAACCCCGTTGGGTGGTTTAAATGTTGTAATTAGCTACTTTGAGCCTGATGAATTTGACGATTTGATTGCCCAGTTCAAACTGAATATGCTGAAGTACTGTGAGTAGTCTCCTATACATTTAATTAGATATATACAATAGATTTTACACCGTGGTAATCGTTAAGACTGGTGGTGCTGTCTGGTGTTAGCAGGTGCTAGCCACCTGCTGCTCGTACTAGCTGGTGCTCCCTCGTCCCTAATCACTGCGCGTTCATAAAGCGTTCCCGCATTCAACTCTCTTCATAAAGCATGGAACCGCTACGGAACTCCAATGGTGACTGGATAAACCAGGATCGGATCAGCCAAGTCAAGCGGTTCAATGAATTCACCACCATAGATTGGGTGGAAGACGAATTGGCTAACCATAAAAACTCCTTGATCAAAAATAAACAGCTCCAACTGAACTCAATAAGGAACAAGATCATATCGTTTGCTCAGAATTGGTTGGTTTTAAGCTCAATGGGGATCCTAATAGGGCTAATTGCGGGTTGCTTGAACATAATAACGGCGTGGCTAGCCAGCCTAAGGACCGGGTACTGTTCTACGGGCTTTTACCTCAACAAATCGTCTTGTTGTTGGGGCCAGACTGAAGAATCTTGTTCAAATTGGAACGATTGGTCTCGGTTTACCATTATGAATTACTTCATATATATCCTAATTTCATTGGTATTCTCATTTACTAGTGCCACCCTAGTGAAAACTTACTCGCCATCTGCTGCTGGTAGTGGTATTTCTGAAATCAAATGTATTGTATCTGGTTTTGTGATGAAGGGCTTTTTGGGCTGGTGGACCTTATTGATTAAAAGCATTGGTTTACCTTTGGCAATCAGCTCGGGTTTGAGTGTGGGTAAAGAAGGACCAAGCGTCCACTATGCGGTATGTGTAGGGAACTCAATTGCAAAGATTTTCGACAAATATAGAAGAAGTGCTTCAAGAGCAAGAGAATTCTTGACGGCGACTTCAGCTGCTGGCGTGGCGGTGGCTTTTGGATCTCCAATGGGTGGTGTATTGTTTTCAATGGAAGAAATTTCCAGTGTTTTCCAATTGTCTACTATATTCAAGTCATACTTTTGTTCTTTGATCGCCGTGGGTATTTTGGCTGCTTTGAATCCGTTTCGTACCGGCCAATTAGTCATGTTTGAGGTGGTCTACGATACAAATTGGCACTATTTTGAAATCCCGGTGTACATTATCTTGGGGGTTTTCGGTGGGGTGTATGGAATTGTGGTATCGAAATTGAATATCAAAGTGGTTTCATTTCGTAAGAGGTATTTGGGCAATTTTGCTATAAGAGAAGTATTTTTATTGACGTTGTTAACAGCAATTATCTGTTATTTCAACGAGTTTTTAAAGCTTGATATGACTGAAACAATGCAGATTTTGTTCCATGAATGTGACTCGAATTCGTCCAATAGCATGCCTTCAATCTGCTCCATTGAGTCTAAGAAGTTGAACTTGGTTCTATCCTTATTATTTGCCACTATTACTAGAATGGCATTGACTATTATAACTTACGGTTGTAAAGTCCCTGCAGGGATATTTGTTCCTTCTATGGCAGCTGGTGCCACATTTGGTAGAGCTTTGGGGATTATTGTGGACTCAATTTATAAAAGTAATAAGGATTCTTCACTATTTGCAACATGTTCAGACACAAAGTGTATTATCCCAGGAACGTATGCATTTCTAGGTGCAGCAGCTGCATTGAGTGGAATAACACATTTGACTGTGACCGTTGCAGTCATTATGTTTGAATTGACTGGAGCATTACGTTATATCATCCCAACTATGATCGTAGTGGCCATTACGAAGTCTATCAATGATAAGTGGGGGCAAGGGGGGATTGCTGACCAAATGATCAAGTTTAACGGGCTACCGTACATCGATCCAAAGGAAGATATACTGTTCCCTCAAGGAACAAACGTTAAGAACGCAATGAGTATTAAAACAGTGACTATCCCAGTCAAGTCAGATACCCAAATGTCGGTTGCAAGGCTAAAAAACATATTGAATAAGACCAGCTTCAAAGGGTTCCCCTTGGTTGAGTCGGAATTGCATCCAAAAATATCAGGGTACCTCACAAGACTGGACCTCCTATATGTATTGGGGTCTTCACAGCATAATGATGGGGATGTGTGTAACTTTGATATCAATTCATCGTCTTATGATACCAACATAGTTGACTTTAAGTCGATAGTCAATAGCTGTCCATTGACCATAAGTTCGCTTGCCACATTGGAGTACGTTCTAGACATGTTTGTTAAGATCGGTCCTCGTTATATGTTGGTGGAAGAAAATGGAACGTTAATAGGAATGATTACTAGAAAGGATATCTTACGTTATGAGTATACTTTACATTCATTGGATACGACCAGTGACGAGCAGACGAACGAGTTGGAGTCCAAAGTCTGGGACGTCATGGTCTTATTCAGTACAAATCTAAAAAAGAATCTAGGTAAGTTGTTGCATAATGATTCATCCAGGTACATCTAACACTTAAGTACTATAATCTATTAAACTAATTATTGATTAGCGTACTACTTTTACCGAATGTATTAGTTTGTCCCTGGGATCGGATTTAGGTTGCTACGTTATATCTTGTACCTGGAAATCCAATCGAATTAGTGTGGTTTATACCTGCAATCTGATCGTAAAGAAATTTATATTTCCAATCAGAATAATATGTAAGGTGCAACATATTATTACATTTTACTATGTTAGGACGCTTCAATTTAAGGAGAATCTGGCTCCTTTTATAGACGAATTTTCAATGATTAAGATCATTCGACTATTCTAATACGAAAGGATATGACATTATTTTTCCTCTTATCTCTACTAAATTTACCACATAACATTGTAAAGTTCAATTAATCTTAATTAAGGCTTGAAAGGATAATTTTCGATTACTCGATTTTGATGTTACAATGGACAATTCTGTTGCAGAAACCTGGCCATAGTAGTAGGAGGTCTTGCATTTCAAAAACTATACTTCAAACATTCAATTTATTGCTACCATTAGTGAATCACTCTCTAATGTTCCTTCACTTGAATCGATCTCTTGAGCCAAGCGGTCAATATTTTCAAGCTCGTCGCTGACATCAAATTCATAATCTTTCACCTTTGCATGCCCAAAATCTATCAAATGAATCTTTCCTTGATTCACAATCATATTTCTTTTCGCTATATCTCCATGCAAAATACCAATTTGTCCTAGCCATTTTACTTGCTTCTTTAATGATTCCACCATGGGACCCTCTTCTATTTCTCCTTCCTTCTTAATATATGACATAAGTATGTAAAATCCTACGAGCACTACGTCATTCTCCGCATCTGACATTTGCATGGATCCTTGGTCATATATATGAGGTACGTTTATCTTTTGTTTAGGATGTTGTTCATTATGCTGCAGAATCCGTTTCAAGGTCTCAACTTCTGTCAAAAAATTCTTATAAGCCCATTCTATATATTCTTCCGCATCATTGAACTCCCATAAATGATCTCGTTTGTACAATTGATAGTAGCTGTACAATTTATTTATGTCGTAGACCTTTAACACGAATTCTTCTGCGTTAGGCAACGTTCTTACAACGGAGCTTGGAAAACACTTCGATAGTATCTTACGTTCAATTTTATACACTTGAGACGAATATTCTGCACCAGACTGCAAGGGCTCAAGTCTATTCCAATCATCACATTTGACAATTAAATGTTTCCTTGCTGCTTTATTGGCGTTCTTCAGTGTATTATCATCATCATGTTCATCTCTACCTCGTTTCCTAATACTTCTCTGGTAAGTTTCAAGTTGATCCTGTTCGTTCAATTTGAGCACTTCATACAAGTCTCTGCTAGCATCTTGTTGAGCTTGTTTCTCTGTCTCACTTCTTATCTTTTGTTGATAAAGTAAGGCTGCATACACAGCTTGAATAGTCATTCCTGGTTCTGAAGTGGACATCACTCGGTATTTGAAAGGAACCACAACCTCCTCCTTCTCATCCTTTTTCGAATGTTTGGATCTTTGTTTCCCTTGAGTCTTTCTTTGGCCCTCTGGACTCCCTTCCTTTACTCTCTTTATCATATCTTGGTATTCCTCATCGTCAACATCTAAAATCATCAATATTGAAGTACTGAAGTCGCTGATTATACATCTATCATGCTGGTAACGAATAAGGTACCCACAGACTTGTTTAATTATACTATTAAAGTTAGACAGGTCCTTAAGCGGTTTATTGTAATTAACAAAAAATTGCAACCCGAATCCCTTTACTTCTGTAAAGAAAATGACCTTCCCTTCTTCTGTTACTTGGATATCTGCTTTGAACAATTGCCCAGTATCCCCTGGTAACCTGGACTTCTGAAATAAATCATTATCTTTGATATTTATATCGGCTGCAGTTAATAATCTACGGCAGGGTTTGCTAATAAAATCTTTGAAACTGCTTTGACAACTTCCCTCAGTTAAAGGAGGATTATAGTCACCTTCAACATCCAATGCATCACTTAGGACCATGTTTATATTAACCATTACATTGCTTCGTTCAATATCATTATCGATTTTGTCACCCAATTCTACATCTAGCTTCTTACCCAAAGCGCCTATCAAACAGTTTAAATATGCATCATCGATCTCTTCTGTCCATTGCGGAATCACATCATAAAGCTTATCGACTCCTTTGCTCGTTGATCTTTTGATGCTTGTAGGAGCTTTTCTATAACTTTTTGGAGGTGGGCTAACAATCTTAATAGGACATGAAAAATACACCTTGTGCAACCTCTTTAATAGTTCATAGTTCCCAGTAGCCGCCCTAAACAGCGCTGCGCTATTTAATGCCTGCTTAAGTGTTCGAATCTCAAGCGCTGACTTGGCTCTAAGTGACGTGGTGCTGAACACGCCGGTATCCAAAATTATCCCATCTGATTCAGTCACCGTCTTGATGGCCTCTTCCAACTTCATTCCAACTGAAGTGCTCTGTTGCCCTTATTAAACTGTGGGTTCAGCTTACTACTTCAAACAGATTGCATTAGTTGATTTGTACCTGGGATAATCGTAAAGAACTTTTTCCACAGAAATCAATATTTTTCAATCAGAAATGTGTAAGGTGCAATATTTATTACAGTATTAGGATGCTTCAATTTAAATTAAAAGGCAGAATTGGCTCCTTTTATAGACGAATTTTCAATGATAAGGGCCATTCAATTATGCAGATCCTTCAATGATACATATCATTTTATGATACATATCATTTTATGATACATCACCTTCTAAGAACCTTCCATGAACCTTCCATGATACATCTCATTCGACTATTCTAATAAGTATTTAAGCATTGTTTTTCTCTTATCTTGGCTAAAATCACTACACATAGTGAAATCCACACCCGTTGCAGTTAATTATTAGGCTTGAATCGAAGAACGTTAACAAGAAATAAGGTTTACAAATGTATATTGGATGTTGATAGAACGGGTCTGACGGGTCTGCTATAGGACGCTGTCATAGGACGGTAGGCATGGGTCGCTAGGCATGGGTCGTGGCTAATTGTCTCTCCATTTACCGTGTTCTTTGTAATCGGCGTACAAGGACTTATAGAAGACTTTGCCTTGATGGTCCAACAATGCATTAGTAGCTTCCAATTCACGTTGAGATAACACATCGAAGATATTGAAGACCCCTAACAAGATAATATCATTGTTTGTTCTTGAAAAGTTGTGCTTCAATGATATTTCTATGTAATTGATCAACAAAACAGGCAAATGGTTTCTTAGGTTCTTCTTTATGATTGAAGATAAGGTTGTCAATTGATTATTCGACCTGATGGAGTTAGAAGGCTCACACAAGTTGCTAAGTAGCCTTGAGTATGCATTTGAAGCAGTATTTGATTCATTTAATGAGCTTTTAAGCGCCAATGGCTTGAGCAATGCAATAAGGACCGAGTTGATGAGATGGTGACGGGAAGTCATTCTATAACGATGAAACAACAAGATGTTTGCAATGACATGGGTGGATTCAATATAAGTTTCCAATGTGTTAGGTTGTTCTTCGTTACTTTTGATGCCACACAAACTGTTACCTACTTGTGTGACTAGGTTGACTATTTGTTCAATTGAATACTGAGTGAACATCCAAGTTTTATCAGCCAATGTGCTTTTCAAGACCCTTAGGAACGGCAAGATCGACTCTAAACACTTGATATGCTTCAACATGAGTGAAATGGCCAATACTAATACGGTTGAAGAATGGGCATTTTGCTTGTTTAACGACTTTATCAACCCATTGACGATTATGATGTATGTTTTACTGTTTTCTAAGGATACTTCGGTGTCGAAGGAATACATGATGTACTTCCAAACGTCTTCAAACTTGTCTTCATCGGATACCTTGTCGAAGTACTGATATAAGTGATCTGTATTGGATTCATCATCAAGCACGACGAAGAGTGATAAAATATGTTGGAACTTTTCGATTCCATTGGCCTTGGTCAACAGCTTGAATAGGATATTTTGGATCCTTGGCGACTTATTTTGCCCCAATTGCTTGAATACTTCGGTTGGGATCGATTCACCAATTGCATCAATTGCATTCAAACACTGTGAAATGTCTTCAACCGTTCCATTCTTGATCTGTTTTAACGATTTCATCAAGATACTTGTATACTTTTGCTTCAATTTTACAAATTGTTCATCAACTATGGGGAACTCCATCATTATTCTGGTAGCCAACATTTCCTTTGGTTTGGAAGCCTTCAAGTGCTTGATGAGGTAAATGATATTGTCTTTGACTGTTTCACCACCCTTGATTTGCTTGACGTGATTTGACCATACAAGCTTGAAGATTCGGGTTGATTCCTCGATGGTTGGATCCAATATACCGACTAATTTGCTAAAATCAGTTTCAATGGTGGATCTGAAAGTTGGGAGACAGTGTTTCAAGCATGCATAGCTTTCAGGTGTATTTATATCTGAAAGCTTGTCAACCAAGCTGACTCTCAAGTGCCTATCAATGCAGACAGCAGGGATCAATTCGATCAATTGAATGGACTCAGAGTCAAGATTCTTGGACAAGATTAAAGCAGTTTGTTGGACCAATTCCTTCTGTTCAAAGAACGTATCTGCATTATGTTTAAGAAACTCACATAGGTATTCATGATCAAGTTTAAGCAATACTTGCAATGTCTGGCCAATGTGTTTAGTGAAAAACTTGTTGATGATAATACACCATCTTTCCAACACCGATTTCAATACCGACGTCTTGGCAGTATCTAAATACTTCAAAAAGTTCTCCACTACTTCAGGTGTTATGAGATTGTTATTCAACTCTGTGGATCTGAAGATGTAGTAGTAGTAGTATTCATTGTCACATTGAGGGCTTTCAGTGACGATTGTGGATATTTCTGAAGAAAGTCTTGTTGGATAGAGAAGGAGGAGGTAATAGTTCAATTCCCACGTCCCATTGAACTTGTCATTGCTGAACACTGCATCCTCCACCGCTTCGATCTTTGTAGCTGAACATTTCAATAGCCCTTTAATCAATGATAACATCAACGGAATCACAGAACTCTCATCAGGCTGATCATAGATATACTCTATAATCTTGACCATCTGAACACTTGATAAGTCGTTTATCGACTCAGATACCGTATCTCTGATCTGGGGCGATTCCCACACTTCATTTAGTTCGATATTAGGCAGCCAGACAATAGTGAAGAACTCAAAGAATTCTCTAGCTTTAATATAAGCAAGAATAAGCAAGGTACCTGTTTCGACAATCTGATCGGGAGGCTGTTCGTTCAACAAAGTTAGGATTTCAGAGGACTTCTCCAAGGCCAAGTTGACGTCCAAGTTGATAATGTAGCCTAATAGAGTCCAATTCATGGAGTCGATTGCTTGCTGATAAATGGTTTGGAAGAAATCCGTCGATAACGGCTTGTTGGTCTGCTGTAAAGTTTCTATCAACGACTCAGATACTTCATAAACAGGCACTATTGCCAAATAAATGCTTTCACAAAGCTTGATGTTCTTGTTCCCTATTTGTTCGATGATGATCTTGTACAATTGCAACACCGAATGTTTGGACAAGGTTTTGGCCTTGAATACGCCTTGACAGTAGCTTAGCAACAGTGAATTATCCTTAGTGAATATCGTTTGCTTGATGATGTCAGTAAATACCGACTTTAGAGTGCTTAACTGATGAGGCAAGCCCTCAAAAGTGTTCAACAAAGCCGGTAAGCAGTCGTTAAAGAACCTGGTAGTGTTTTTCTTTGATTGGACGTAATGGATATCATTTAGGAACAATTTATAAAGGGAGTGGGAAAGCTGGGTCCACTCGACCACCAAATCTGCATCAAGGTCGAGCTTGAGTATGTTAAGGAATGCAATAAGGTAGTTCATACAAGTGACTTCATCGGTTTCTATGTCGAAATCGGCCAGGATTAGCTTGATGGTCCTATATAGTTGAGGAAACAACTGTTTGTGGGTGTTATTTGAGTTGGAAAAGATGTTGATCAAGATTTGCATGACTTTGACTTTCCTAAAGATCCTATCTCTCACTACAATGTCTAGCTTATTCCATAATTCATATAACAATAGCCAAGTTTTAGGGCTAAGCTTCCAGCTGTTGAACTTGTTGTGATCATTCAAACGGTCGCAAATCAAATCAAATAGGAACGATTGATAGTTGGGCAATATAAAATCGAACTGCTGGTCTATCACCTTCTCCGCTACAGCAAGCACATCGTCTATAGGAGCGTTTGACCGTAAGAACCTAGTCAATGACTCTGTGTTTCGTATGCCTTCCATGATGATGATGATGAAAATTCGCAGACCTCATCTCATCTCAGACGATTCTGATTCTGCTGATTCTGGAGGCACAGAGAGGAGCCAGAAGGGCCTGGTGGGCCTGGAACGAGCCCAGGGCGTCCAAGGAGATACCCAAGAAGACACCCAAGAACACCCAAGAAGACATACAAGAAAAGAGGGAGGAGAAGGGACAGAGAAGCCAAAAAGACGGAAAAGGGACAGACAGACAGTAAACTAATGTACATTAAATCAATAAAAGTTCAATTTTATCCTTGATAGAATAAATTTGGTTTTTGATAGATGAAGCATCGTTGGTGGTAACAGAAGCAGCAATGACTGGTCTGGAAACACCACAAGCTCTACCTAAAGCAGTTTTGGATGGAACAAAAACGTATGGAACGTTTTTATCTTCACACAACAAAGGTAAATGCAACAAGATTTCAATTGGAGAAGTGTCGGCGGCCATGATAATGAATTCAGAAATACCTCTATTCAAAGTCTTGGTAGCTTCATTGGCTCCCTTTTTCAATTGTCTTAAGTTTTGAGACTGTTGGACAACGTCCAAGATCTGTTGGGTCAAACCGGAGTCGGCCAATGGGAAGGCTTTTGGATTTGGTGCTGACATCTTAATTTATCGTTGGAAGTAACTGGTAATAACTGGTAATAGGCTCCTTGCAATAGCTCACCTCTTATATAGTTTTAAAAAATTTTCAGTTTAACAGTTAACGTCTGCCTCATCGCACCGGTTTGTTAGTGCTGAGAATTACGCTGCGCGGGGGCTGGCGCTCACCCGGACAAACGCTGCCATACAAAAACTGAAATTTTTTCCAGTGGAAAACTCTTCACCAAACAATGAAATGAACGTATGTAAGATCCAAGCGCTAGTGGACTTTTATGATGACAGCTAAATATTGTGTGTTGAAGATTAATTTCGGTGTAACAACATGATTTCTCAAGACTACAACGGTATCTGACAAAACAAACCACTAGCAGCACTGGCTCAAGTAAGGAGTCACAAAGTGATTGATGATGTACTAACTAACGAAGTAGTAGATGGGAAAGAAGAACAACAAGAAGAAGTTCATTGCCCCAGTTCCAATCACCTTGTCCACTGCCGTTTACGGTGCTTTGCCTCAAGTATACCCGCACAACCCGCTTTCGTGGGTCTATTATGGGATAAAGTATGTGTTGATCTATATACGACCAATACCTCAACAGGCAATCGCCAATATCGAAGTCTTGGATGAAGATGGATGTTTCAAAGTGGTAGAAAAGCAAGATATGACCAGATTATGGGATTATGGGTTTTTTGGTAAGGGAAACCTATCTAGATCAGATCCTTCATGGGAAAAACGTACGTCTAAACGATTACATTTGAATATGGAAGATGAAGATATATTTGAATTGAGCAATGAGGAGATTACTAGGTTTAGAAGAGAAGAACGACTCAAGTTTAAACATGAAAGGGCCAAAGAAAATGAATTAGAGTTGAAAAGGAGGAAGAACCAAATCACAGACGAAGAGTTGATTGAACTAAGTGAAATTAGAGATATTTTGATCAATTTTAGAAAGTCAAATCGGATCAAGATCAAACAAGAAAGAATGGTTGAAATACCCTTTAAAGATATGAGATCAGAAGATCAGTTAAGAGTTGATTCTAATTCTATGACTTTGTTTAGTGATTTCGAATTTTTGCAACTCCAAAATGTTGAAACGTTCTTTCTTCAATTTGGTTTAGGGGTTGTTGATGTGAAACCAATAAAAGGTGACAAGTATTCGACTTTTGACTTATTTTTAAGGTGTTGTAACGGAAAACCAACCCCCAATAGTTCATTTATTCTTCAATATGTGGTATATCATCACTATAGAGCTCTAGGTTGGTGTACAAGGTCTGGAGTCAAGTTTGGATGTGACTTTATACTATATAAGAGAGGCCCCCCATTTTCTCATGCTGAACATGCTATATTACTATTGACTACTAATGGGGTTGTCAGCAAAACATGGACTGAATTACAAACCATTTCAAGAGTAATTGGTAATGTTCGTAAAAATCTAGTATTGACTTATGTTGATACGCCTAATGATGATGATTTTAATGATATTTTATTTAATGATGAGTTTAATGACAAGGAACGATTTTTCAAATTGTTCCAGTTGTATAATATTAGTGAAGTGTTATATAGGAGATGGGTCCCTAATAAGACTAGGGACTAGCTATATACGCCAACGCTGGAAAGCACTGTGCTCTAATATCTCTGGCTGGAAGACACTACGCTCCCTGACTGTAAGCATGAAGACATTGTGAAGGAAACTGTGGAACGTGAATCGATGCAAAGGCAGTGACTGGTTGGCCGCTTTGGGCTTTGCCTCAGATCACACCGGTACACCCCCTTTGGTGATAGACTTTTTGCATCAACTGATTCGTTTTCCCGAGACAATCAGCAGATGGTTGCAAGTTGTACTACAATGGAGCCATTGTTTAACCGCTAAGGTGGGTAGTGACATAGTGGGCCCTTCCTTCATATAGGATGTTGGGTTATCCCTTTAGAAGTTTAAACATATGATGTCCATCTACCATCACCTGGAACCATGAGTTTTTGCAACATATTGGAATAGTATAAATAGAGTAGGAATCCAAGCATTCGTTTCAGTTCATCAACACTTTTCACAAAGTAAAGCTAAGCTTCAATTAAGACAAGTAGAAGTATCAAAACAAAACAAAATGGTTAAAATCGGTATTAATGGTTTCGGACGTATTGGCCGTTTGGTATTAAGAATAGCATTATCCAGACCAGACATTGAAGTGGTTGCTATCAATGATCCATTCATTTCTCCAGACTACGCTGCATATATGTTCAAGTATGACTCCACCCATGGTCAATACAAGGGAGACGTTGACAGCCAAGACAAAGCCTTGGTAATCGATGGTAAAGTTATCCAAGTATTCCAAGAAAGAGACCCAGTTGACATTCCATGGGGCCAAATTGGAGTTGAATATGTCATTGAATCAACCGGGATCTTTACCAAGTTGGCTGGAGCCCAAAAGCATATCGACGCTGGAGCTAAAAAGGTGTTAATCACTGCCCCATCGGCTGATGCACCAATGTTTGTTGTAGGAGTTAATGAAGACAAATATACTCCAGATTTAAACATCATTTCGAATGCTTCATGTACCACCAACTGTTTAGCACCTTTAGCTAAAGTTATTAATGACAATTATGGAATCAAAGATGGTTTAATGACTACTATCCACTCGATCACTGCCACCCAAAAGACTGTTGATGGACCATCTCATAAAGATTGGAGAGGTGGAAGAACTGCTTCTGGTAACATTATTCCATCATCTACTGGTGCTGCTAAGGCTGTTGGTAAAGTCATTCCTCAATTGAATGGTAAATTGACTGGTTTAGCCATGAGAGTCCCAACCGTTGATGTTTCAGTGGTTGATTTGACTGTTAATTTAGATAAACCAACTAGTTATGAAGAAATTTGTGCTACTGTAAAGGCAGCAGCCGACGGTCCATTAAAAGGGGTTTTGGGTTATACTGAAGATAGTGTTGTTTCATCTGATTTCATCACTTCAACCTACTCATCAGTATTTGATGCTAAAGCTGGAATCTTATTGACCCCAACCTTTGTTAAGTTGATTGCTTGGTACGATAATGAATACGGTTATTCCACTAGAGTCATCGATTTGTTAGAGTATGTGGTTAAGTCATCTTAGTTAATCAACCCACTTGTTACCCGAATAAACAGTCGTCTTTTCTCCAGCTTCTCTGGCTTCTGGCTGCTTCGCCAATCCTACCGCGAGGTCTGCCTTTTCTTCCCTTAATTTGTGCCATTTCTACCGCGCTGCTAGCGCCCGCCGCTGCCTTCTTCGCCCGTAATTTGGGTCATTTGTACCGCGAGGTCTGGCTTCTTCTGGCACTTTGAGAATTCTCAGGAATCAAAACTAAGATAACCAAACGATGTCATTGTTTTTTAAAGCACCGCTTGACATAGAGATCCGATTGGAAGGGGAAGATACAAGGAAACATGTAGATATCAATAGTCCCCAAGGTCGGCTTGAAAGATTACCGATTTATAAGGATGGAGAATCGGTCAAAGGAATGGTTACAATCCGTACTAAGGAAGGAAGGAAAGTTGAACATATGGGGGTCAAAGTACAATTATTAGGATCAATTGAGACAAACACTGATTCTGTAAATAGTAATGAGTTTTTGACGTTGGCTACCGAGTTGGCAGCACCATCAATATTAAGCCATCCCGAATCTTATCCATTTGAGTTCAAAAATGTTGAAAAACAATACGAGAGTTATAGAGGTAAGAATGTTCGTCTAAGGTATTATATCAGGGTGATTGTGTCGAGAAAATCATCATCTGAAATCACCAGAGAGAAGGAATTATGGGTATATCAAGTGGCAGAGCCATTGGTGGAAAGTCCTGTTAACACCAATGGGAATCAATCAAGTACAAAACCCACCACTGTAAAGATGGATGTTGGGATATTGGATTGTCTACATATTGAATTTGAATACCTGAAATCCAAATTTTCACTCAAAGATGTAATAATTGGTAAGATTTATTTCTTATTAGCAAGATTAAAGATCAAACATATGGAAATCTCTTTAATTAGAAGAGAAACCGTTGGAGTTACCCCAAATCAAATCACCGACAGTGAAACAGTGGTAAGGTTTGAAATTATGGATGGTGCACCCGTCAAAGGTGAAACCATTCCAATCAGATTATTCTTGGGTGGGTTCGACTTGACTCCTACTTACAAAGATGTCAATAAGAAGTTTTCCACGAGGACTTATTTGTCTTTGGTATTAATAGATGAAGATGCTAGACGTTATTTTAAGCAAAGTGAAATATTTCTTTATAGAGATCAATTATAATGTTACTATGCGTCCCTAGGCCCTCCTAGGCCCTCCTAGGCCCTCTGCTTGCACTAATCCTCTGCTTGCACTAATCCTTGTACTAATCTCTACTGGCCTGCTCGTCTGCTCGACTGCTACCGCCGCGTCCCACGTCCCTCGCTGTCCCGTCCTCGCTGCCTGGTCCTCGCTGCCCCGTCCTCGTCCCGCTCCCTACGCGCCGAGAAGCAGAAAATTACCAAAACATCGATTCAAACTAAGACTCTACAAGACCAATAACAACCGTCAAATAACGACGAAATACAGAAGAAGTATATTGTAAATGGTGGATCGGTCAGGTGGTGACAGGATTCGACCTGGACCGAATTCTGAATTGGTGGACCCGTTCTTTATCAACTCATCTATCACCTCAATCGCATCTGGGGAAGAGGCGATCCCCGTTAAGACTAGCAGTAATCAAGCTGTCACATTATCTACTGCAGGTATAAGAGCGGTTGTATATCAGTTGCAAGCGTTATATCTAAGGACGCCGGTGAAGTTGTTTCGGCCTTCGAGATTTGATTATTTGGCTTATGTTCGGGCTATTGCTGATAAACATGATGGAATAAACCTAAAGCCTTGGAAGTTTTCAACCCATTCTTCAATTGCAATGTTAATTAATGCTGTAAAGAAAGAAGGGTGGAAGTTTATACCTGATCAAGTACTACCTCCATTATTGGCAAATTCGGCCACGGGTCTAATCCTTTATGGTACTTATTTGACTACTTTAGATCAACTTGATAAAGGTAAATCCCATTACAAAGGTAAAGAGTTTTACTATTCCCCGATAGACACTTGGAGAGCTGGGTTTGTTGCAGGAATAGCTCAGTCATTGGCTGCTGCCCCTGTCGATGCCATTTATGCAAGGTCTTCCACCGCTGAAATGATCAATGGAAACCATCAAAACTTGTGGATTTATGGGTTTAATAAGTTAAAAGAGGTCGGTTTGGTTGGTGTATTTGCAGGGTATGGGTTTTCAGTGATTAAGGAAAGTATTGGGTTTGCATTTTATTTTTCAACGTTTGAAATTGTAAAAAACCAAGGTTATTCAATGACATTTGGGGTAATTAAAACTTTCAGAAGAATTAAGAAGTACTTCAGACAAAAATTTGCAAACATCGGTCATTATGAAGTCGATGAAGAAATGGTCAAATTTGAAGAAAAAAGACTGACTAAAATTTTAAGATCAAGTTTTGTATTATTAGCAGGAGCATCAGCTGCTTTTACCTTGTTGGCAGTTCAGTATCCCATAAGCAAGATTCAAAATATCCATTTATCAAGATTGGAGACTTTGGATATTTATAATTCATCTAGAAAAGCTTCCGCTCGTCGTCCTTTTATAAAGTTATATTATAACTCCTATATCGATACCTACTATCAGGTTGCCAAGATGAAACGGAAATCTAATATGACTTGGTTTCAGCTTGGCTATAAAGGATTTGTACGGAATGCTCTAACAACAATTCCTGCAACGTCCATTGGGTTATTGGTATTCGAAATAATGAGAACAAGACTTTCAGATTCAATGGATAACGATAGATTTGAATGATTAACGCCTTGTATATATTTAATTGGGTCCGTGTATATATTTTTTGATTATTTATATTATTTATATTAGTTATATTATTTATGTATATTTATGTGTATTTATGTATATTCATGTATACTTATGTATAATCATGTATACTCATGTAAGTTCATGTATTCATGTTCATGTTCATGTTCATGTTTGAGTCTTGGCTAAGTATGCATTCCACCCAGCATCTCTATATCTTTTACCTTCAACCTCTGGATCTCTACCCTTTCCAAAAAGACCTCTTCCTACAATTATAATATCAGTACCGGTAGAGACGACTTCACTAACGGTTCTATACTGTTGGCCCAAACCATCTCCTTTATCATCCAAGCCCACACCTGGAGTCATAACTATCCAATCAAAGCCTTCATCTTCACCACCCATATCTCTTTGGGCAATAAACCCAATTACAAACTCCTTATCAGATTTGGCTATTTCCACCGTTTGGTTGGTATATTCACCATACGCCAATGATCCTTTTGAAGATAATTCGGCCAACATCAATAAACCTCTTGGTTCATTGGTGGTTTCCTTGGCGGCTTCTTTCAATCCTTGAACGATTCCTGACCCTGTAACCCCATGAGCATTGGTGATGTCTGACCATTTGGCTATTTTAAATGCTCCTCCTGAATACTGTGACTTAACAGTATTCCCAATGTCAGCAAACTTTCTATCTTCGAAAATCATGAAATTGTGTTTCTTAGATAACTTCAACAATGGTTCAATAGTGCCTTCATAAGAATAGTCATCTACAATATCAATATGAGTCTTGACCAAACATATATAAGGTCCAAGCTTGTCGATCAATGAAAGGAGTTCTGCCGTGGTTTTAACGTCAACTGAAGCGCACAAATTGGTCTTTTTGTCATCCATCAACCTGAAAAGTCTCTGTGCCACTGGCGATGCATGCTTTTCGGCCCTTTGGGTGTAGCTGGAGGTATTTACCATCTTTAACTGTGTTTTGTACTGTCAAATTGAAGGAAAAATTTTGTACGAGCGTCTTCTCAGATTATGAATTTTGCAAGATTTAAGAGTGAATAACTATAATATTCTATACTATGGAGCTATACATGTATGGACAGTGGAAATATGACCTTAGTGTGAGATGTTGACCATGGGATGGCAAGCATGAGATAAGCATGGGATGAGCATAGGATGAGCATGGGGTGTAGCAATACTTTATATGAACCGGGAAGTGTCATAGGCTTGTGGTGTGATTAATGGGCCTCGGGCTCTTTGGGTTCAGGTTCTTCGGGTTCTTCAGGCTCTGCAGGTACTTCAGGCTCTACAGGCTCTGCAGGTTCTACAGGCTCCACAGCTTCTGTCTTTGTAAGGTCCTTCAGGTCGGTCTCTTCTGGCTTGATGGATTTTGGCCCCAATTCATTAGTCAAACTAGGATATAACCCATAAACTCTTTCCCAAGTTCCATCCCATAACTCCATTCTCTTCTCGTCAAGGATATTACTTGTTTCCAATACCAAAATCATATTTTTTATTAATTCAGCACCAGATTCTCTAATTGGATTATCATTTTGATTACTTTTCTCTCGAATATCATTAAACGTCTTGAAGCTATCCAATACTCCAAACCATGCAGTTTGTAATTCCAGATCTTCAAAGATATTGGCAAACTGTAAAAACACTTTACTGATTAATGATAATGCTTCCATTTGAGTGGTTACAAAACCGGATGGGTCTGTTTGTAAAACTGAAGGTTTGGCTAATTCTCCCAATAATGGGAATAATCCATATTCGAAAACACCATATGGTTTCAAATATTTATTGGCATCTACTGAATTCACTACAGTTGATTTTAAAATTCCTAACCCATGTGAACGAACTTCTCTACATGGATTGAAGCATTGATGAGCCAACGCTTGAATTAATGGATGTCCACCATTTTCAGTGTCAAATCCTTCTTTTGTAATAATAATTGATGCTAAATCTGCAGTTAAACTAATGGATGATTTAGATAACTGAATTAATTCTTTGAAATACTCGCTATCTTGGCTTGATTTCTGATTTTGCTTATGAGTTTTATTTGGGTTATTATTACGACGTGGACTATGTGGCTGGCTCAGTGTACCATTCACAAGTTCATTTTCTTGCTCCCATTGAGCAGAAATTGCTCCAAGTGATGAAACTTCATCCAAAAGTCCTAAAATCAACATAAAATTATTAACAGTTATATCATTGGGTGAATCTTTAATTAATGTCTCTGTAAATTTTAAAATCTCATTAGCATGAATTGGTATACTTCCTAAAACTCTCAAAATCTTCCAAAAGTTTTCTGAAACTAAAAGTGGCTTACAACACCATGCTTCATAATCAACCAATGATATTAATGGCTGAACCAACGATTGTCCATTCTTTGTTAAAAATTCCTTATCGTAGTCCAATAAGCTAAGGAAGGTCTCGTCCAATATATTTTTGTCAACTTCAGTATTTCTAATTAATAAAAGTTCATAAGTTATTAACCTAATATGGCCCTTTTTACTTATGTCATTTGACCCCTTTAATCCATGTAATTTCGTTATGCCTCGCTTAATTAGTTCAGAATCATTAATCAATAATGACAAACAAATTACAATTTCATAAATAAATAAGATTTCTGTTTCATAATATCTTTTGGTTTCATCCCCATATTCCGGTAAAGAATCCAATAATAATTGAGTCAATAGTTTCTTATCTTGAGTATCACCTTGGGAAATACTTCTGAAAATAGTAGATATGTTCAAAGACTTGATACAATCAATACTTGACAAGGTAGACTCTACTTCTTGATCAGTAGGTTCAGGTGGTTCATCACTATAACCTTTCAAGAATGATGAGAAAGTAGATAACAAACCAGAATCTTTTAATGGTTTGGCTCTATTAATAATATATCTTGGTTTAACTTTAGGTAATTGAGTTAATTTAAGTTTATTTTGAAAATCAATAAATAAATTAGGATTTATTAAACAATTCTCGAAAAGAGTCAAAATTATCTTCAATACTTTATTCCAAGATTTTGTGATTTTACAATCAGTTTTCTTAATTAATCTGAATAATACAACTGTTGAAATTTGAGCTTTAAAGTCTCTACCAAACCAAACTGCCATTTCACTGACAGTTATGGCTTCATCCTTTTTATCGATTTTAATTTGAGTAATTGGTATTTCTTCTCTAACGTTATCTTCTTGGTTAGAAACTTTATTCATTTTAGAAGTTAAAGAAGTCAAATCTGCCAACATCCCGATTAATTTATCGATTGAGTTATTAATATCATAAAACAAACAAATATTAACACATTTATCAATCGTTGACATTAAACGAGTGATTATATGGTCATCGGTTGCTTCCTTAAATACTTGAATCAAAGTGTCAATGATTTTATCAACATTTTCTTCAAATAAATGCTTATCATAATAACATATTCCAGATTCACTCAAACTATTGATCAAGGAATGCTCGAGGTTGGAAGTCTGAGATGAAATCAAATTATGCCATACATCATCAAACCATTTATCAGTACCATGATGTTCTTCAGGCATAATAATTTCACGATCCTTAATTGATGAATAAATTTTACTTAAATACCACTCAGGATAATCTCCACCATTGTAAGTACCTTTTACGTTCTTAGTATAAGCTTCAAAGGTCATTTGCTTTTTAACTTGTGGACTATGCAAATCAGTATTCAATAAAATAATTGAATAGGATAACACAAACACAGAGTCTGCATCAGGTCTTACAAACTCTTCATCTGGGTTTTCATTTTCAGGTTTAAATGTTTCTTGACATTCAGAATATCTGGAACCAAACAATTCAACGATTCTTTCAATTTGTTGAGATTCACCTGGTAATCTAAAAGCTTTTAATAGCAATCGTAATGCTTCATCAACTCTAACACCTTGGAAATCAAATAATCCAATAAAGTACTGTAACAATTCCTTATTTATTGGTTTAGCCAAAAATTCACCTAAAACCTTTTTATTCAATCTTCCAGACTTATTATAAATGAACTCTGCCACTTCTTTAACATCATCAATATTTTTAATAAACCCTTCTTGGTTCAAAGCTTTAATACCATCTGAAGGTTTTTTATTAAAAATGTCAGTACATTTGATAAACGAATTCTTATTTTTCTTATTCAATATTAATTTAGGAGGTGCTTTTTCCAAGTCAATCTTTGGATTTGATTTAACACGTTCGTTAATGCCGCTAACAAATGATAATAAACCTTCAAGGCAAATAGGTGGAACATTGTCAGTTGCGATTCTTGCTGATTCTGGCAAAGCCAATTTACAAATAAATTCAATTACTTTCTTAGATAAATCAGATTTATCAAAATCACAATCAAAATCAATAAATAATCTTGTAAAAAAATATGGTTCTCTAATCCAAAGTAATGATAATGATTCAATTAACATTTCTTTAGATGATGGTAATCTAGTATTGATTGAAGTTTGATTACCCTTTAATGCATCGGCCGTTTTATCTTGATTAGGCAAAATCGATTTAAATAATAAAGTAAATGTTAGTTCTATTTGGGATTTCAATTGATCACCTAATACAATAGCAATAGTTGAAAATAGTTTTAGTGAGGCCTGCAATAATGGAGGCGAATCAGCTGTGGTTATTATCAGCAACACATGTTTAGAAACCGGATCTGCTATTAATATCATTAACGAAGGATGATCGGGAATATCATGGCCACTTACCTCAATTGCAATATTAATTAAATTCAATGCTAAAACTCTAGTACTTTCCATATGCTGGTATTGATTGGAAGGGGAAATCATTGAGATTAAAATCCCCATGAATTCATTAAGACAACTTATTCCAAACGAAGGTTCTTCTTGATTTTTAGCTGTTGAATCAGATGATTCAGACTCAACTGGTGGTTGAGTATTTTCACTAACTTTATCTTCGAGTTCCTTTTCCGAATCTTGAGGTGATGGTAAGTCTTCTTTCCCTTCACTTTTAGGAGTGGGCTTTATTGTTTGATGAAGATCTGTCGTTGAGATGTTAGCATTAGCACTCCCAATTATATCTTCAGGTAATTGATTACCGGAAAAATCAGTTTGTAAGTCATCAGTGCTATGTTCAGGTTCAATTACTTTCAATTGACGGAAAACTCTTGCGGTTATTAAAGAAATGGTCATTTCAGCGGCTTTTCTTAAAACTTCACTTCTTTTCTTATTACAAGCTAAAGATAAACAAGTTTGGATAACTTCAGAAACGACTTCATTAGGTAACAAATTAGATAATGGAGAAGTTACCACCAATTCCATTAATCTTAAAACCTTTAACAATACTGCATCATCTGAATTTTGATCGGCCGCTTCAAAACGACAGTGAGTTAATGAAGAAATGATTTGAATTAATGAGGTTTGCAAATTGATGGATTTGAAAGAAACAATATCATAATTCAAAAATCTGGATATTGAATCCAATGCTAATGAAGTAATATGACCCGAAGTAGATGAAGATTTAATAACCAAAAGGAAAGGTTGAAGAATAGTCAAACTATCAATATCATACAAATCTTTTGCGTCCGTTAATATTGATCTCAATTGTAAAAAGCTTGACAATAATGGATTATCATTGATTGAAGTATTTCTACCACCATTGTTACTACCATTATTCCCATTACCATTTGAATTCAAGTTATTTGATAAACCTAGACTACTGCTTAACAGTTCTTCTTCACCAAAAATATCACTACCACCTAAGATTGCTGCCACTCCACTTTGAGACCACCTACTCATTTTCCTCATTGCTGATGAAATAATCATACACTCATTGATAGTTAGGGTGATGGGATCAATAGCTACTTTGCTACTAAACATCGAATTGGCCCCCGTCCCACCTCGACGATTACCAGTCTCGCCCATTCCTGGTGTCTTCAACATCCCAGCTGGGGTGGGGGACTTGAATACTTTGTACGCCGGTACCGACTCTATTTTAGCCGCCATGGTCAAGAAACAAAGCTGCCTGGTCCTGTCCTTCTTCTGATTGTTCTAGAATGGTATCTAGTTCTTGCTCGTTCGTTCCTCTCGTGTCTCGATTGTCTCGATCACCTCAATTGTCTCGATTGGCCCTGGATTGCTTATCCAGTTGGTGTTTACTCTGTATCCTTAAGCTCAAATCAAGATGAACTTGTTCGTTAACTCACGCGAAGTTTTTTTCGTTACACAAAATCAGAGAAACCTAAGTACAGTGGCGGCGGGCGGGCCAGGGCCAGGCCAAAATCAGAAAGACCTTTATTACTATGTACAGTGGTGGGCGGCGGTCGCTGGGGCCGGGGTCGCTGGGGCTAGATTCTACGCTGGTAATAGTTCCTGAACGAAGTCCAAGCCAATCTCCACTCTTTCTTCTGCAAGTCTTTACCAAAAATGTCAAAATCGTTCTTTTCCAACCGTTTCAAATACAAAATCGTGGGGATTCCTACCATAAAAGGTGTGAAAATAACGTCAGGTATCCCCCGTTTCCAGTTCTTGAATTGTTTTTGAATTACTTTGTCTGATGGGTTCGAATCAACGATATGTTTAATTTCAATCTGGATTTTGTTAAGCTTATCTCTGGAAGTCAAAATATGGTCATTGGCAGTGATTGCAGTTTCATAAAGAATATTTTTCAATTTTTCTCTACTTTCCAGTATCTGTTGGTCGTCTTTGATGTGTCCTTGAGTTAGCCTGAAGAATGTTTCTTGAGACATGTCAAATTTAGTCATTAAATCAATTGGCAACGTCACTTGGTTTCTAGCCGTTGAATAATAGTTCATTCCTAAAATCATTGATCCAATTGCGGTGGCTTGGCCAATGTGGGCTGCAACATCACTCACCAATGACTGCAACTTGACTGAATGCTCCAATAGACTTATGGAAGATGGAGATATCCCAGGTGATAATAATAGCCCTTGAGTAAGATAATTCAATTGTGAATATGTTCCTTCACCGTATGAGCAAATATCATTGACGTTATTAAACGTACCAGTTTCAAGGAAAAGCTTCCTTGTTTGGAGAAATTTATGGAAATACGATATGTCCAAGTTCAAATCTTTCCTTAATGAATCTCTTAATAAAATGGCAATTGGTTCTCCAATATTACTATCTGACATCGGATTGGTGAATACTCTTGACAACAAATCGCTCCAAAATTTGAACTTCATATCTGTGGTGGAAACCCCTAACGTGTTGGACAATTGGTTTGATGCTTGTGACGACCTACTACTGGTACTACTGAATTTCCCACCCATTATCTTATTAATCTCCAAATTGAATCCTCTAATAGCTAGAAACCCATCCCGGCTGGGCTCGGGGATATACTGAGCTAGAATATAGGACGACCGATCTTGTTGCTCCAACAATCGGTTCACATCTTCCCTGGCATTGAACAATACGTTCTCGTATCCTCCATTGGTGGCTATATATCGCCTAATGTTCAAGCTATTCGTGGTAGCCCGTCTGTACATTGCTTACTTACTAACAATATTTTTCATTGGATCGCAATCTGCCATCTCATCACTGTTTTGCCTGTTAAATACTGGTTTGTACCCACACAATAGTCGAGGTATTTGGATTATACGAACGGAATGAAGGTTGAAGTTGTCCGACCATATGTGTTCTTGGACATTTCCATTGGAAACGTTGGACGGGGGAGAATAGTGCTAGAAATATACGATGATTTGGCACCAAAAGCCGCTGAGAATTTCATGAATTTAGCTAGAGGTTTTGAGGTAGATGGTAAAGTATTCACGTATAAGAACACCTATTTCCACAGAATATTGAAGAATTTTGTTATCCAAGGTGGTGATATCATCAACTGTAAGACTGACAACGAATCTCAGAATGGTAAATATGGTAATGAAGACATTGGCAAAGGTAATGTATCTACAATCAATGAAGGGAAGGCGTTTGGCCTTGAAAACGTCGATGAGCCAATAGATGGGCCATTTAAACTATGCACGGCCAATAATGACCCTAATTCGAATGGTTCTCAGTTCTTTATATCCACGTACCCCCAGCCACATCTTTCTGGGAAACACACTGTATTTGGTGAGGTGAAGCATGGGAAGTCAATCGTTAGAGAAGTAGAAAGAGTTAACACCGATAAAAAGAATGTCCCCCTTATCGATGAAATTGTGACCATTGATGACTGTGGAATCTGGGATGAGGAAACCATGGATATACCTATCTTCAACGCTTGTTATGACCAAATAGGTGGAGATATATATGAAGAATACCCTGAAGATGACCAACACATTGACAAAGATTCATCTGAACTGGTATATAATGCTTCGAATATCATCAAAGAAAGTGGTTCAATGCTATTGAAGCTTGGACGCAAGCAAGATGCTTTATTCAAGTATAGAAAATGTCTTCGTTACGTCATGGAATATATTCCTGATGCTGAACAAGAACCAGAATGGTATGCAAAATATTACGACTTGAAGAAGAAGTTGTACTTGAATTTATCATTAGTCAACTTACAGTTGAAAGACTACAAACGTACTATTGATTATTCGACCTATTTATTGGATTTGGATCCTTTGTCTGCTCAAGATAAAGGGAAAGGTCACTATAGAAGAGGTATGGCGTATGTATCGTTAAATAAGTACGAGGAGGCTTTAACTGACTTCAAGATGGCTTTGGTAAATGTCCCAAATGATAAAGGTATTAGTAAAGAGCTTGAAAGAGCTGAACAATTGCTAAACAATAAGAAACTTCAAGAAAAGTCGAAATATGCAAAATTCTTCAATTAATTCACAGCCATTGAAGTATCTTAACATAGCAAGCTCATAAAAGAACTGGCCCTTTATTGTATATATTCATTGATAATCTAATAAAATAGTATTATTACATGCTCTATCATAAACAGTAATTCATAAAACGCTGATGCAGTCATTAAAAAGGGGTATCACATTATTCAGTTTGAATGGGGAGCAGGATTGGAGTCTGGGTTTGAAGTGGAATTTGAATTTGCTTCATCATTAGATGCAGAATCAGTTTCACGACCATCAGCTAAACTTCTTAGATTTAAATAATCCAAGACTTCTTCTTCTGCAGAAGCTGACGATCTTTCGTATAAATTTGAATCTCCTCTTCTTTCTCTATGGTCTGTGGCAGTTCTTGTAGAATCGTTAATATCAGGTGAGGGTAAGTCTGAATGATGGGAAGGATGAGAATATCTTCTTATTGTAGAAGGTCGGATGGTGGTGTTGGATGCAGTGGAGCCAGGTCCAGTGGTAGCTTGAACTGTTTCAGACCTTGGTATTGAATTAGTTTCCACCCCTTCAGTTGTTCTTCTACTTGCTACACCCATAGGGAACATGGTATCAGTATCATTATTATTTCTTCTTCTTAAATATGTTAAAATATTTGAAAATACTCCATTATTACCATTAGTTGAGTTACTATCGGTAGGACTTAAATTTGAAGTAGGTCTAATTATTCTTCTACCAAAATTTCTTAAAAATGGAGATAAAGGACTTGAATTAGAATTGCTTGAATCACTCGAATTCAAATTTGAATTAAGATTCAAACTATTTTCATTATTGTTATTAGAATCTTCACTTCTTTGGTGTAATAAATTAACCAACTCATCAAATCCAGTTCTACTAACCAATCTTACATTTGAACCATCAGAATTCCATAAGTTATCAATACCAAAGTTATTATTATTGATATTACGTTCAGTGGTTTGGTCATGATGTTCCAAGACCTTTCTACATAATGGACAAGTTGTATGATTTTTTAACCACTCTGAAAGACATGATTGACCAAATATATGACCACATGGCATTTCAACTGGACAATGAGGGTATTCAACACTTGTATCACATAAAAACTTTTTGGATTGTGATGGAGGAGAAACTGATGACAGCTGTTGTTGAGGATTCAAGTTTAAAGGATCGGATTCGGCAGTTAAATCAGATTCAGAATTAGTTCCAATAGAATTAACACTTATTGAAGAATTGTTTAATTTTCTCTTTTTTAAAGGTTGGTCATCAAGCTTTGGATTTAATACATTTGAATTCAATTGATCATTATCAATTTGAATGAAGTTTTCTAAACAAATAGAACATTCTTGATGGTTCAAGTCTAAATCTTTTATAGATTTGATAGGGAATGAATTGAACTTTTCGATAGTTATGCCCTTTTCAGTATGAATTCCATTAACTATGGTTGAATAAGCCATTTGAGTGGCTAATCTTATAAATTCTTCAATAATTCTCGGGTCTCTATTTGACGGACTATTTGGTAATGTTAAAACCAAAGAACCAGATCTATTTGGATTTGAAGGGTTATTTTCATCTGAAAAAACATAATTGATGGTTATTATAATGGCACCGCTACTTGAATCAGAAGGTGTGGGGGCAGCATGACGTTGTCTTTCATTAGAAGTTTCCACACCTGTTGCAGTTGCAGTTGCGGTGGTGGTGGTCGTCGTGGCGGTAGCGGTGGCTGCAGCGGTGGCTGCACCGTTGGAACCGTTGGCACCGGCGCCAGCTCCAGCACTTGCAGCGTTGCTATGGGGCACATTTGTCCTGGTTTCACCAGTAGATGTGCCACCCCTTAAATTTCCATCAGTAGAATTGAATCTATCAGCGGTTTCTCTTAGTAATTCATTGATATTATTAACAAATCCTCTATCAAGACTGAAATCTCGTTCACCGATTCTGTCTTGCGACGCAGCTTGTGACCTTGGTGTTTCTGTAGCCGGTGGTGCTGGAGGCGATGCTGGAGGCGGTTGTGCTGACGGTTGTGCTGACGGTTGTGCTGATGGTTCCGTTGACGCTGCTGACGCTTCTGATGATGGTTGTGTTTGTGTTTGTGGCCGTGATTGGGTTTGTGCTTGTGTTGCGCTGGGCGGTTGGTCGCTCGATCCTTGGGATCTATTGCTGCTATTCATGTTAGTATTTGAAGGTGAACAACTATGTATTCAGCTATAGTTTCTGGTGGTATTCTAGTGGTATCGAGCAAACTTTGGCGATGCTGTACAACTCTATACTCAAAATCTTACTTACTTATCCATTAATTTTTGTATTTGTAACCGTTTATCCTTTTATGAATTTCCCCCGATTATTCTTAGAACCTTCTTTCTATGTGCCGTGGCCCGTTCCTGGTGTGATCTGCCCTGCTTACCTAGCGATGTTGTGAACTACGACTTCAATGGCCAGTCTTACTGTGTGACGTTGGTGGTCTCAACCGAATTAAAACACAATAACCTGAAGGATGCTTCGTATGACAAATCTGTGTAATGAATGTGAGAAACCGATTCAAAGCTGATTATTAATTGTCTTTTGTGTAACTTTTTCGCTGCCACCGCGGAGAGTTGACGGCCCCAAAGGTGGATGCTGCAAAGGTGGATGCTGGGGAGCCAGAGGCTGCTTATGGGGCGATGAAAGATAAAGTCATAAGTATTTTTCTATAAAGATAATGCTACAAGTCTAAACAAAGGTCATGAATAGTAAAATGGTAGTCAATCCAATTATATAACTTGGGTGAAGCCCCATAGCCGAACTATCATTGTTACCACTGTCACTATCGTCATTACTACTATCACTACCACTGCTACCAACATTCAAGCTTCCGGTGGCACTAGCCTCAGAACCACCCGTAAAAGCTGTAGTGGCAGCAGAACTAACAGCTTCAGCTTTTGGAATATCACTACTAATAACCTCGATATCTTCTTCATCAGTATAATTCACTTGAGCTAAAGAAATAGTCAAATCTTCTAAATCATATACAACATACGCATTTCTTAAAAAGTTATCCCCAAATAAAATGTAATCAGATCCTTCAGATTGGGGTAAAATACCAAAATAACAAGTATTTCTACCAGCTTTTAAGATAAAATCACTCAATTTGGCATTGATTTTAACTCCACTAAAATCAAACGTTAAAGAAATATCATCGTCAACTGAACAATCAATAAGATAACCACCTAATTGACTTGAATAGTCTAACCCAAGCATTGTGCCTACTTTTTGTAATAATGCTTGAGGAAAATATGATAATGTTGATCCAGTATCTAACAAGGCAGTATATCCATTATCAGTTACAGTTGAAGAATCACTTGAATCATTTAATTCGACTCCACTCAAATTGATTTCTAATCTGATAGGTGTATCATACCCTTGGTTCACCAATGAATTAACAATCGGTACACTTCTTAAAGTTCCTTGGTATTTTGCATGATCAACCGCTCCAAATAATATGGTCCCTGAGGTATCATCCGGCTTACCTAAATATAATGAATAAGCACTTTTATTAATAACACCTTGATTAGTTAATTTCAATGGTAAATTTTCATACTCGTATCTTCTTCCGCCAGTATTTGATGAAAATGTCACTTCTAACCCAGGCAATCCAATACCTAAAACACCAATATTTGATGAAGTGTCATTAACCACAGCAAATGATAAATCTTCAACTGTAACATTATGAATAGTCACTGAATCGTGGGCCCAAACTCCTTCGGCCTCAGTACCGTCAGCATATTCAATAGAAAATGCAGGGGCTGATGAATTTCTGTTAAAGCTATCTGAATTACCAGTATTGAAAGATCCATAGGATGTACAAGTGTTGGTTGATTCGCCTGAGTCGGAGCCTGAGCCAGAATCCGAACCTGAACCTGAACCACCGTCAGGGCCAATCAAAGGACTGCCACTAGCACTAATACCTAAAGCACTCATGATATCACTGCCGATATCTTTACCGTGGACAACATGGTGGACAGACTTATCAGGAACCAAGACTTCGTCAGACAAAGGATCGATGAAGATATTACCCACATGGATCCCAGGATTGGCAGGAGAAGTGTCTCTTCTAGCAAGATCTCTTTTGGTGAAGGACAGACTGCCGACTTCATGACAGTTGACTTCGTGAGACATGACCCATAAATCAGAGGACCCAGTATCGACCAAAATCCCCACTTTGTCACCATTAGAACCCATTTCCAACTCGGTCAAGTAAAACGTCTGCTCGTTCTGGACTTCCATGGTAAAATCGTCTCTTTTAACAACCTTGGCTCTATTATCAAGCTTCATATCATCTTTATTATTACCTCTGTGAACATCAAACTTTAATCTGAAAAATTCGTCTGGTGTTTGTCGTTTGTCAGAGTTTCCATGGCCTTCGGAAATCGGATTGGCCAACACTGATCCAGCCAACAATAATATATTAAGTAACCTCATACTAGCAAACGTTTTGTCAATTTAAACGCTCCTGAAACCTCAACAAACTAAACGAAAACTGAAAGAATCAAAGCTGAACCTGAAATATTTATAGAACAAGAAAAACCTATGCGCATTACATAATAATTTTGTATGCTAAGAAGCATTTTAAATGACTTTGAAAGCGGGCTTGAAGAACGACTTAGTGTGGGTGTGTGGGTGTGTGGGTGTGTGGTTGTAAGTTTGTATGGGCGTAGGTGTGGGTGTACGGGTATGTGTATGGGGTGGGCTGTAGGCTCGTATGGCTAATCATACGGTGGGGACCGTATATGTTTTGGTGATTCGGTGGCAGTTCATTTGAATTTCTTGGTTGGGCAAAGAAAAAGGTAGTTACTGTATTGGTGTAGGGCCGGGGCCATTTGTATCCGTTTTTCTTGTACTCTCTTCCCTCCATGTGTTGATGTCATTCTTTCGATCTGACAAGGCTCTGCACCGAATAAAGAGCTACACACTATATGATATGCTATGCCTGATATGATTTGCTTGATACCTTGATAGCTATGCCTGACATGCTTGATACCTTGATATGCTTGATATGCTTGATCTTCCTGCTGATGCTACTACCCTACTACGCTAATGGTACTAGCTACTGTGCTTCGTGCTATTTTTAGCCATGCCACAGCCGCAGTAAGCAATCAAGCTGCCTAAGTGCCTAAGCTGTCTTACTCTGCTCCACTCTGCTCTGATCTGCTCTGATCTGCCATCATAGGCACAAGTCTTAAGATTCACCTCGAATTGGTGCTCTACAGTTGCACCCAGTATTAATTTGCATTACCTATACACTATATGCGCCATATTGGCCTATCTACTATCTGGACTCACCGTATTGAAGTATCATTGTATACGATATGGATTAAACCATATACATGAACACAACAAACAACGATATCAACCCCCAATCAATAACTAGTTTATTGCCATAATTTTTCTTTTCATTATCTAACACTTCCATAGTTGAGTTCTTTGCACTTCCTACAACCTGGATATCATCTTCATTATAATTATTCAGTGATTTCCCAATAGATATGAATTTATCTTCTAAATCAACAACAATATATGAATTAGCTAAAAATGGTCTCCCTAATTGAATCAAATCATCATCTTTTTCATCATTTACATCATATTTTTGACTTTGTCTGATCGAAAGTAATCCATTATCATCAATTATTTGGTTAATTGGTATGGATATTAATGTTTGATTGAATCTAAATTTTAATGCCAAATCAGAACTAAATGTATCATTGGTTTGATAGTAATCAGTATAGTCAACTGATGGTTGAGCATTCAACAATTTAATCAAATTATTGAATAATGATTGTGGTAACAGTATAAATATAGAATTATTATCTATTATAGTCGAATAATCAGCCGTTATGGTTGTACCGTTTGAAGACGTTGTGTTTGTTGTGATATAAGTATTGCCTTCGCCATCTTTAATTGAAATGGTATTACAAATAAACTTCAAATTATCATCAATTATATTATAAGTTTGTAAATCTCCTTTATATTTGGCATGGTTTATACCACCAAATAAAAATTCTGAAAATCCAAATTCTAATGGATTTATTGAATACATGGCTTTGTTGATTAACCCTTGATACTTTAATTTATAAGGAAAATTCGAATATATGTGATTATAAGATGCAGTGAATTCATTTGACGGTAAACCTATTCCTAAGATCCCATAAACACTTGTAGTTTGATCTAATACTGCCATGTTCATTTGGTCAACCGTAACATTACCGATATTAAACGTATCAACCCCCCATTTACTTCCATTGCCTTTAAATTTGTTATATTTAGTATATTCAAATGGATATTTGGTGTGGTTCCACTTAAACGTTTTGGATTCGGTTTCATCAAATATGCTTGCTTGTGTCTTACATATCTGATAAAAATTCATCAAATCAACGTCGTCTGAACCTTTAGTCCATAAACATGCATCTTGGTTATCAATCACCATCAAGTCTGATTTGGTCATATCTAGATTCACATACACCAATTGTTTATTCGACCCTATGTAGGTATCGATCTTTTGGTTTGCTAGTCGCAAGTACCCTTTATGCTTAGCTAGGGTGACTTGAATCAAGGTCAATATTATCAACAATGCCTGAAGGTTCATGTTCTTCCTGTGTTGTGTTGTTCTATACCCTTGTTGATTGTGTGTTGTTTCTGCTGTTGTGCTGCTGTGCTGTTGTTCTGTGGTCCTGTTGCCCAGTCACTATGCGAATTGTCACTGCTCTGTCCAACTCTTATTCCCAATCAATATCCCGCTCTTGATCTGGCTCTTATTGTCCCTATTATTGTTACTCTCCCTGTGTTTGTGTCCTTTGATTCAAAGAAAATTTTCAAGTTCGAACTTCATTTTACGACACTCAATTTTTACGACTGTGCCATCGCTCAATATCTTAGGGCATCGCCTCGCAATCGCCTCTCAGTCGCCTTACAATCGCCTTACGGTACACAGAAACAACACGCGAAGTGCTAAGGAAAGATATATATTGGCCACGGTACAACCACTGCCAGGTTGGGAGCCTAGCTACATAAGAAAATAACCATTAAAGAACCAAGTATGGAAGCTACATTTGGTACCAAGGAGAGCGCACCCGAATCACCGTCAGCACTATCATCCTCAGCATCATCACCATAATGATTATCATAGTCATCGTCATCGTCATCGTCATTTGAATGTCCATCCACAGGCAAAGCATTTTCCAACACTTGAACATCCTCCTTGGTAGTGTACTTGATTGGAGCCAAAGAGATGGTTTTTGCATCTAAATCGTAAACGGTATAAGCACTTCTCAAGAAATTACCACCAAATAAGGCATAAGGGTTT
The DNA here is from genome assembly GCA_030572015.1 of Yamadazyma kitorensis. Lineage (NCBI taxonomy): Eukaryota > Fungi > Ascomycota > Pichiomycetes > Serinales > Debaryomycetaceae > Yamadazyma > Yamadazyma kitorensis. Next base: position 375,591 of record JAJLZC010000004.1, on the reverse strand, counting down.
GTGTTGGGTAATAACCCTAAAATACAAACGCCTGTGCCCAAGTCAGCATCCTCAGATGGAGTCACAATCAAATGTTTAACCGATACTGGAATCTTTGCCCCTCCAGCAAATTCAAAAATCACATCCCCACCAGTGGCATCACAATCAATCAAGTAAACTCCATAATAACTAGAATAACGGGCATTAATTGTCAAGGCTACTTCAGCAACTATTGTAGTTGGTAAATAACTCAACGTGGATCCAGTATCCAACAACGCAGGATAGTTTCTGGACAAAAGGGTTTCTTGGTCGCCATCTTCTTTATAAGCAACTTTTTGAAGCTGAATTTCTAATCTGACTGGCTCATCAAAATAGCTAGGCATTGAGTTGACTAGATTCGTAGTTTTCAAGTCTCCTTCGTATTTTGCATGGTCAATGGCTCCAAATAAAATTGAACCTGTTTCGCTATCAGCTTCATCAAGGTAGACTGAATACATATTTCTATCAATTGTACCTTGACGTTTTAATTTCATTGGTAAGTTTTCATATTGATATTGATTGGAAAAATTGGATGAGTATGTGACTTCTAATCCTGGTAATCCAATACCTAATACTCCGATATTTGATGAACTATAGTCAACTATAGCAAATGATAAGTCTTTAATTGTTGTGTTATGAATAGAAATGTCATCATGGCCCCAAAATCCTTCGGCTTCTGAACCATCAGCGTATTCAATTTCAAATTCAGGAGCAGTCAAGTTTTGTTTAAAGGAATTTGAATCGGCGGTTTCAAAGGTCCCATACTCAGTACAAGTGACATCATCATCGCCATACCCTCCATATTCATCACTAAATGAGTCACTGGTAGAAGCGGTTGCACTGGTTTTAAATCTAGTTCCAGTGGCGGTTCTTGCAGTGGAGGCGGTTCTAGATGCGGTTAATCTTGTGGCATTGCTACCGGTGGTAAACATGATAGCAGTGGATAGTGACTCTGCAGATCCAGATGTTTCACTTTCGTCTTCTTCATCACCATCGGCTCTTTTGGCTTTTGCAGTGGTCTTTTCGGTGATTTTATAACCTTGGTTAAGCAATTTACGAGTATTTGGAGCCATGATTTCACCATTGAGTGCCAACCCCCTTTTGATTTTATTCTTATAAGAATAAGGCTCAAAGCAGTATACTTCCTTGGACATGATCCATAAATCAGACGAACCGGTGTCGACTAATACACCGACCTTCTGTTTTTCACTACCGATTCTTAACTGGGTGATATAATAAGTGTCTTCATTTTCAAGAATCATTTCAAACTTTTCTCTTTTAACATATTTCGAGTTACGATCTTGACCATATAATTTCAAGTTGTTTTTAGTGACGGTGAAGTCCAATTTAGTGAAGGCTGATACAGTGGTGATTAAACCCACCAATAGACTCAATTTCATCGTGACTTTTTCTGGCTTGCAAACTTTTCAGTTCCAAATATCTTATGGATGTGGGTTGGTAGGGTTTCAACTTTTAAATGTCTTTAAACATAGGGGAAGGGTATCCAACCTCCTTTTATAGATGTATATTCGTATATTTGACAAAACTTGGAATTCGAAAGTGGAAGTATGGACGGTATATGGATTTAAGGTTTTTGAAATAGTTCATTGAACAATCCATTCCCAGTCCCACTCCCACTACCAGTCCCAGTCTCCATGACTCAATGACTCAACAACTCAATGACCCAATGACCCAATGACACAATGACCAGTAGTTGTGATCATTGAATCTTATCGTTGAATGTGATAATGTGATCATCCAGAACAGCATAATGTAGAAACGGAAGTCTGACCCGACATGTGGACTCTGACCAAATCTAAATTGCATGCAGAAAATGGTGGACTCCAAATCTGATTCAACAGGGGTATGCCACTCCATTGGTCGTAACACTCCTGAACCAATGGCCTCTTCCCAGGCCCGATGATATCATCGACCCATTTACGAGTTTGACTGTATACACGATTCCTAAGCCAAGATTAAAGCCTTTGAAGTGTAAATCAACCGTCATTTTCATAAACCCTTAACAGACCCATTGTCAGCACGACATGCTTGAGTCATCGTTCATAGCTCCACTACTTCACTGCCGCTATCACTATCGCTATGACTGTCGTTCCATCTGCTACTTGGCCCAACTGGGGCGGCGTCCCTTAACCGGTGGGCGGCGTCCCTTAACCGGTGGGCGGCGTCCCTTAACCGGTGAGCGTTGCAGCCGGGCCTCCAAACCTTTGGACCTCGTAAATGGCCCTTCTATAACCGCATCTTAAAACCTTTCACCTGTGGTGGATCATCGAAATGGTATTGGTTACGGTCTAAATAGTACGTCAGTCAACACCCCTAAGCGAAGGATGACTACCTACGAAACGAGAATCTGTTACTAGTGAGACAGCAATAAAGCTTATTCATACAATACTATACATGGTTCTATTTGTTACATACATTTCCGTCATTGATGTGGATGTGGATGATCAATGTCAATGGTCATCAAGAACTGGGCTGACCACGGTTTCAATATAATCATCCACTATATCATCTTCAATCTCAAACCCAATGAACTTTTCACTATAGCTAAATATCAACTCCAGATTGAAGTTGATTTGGGAGGTGATCTTGACTATTGTATTTGGTTCTGTCGATTTAACAAACTTGAAAAAATCCCATAACTTGTTAATATAATTATACATGGTGCTTTTACATCCAAAATACAAATCAATTAATAGATTAAAATTTATGGTGGATAAATTAATCGTTAATAACTTGAAAAATTCATTGACATTTAAATTCAAATTGAATATGAATATATTATTGAATATATCATTCAATTGTTTCAATAAATTTATTGAATTATTGAAAATCGGTAATAAATTTAGGATGCTATTGTTGTTATAATCTTTCATAAACTTTTTGTAGAACTTATTGAATTTAAAATTGATCAAATAATAATACTGCTTCAAGTTTAATACATAATTATGGGATGTTTCATAATTGATAACGTTCTTGAAACATATTAAAAAAAACTGATTCAATACAAGACTATGAACTACAAACTTAATTGGATAGTATGAAAATTGGGTAGTCAACACATTCAATAAATTATCTTCCCCGTTAGAATTGTTCATAATAATCTCATCAAGATAATTGTATTGATTAAATAGGGTCAACATCGTTGTCATATATGTGGTATATCTTAATGATGGGAAATAACTATTTTCAATCTTAAGAAAACTTAACCATTTAACAAAGGTTAATAATAAAACTTGATTTTGTAAATATAACATTAAATCATGATTGGTTACTTCATTATAAATTCGATTGTCTTGTAAATTCAAAATCTCTTTCAGAATTATATTATAATTCTTACAATAAACTGATAAGTATGATTTAATTAACGATTTAACTTCATGATTGATCCGATTATGAAATTGATTGAAATATCCTTCAGCTAATTTGAATACAAATTTTTGAATTTGATCTTTAATTCCTGTCAATTCTTCATCATAAATTATAGTTAAAATTTCATGATTTGGAATTATCGAATTTTTAAATCTTAAATTGGATTGTAACAATGATGATTTATATTGGAAGTATAACATATCCAATTCAATGGTCCTTATTCTTAACCAATATCTTAAAATTAGTCGAAATTCTCTAAATTCATATTCATTTAATTGTTTCAAATCAACTTGCTTATTGATTATATTATCCATATACTTCTTGTTAAACAATAAGATTGATAATAAACTATTATATTCAAAATGATTTTCTTGTAGCATATTTTCATTGTGATAATAAGTATCTATTAATAAATACCATATAATCAAATGAACTATATCTAATAAAGTATCTGCCCTTTTAATTCTTTCTTTGAAAAGTTTACTTAGATTAATCCATGTTTTAATCACTTGTTGGTTTTTATAGTTAGGTACAATAGTTATTTCAGGATTAATTATAAGTCCAGTGGATATGATTGATAATGTTAATGATAATAATCTAAATTCAAAATAATTTATTTTTAAATCTTGATTATAGTTGATCTTACTTAAATAGTCATTAAATAGTAAACCGTATCTTAGAATTATATTGAAATCCATTAATTCAAGCAAATCTTCGTTAAACAATCTGAAAAAACTTGTATATAATTTAAATATGACCTTATTATTAGGATACATCAATTTCAATTGATTTACATGTTCTTTATTAATGACCATTGGTGTATCTAATTCTCTTAAAATGTCTTTTTCAAATATACTACTACCGTCAGGTAATAAATGTAATTCTAAAGTGTTAAAAGACTTATCTTCAAGTGAAAACTTTACATTTTTTGATTTAAAAAAGACTTCAAGTGTTTTGACATCTTCTGAACCTTTTATAGGGATAGTCATTGACTCTTTTCCTCCAATAGAGCCTACTGTGATAGTTATCATTGATGAATCCGAGGTTCCTGGCGTGGGTGTGGGAACTGTATTCAATGGTGACATCATTGTCGGTATTGGTACTGGGACTGGTATATTTGTTGAATTCTGTGACTTGAAACTATTAATAGAACTTATTGAATTTACATGAGGATATGGAGGTGGTATCGATGATAAAGGAAATTGGTTGGGTATTGAAATATTCTCTTGGATTGATGATAGTGTTGACAAATTCGAACTAGACATAATAGGACTGACTGATCCATCGCCTTTTTGTTTCCTTTTTGTCATTCGATTCTTTCTTTCATTTATGACCCTTAATTCTTCATCGCTTGGAGGATTCGGTGGTTCTGCTTTGCATTTGTCTTCTCTTTTGAACTTCTGGCACGATGCACAGGGCATTTGTAAGTCACATTTGATCTTTAATATCTTACACGGCCCACAGCTATAGCTTCTTCTCTGTCTTTTCTTATTACTGTTCATCATATTTCACTCTCCTTGTCCCCCTCTATCGTTGTTGTTGAGTCTGGCGTTTAATTTCTGGATGCTTTTTGGTTCGATAGATCGATATTCTATACCGTTGTCTGTTCCTTTGGAATGTTCCGGTCGCCTGTAGCCAAAACTTGTCACGCTATTGTGCAACGTAGCGTCTATCTTGGGTCTACGTCAATGTACGGTTCCTCCCAATTTTGCTTCGGTTCTCTGGTGGAAATAGGGCGGCAGCGTTTCTTCAATTGTATTTCAAGGTGCCTGCCTCTCCTAATTCATTCAATCAAACCCTATTAAACTCAATTAACCTATAAGTTTTAATCAAATAGGCGGTATACAGAAATCAAAACAATATCGAAGTTTCTTGCAGTGCCCAAAAGCGGAATTTGAACTCCTATGGAAACTTGGAACTTTGGCTTTTTTCGCGAAATTTGTTTTTCGGAGTCTGAGAGACATTTGACCTGTCGCGAGCGACATCCAACTCGAGTTGGAAATTTCTCAAAGGGAAAAAATCGATGGAAAACCTCAACTGTCCAATAACAAGTTGAATAATTATAATGTTAAGAAGCGTTAGAGGGGGATTACTAAGTAGGTTTGTTCAAGGTAGGTCTTTACACACGGGTAGAGTGTTATACAACAACTCGGACCATGAGTTGATTGACTACCTGAAGGTGCCAAGAAGAAAACCAACCGATATAAATGTCCCATTGGTGAATCCAGCTGATAAATATGCCGAAACCGTTGAAGAATTACATAAATTCGGTAGATACATTATGGGATGCTTGCCGAAATATGTACAACAGTTTTCAGTATGGAAAGACGAATTAACAATCTACGTTGCACCATCGGCATTAAGACCAACCATGGTATTTTTAAAGAATCATACATCATCCCAATTTAAAGCAGTAATGGATGTTACCGCTGCTGATTATCCTTCAAGAACCAATAGATTTGATGTTGTTTATAATATGTTGAGTGTTCGTTATAACTCCAGAATTAGAGTGAAAACTTATGCCAATGAAGTAAGTCCTGTTCCTTCAATTGTACCAATTTTTCAAGGTTGTAATTGGTATGAAAGAGAAACTTATGATTTATTTGGAATTTTCTTTGAAGGTCACCCAGATTTAAGAAGAATTATGACTGATTATGGGTTTGAAGGTCATCCTTTAAGAAAAGATTTCCCAACTACCGGTTATACTGAAGTAAGATATGATGAAGAAAAGAAGAGGGTTATTTATGAACCGTTGGAATTAACTCAAGCTTCAAGAAGTTTCACTGTTCCTCATTCCGCTTGGGAACAAGTGGGTGACGGTAGAGACGATACTCCTGAATCTTTCAAATTACCAATCCCTGAACCTGAACCTGAACCTGAAGACAAAGGTGATAAGAAATAAGTCATGTAGTCAAAAAAAGGAAAGAAACCAGGCTCATTACCGTTTAACTTATTAGAAGCATTTTTTTGTCATATTAGAAAATATATATAATCCTATTCACACTATAATATTATTCCTTTTGTTTTCTGGTAGTGTCTTAACTACTTCAAAGAATTAATCTCTTGTTGTAAATTGGATAATTCCATTTCTTTTTGTTTTAAAAATCCTTGCAATGTTGCAACTTGATTATCTATCAAGTCAATGTCGTTTTTAACATCAGTTAAATCCTTTTCCTTTTCCTTTTGACTTGAATTTAATTTATTCTCTTTATATGCTAATAATAATTCTAATTCATGTTTTACTATAGTTAATTCATTATTATTATCACCACCACCATTAGCATTACCACCATTACCTCCTTCACTTTTAACCTTATCTAACAAGGTTTCCAAATTGTTTAATTCTCTTCTTAATCTAACTTCTTCCCAATCTGTACCTTCAGTGGCAGAAAAATCAGTTCCATTTTCTTTAACAGTATGACCTATTTTGTTCAAATAGTTATTAGCAAATCCTTTAGACCCAGAACCTGTAGGAGTGGCAGAAGAAGGTTTATTAATTGAAACCGAGTTTAAGTCGTAATTTGGTTGTTCTTTTGAAAAGGTTGCCCTTAATGATACCGGTACTCCTCTTGGAACCCTTTTACCATTTGATCTTTGATTTAAAATATGTAAAAAGATAAGAACTTGATCTTTATCAATTGTTTCAAAAGATTTAGGATTAACTAGGTTCCAAGCAGAAGAAATGTCAGCTCTTGGTACATTATTTAAAGTTGCATATAATCCTTCTAATGATTCAAATCTAACTCTACCATAATTATCACTATTGGAATTATATATTGCTTCATATGAACTTTTATCAGTTGGGCTTATGTACCAATCAAAGTTATCAGATAAATTCTCTTCGTCTTCTTCATTAGAGCTACTTGCCCCATTACTATTACTATTGAAATTGTTATTCCCAGTGTTAACTGCTTGATTTGCTTGAATTAAATGAGCTTTTGAGGCTGGAATCAACCAACTTGGTAATTCCAGGGGTATCTGACTTTGATTCCCATTGACCATATCATAAATCAACCTCATTGTGATACAAAACTCCTCAAAATCAAGTTTGCCATCATTATCGATATCACTTAATTCCCATACCTTAGACAATTGATCATCACTTAATCTTGAATTCTTCAAAATTGGTGACACGCTATCTCCTGTCAACTTGTTTCCAACGGGCTTTAACCCTTGGAAAATCTCCCAGTATTTCTTGATCTCCCAATCTTCTAAACGTGGCATATTATTGGTGAATCTACGCTTTATCTATTGGGTTTCAGTCTCGATTCGTTGTGATTGAGTCCAATTTTTTGAGGGTCAACCAAAATTGTTCGTCGCAAGCGTTGAATTGGTGACAATCTCTGTTACTGTGACGAGGGAGCCTCTGACCTTAGGGCAAAGCTGCGTCTTGGTCTGGGACACCTGGGACAGTATGGAAGACTGGTTTGTGATATTTCATTGCCTGGGAGAAGAAACTTAAGTGGCACTAGAGTCTCGCTACTTGTTCATTTACTTTCAACTTCTTTCATCAGAGGTCAGTGCTGGCATAGCAGCCAGAGACCGCAGCAGGAGCGAGGACGTCGGTTCGAGTTCGCATAAGGGTGGTTGGTGTACCGGTAACATTTCTGCCTTCCATTAGGAGTTAGCAGGAGCAATGGGTTCGACTCCCGTACCACTCATTTTTTTTAGTACCGTGACTACTTTGATGTCACTGGCACAGTTAAAGTGTTCAGTGTTGCCTTTCTCTGTTTTTTGTATTATGTCAGCCTGTTCTGAGTTCTGAAGTTTTTGAAAAATTGAATGCGATTGAAGATTTGTGAAACTTACACTTTTGTATCTTTACTGGCTTTTCAGCCAAGGTAGTATGTAATCTGGGTAGAATTTTGTCGTCAAAGAGGCCAAAGCAGGCATAAAATATTATATTTACAAGAATAATTTACAAAACTTACTCCAGTCCACTGTGAGCGTCTTGTTTGTCAGTTTGTTCTTCAACTGGTTGATTTCTTCTCTTTTTCATATCAAAGTGAATTACCACTTTAAATACTACAAATGCAATAACAAAAAGTCCACTATATAAAGTATAAAGACCACCAAGACCCAAACTAGCAGTTGCACTTTCTTGAGAAGCTACTAAAATAGCAGCCAAGAGACCTCTCATTAAATTCAAACAACTTGAAGATGCCGATGCTTGAGCAGGGTATAAGTCGACTAATAGTGTTTGTAAGATAGTCAAGAAAGAAATAATACAGCAAGATGAAACAAATAAGGAAATTAGAATAGGTGCCAAAGATACTTTGTATTGTAAGCACCATCCAAACACAATACAAGCACAAAAATTAACACACGTAAGTCTAGTGGTAAATTCAGTCCGAACACTTGGTAAATCAAAAGGGGTACCATCATTTCTGTCTTTCCATTCACGCTGACGTCTCTTAAAGTTCCAGTTCAATACCTTTCCTCCTAATATAGACGTAAGAATAGACCCAATACCTGGAGCCAAATAACTGAGCCCAACTTGAATATCATTAAACCCATAATCTCTTTGTAAAGTTGTTGATAACAAAGATTGAGATACAGTCCATACCCCAAATTGAATTCCACCAGGTAACATGGTGAAAAATATAGCTTTATTAAAGAAGATTTTCAACGTTGCAAAGACGTTTGATTTTTTTGGGGGTAATAAAGTTGATAAATCATTATTCAACTTTTTTTGGATTGGTCCATAATAAATAATTGGGCTTTTAAGGTAAAATTTTGTTGGCATAATAGATTGGTTGCCGACGAGAGTACGATTTGATTCAGGAACGAAAAGTACAACACCAATTAGGGCCAACCCACCGCCAATGGCAGAAAATACAAAGATCCCTGGCCAACCCCATCTATATACCAAAGCACCACCAATTAACCCACCGAAAGCTTGGCCAGCCAATGTAAAACCAGATATATAACCACCATAACCCCCTCTTTTACTTTTAGGAGACAAGTCGCCAACAACTCCAAACGTAGTCGAAATGATGGATGCAATTGATGTGGCTTGGACTATTCTTAGGACTAGCAAGCCCCAATAAACCCTAACTTGAGATAATCCAATACATGTAGCAGTGAATGAAGCCAATAATACTATAGAAACCGGTCTTCTTCCATAAGTATCCGAGAATCCTGACACTATCATAGGTGTAAAAGACTGAAAAATCAAATAAACCACAACCGATAGATTAGCTAATTCAACAGAAATATTAAAGCTATGATCAACATCAGGAATAGCAGGGAAAAATAATGAATTAGCCAAGAGGGACCATATACTGCCCAAACTTAAAAATGCCCCGATGAAGTTCAATTGGGGGCCAGTGAATATGGTGTAATTGGCTTCGGGATCCGCATCAGCATCAGCAGCATCAGCAGCATTATCATTTATGCTTCCTTTTTCTAGGTCTTGCTGTTGCTGACTGTCTTTGTTGAATGTGTGATTTGAACCATCCTCTGATAGCCGCTCAGGGTCTGTTCCTACTAGCATCGGTTGACCTTGCGGTTGCAGGCTTTGCAGCATCAGTTCTTGCGCTTCTGGCGGTTCTTGCAGTGATCCTGTCATTTGTTGCTGTCTATACCCTTGAAATCTGAACCAAAGTCATGACAAGGAACACCATTTATATACTATTTCATTCTTGTCTTTGTAGCATATTTCCTTTTATTTGACGTGAGAGTGTCATTACCATTCAGGTATATCCGATTACATAAGCTGCTACAACAACATAACATCGAATACAGTATGCCAAATATCGGGAGCAAAAGTCTTCACTTTTATAACGCCTATTATGCTTGCGTTGATAAATTTGGATAATATGTCAGCTTCGGTGATCTGGAATTGGGATATGTGGACATTTTCATGAATATGAATCAAAGTAGGCGTACTTGAATGAGATTTTAAATGGTTTGTGATATCCCAAGCTTGCTTGGAAGAAGGCAATAATCCAAGGTTTATATGACTAATGGGTAATTTTATGTGGGGGTCATTTATTAAATGGTAGACGTATTCATTGGATTTGTTAAAGATGAATACTTGAGTTTGATTTGAAACATCAAAATTGATAGGCTGATTCAAAGTATATTTGAATTTATTATACTTGCAATTTCTTATTAAAGCTTCAATTGACCAAGGATTTAGTTCAAAACACACTAGCTTCCCACCATTTTTCAAATAACTTAATGTGAAATACCCAATGCCAGCATATAAGTCGAATACCCAAGTATTATTCAAATGCTTAAACTTATCGAGTATTCTCTTCTTTTCTTTGATATTACCTCTAGAAAACATGGTATATTTCGGAGCCCAAGTTTGGTATATTCCGTTTTGGATAGTATGACACCAAAAGGCTTGATTGAAGTCTTGAGGTTGAGGGTCGTTTAATAGTTCGGGTGTTAATTGGGGGCCGAAGTCTCCATATAAGGGGGATATGTTTAAGGGGATTCGCATGATACTCAGTTTGTTAATGGGCTTGTTGATGGCTATGTGTGTCAATTTGGGGAATAAGGCCGATATCATATATTTGAAAAAGTCTTTTTGACTAATAGCTTCAAATTCTTGCACCCACTCATCGCTGTCAAAAGTATTGGCATTAAACAAGATCAACGGCTCATAAACTATCCATTTTTTGGGGATGTACGGGATTAAACATGCCTTCAAGGTGATATTCTGCTGCTTATAGTACTGCCGTATACAACCTTCTACCGAAAAAGCATTGTCTTTGCCGTCATCTTCGTATTCATACGTATCAAAAATATCATACTCTACCTTGATCGGTAAAGCGATGAGATCGAGCTCGGGCTCTGGAACCAAGGTGAAAATACTAAACCACTCATTATCGGCTGATTTTTCGATTTTCAACTTCTTGTTAAGATATTTCTTCTCCTCAAGGTATGCTTTCACGGGCTTTATATCTTGTTTGTCTCTAACGACCAACTTATAATACTTCATTCCATCAATGCGTTAGCACCTCCAGGTTTCTATGCTTCGCACAACCTTTTGTTTGTTCGCACTAAAATTCGTTGATTCTCGTCCAACCACAAGCAGTGAAAAACTCAAGACGAAAGTGAATAGTTGAAAGAATTCAAGAGAACTACCAGAAGCACTAGAAGTAAGTAGCGAGATAGAGATTGGAAGGTGGGGCGAGTCATGGAATTGAACAGCGATCAGGCTGGATGTGCCCAGAGCACGAGCTTTCCGTGGACGGGCTTGTGCAAGGGCCCTGGAATCAAAACATGCTCAAAATGATGCGATATACCCCAACCTCACAATTATAGATTATATGGAATTGGCGATTGTACTAACGATTTTGCAGATGTCAGACCAAAAAGTATTAGCTCCTTCACAAAACTTGTTGAACGACAAAGTATGTACCTATGAACTTAGAACTTAGGATATGGGCCCATAGAGTCTTGTGCCTTGTTTGTTCTTGTTTGCAATACTAACAGCTTTTTAGTGGGACGTTGTATTATCCAATACCCTTATTAAAACCGGGTTAGGGTTTGGTGGTGGTGTTTTGGCCTCCATTTTATTCTTTAAAAGAAGATCGTTCCCAGTTTGGGTTGGAATTGGGTTTGGATTAGGTAGAGGGTATGCCGAAGGTGATGCTGTTTTTAGAGGCAATTATGGTGTAAGGACCGTGAAAAACTAGTTAATGTGATTCCATGCATATATATACGTAGCCCTCCACCCACCCCATTGTTCATCAATCGAACTATTATTCATAGAAACAACAATAAAAGTGATAACAAATCCACTAGATAGTAAATGCATATTCATATGTTGGCTTCCGTGTGTTGCAGTGTATTCCTCTGTCCGCTGTTCTTCTGATGCTCTGTTCTCGCCTGTCTGGGTCCTCTCCTGCGTGTCTGGGTCCTCTCCTGCCTGTCTGGGTCCTCTTCTGCCTCCTCGTCTGCCCAGATAACGCGGAAACTGAATGAGATTCACATAACCAAATGTCATCTTTAGACCAAATCATCAATGGTGATATCGACCTATATGAGTTTTTGGGGGTGGATCCGAATGCCAGCACAGCAGAGATAAAACGTCGGTACAGAAAAACTGCATTGATTTATCATCCTGATAAAAATAAAGATGTCGATTCAAGTAATAAGTTTCAAGTCTTGTCTACTATCTATGAAGTATTAAGTAATGAATCGTTACGACGTCAATATGATGAAATCCGAGTATATAAACTCAATAAGCAAGCCAAATCCAATCAATTAGACGAACAAACAAAAAGATTCAAAGAAGAGTTGTTGAAGGCTGAAAGCAATGGGATCAATTCGTTTAATAATGTTTCCAAAGAGTTTCAAAATGAAAGGAAATGGGACAGTGAATTGGAGAAATTGAAAGAAGATGGGATCAAAAGAAGAAGGTTGATGGAAGGGGAACTAGTTTCAAAGACAAAGTCTTATGTGGGATACAATGAAATACCAATTCATCGTGTGTTCACGCTAAAGGATAACTTGCCTAAAAAGAATAAGGTATTGATCAAATGGAAACATCGTCCTGAATTGCAAGATATGTTCACCCTAGAGACAGTTAGAGATATAATGGTGGTGTTTGGGCCCATACTATCTATCACCGAAGTGCCCTCCACCGATAATTATAAATCAGCCATTTTGGAGTTTTATAAGCCTGAAAATGCTGATCGAGCAATATGCCATAATTATAAGAAAAGTGCATCATTATGGGATGGTACTCCTTATAGGAAGCTAGCGAGCTTATTAAGAGGCTGCAGTTTATATCAGCCAAATAGTGAAAGAAGGCTAAGATTAGATATAGACAAGTTCACCGAACTTCAACTAAAGTCTGACATCACCGAATATGTTTTCACCGACAACGAGGCGATTAATGATTATATGATAAAACTAATGAATGTCCAATTCGTATCTGACCCATAGAGGGTGCTGCTAGTTGCCTCGATGGGTCTTTTGAAAATCAGAATTTATATATGACGATTTATTAGGACTAAGCAATTTTAATCCACCTAAAGTGTCAAAATGTATAGTATTGATGTAACAATAAATAAAATGCATACGTATATTAATTTTAATCATCTCTCCAATTCACAAACACTTCGTCGGTTCTAAACCTTTGAGAACATATTGTGTTAGACAATTTATTGACTTGCCCCATTCTATAACTAAGTAAACCAGCATGAGCAATCATAATTCCATTATCAATACAAAATCGTTCGTCAGTGGCATGGATCAGACCATTTTTTCGTTCATTGACCATTAATGTCATCATTTCTTGTAATCTTTCGTTAGATCCCACCCCACCAACAATCAATACTTGATTACTTTGAACATGCGCCATAGCTCTTTCAGTGATTTCAACCAACATCGAAAACAAGGATTCTTGTAAAGAGAAACACAAATCTTCTGGAGTAATGATTTCCCCCGTTTCATCGTCTATTAAGTTTTTATTCTTTTTAGGGGTGGTTGAAAATAGGTCTTTAGCTAATACATCAATATATGCCAATATTCCAGACATAGATAAATCCATTCCTTTGACAGTATATGGCAACGTCACCAAATGCTTACCCTTTTTAGCCATTTGCTCGATATTATAGCCAGGAGCCGGATCATTTGATATTCTTAAAGTCCTTGCAAACCTATCAAGACAATTACCAATAGCAATATCTAGGGTTTCACCGAATATTCTATACCGTTGTTTGGAATAAGCAATGATTTGGGTGTTACCTCCACTCACATACAACACCACCGGGTTCTGGGCCCCTGTGATCTCTCTCCCCATCTCAATATGGCCTACACAATGATTTACACCTACTATTGGTAGGTTCCATAGCTGAGACAACGTTCTGGCGGCGATTACCACGCTCTGCAACGGTGCCCCCATTCCCGGGCCCTGGGTGAAGCAAATACAATCAAGGTCGGCACCCCTGACTCCTGCCTCCTCCAAAGACTTCCTTATAACCCGAACCACCCAATTTCTATGGTGTCGAGCGGTATCTCGTGGAAGAAACCCTTCGCCTGGCGGGGTGATGTATGTGTCTCTAACGTTCGATAACACCTCTGCTCGGTTGGTCTGAGTCAACTGTCCAATGTGGTGCTTGATGACCCCCACTCCTAGCTTGTTGGCAGACCCTTCCAACCCGAGAGCAATGTAACATCCCTTCCCTTCTTTGCAGTACTGATCCAAGTCGACCGTCATAGCGTAATCGCATCAATTTTTTCTCATCGCACCGATTTTAGGGAGACACAAAACGAATCAAAACAAATCAAACCAAACAACCGCTTGATATATAAATCGATTAGAATGTCTTCGTTGGCGTATTTCTTGGAGAGGATTGAAGCGCAGGGAGAGTCGTTGCAGAAATTGAAGTTCAGGCAGCCTGGAATCTTCACGAACGCGTTCGTCAAGAGCCCACCGATAACGCAGTTGTTGAAAGATGCAAACTATAACGAGCAGTTGTTGTACCGGGTCAATCATAGAGGAGAGGTCAATTCGTACTTGAATGGCGATTCCGATAGCTACGAGAACGAGTTGAGGCCCGAGAGGGTTGACGGCAAGTCGTACTACGAAGATGCCAGCTTCAATGAGTATATTAATGGAGACGTTAGCCAAGGTAAAAGAACGGCTGTTGTAGTGCCCGATTTATCCAAGACCCAACCTCAATCATCGATTGATTATGAGGTGAATAGTTCGCCAACCAAGTCTACTTCATCCAAGTTGATTCCAGACTCTTTGACGAACATAAATGATATTTACGAAATGCTAATTACTACCTTGAATAAGATTCCAACCATCCAAGAAAATGAATCCTTTATAACCGAAGTCTTGGAATTAAGGCAAGAATATGATAACTTGATTCAAGACATAGGCGGGGTGGAGAAGGTTGTTGAAAACCAAAGGAAGCAACTACAATCTCATAATATAGCAGACTTCAAAAGTTCGGATAGTGTGGAAGGAGATATTGATCTTGATGAGTTGATAAGGAAGGAGGAGCTTGAAATTGAACATTTGGAGACAGAGTTAAGTCAAAGGTGATAATGTGTAATGATCTCAGATACCAGAAGTCAGGCGGCCTGGAGTCAGGCCTGGAGTCAGGCTGAGCTACACCAGGCTGAAGGCTAGAGTGGGGCCGAGCAGTCAGGCCTCATGGGGTAAATTAAAGTATATATATTTAAACTATAATACAAGAATTTAATTAATTGAAGTTAAGATATCAGAATCACCAGCATCTAAAACAGCTAAAGTACCGACTCTGAATAATTTACCACAAACGGTACCTAATTCATTGTTACCACCTTGGAAGTAGTAGACTTGAGTTTTAGACAACATAGCGTAGTATTCTAATTCTGATTTTCTTAAAACTGGGGTGTTACCAGCAATAACAATTAATTTGGCTTTACCAGTTCTTAAAGATTTAACAACTGATTTATAACCCAAGGTATATTTACCAGATTTGATAACTAAACCTAATTTTGAGTTAATGGTTTCTTGATTTTTTGCTTTTGGGGCCTATTTGAATGTTAGTATATAATGCAATAAACATAAAGATATTCTGTTCTGAACCTGAGCCTAAGTCTTAGCCTGAAGCCTTAACCTCAAGGTCTGAACCAAAGCACTGGGAGCTCCCCAAGTTCCAGCAGCTCCAGCACCTTGCAATATCTTCACACTGCTAAATCGATACTGACCATCTCTGTGTGTTTATTAAAATATGTAAAGTATACACTCCGGTCTTAAACTTGGATAATTGAAAGAATTTTTCAGATGGCTTCTCGCTATGCTTTTGAGGAAAAAAACCAAAGTTTTAGCAGTCACGGTCATCACGTGTGCGATTCTGGACGATTTTGGATTTTGTGTAACGTTTTCCCAGTTTCAAAATTTTCTCAATTCTTTAGTGAAAAAAAATCTTTATAATTTATTAATTAGTATTACATATATTAAAGAGTATGTTTAGAGTTACAGGATAGAGTGAAGTCCAGGATGTTGCATAGCAGAGCAGAGCATAGTAGAAAAGAGACAGAGATATGGCAAGAAGAGAACACCAGGGCATGAAGTTGAACGAAACAACAGGAGGCAACAGGGCCAAAGAAACTACATGAAGACTGGCCAACAGCCTAGGATTGACCTAAGTGGCAGAAATGGATAGCATAAAGGTTCCACGGAAGCGGCTCTGACATGGACAACACGACTACGACTTTCAAACGGGAAGAACAAATACTAACGGCTTTTTAGTGAAAGTAGAAATTGATTCATTTTCAGGTTCTAAAATCTACCCAGGTAGAGGTACCTTATTTGTTAGAGGAGACTCAAAGGTTTTCAGATTCCAATCATCTAAATCTGCTTCTTTATTCCATCAAAGAAAGAACCCAAGAAGAATTGCTTGGACTGTTTTATATAGAAGACAACATAAAAAAGGTATTTCTGAAGAAAGTGCTAAAAGAAGATCAAGAAAGACCGTTAAACATCAAAGAGCTATTGTTGGTGCTTCTTTAGATTTAATCAAAGAAAGAAGAAGTCAAAAACCATCTGATAGAAAAGTTGCTAGAGATCAAAAATTAGCTAAAGATAAAGAATCTAAGAAAGTTGCTAAAGCTGCTAGAAAAGCTGAAAAGGCTAAATCTGCTGCTAACGGTGCTCAATCAAAGATTTCAAAACAAGGTCAAAAAGGTGCTTTCCAAAAGGTTCATGCTACTTCCCGTTAAATTGATATTTGTTAAATAAATAAAAGAATTTTATAATGAATTTGTAATTAATAAATATTATACGTATACACATTTCCTTTTTTATGGCTTTCATTTAAGGATATACTCTCCAAGGACGTATGTTTTACCTATTTTTCCATCCAATCTGCTTAAAACTCTAGTTTGGTTGTTTTTATGATTAAATCCAAAATAAAACGACTCGGTGGTATGATAATATACTAATTGTTTGAAATTTTCGAGTTTATTATTGATTATAAGAATCACCCCCATATAAATTGGTTTTGAATCTAATAATCTACTGCTTAAACTCGATATTATTTCAGGTAAGTGTTCCACTACTTCTATGTTTTCCTTTAGTAATAGAGAATCAATCAAATAGTTCGATAAATTGGTCATAATTATATCTTCACCACTCCCACTACATATTGAACTGACTTCATATTTCTCGTTTGATTTCGTACCCAAAGCACTTCCTATTATTCCAGCACATCCTATTCTTCCTGGAAATTTCAAAAAATTACCTCCTGAGCTTGAAGCTACTGTGGTAGTATCAGTATTTTGATGGATAATTCCAATTGTATCTTGAACTTCTTCCATTCTTTCCATTTCTTCAGGTTCGAGAAACCCTTCTCTATATATCTCAAACATATGACGCTGTCGAGGCAGTATCAATGAGCTTTGATTCTCTGGCACTTGCAATGGCAACCCTAGCTGTTTGTATATAAATTCCTTACTTGTATAATCAATTATTCTTGGTTTGGTCAATCCGATCTTGTTATACTGGACGTTGAATAGGTCGGACATTTTTTCATACAAGTCAATGGTCTGCTCAATTGGGTTAATCGAATCGATATTATAAGCCGACCCATACTTCACAAGTGAACCTCTATAGGTCTGAACAAAACTAGCATCATTCAAGACTTTGCCCTCGATGTTTAGTGATGAGCCATATCCACAATTAGTCAATGGTGATTTTTCAAGAACGTTGGAACTAGCTATTATGGTGTCGATTGCATCTTCCTTGACGACCAACGCTTGTTTCAATAGTCTCCTGTACTTATCGTTCAATTTCGCCGAATGGTTACCAGCACCAATATGAACCACCAACAATGATTCCATCCAGATGAGAATCGATTGATGAATCGATATAGAAGGCACTTGAATCCTAATGCACTAAAGCGCTAAGGAGCGCACTAAACCCACAAAGTATGAGACCTTAAGGACTGACAGCCTGGGTTAAGGCACTTACAACAGCAACAAATTGGAGCCTTGAGCTGACTAGCACAATATATTCCGTACAATGTATACAATGATGAACATTTGAGGAGTCCAGTCTAAGGCCCAGACCAAGAGCCGGAGCCCAGATTTTAGCTTTAAGCTTTAGATGCTTGGTTTCTCAGCTCCTTGGCTCAGCTCTTCAGGTTGGCTCGCTGTGTTTGCAGCAACTTCAGTACCACCACGTGATGAGTGGTCAGCAAGCAAACTAAATTGCCAACAAACTTACGTACTAAACAACTCATATATTAGTTGGGAAGCGCCTCCCCCTTCTTCCCCCACAATCCTTGTTGGCTCTACACAACTCTTACATTCATCTTCAGCCTCAGTATCGCTGGTCCATCACCGTCCTAGAGCGAGCAATAGAAAAATAGTTAGCAGCTAAGCGTTTGTGTAGGTAACGATGAAGCAGGCTAAGTCTCGGTCTAGATTCAAGCTTCTAAACTATTGGGGGTTTGGGATATACAATGATGTCAAGAGTCGGCTTCCCTACTATGCCAGTGATTTCAAAGACGCCTGGAACTATAGAGTGATCCCTTCCACAACGTTTATATTCTTCACCAATTTATTACCCGCCATAGCGTTTGCTCAAGATATGTTTGATAATACCGATGATCTGTATGGAGTCAATGAAGTTTTGATGAGTTCTGCAATTGCTGGGGTTGTTTTTGGGCTTTTTTCAGGCCAACCGTTGTGTATTGTAGGGGTCACAGGTCCTATTTCAATCTTTAGCTATACGGTTTACGATATTATGAAGCCAAGAGGCACTCCCTATTTCCCATTCATGTGTTGGATATACCTTTGGTCGATGGTATTCCATCTAATTATAGCATTTGCTAACTTGGTATCACACTTGAAGATTATCAGCTCGTTTTCTTGTGAAGTATTTGGTTTCTTCATTTGTGTAGTATATATTCAAAAGGGGATTCAGATTTTAAGTAATCAATTTAGAGAAATAGATTCGGAAAGTGGTTATTTATCGGTTCTAATTAGCATCCTAATGATTATATGTGGTGTTGGATCTCATTTATTTGGTGAATATTTACATTACTTTAAACCTTGGATACGAAAAGTTTTCATGGATTATGGGGTCCCATTATCGGTAATCTTTTTCACAGGGTTTATTCATTTTGGTGGTTATTTAAGCCAAACTCCAATGGCAAAATTACCGGTGACCTCCAGCTTCATACCAACTCAAACAAATAGCCATAGACCCCATGGTTGGTTCATCCATTTTTGGCCCCTGGAAAATATCGATGTGGGTGATGTGTTTTTAGCTATCCCCTTTGCTATATTATTGACGTTTTTGTTCTATTTTGATCATAACGTTAGTTCATTAATGTGCCAACTGAAAGAATTCCCCCTAAAAAAACCTTCTTCTTTCCATTGGGATTTTGCTTTATTAGGTATCACCACTGGGGTTGCAGGAATTTTAGGTATACCGGCTCCAAATGGGCTAATACCTCAAGCTCCTTTACACACTCAATCATTAGTGGTTCATGATTTGAAAACTGGTAAAGCATTATCAGTGGTTGAACAGAGAATTACAAATACCGTTCAAGGTTTGTTAACATTCGTGATGATGTCTCCACCGTTTTTAATTGTACTAGGATTGATTCCTCAAGCAGTACTATCAGGATTATTTTTCATTATGGCAATTACAGGATTACATGGAAACCCAGTTATGAATAAACTAAGATATTTACTTCTAGATAAAGATTATGTCATGTATGATCCAACATGTCCTGAATATTTTAAACAATATCATGACTTCCCAAGCAGAAGATACTTTTTAATTTACGTTATATTCCAAGTGATAGCGTCAGCAGCAGAAGTAGGAATCACAATGACAAAGGCTGCCGTTGGATTCCCAGGAGTTTTATTGTTTTTTGCATTTGCAGCTAAGTGGATATGGCCCTTAATCATTCCTAAACAATATTTGGACGAATTGGATAGTGAGGTGGCAGACGAGTTGATTATTAGAAACTTGCAAGTGGTAAGTGAAATCAAAAAGAGGGACAAGAGAGACAGCTTAGACAAGGAGGAAGAAACTACTGAATATGAAATTGGTACTCAATCGGAAACCTAATAGCAACCAGAAACTAAGCCTGCTTGACGGAAATAACAGCCACGCTAGCAAACCTTGTTGGCATTGTCTCAAACGAGGAATGCACCCCAAAGGCTACGGCTCGCTGTGAGTACAACGGCTCGCTGTTGTTTGTGTATGGCTCGCTATGAGCGATTTGAGTGCTTTTGAGTGATTTGAGTGATTTTTTGATTTGAGTGATTTTTCACCATTGATGTCTGACAGTTTCAAGGTTTGTTTCAGGTTCAAGGTTTGTTTCGAAGATTTACTATGAGCGATTTAATGTAAGTAAACAGACGTAATGCTGTTTGTTGAGTGATTTAATGTGAAGCGTTGCCATAACATTAGAGTTGATTATGTAAGCAGTTTTCACAGCCATTTTGAGATGTTTATTCCTTTGCAGCTAAACGCTTTAGCATGAGCCTTCCCACAAACAAGAAGATCTAAACCGAGCCTACCAAAAGGTTAAAAGCTTATTTATGCAACTATAAAAGGCATGAAGTCTTTCTGGACTTCAGGCTTTCAAACAGTAAGCTGAAAGTTAGCAGGATGGATAGTTCAAGCGAATTAGATACAAAATACGATGAATCAGTTAGATTTGAACAAGCCAACTTGGCTAATAAGAAGAAGGAAGATGGTTCTAAGTTGAAATTGAAAAGAACAAATTCTTTATTCACCATTACAAGTGTGGAACCTGAAAACGTCTTACCTACTGCTTTCAAAACAGTTAGTCATAATATTGACAATGAAACTGACGAGTTTGTTGGTGATAATTTCTCCAATGTCAAATGGCATAGTGATGAGATTAATTCTATTATCAATGAATTCAATACTGATATTGAAACTGGTTTGGATAGCCAACAACTTGAATCTCTCCAAAAACAATATGGGTCCAATATTCAATCCAAACCAAAATCAAATTGGTTATGGAAGTGGTTTACTTATTTATTTGGAGGGTTTGGTAGTTTATTATTTGTTGGTGGTATTTTAGTGGTGATTTGTTGGAAACCTTTAGGTGATCCTCCTCAAACTGCTAATTTGGCTTTGGGTATTGTTTTATTGGTTGTTTTCGTTATTCAAGTTGTTTTGAACTATTTACAAGATTTTTCAAGTAGCCAGGTTATGAAATCAATTAATAATATGTTACCTTTAGATGTTAAAGTAATTAGAAATGGAGCAATTCAAATCGTTGCAAGTGAACAAATATTACCGGGAGATATTATTCAAATCCAATCAAATACTAAAATTGCTGCAGATATCCGTATTTTTGAACTGAATAGTTTATTATTTGATAGATCGATCTTGACTGGTGAAACTATTCCTTGTGGTGGTAAAACTATTAGTACCAATCCAAATTATTTAGAAAGTGAATCTATTGCAATGCAAGGAACGTTTTGTATTGGTGGTTTTGGTAAAGGTATTGTAGTTAGCACTGGGGACAATACTATTTTTGGTCAAATTGCTAAATTATCTTCAGCTCCAAACAATAAATTGACTACTTTACAAGTTGAATTATACAGATTCATTGCTATGATTATAGCAATCATTCTTTTGTTTATGATTTTATTCATTGTTTTATGGGCTGCCTGGTTAAGAAAATCTTACCCTGATTGGATTAATACACCCACTTTGATTGTTGACTTGGTATCAATTACTGTTGCTTTTATACCTCAAGGTTTGCCAGTTGCATTAACAATGTGTTTGTTGATTACTGCTAAGAAAATGAAAGATGCTAAAGTATTATGTAAATCTTTATCGATTATTGAAACTTTGGGTTCAGTCAGTGTTTTATGTAGTGACAAAACTGGAACTTTAACAACTGGTAAAATGATTGTCAATAAATATCATGGAAACTTGAATGAATTGGCGTTAATGGGTGGGTTATGTAATGAAGCCATAATAGAAGGAAATTTCGATGATTTGGTTGATGGTGATGAAAATATTGACGATTCTAAATTTCTGAATGGTAATCAAACTGATACTTCAATTTTAAAATTTTCAATTAAAAATAGTGATATTAGCCAGTTCAAACATTATAAATTATTAAAGCAAGTTAATTTCAATTCAAAAAACAAATTTATGATTAAAATATTTGAAATTGAACAAACTAAGGAAATATTGTTGACTATTAAAGGAGCTCCAGATGTTTTGATGCCCAATTGTAAATATATGAAAGATAGAGATGGCAACTTAATATCATTGACTGATTCCGACAAACAAGATCTTATTAATACTCAATTGGCCTGGAGTGGTCAAGGTGAAAGAGTTATTTTGATAGGGTCTAAATTTTTGAAGGGTCCCTTTAATGAAGATGAAGAATTGAATTTGACTGAAACAGTTTGTGATTTGACTGTCATCGGATTACTTGGAATTAGTGATCCATTAAGAAATAGAATCCCTGAAGTCATTGGTCAACTAAAGACAGCTGGGATTAAATTGGTCATGATAACGGGAGATTTCGAAATTACTGCTAAAAGTATAGCAAAGAAATGTGGTATTGTAACTAATGAATGTATCGAGCTTAGTCAACTAAATAATGTGCCGCTCTATAGAAATGAGGGAGAAGGCGAAGATGAAAAGGAAATCGAAGGTTCTATTATAATCAATGGGTATGATATGTTTAGGTTAAGTGAAATTGACTGGGACAAAATCATTAAATACAATGAAATAGTATTCAGTAGAACCACCCCAGAACAGAAGTTAAAGATTGTAAAAGAATTTCAAAAGAGAAAGTTTGTTGTGGGTATGACTGGTGATGGAGTCAATGATTCACCATCATTGAAACAGGCTGATGTTGGTATTAGTGTGATTGATGGTTCAGAAATTGCCAAAGAAGCAAGTGATTTAATTTTATTGGATTCATTTGAGTCCATCATCGAAGGTTTGAAGTATGGAAGATTGGTATTTGAAAACTTACGTAAAACCATCTGTTATTTATTGCCAGCCGGTACATTCAGTGAATTCTGGCCAATTTTTATCAATATTATATTTGGATATCCCCAAATCTTATCAAGTTTCAATATGATCATTATATGTTGTATCTCAGATTGTATTTCATCCAGTATTAT
Source organism: Yamadazyma kitorensis (assembly GCA_030572015.1). Taxonomy (NCBI): domain Eukaryota; kingdom Fungi; phylum Ascomycota; class Pichiomycetes; order Serinales; family Debaryomycetaceae; genus Yamadazyma; species Yamadazyma kitorensis. Next base: position 352,068 of record JAJLZC010000004.1, on the reverse strand, counting down.
AAGTTTCCAAAAGGGTGAAAAGAACTTACTATTGAAAAAGCCAAGAAGCGTAAGTGGTGAAAGATTGGTGGATTATAAGATATTCTTACATTCGTATCTAACTTTAGGTACTTATTATACTTTCACATCCATGCTATTGGCCTTCTTGAATTTTCAAAGGCATGGGATTAGTTTTAGTTCATTACATCGTTATGGAGCTTATGATGATGCTGCCAAGGTAACAGAAGTTTTGGCTGAATCCTCGTCGATTTATTTTGTTAATCTAGTGATTTTGCAATGTTTTAACTTGTTGGTGGTTAGAACAAGATTGGTTAGTTTGATTCATAATATTGACTATAAATTGTTGATCATCCTTCCAATTTTTGCCAGTACATTCATTTGGAACTATATTCCTGCCATTCAAACTGCTTTAGGGTCTGCTTCTGTTCCAATCGAATACTATTTCATATCCATTGGTTTTGGGACGGTGGTTGTTGTTTATGATGAACTAAGAAAGTTGGTTGTTAGAAAGTACCCCGAAAGCTTTGTGGCCAAGGTTGCTTGGTAGTTTATAGCTTATGACACTATGTATTTAGTGGTAGTTTATAGCTTATGACACTATGTATTTAGTGGTAGTTTATAGCTAATATGACACTGTTATTCACCTTCTCTCCTTAGTGATTGTTGAATGAGTTGATATGACTTTAATCTTTTTTGTTCTTGTTCTTCAGTATCGTTGAATGAGAATGGCTGTTTTTGTTTATTAATAAGACTATTTATAAGATCTATATGCCAATGCTATTTATAATAAGATAAAAAAAAAATGAAGATTCATTTCAAAAAAAATTGGGAGGTATCAAATCACATTCATTCACAAATGTTGGTTTATGTAGCTAAATTTCGTTACTTTTGGAAGTATTTAATGTTACTAGTTAATTTTTCATTTTTGCTTTTTTTGTTTCGTTTTAATGGTACTTAAGGCACCTGGATTTTAGTACCTAGTTGGAGAACTCATGTTCCTATAGTACTGTGCTAGCAACGGAGTGCTTGAGTGCTAGGGCAACGGATAGACTTTTGAGATAAATGATTGGAAGTTGGTGATCCTATGTGGAAATGGCCCGTCTTGGATGGAAATGGTGAGCCTATGATGATATGTTGGATGGAAGCTGATAGTTGGATGGAAATGTGGACAACTGGGGCTATTCGGCTTAATTATCTAAAACCCACTGTTGGTAGTTGTTTTTGACTCTCAATTTAATATTCTCTAAATTATCATCAGTATTTAAGATTTCTAAATTATTACAATCTTTCAAAGAATTCAACAAAATCAAATTGAAATCTTTATTAACATTAGAATTTTTAATGTTATTTAATATTATTTTGACTCTTTTAAAATTCAATATTATCGATAAATTAATCCAACCATCTTTTTCCATCAATTTTCTTAAATAGATATCTTTAAGCAAGTTTTCTAACGAGAAATAATAGTCCAATTGTTGAACTAATGCATTGATTGGATCTTGTTTTGGGGAGATTGGTGGCGGAACAGCAGCTGGTGGTTGTTGAAATTGTTGTGGATACTGTTGAAATTGTTGAGGAAATTGCTGCTGCTGTTGTTGATATTGTTGGGCGTATTGTTGTTGGAACTGTTGTGGAGGTGGGTAAGGGTATTGGTTGACTGGCAATGATTGATGATGTTGCTGTTGCTGCTGTTGTTGCTGCTGTTGCTGTTGAGGTGGGTAAGGTATAGGCATGAAACCACCATTATAGCTATTGTTAGGCAATGAATAACGGTTCATTCTATAGTTTGGTGGCATTCTGAATTGTCTATTGTTGTACATCGGATAAGGTTGAGGTTGATAATAGCCATTCACAGGAGCAAAGTTCTTAAAATCTTCTGACAACTTTTCAACGTCGGTATTTGAATTGGTGGAATTATTTGAAGTAATTGGGGTTGAATTTGAAGATGAATTGCTATTGGTAGTGTTTGGGCTGGTGACGTCGTTTGAATCATTGATGGCTTCGACACTTGAATCATTTGAAGCGTTAGTTTGAGTATTTACAGATTTTTCAACTTCAACTTTTTCAGATTTATCAACCTTATCAATTTTATCAGACTTTTCAGACTTTTCAAGCTTATCAGACTTGCCATTACCATTAGTTGAAGCATTTTTTTTGTTTTTGTTTTTGTTTTTCTTGTTTTTTTTATTACCATTTGAATTATTAGGATTATTTGAATTAGAAGCTCTTGAATTTGGTAAAATCAACTTAGCAGGAATAGGTACCCATTTGTTAGTGAAAGGCTTGATAAACTTTTGATTGGTTGAAGATTTCTTACTGTAATCTTCAGGAGGGGTTGGCCATTTGTATTCATCAACGTTAGAAATTGAAATGGATGAATCAACTGGAGCGGTAGCTGAAGTGGTGGAAGTGCCCCATGCATTAGTTGAAGGAACGGGAGCTGGAGCCAACTTTTTTTCCTTTGGTTTGTTGATCAGTTTTTCTTTCAAAGGTTTATCCTTGGAGTCTTCGTTGGATTCACCGTTGATTTCATTATTTTCGTTACTTTCTAATTTGTCAAAAGCTTCTAATTTGCCATTTGGTTCGGCGGCCTCGCTGTTGGAGCCATGGCTGTTGGCGTTGCCGTTGGACACATTAGAACCATTAGAACCATTGGCAGTGCCATTAAGGACTGACTCAGGGGTGGCTGAGGTGGAAACACCGTTGGAAGGAGGCAGCAAGGCGGCAACGTCTTCAGCGGCGGCAGCGCCAGCACTGGTGTCAAGGGTTTCCTTGGTGGACAAAGGACTAGACCCATTGGATCCATTAGCAGCTATGTTGGCGTATGAGAATGACATTTCGACTAATGGTGTTGTACTTGTATCCTTTGCAAAAAACTTATCAGTGAAGTATCAACCACAAAACTGAAATCGAACTGAAAATTTTCAAATAACTCACACAAAACGAAAAATTCGATTGCAAGAACTTTTCAAAGCGTTGGAGTGACTTTGGAGGACAGAAAAAACGGTTTGCCGGGTAAAACTTATGAAAATACCACTAAACCAATTCCGGTGCCGCTAATTATAGTCTATGCCTAGATACGGATGACTGCTTAGCGTGAATTAGTACTTTTTCAAATACTCTTGAAGTTGTTAAATACTATAAAAGTCAAAGTATTGAAGGTGGAAATTTTTTCTCTCGCTCTCACTCAAATTTCTTCGTTGTAATTTCGTCTCACTTTGAGTGTTGCAGGTTCATGTCGCTGAAAAATTTTTCAACGCTGATTCACCAAACACCGAGAGGCTTGTAGGGGCAACGGCAAGGAGGGGGGGCGGGCCCTGGTGGGCCCGGTGGATTGAGTGTGCCAGCAAGGGGAGACGTGGTTGGTGCTGGTGCTGATGCTGTTGCTGCTGGAATGGGGACTGGGGAGTGCCCCTAGTGGTGTGTGCGCAAACCATGTTTGCAGAGTTTGTGACAGTGTTTTATCGGGTGGGCACCGGTGCACCCACCACAAGTCGGTATCTGGTGGCCTGCGACCTGCGACCTGCACCGCCGTACCGCTGTCTCTGCCACCCTCGTGCGTCGGCCCCGTCCTCTGGACTAATGGATCACAAGGTGACACAAAGCAAAACTCTCAAGAAAATTCTCAAATTCCTCCACAATATTTTGCTATTTTGTTTACTTACCCCAAGAATCAACCTTCTGCTATATTGTAGGAGTAGACACTAGACAGATTAGACTGAGGGCGAATCAGAGGTATTAAAGCTGACCCAACGGAACCAAACGCACCCAACGGGCACAAACAGAAACAAACCCAAGCAGACTCAGATAGACTCGGGCCAACAAAGGGTGAAATAGATTGAATAGACTAAGATAGATTTAAAACAAATATGACCATTTTAGCTAATCCTTTATACCGTCCACTTCTTGAGATCATAAGGTCGGCCAGAAATGGTATTGTTTATGGTGGGAAAATTAGATTCAGCCATGCGTTGGTGATTAATTTATTATATAGATCAGGTCCCATTAGACCAAGATTGATTGAGGTTTTGAAAGCTACTAAGAACCATGCTGAAGTATTGGCCGTTTTTGCTATAATTTATAAACTTGCCTTGAGTGTGTTAATCAATGACCAAGTCTTGGGTGGTAATTCGAAAATGATTTCCAAATTTTTAGCTGGTTGTTTCGGTTCATGGATAGTTTATAGTCAACATTTCAATTACTTCCACCCTGGTATAACCCATCAAATCACTTTATATTGTTTTTCAAGAGTTTTAATCGCAGGATCTAAAATCCTATTAGACTATTATTTGAATTGCTTCCAACCAAAATACATGGTTCGTGATATTCAAACTACGTATAAAGATTTATCATTAACTCAACAATCCAAATTAAAACAAAGTTATTACAATAAGTCTTGGAAATATTTTGCCGTTTTAACTTGGGGGTTAGTTATGTTCATTTATGATAACCACCCTCAATACTTACAAAGTTCTTTAAGACATTCAATGCATTATATTTATGATGTTGAATTAGATACTTGGCCAACTTGGAAAGATTTCTTTGGTTTCTAATTATTTATTAAATAGATTATGATTACGATCGCTATTTCCTGAAATCTCTTGATATCTTTACCTACGTGTCTACCCTATGATCTACGTTGTGTTCTACAGGCTCTACGTCTACGTCTACATTGACACCTTTGGCTGGGCACGACCAGTGACGGATAAACAGGCGCTTAAGTAAGGCCCAACTTTGGCTATCGCAAGCAATTTAGCACCGCATAAACGCACCTTCATAGTCACCTCAATGAAGGGCCCAAAAGGGCAATCTGGAGTGAACACCATAGGCATACCACCTCTTGTCCCCGCTGTCAAACGGAACGCTGTCAACGGAAGGCTGTCAACGGAACGATCCCTTTCCCTTTTCAGCAGATTTTGACGCCTTCCGTGCAACTTGGGTATCGTCATGCAAACACCGCTAAACCCCTGGAGTGGCCCCAATCGTATGCCTACCCTTAAACGTACTTACGGTATGGGCAATGCCATGATCTTTGGACCTTCAGTCGACCTTCAGTAGCAACTGACCATCTGCCCTCCAGCACCAGCACCCTCCAACATCGCTCAGCTTCGCTCAGCATCGTTCAGCATCTGTGCTTGTTCCTTGCCCTCTGCCTCTGCCTCTTCAGCCCTGGCACTGGCGATGGTTTGGAGCAATAAATTTGCAACTGAAAAATCTCACACGGACCGAGACTATAAAAGGAATCTGAAATCACCTTTTTAAATCCTTTTTTGTCCGTCAGATATCCCTTATATATAGCTACGGGTGCTATTCGATTTTGGATATTCATTCGTGTCTTAGGTCAACCTTTGTTATTGCAAAATTGCTTGGAACGGAGCTGATACTTTGATCCTGTTTTAGCCGCCCATAAATGCCACAAAACCAAATGACAGATCTAGAGAAGGACAACGATGTCAATCACAAACTCCAAAAAAGGCTATTGACGTTTCTATTGAGTAAAACAGTGCCTCCTTTGCCAACAGAAGACGAAAGGAAACCGTTCCCAGAATCAAATGCTAATATCTTTCTGAAAATCACGTTGTCTTGGATCCTCCCTGTCATGAATGTGGGATACAAAAGAACGTTACAACCTGAAGATATGTACTACTTAACTGATGATATAAAAGTCGAAACAATGACAAAGTCATTCTATGGCCATTTCCAAAAAGAATTGTTGAAATCCAAAACCAAATTCTTAATGGCAAAATGTAAAGCAAGAAACGAAACCTTGCAAACAACTACAGTTGATCCCGAAATCGATATGGAAGATTTCGAATTATCGACGTTTTTAACCATCAGAGCTTTGTTCTATACGTTTGCTTTCCGTTATATACTAGCGTGTAGTTGTCTTGCTATGTCGATGCTAGCTCAAACCTTGAATCCGTTATTGATCAAGCAATTGATTCAATATGTCAAGTTAAAAAGCTATGGCTTGGAGCCTGGCATTGGTAAAGGTGTTGGTTACGCTATTGGATGTACCTTGTTGATCTTGGTGAATGGGCTTGCTTTAAACCATGCTTTGTATAGAGCCATGACGGTTGGTGCGATGGTGAAGGCTGTCTTGACTAAAACTATCCTTGATAAAGCTTTTAGATTGAATGCTAAATCCAAACATGACTATCCAATCGGAAAAATCACTTCCATTATGGGTACTGACTTGGCAAGGATAGATTTTGCCGTTGGGTTGCAACTTTTTTTGATTGTTTTCCCCTTGCCTATCATTGTAAGTATCATCATATTAATCATCAATATTGGTCCTTCTGCTTTGGTGGGTATTGCCATTATGATTCTTTTCATTTTTGGCATATCTTTTGTCACAAGAGGTTTATTCAAGTATAGGAAATCTGCAAACGTCTTCACTGATGCAAGAGTCAATTTCATTAAAGAAATCTTGAATAATTTAAGAATCATCAAGTTCTATTCTTGGGAACCTCCTTATTTCGATAACGTGGTTGATTCAAGACAGAAGGAAATGCACATCATTTATAAAATGCAAGTTATTAGGAACACAATAACGGCCTTAGCAATGTGCTTAACGTTATTTTGTTCAATGGTAACGTTTTTGGTGCTTTATGCTGTAGGTGGGGATAGTAGAGATTCTGCTTCGATCTTTTCATCTTTGTCTTTATTCAATGTTTTGACTCAAGTTGTGTTTTTGGTCCCTCAAGCTTTAGCTGCTGGTGCTGATGCGTTAGTTGCTATGAAAAGAGTAGGAGATTTTATGATTAGTCCCGAAAGCAAAGAATCAGAAGGTTCTATCAGACCGCTTCCTGAATTCGAAAGCTATATGGATGAAAATGATCTTAGTATTAAACTTGATCATGCAAGTTTTGAATGGGAAACTTTCAAAGATGATGAAGACCTGCAGCCACAACAACAACCAGAATCTACAGAGGAAGCTATTGAAGTCCCATTATCTAAAAAGAGTACTCATGAATTCTCAGATTCGTCAACGTTAGATTCTGAAGCATTCCCTGGCTTGAACGATATAAACTTTGAAATCAAAAAAGGTGAATTCATAGCCGTAACTGGGTTGATTGGGTCCGGTAAAAGCTCTTTATTGAATGCCATTTCCGGTTTTATGAAACGTACTAAAGGATCGGTTAATGTAAACGATTCATTGATTTTATGTGGCCAGCCTTGGATTCAAAACACTACCGTACTTGAAAACATTCTATTCGGTTGTGAATTTGATGCTAAGAAGTATGCTGAAGTCATCTATGCCTGTTCTTTAGAAAGCGATTTGTCCATTTTACCTGCTGGTGACCGAACTGAAATCGGTGAAAGAGGTATTACTTTATCTGGTGGCCAAAAGGCAAGAATCAATTTAGCTAGATCGGTCTATTTTGATAAAGAAATTGTGTTGTTGGATGATGTGTTATCTGCCGTTGATGCAAGAGTTGGTAAACATATCATGGAAAATTGTTTCTTGGGCTTATTGAAAGATAAGACTAGAATATTGGCTACTCATCAACTATCATTAATAGGTGCTGCTGATAGAATTCTTTTCTTGAACGGTGATGGGTCTATTGACATTGGAACTTTTGAAGAATTAGAATCAAGAAACGAAGGGTTTAAGAAGCTAATGACTTTCAACCAAGCCACCGAAACTCAATCTAACGATGAAGACGAAGAAGTGGATGACGACGACGATAACGAGATCAAGAATTTGAATGAAAGTATTGCTGTGGAACAACTTTTAGAAGAAGAGAAGTATGCTATTGAAAGGCAAATCACGAAAGCCTCCTTGGCTAAAGAAAAGACCAAGGACGATGAAGCAACTCACAAATTGTATAATCAGGACAAGTCGGCTGATGGTAGATTAGTTTTGCTGGAATCGAAGGAAGAGAATGGGATTGGTATTGAAATTTATAAGCGTTACATCCAAAATGGGTCTGGTGTATTCAATAGCTTATTCCTTGTGGTTTTGGCACTAACTTTAATGACATTATCTACGTTTTGTATGATTTTTACCAATACTTGGTTGTCTTTCTGGACTGAGTTGAAATTCAAAAACCTTTCAGAAGGGGCATACATTGGTATTTATGTTACCCTTACTTTCTTAACTTTTGTGTTTTTGATGGCCCAATTTGTGTTTGTGGTGTATGTGACTAACAATGCTGCTATCAAGTTGAATATTCAAGCTGTTAAGAAAGTGTTACATTCTCCTATGTCATTTTTGGATACTACTCCAATGGGTAGGGTCTTAAACAGATTCACTAAAGATACGGATGTTTTGGACAATGAATTGGTAGAAATATCAAGATTCTTCTTATTCACCTTGAGTAATATTGTTGGGTTTATAATATTGTGTGTGATTTATTTGCCGTGGTTTGCAGTAGCCCTTCCGGTATTAGGGGTTGTGTTTGTGGCCATTGGTAACTATTACCTGTCCTCGGCAAGAGAAGTTAAAAGATTAGAAGGAGTTCAAAGGTCATTTGTCTACAACAATTTCAATGAATCATTGAATGGTATGACAACAATCAAGGCTTATGGGGCAGATGAAAGGTTTTTACAATTGAATTCGTATAATATTGACAAAATGAATGAAGCATATTATTTTACCATTGTCAATCAACGTTGGTTGTCTATCAATCTTTCTTTGATTGCAAGTGCTTTCACTCTTGTCATTGCATTATTATGTGTTAATAAGATCTTTAGCATTAGTCCTGCTTCAACTGGGTTGTTATTATCGTATACTTTGCAATTAACGGGCCAGCTTTCGTTATTGGTTAGAAATTATACTCAATTAGAGAATGGTATGACATCAGTAGAAAGAATCTGTGATTTTGCCATTGATTTAGAACAAGAAGCTAATTACGAAATCCCCGAAACATATCCTGGTCCTCAATGGCCCCAACATGGTGCTATCGACTTCAATCATGCTTCAATGGCTTATAGACCTGGGTTGCCATTGGTGTTGAAGGATTTGAATCTTTCTGTCAATGCTAGGGAAAAGATTGGGATCTGTGGTAGAACCGGTGCTGGTAAATCATCAATTATGACTGCTTTGTACAGATTGTCTGAGTTGGAGTCTGGATCTATCAGTATCGATGGCGTTGATATATCTCAACTTGGTATGAAAGATTTAAGATCTAAATTATCAATCATTCCCCAGGATCCTATTCTTTTCCGTGGTTCTATTCGTAAGAACTTGGACCCATTTGGCCAAAGTTCGGATTCAAAGCTATGGGATGCTTTAAGGAGAGCTGGATTAATTGAAGCTCCAAAATTAGTTGCAGTTGCTGGACAAGCTAAAGATGATGAAAACTTGCATAAATTCCATTTAGATCAATCTGTTGAAGATGACGGATCAAATTTTTCATTAGGTGAAAGGCAATTGATTGCATTGGCAAGGGCATTGGTCAGAGACTCTAAAATTTTGATTTTAGATGAAGCAACATCGTCAGTTGATTACGAAACCGATGCTAAGATCCAAGACACCATCGTCAGAGAGTTCAGTCATTGTACTATACTATGTATCGCCCATAGATTGAAGACTATCATCAATTACGATAAGATTCTTGTCCTAGACAAAGGCGAGATCAAAGAATACGATACCCCATGGAACTTGTTCCAAGTTAAAGACAGTATATTCCAACAGATGTGTCAAAAGTCGTCCATTGTTTCAGAAGATTTCATGAGAAGGTAGTCTTACCTGACTGGAGCAACAGTAGTTCAAACATATTTATATACATTTAATGATTAATTTTACATATTAGTGATTCGTCTCCATTCCTTTTACATCTTACGATTCGTCTCCATTCCTTTTTAGCGATTCGTTTCTCCATTCCAGTGATTTTTCAAATCGTTAGCCCTAAATTTCATTTGCCAGCCCGTAGTTGTTTCTATTTTGCTTAACAAGGCCAAAACGATTTGATGTTCTTGATCGCTACTTAGTAGTTGCCCAGCAATCCAGAGGGGTTGCAATGCATTAATCCAAGCTCCATGGTGCTTATTGTGGATACTGATGGCACATATCTGCTTTGCGTGCCAGATTGGTGATTTTATATGATCTTGATAAACGATTTTATGTAACCTTGGTTTATTTTGAGTTAGCAAGATGATAGCCATGTGAAACATTTGATTAGCAGATATTGAAGGACCATTCACAAATAAAATTCCCGGGAATGGACTTTGATTATAAGTTAAGATGGGCAAAAATTCCACGGGTCGATTTACAAACCAATCACTTACTTCGTCCCATATAAATTTCCATTCTTCTTCATAATTTTCTTTAGTTCTTGCAATCAAATTCAATACTCTTGAACATAAAAACACCATATAGTTGGCATACATATCTTGTTTATTGCCAAACTTACTGAAGATTTCTCTCAGATCTTTCATGCTACAGTTATAAGGTAACCAGTCTTCGGAAGGGATGATGGTTGTTTGATCACCAATTACAGCCGAACTGACATCCATTCTGGCATAACACCAAAACAAGCCTCTTTCTAGTTCATTACAAAACCCATTTATACCATGCGTTTTGAATAAGGCAGCACACCCTTCTAAATGAAATCTCCATTTCTTAGGGGAGGACGACATCATTTCAAATACACATAGTATAACACACGAAGTTATGATTGAAATATCCAATGTTTTATTTACAGTTGGGATTAGATGTTTTAAAGTATCCTGATACAATTTCATGGTGATTTTAGACTCGTAATTGGGGTTTGTTTGTTCAATTTGTCTTGAAGCAATGGCAAAAATCGAGTTTAACAAGGTGGGGTTTCTTTTAGCCAATTCAGGAACTTGAGTCCCAAATTGTTTCGAAGTATCAAACATGTCTAGCTTTTGAGCTACTTCATATAAATAGGTCTTATATAACTCCAATTTCTCCAACTCGGTTATTGTGACTTGATTCTTTTCTTTGCCGAAGAACTCTTCATTCAATAGGTCTTTGAGGTTGTTATATGAGTTTTCGATTCCCGGCATGGGACTCTCCAAGATGTTTTTAAAGTTGACATGGACGTTTTGATTGGAACTGGCTACGTTTGTAAACATGTAGTCTCTGAACGTACGGTGGAGATGGGAATACGTCAAAAACGGAGCCATCAATGAGTCTGGCGATAAGTCATCATCGCTATCTTTTAGCTTTTTGGATGGTACTACTGGTTGGACCATTACTCTTTCTGCTCCATTCAAAATGCCTTGTAAAGTGTGGTCGTTTCCATTGTTGGCGCCGTTATCCTGATTGATCAAGTTCTGCAAGTTGGGGGAGGTGGTGGCAGTCTGCTTGCCCGAACTTGAGTCTGCTGGGTCTACGGGGCCCGCTGGATCTGTTGGATCTGTTGGATGTATTGGAACTGGATCTGGATCTGGATCTGGATCTGGATCTCTCCTTATACTCGACACCTTGTCGGGTCTGTCGAACTTTTCATCCAAAGTGGCTAGCAATCTCGAGGAATACTTCTTCAAGTTCACATCGTTGTCGCCTTCACTGGAAACCTTCACTATTCTAAACGAATTGGGAGTTATGGTCTCTTTAGATGGGGGCCAATTACATGATTCATGCCGTTTTGAGCACAATCCACAGATTGGTTTGGTCTCATCACATTTCTTATGCTTTTCACGACAATTCAAACAACCAGTCTTGACTCTTTTCTTTATAATCGCTTGTTCAACACCAGTTATCAGCATTCCTGACCATTCCTATGAGCTGTTATGTATAACTTATAAATTTGGAGACTTGTACGTAAAAAACTAGATTTAGGTGTGGAGAAACCCAAAACTTCGGAATGTTTTAAGGAACAAATACGGAATTTGAGTGCCAGCGCCACGGCGCTAGCTGTAGGGCGGCAGTGGCACTGGCGGTGGTGCTAGCGGTGGTGCGGGCACTGCACCATCCATGGCCCTATTCTTGGCACTAACAGCCCTTTAATGGCACTAACACTGGCCCGATCACACCAGTACACCCCCATTTAATGGCACTAGCAGCAAGCTATGGCACTAGCAGCAAGCTATGGCACTGGCAGCACTAGCACTGTGTACTTGTAAGCTCGGGGTTAGAGTCCTATCAGAACGGCCAAGGCGTAATTATGGTGAGCTGACTTTTCTGCCAAATGGCAGAGTCATGAGTCAAACAAGCACCATTATATGTGGTAGTTTCCAGACTTGGATCTGGAGTCCTGTTTTGGCTCTATCTTTCCACAAGAAAGCTCAGGCAGCAAGCACTTCCTGATTCATCAACAAGATGGACGTTCAAACTGCTGGAGAGTGAACGCTGCAGCGTTCACCGCTGGAACCGTACTGGTGGCTTCAAGCTGCTGGAGCGTTCATGTGGGACGTTCACTGCTGGGTACTGGTGGTGTATTAGAGATAGTACAATGTGTGACGGCTTCTGTGTTATCACAAGACTAAAGTGTAAGCGGGATGCGAAAAACGAAATCGCCAGTGCCGTTCTAAGCAGCTTTCGTTTCAGTTTAAGAATCTGCTTGCGGTATTGATGGGTTTATGACGTCAAAGAAAGTTCACAAAACAGATCGGGGGGAACACCAACCAGAGTGCCGAAGATAATATAATACGAAAAATCAAATATAACCGTATGGAAGGGCTCTACCGAGCAGGCATCCTAGGAAGCACCGTAAAAGTCGTTGACAGCTGGAAAAATTCTCAGCCCTGTCAAACCGTATGGGGATATGAACGGTGGAAGCATTACTCTTATCTCTTCCTTCTCAGCCGGGAGCAGTGCCTATCTGATGCCAATCAGAACCAATGAGCCAATCGTCCTATCGTATCCTGACTGATGTTGACCTGACGTTCAACTGAGAACCAAGTCTAACTGAGTTGACAGAGAACTGAGTTGACAGAGAACAGAGACTGACTGAACAGAGACTGACTCCACTGAGACTGAGAGGACAGAGAGACTGACCAACTGAGACTGAGAGGACAGAGACACCAACTCGTAAGCTTATGTGTTCCCACCATCCCTGGCGGTGCAAATCCAAAAAGGGAAAGTCAAGCAGATTTGGGGATTGGCCCTACAGACACTGAGACAGAGACATCGTTCTAATCAGTTATCTTTGAGTTTCTCATCTTATCAGAGACAAGGAAAAATTTTATATAAACCTTGGGATTTGACAGATTTTTTTCTTTGGTTTTTGCGATCAACTGGGACGTACTTTCAGGCTGGTTGATATACTTGTAAGGATAAGGGCTCCGCTAGAGAGAGACAGAGAGTCAGAGAGTGAGAGAAAGACAAAGAAAAATACCAATATCGTTCACAAGAGCAAAACAGAAAATGAGCTCTGAAAAACTTGTGTCAGAGCCAATAAGTAATGAGCCAGCGGCTAACGACAAGCCCGACGAAAATGTGATTGCTAATGATATGTACGATGAAGGGTTTGTGCCTGGGACTTTCAACATCTATGGCCATAAAGGCGATCCTGATAGTACTGTCAAGACCGATGGAGACATTAGGTTGGTTCCTCAACCTACAGATTCGGTTAACGATCCATTAAACTATTCATTTTGGAGAAAGTTTGTCAATCTTCTTTTGCTTTGTTATATCACTGCATTCACCGCTGCCACTTCTAATTTATTTGGTAGTACTCAGGATTCCCTTAATGAAAAATATGGTATTTCTTATGATGTCATGAATACTTCGGCTGGTATTTTATTTATTGCTATTGGAACGAATACCTTTTTAATGGCCCCACTCTCGGCCTTATATGGTAGGAAATCTCCCTACTTTATATGTATTATCTTGGGTTTGGTAGGTGCTGTTTGGATGGCTTTAATTAGAAACACTGGTGATGCTCTTTGGAATCAATTGTTTGTTGGCGCTAGTGAAAGTTGTGCTGAAGCTTCGGTTCAACAGAGTTTGACCGATTTGTATTTCCAACATCAATTAGGTCATGTTTTGACGTATTATATTCTTGCCACTTCGGTTGGTACCTATTTGGGTCCATTAATCGGTGGTTATATCGATGCTTCTTTAGGTTATAAATGGGTTGGTTGGTGTATTGTTATTATCTCGGGTGCTACCTTGGTAGCAATTGTATTCTTTATGGATAATACTCAATTTGATAGACGAAAATATAACAGAAGAAACCATGGTAATACTGAAAAAACCTTAACTAAAAAAGATGATTCAGCTTCTGAAGAAAATATCAATGTTACCACTACTTATCAAGGTTCAATAATATCTGATAATGGTGCAAGTGAAAAAAAGAACTCTTTCTGGTTTGATAAAAAGTTAATCAGAAAAGCTCCAAACGTTATAGGTACAGGTTTTAAACAATATTTCCAAATTTTATTCATGTCCCTTCGTGTATTTTTATTCCCGGGAGTCATTTATTCTGGTTTTGTTTGGGGGTTACAATCTGCTTTATTAACTTTTTATTTAACGGTTGAAGATGATCAATATTATGATCCTCCTTATAGCTATAGTGATGCCGGTGTTGCTATTATGAATGTCCCATGTTTGATTGGTGCTGTCATTGGTTGTGTTTATGCCGGTATTCTCTCTGATTATTTTTCGCTTTGGATGGCTAGAAGAAATAATGGGATTCAAGAAGCTGAAAGTAGATTGTACTTCTTATTTTTATCCGGTATAATTGGTCCTGTTGGTCTTGTATTGTTTGCCGTTGGAACCGATCAGGTATGGCCTTGGTTCCCTACTTATTTAGGATTGGTCTTTATTGGTTTTGCCTTTGGTGCCTCCGGTGATGTGGCCTTGGCTTATTTGATGGATGCTTACCCAGATATGGTTATAGAAATGATGTGTGGTGTCGCAGTTGTTAATAATTATATCGGTATGATTTTCACTTTTGCTTGTTCTCCTTGGCTTGATGCTATGGGTAACACTAACACTTTTGGAATCTTGGCTGCTATTGAATTCGTGGTTGCTTTCTTTGCTATTTTCTTCATCTATTATGGTAAAGCCATTAGAAAGAGAACAACTAAAATGTACCTCAATTATTGTAAGATGAGAGATAATATGTAATATAAAAAGGACCCATATGTTAATATATGATAAACTATTACCTTGTGACTGGTTTGCTCTTTATCTACTGCTTTCCTACAAAACTACACAAACAGTTTGTACCTTTACTCATACTGTTGGTCGTGGCATTATCGAATACGTAACTGTTGCAATTTTGCAACCATAGCCATAACGCCAACTCCTGATTGAGCCCAGCTTATACTCTTTCCAGACCCACGGGTGTTGGTTGTGTAACAAGATTTTTGTTTTGATTTTAGGAGCAGTTTTCAGGTTTTGTTGAATTTTTTGTGGTTTTCTCCAATCTGTGAAATTTACAAAACCAAACTAGAGAATTAGAGAAGAAAACGGATTGAAGTATGATAAATATATTATGCATGAGTCTTAATCAATAAGAATCAGTGTTCTTTATATCAAAGTGTTCTAAAGAAGAGTCCAGGATAGGCACTTTAAGTACAAGAGATCCAAGCTCCATCTCTCAATTTCATGGTGGCATTAGCATTAATTCTTGGAGGATATTCGGTTTGAAATGAATTTAAATTTGGGAATAACTGGCAGAATCTTAAGATGATATAACTAGCTTCGTAGATTGCAAAATTTTGACCCAAGCAAATACGAGGTCCCGACAAGAAAGGCATAAAACCACTTGGGTTTTTATTGTGTTCCCATCTATCAGGATTGAATTCATTTGCATCTTTGCCATAGAATTCTTCAGATCTTTGCAAGGCGTAAAAGGACATAAATACCACTTGGCCCTTTTTAACTAAAAGCTTTTGATCACCATTTGGACCACCTCCTTTTGGTAAAGTCGTAGTACGTTTGGCAGCTCTATAATTCTGAGGAACTGAAGGATACATTCTTAAAGCTTCATTAATACAGTACCTTAAATAGTCACATTTTTTCATTGCTTCAATGGTTATATCGTCAAATTGAACATTATCACCATCACCAAAATGTTTGTAAACGTCTTGCTTCAATTTATCATAAATATGGGGATTTCTAGCTAATTCAAAAACCAAACATGATAATAAAGTGGCGGTGGTATTTCTGCCTGCCAACATAATATTCAATAAATGATCATGTAAGATTTTACGGTCTCTGGTGATTTTAATTAATTCATACAAAAAAATGTATTTTTTAGAAGTCTTATCGTTTAATTCATCATTGGATAAGGTCAAAGCTTTATCAATGAACGATTCAGTAAAAGTATGAATAACATTCAATACTTCTCTAAAATCTTTGGGGTTATAAGCCCAGTATAAGCTTTGTAAGAGACCTCTTGCAAAAATATACCTTTGAACCTTATTAAAAGCATCCTCGAAGCTATATTTCCCTAATTTGTATTCACTTGAAACCAAACTGTTAACACTTTGACCAAACAAAAAGTCAGAGGAAGAATCTAGCGTCAATTTTAGAAATAATTCTTGAACATCGAATTTTTCACCATTGTATTGTTTGATACAGTCAGCAAAATTACTAACATGAGTTTCCAAATTTTTCAAGTCACTAATCTGTTCTCTAGTGAATTGGGGTCTTAATACTTGTTTAGCCAATTTCCATTTTGGTCCTTCGGTTGAAAAAATCCCATCTCCTAATAACGGCTTGAAAGCTTCATGTCTATACCCAATTGAGAAATCATCCACCTGAAAATTTACAACTGCTTTGATATTTTCAAGATTCTTTGTGTACACCAATTCTCTCCCAATCAAAGTTTGCTTGAAACTATTGGTATTATAGTCTAAAAACAAGTCCCTTTGATATTCCAAATCTCTACCATTGTTTCTATATTCAAACAACTTCTTGGCCTGGGTGATTCCAAAGTAGTCCTGATCAATCTTCACTATGTCACCGCACTCATATTTATGCTTCAAATATTTGTAGTAGAATTTTTGAAGTATCACAAGGAACACAAGGATCGATGCATATATAAATAACCTAAAATCAGGCATAGTGGTTGAGTGTCCTGCAATTGTGTTGAAAATATCCTATAAAATATTGTTGAAAATCTGCAAAGGAGGAATATGTCTGATTTAAATACTTCGGAAAAAGCTTCAACAAAAATGTTGCAGTGTGTTGTAAATAGGAATTTTGATCTCCACTGCTACCCTGAATCCCCTATACAAATATCACCTTATATAAAGTTTTTCAATTTGGATTTTGAGTTTAAATTTAAATCTGAAAAATTTCTTGTGGCATTTTGTGTCTCTGCCTAATCTATTTCCAAAAAAAAAAAAATTTTTCAGCTTAAACAATGCAATGGGAACAAAGCAGTTTGGAAAGGAAAAACTGATCAATGGGAGATTTGGTGAGGTTAATTGTAAGGTCGATATAAACGACATTATATTAATAATATACAAATCCTTTTCATTTGTTTCCAACCTTCTTTTTAGGTTCAACCCCCAACGGTTGCTGATGGGTGAATGGTAAATTTGGCTTAAATTGTAATCGCAATTGCAATTACAATTGCAATTGCGAGTGCAACTTGGTGATAGTACTAAAGGAGAAACTAAATGCCCCAAGGGGTAGCTTCCGTCGATCGTCCAAGGAATATTATTTATTCAAACCCTTTTATACCATAATTCGTTTGGGATTCACCAACTACCGTAGCGAAGACAAGTGCCAGAGGTCTAGACAAGTGCCAAAGGTCTAGACAAGGTTACTCCGGTGTAGAGAAATCTACAACACCCAAGCTGGCAAAGCTATGCCAACGGTGGTAAGTCGGGTGGTAAGTCGGGTGGAAATTCGACTCACAAAAGGAGAAAAAAAAAATTCTCCTTTAAAACACTGGCCACTTCTGTCAGGCAGCCCTCAGCTGTCCCACACCTACATAGGACTTTCTGATAACGCCTACAACGTTAGTTATGTACCTAAACGTTTATAAGGTTTAATAAAGGTCCTACTTTGACTTTGCCTAGAATTAAACTTCCTTGCTGCTTCGGTTAAACTTTGCATAAAAGATCCGTTTTGGTGTGTCAAATTTGCAACCTTGCATTAAAGCGGTGCACCCATACAAAGGTTTACTGCGCGGCACCGTCCTCGCCGGCCGGATATGCGCCGGTGCACCTATACGAAAGGCTATGGTTTCTTACATCAACTACTTACATATTAAGTCCTAGATAAGGCAAGGTACGGTAAAGAAACAGGATAACGGTATTCACAATGGATAACAGCCACCGTATGATGAGTATGAGACGTGTTTACACTAACAGCTTAGTAAGTATGCTTTGGATTAGATGCAATACACCGTTGCACTGCAGTTTATTACCGACCAATTTATTACCGAACGATTCGTTATCAAACAACTTGTTATCGAACAAATTGACTTGGATAACAGAATTTGCATTTAGTTTTAGTAAATTGGACGAGATTTTTGTATACCGTAATGATAAATATGATAGCTCGGGTGATAAATTGATTAAAGTCTCAGGCTTGATCGTACTAGATGAATTGAAATCATTATGGTCAAGTATTAAATTCTTCACATTGACTTTCTCAATTAATTCCAATGGGAATGAAGTTTTAGATAGATTTAAATATATTAATCTTCTGGTGGGTAAACTCTTAAAATCTGAAATTCTATTCATCAGTAGGTCCAAATGAGTCAAGTTCAAACTCATCAATATAGGAGGTATCTCAGTAATATAATTTGATGATAAATCCAATCTTTTCAAGCTAGTACTTGCATTCGAAAAATTTGTTAGCTTATTTTGGGACAAATCAAGCTTTTTTAAATTTGGTAAATACTGGTTAAAGCTTGTTAGTTGATTCCATTTCAAATCCAAAACCTCTAATTTGGAAGGTAGATCCCATAATTTACTTAAACTATCACTTATTCTTAAATTTATTAGATTTGGTAGGTGTAAATCTTCAATTAACATCAGTGAGTTACAGTTTATAATTTCAAGTTTACATAAACTATGAGGTAACTTGAATTTTCCAAGTATTTTACATTTATAAAGCTTTAATGTCCTTAAATTTTCATCAAATTTGATTTGATTAAAACTCTCAATACCTAGATTTGATAGATTTAGATCGACTAATGTACTGGGAAACCTAGTATTTTCATTAATCACAATCGAATTCGAGTTTAATTCTAATTTTTTAATAGTTTTAAAATTGAAGTTTTTAATGTTTTTAGTATATGCAATTCCCAAAACAGGACCATAACCATAAACAGGACCCAATCCAAACGGTGGAGGTCCACCTTCATTAGCTACAAGTTTGAAGTCAACGATATTAGGATAGTAATGATCTAATGAACTTAAGTCATGCGATTTAATTTGAAGATGTTTTAAATGTTTCAAATCTTCAATACCTTTAAAGTTCACTACTACTTCGTCAAGTTGTAAAGAAGACAAATTTGATGGTAAATCCAAAGATTCAATTGATATTTGATCAGAAATTTGATTACTAAATCTTATTTGTCTCAAGTGTTTAAATTTGGAAAAGTTTGTTAGTTTATCAACTGTCATGGATGTTAAACAATCATTTATATTTAGATTTTGTGAAGTCAGTTCAAAAGTTGCAAATAATTCAGCAAATGCAATTTCAAAAGTTTGAACACTTAGTGAGCTTTTAATGTGCTGTTCAAAAGCTTGTAAGGTCGGTTCGTCTATCGAATTTATGAAGGAGATTAGGTTTTGCAGATTAACGACTAAAGAATTTGATAAATCAATGGTAAAATTGTGACGATAAGGAATCAATTTAATTTTGCAATTTAGTAAGATATCAGGTTTAATCAATATTATTGATTTGAGAGCTTCGATATCTTTAAATATAATCAATTCTGGCTGAAAAGTGGTGCCACTTATAAACTCAATAAACTGATCGGACTCAAATACTATAAACTCGTCATTTTTGTTTGGAAACTTATCAACTATAATCCTCTTATAGTATCTATTAACCGCGTGATCGCGTAGGACGGGCGTCTTTAAGCATGAAGCAAGATCTGACTTATCAAGATTTGACAATATTTCGTCGATAATTTCATATGGGAGCCTCAACATCTTGGGATTTGCAACTGAAGGGTAGCTATAGCTTGCAACAAAAGAATACTGGGGAACCCCTAACGTCTTTATACATCGAAACGACTGACTGCGAAATTGGGAAACGAAACACTTACGCAGATTTACGCAACACTTGGGCCCAAAATCTATGGCAGTAGAATATACGGGCCCACCTCTCGGCAGATACATGAGGCTATCGGGACAAGGATTTAGCTATTCAGCGCAGGAGTCGGCTAGACATACCAATCGTAGTGCATCCTTTTGTACTAAGACCGCTACAGACTCAACTTATAGGTCTTCTGGTGTTATTTGTCCCTGTGGTGGCTGACAAAGATCTCGGTTATAATTTTGCTTTTCAGGCAAGTTGCAGAGGTTGCAGAAGAAGAGGCAGAAACAGCCTCTTTATATGTCAACGAAGCTTGGAGTGCGTTTGAGAGTTAGTTGGGCCTTAGAGTCTTCTTATCGAACTGAAAGCCCGTACCATCATTATAATCCATATTTGGATCTTCCAACCTCCTCGAAACACCCATGCTTGGCTCGAACGTCATCATATCATCCATGATCTTAGATGTTTGAATCATCCACGATCTTCGACGAAGATCACCCATGTCCTGAACTGCGGTGCTTGTACCATCCATGTTTTGTCTGTTGTACTCCAATGGTGCTTCAATGGTCAATGGGCTCAGGACATGTGACCAGAGATCACACAGATGTCGAAGAGGAGAAGCGAAGCTCATCACTCGGGAGATATTAATGTTCCGAGTGCCTCGCAAAGGCAAGGGCCCGTTTAGCAGTATCTGCTTATTCAGCGCAGCCTAAGCCTATTTTATGCCTATTCCATGCCTATTGTATGGTGTATGGAGTCTGTGCCTATTCTATGGATCCTGCAGTCTATGGGGTCTACAGTCTACAGTCTACAGTCTACAGTCTACAGTCTACGGAGTCCATCGATCCTACAGTTTATGGATCCTACAGCCTATGATCCTATGCCTCTTCCTAAGCCTGTACGGATCCTACAGTCTACGGAGCCTATATAGCCTATTGTATGGATCCTACAGTAACAACGGTTAGAGAGCTGCCGTCTCTATACGGTACCAACGTTGATAACGGTAATGAGTCATGGCCATTATGGCCCTCGTTCCTTGTCGATAAGAAGTCGAAATACCGATTATATAAGCGTTGTCTGCCATTTGTCATTCACATTGAGCGCCTTCGTAATTGAACTCATCTAGGAAAATTGGTAGCAGCACCCCCAAACCTGTCAAACGTAGAACAACTCAGTTGCCAAAGCTTATCCCAACTCAATTGGCAAATAGATTTTGGGTGGGTTTCCAGCGTTTACACATGAAATTCATTAAGCTTTGGGATTGTGGTTACCATTGTCCCTTTAGATTAGCCTTTCCTCTCTATATAAACCACTTATAGTGATAATGGAGCGATTGAAGGAAAACTTAAGCTTCCGCCAGGTGGCGGAAATTAGCGGTGATATTTGGTTCCGCAGCAGAGCCGTAGAGTGCACAAAACCTTCGAAATATTTATAAATATCAGAAGGCAGAACTTCTTTTTTGCAATAGCCGCCGTCTAACAATTCTATACAACACAACCATAACAGCTTTCAAGTGAGCGACCTAGCGTAGCAAAGACTAACCGAAGGAGTGAAAGAGAACACTCACCGAAAGAACAAACACTCACCCAAAAGTGAAAGAGTGAAGCGGAAGTGTGAGAGAGGAAATGAGTTCTAATAGTTTGAAATTGGAAAAGAGGTTTCTAACACCTATTTTAAGTAAGAAAGTCCCTCCAGTGCCCGATGAAGATGAAAGAAAGGAGCACCCAGAAGCCAAAGCTAATATCATAAGCAAGATCTTTTTCATGTGGTTTATGCCACTATTGACAGTGGGTTATAAAAGAACTTTACACCCAGACGATTTGTTTTATTTATCAAAAGAGTTAAAAGTGGACCATATGACTGAAGTATTCAACAACCATTTTGATTATTATTTAGTAAAATACCAACAACAGTACAGAGACAAAAAATTAAAAGAAAGAGGTGAATCAAAAGATAATTCATCGATCGATGAAGATGATGACTTGAAAGACTTTAAAGTGCCTAAAAAGATGGTTTTAATTTGTTTATTTTTGACCTTCAAAGTCAGATATACCATGTCATGTATATTTTGTCTCTTGGCTTCTTTGTCACAATGTACTGCTCCTTTATTAACCAAAGAGTTAATTAAATTTGTTCAATTAAGAGCTTTGGATATTCCTGTTCATGTTGGTAATGGGGTTGGTTATGCTATTGGTTCTGTTGCAATGGTCTTTTTTGCCGGGGTTTGTATTAATCATGCTTTTTATAGATCAATGTTTGTGGGTGCCCAAATTAGAGCTGTTTTATCCAAGTCTATTTTAGAAAAATCTTTTAGATTAAGTGCTAAATCCAAACATGAATTTCCAGCTTCAAAAATCACTTCAATGATGGGTACTGACGCCTCAAGAATCGATTTTGCAGCTGGTTTCCAACCCTTTTTAATTACATTCCCAGCCCCTTTAATTACCATTATTGTGATTTTGATTGTTAATATCGGGGTTTCTGCTTTAGTGGGGATTGCATTTTTATTCATCTTTTTATTATGTATTTCAATTGCTTCTAAAAAATTGTTTGCAATGAGATCTAAAGCTACTAAATTTACTGATTTGAGAGTTGATTATATTAAAGAAGTTTTGAATAATTTAAAAGTTATTAAATTTTATTCGTGGGAAGATGCTTATCATAAAAATATTAGTGATGTTAGACAAAAGGAAATGAATGTTATTTATATCATTCAAGTTTTCAGAAATGTCATCACAGCTTCTGCTTTATCATTATCTTTATTATCTGCAATGGTTGCATTTTTAGTATTATACGCTATTGGTTCAAGTAAAAGAAATGCTGCCAACATTTTTTCATCAATTTCGTTATTTAATGTATTTACTTCATTAGTTTTCATGGTTCCAATGGCTTTAGCTTCTTTATCAGATGCTTTAATCGGTATCGATAGAATCGGTAATTATTTAGCAAGTGAAGAATTACATGCTGAAGAAGGTATGATTGAAGCTTCAAATATCGTTATTGATAGAATGGAAAAAGACAATTTGGCTATTCAAATTAATAACGCTTCATTTGAATGGGAAGTTTTCGAACAAGATGATGAAGCAATTATGAATAGCGATCAAAAAATTGATAAAAAGAATAAACACAATGATTCTGATAAATCAATTAGTTCAGTTATAAAAGAAGAAGATAAAGAAAAAGAAATCACTAGAACTGATAGCGAAAGTGATGATAAGGAAAAAGATTCATCTACTTTAGATTCAGAATCATTTCCTGGTTTAAATAATATTGACCTTGAAATAAAAAAGGGAGAATTTATAGTTATCACTGGATTAATCGGTTCAGGAAAAAGTTCTTTATTAAATGCAGTTTCAGGATTCATGAAAAGGATTCAAGGTACAGTTGATATTAATGGTTCATTAGTTTTATGTGGTCAACCTTGGATTCAGAATACTTCTGTTAAAGAAAACATTTTATTTGGTAGTGAAGACGACGATCAAAAATATAAGGACATTATCTATTGTTGTTCATTAGAAAGTGATTTGGAAATTTTACCTGCTGGTGATAGAACTGAAATCGGTGAAAGAGGTATTACTTTATCGGGTGGTCAAAAGGCAAGAATCAATTTAGCTAGATCAGTCTATGCTGATAAAGAAATTGTTTTATTGGATGATGTCTTATCTGCCGTTGATGCAAGAGTTGGTAAACATATCATGGAAAATTGTATTTTAGGTTTATTAAAAGAAAAGACTAGAATATTGGCTACTCATCAATTGTCATTAATTGGTGCAGCCGATAGAATTGTATTTTTAAACGGTGATGGATCAATCTCAATGGGTACTCTTGAGGAGTTACAAGAATCTAATGAAGGGTTTAAGAAATTAATGACTTTCAATTCTCAAAAAGAACAAGAGAAAGATGAGGAAGAAGAGGATGAAGAAATTGCTGAAGAGGTTGAAGAAGAAAAAGAAATGATCCAAAGACAATTAACCAGAGTGTCTACGGTTAAGACTAATCCCGTTTCTGCCCTTGATGAAGAAGCAATCCATAAAGATTATAATTTAGATGACGAAGCCGATGGTAGATTAGCTGATGAAGAAGGAAAAGCTGTTAATAGTATTGGATTTGATATTTACCAGAAATATGTTAAATTAGGTGAAGGGATTTTTAAGCATTATTCAGGTGTTGTATTAATTTTGATCTTTTTGGTATTATCAACTTTTGCCACTCTTTTCACCAATACTTGGTTATCCTTCTGGACTGAATACAAATTTAAAAATAAGAGTAATGGATTTTATATCGGTATTTATGTCATGTTCACTATATTGTCATATATCTTCATGATTATTGAATTCACTTTAATTGGTTATGTTACTAATCACGCATCCAGACAATTAAATATTTTATCGGTCAAGAAAGTTTTACATTCACCAATGTCATTTTTAGATACTACTCCAATGGGTAGAATTTTAAATAGATTTACCAAGGATACTGATGTTTTGGATAATGAAATTACCGATCAATTAAGATTTTTGATTTTCGTGATTTCAAATATTATCGGGGTTTTGATTTTAACCATTATTTATTTACCTTGGTTTGCAATTGCAATTGTACCATTTTTCCTTGGATTTTTCATCATTGGTGAATATTATCAAAGTTCAGCAAGGGAAATTAAACGTATTGAGGCAGTTCAAAGATCATTTGTTTATAATAATTTCAACGAAATCTTGGTTGGTATGAATACTATTAAAGCTTATAAATCTGAATCAAGGTTTTTAGACAAAAATGATTATTACATTGATAGAATGAACGAAGCTTACTACTTGACTGTTGCATCTCAACGTTGGGTTGGTATTAATTTAGAATTCATAGCTTGTGTATTACCTTTGATTGTTACGTTATTAGCGGTCTTCAGAGTTTTCAACATTAGTCCTGCCTCAACAGGTTTAGTTGTTTCTTATGTTATTCAAATTTCTGGTCAAGTAGCATTTTTAGTTAGATCTTATACTCAAGTTGAAAATGGTATGAACTCGACTGAAAGACTTTGTGACTTTGCTTATGATTTGAGTGAAGAAGCCCCTTATAGAATTCCAGAAAATACTCCAAGTTCTGATTGGCCCCAACATGGTGGTATTGAATTCAATCATGTTTCTTTAGCTTATAGACCTGGATTACCATTGGTTTTAAAAGATTTAGATTTTAAAGTCAAACCCCAAGAAAAAATTGGTATTTGTGGTAGAACTGGTGCTGGTAAATCATCAATTATGACAGCCTTATACAGATTGACTGAATTGGATAGTGGTTCTATTAATATTGACGGTGTTGATATATCTAAACTTGGTATGAAAGATTTAAGATCTAAATTATCAATTATTCCTCAAGATCCTGTTCTTTTCCGTGGTTCTATTCGTAAGAATTTAGATCCATTTGGCCAAAGTTCGGACTCAAAATTGTGGGATGCTTTGAGAAGAGCTGGATTAATTGAAGCTTCAAAATTAGATGCAGTTGCTGGACAAGCTAAAGATGATGAAAACTTACATAAATTCCATTTAGATCAATCTGTTGAAGATGACGGATCAAATTTTTCATTAGGTGAAAGACAATTAATTGCTTTAGCCAGGGCCTTGGTTAGAGACTCTAAAATTTTAATTTTAGATGAAGCAACATCATCAGTTGATTACGAAACTGATGCTAAGATCCAAGAAACCATTGTTAGAGAGTTTAATCATTGTACCATTTTGTGTATCGCTCATAGATTGAAGACTATTGTCAATTATGACAAGATTTTAGTTTTAGATAAAGGTGAGATCAAAGAATACGATACCCCGTGGAATTTATTCCAAGTTGAAGATAGTATTTTCCAACAAATGTGTATTAGATCTAAGATTGAAGCTGATGATTTTCTCAGGAAGGAGGAGTAATTTAAATAACAGTTATACTGCTCCTTATAATAATATTACAAACGATGACACTCATAATAATAACACTAATAACCGTGACTAAAAAAGTTAATATTTGTACATATGCCAAAACATTCATATAAGTCATATATGATTTTTAATATATTTTATTTAAATAACCCTTGTCTCTTCTTTATTTGCAGCAAAATTGAGCTGCAAAATACGTTTCTGTGGAAAGCTGCAAAGAACAAAAAGATTTACCTATTCAACCACAAATTCATACAGAGTTTTACAAAAACAGGCAAGTCAGACACCAAGATGTATTGGAAGTATTTATTATTTATTACAGTTGTAATGTCACTTTACGTTCCAGAGAACGGAGACGATTGGACCACTTTGAAGCCGGAAACTTTGGGGGATGGAATTCAAACTGTTCCATTCAATTTTGGAATTGCGGTTACATTTTGTGATGAAGATAACTTAAGTAACCTTGATACTTTCCAGCTCGAAGACGGGCAAGTGCAAAGAAGACCAGATGGATTAGATCAGCAGGATATCCAAGCGGTGGAGGAGCATGAATCGTCGCCAGTTAAGGCCGTATCATGTATCACGGACTCCACTTTATCGATGTCATTAACTGGGGGAATTTTAAGAGACTCAAATAATCGAATTGGGACTATTGTTTCCAATAGACAATTCCAGTTTGACGGTCCAACTCCTCAATATGGTTCTATTTATGCTAATGGATGGTCAATTAACTCAAATGGCAATTTGATGTTGGGTAATCAATCGGTCTTTTACCAATGTGCTTCAGGGGATTTCTATAACTTATACGATCAAGATATTGCTTATCAATGCAACTCAGTAAACTTAAAGGTTGTTGCCCTCATCGATTGTTAAACACCTTCTATATTAAAATGTATAAGTCTTAGTAGTTGTTGTTACAAACCCTCTTTTCCCTTTTTGCGGTCAAGGTGTGTTGATGCTGTAAAGTCATGAGATCTTCAAGCACTACAACATCACGCTGACTCCCTAATATGACGCTCTGATATGAACGTATCACCAACACCAGTTAGCTAACCCCTAAAAGCATCCGTCTATTCCTACCTTCTCTATAAGCCTATAACACGGGTCTTAACCTTATATTTTCCTCACGGATTAACTCGATTGAGGACGCCTAAAAAATAAAAACTAATCGTGTGATGCGCATGATGCGTTGAACATGTTATTTTGCCAATCTTAAAAAAACAGCAGGAAGAACTGGAAAAAGAAAAGAAGCAAATAATGGAGTTAGAATCGGCAAGTAGTGTGATTGATAGATATGGAAAAACTGCTTGGGAGATTTTGCATCAGGTTGATATCAAACAAGTTAAACCTAAGGTTTTAGCAGCAAAAAGCTCAGGCTGATGTCTTGCAGTAGCATCAGCGTTTCCTTCCGAATCTCACAAACTGCAGCTAATCAGCCAACTTCATAAACAACGGGCTACAATATAAAGCCCAAGGAAAAAGAAGGTGATTGTGGACGTCATCAACTTACTCACAGTATGGAAAATGTCTTGCAACCGTAACACCGACGCAGCGTGCATCACCCACGCTCCCAAAACGGTTTTTCCAGTTATAAGCGTTTAAATGTTCTTCGGAAAGGAAAAACAGCACCATAAGGAGTTGAAAAGGAAAAAATGTAACCAATTATCATTTGTAAAAGAGTGTCTCTACCTTCTAAAACGCCAAACAGCTCTTTTAAGCGGGTTTTTCCTTGCCCATGGAGACATCGGTATCCATAGGTACCACTTTCCAACACTAGTAAAATATGACTCCATACTCTTAATCGGACCACCAAAAGTTGGGACAATGGGATATGGGACACCATTCTTGGGGATACCATCCTTATGCTAATCTGTTATACCTTCACCTTTATCTCCCCTAGCATATTAGCCTTTGGCTTACTAGGAGTTGCTTGGAGAAAACAATTATACATGAGAATTACACAGCATATCAGACAATACTCAAAAAACAGCTACAATAACGTAACCATACCTCTACTATCGTCTTTTTCCCACTATTCCAACCCACTTTGTCGTCTCTTTGTGGTGGAAAAGTCTTCCCATGGGGAGAGAAACCTTAAAAAGGTCCAATTAAAGTGGGACCAGAAAAAAAAAAAATGTCCCCATGGACAAAACTCGAGTTTTTCGGAGAAACTATTTTCCCATCTGGTGATTTTGCATAACAAAAAGAAAGAAAATAAAAAAAAACAGAGATTTTCAGTGTTTCGGAAAAATTTTCTTCCTGACAGCATAACAGGATCCGACCAAGTATAAAAGGACCCAAAATTCCTCTGGATTATACTGTTCTTCTTTTTTTTCACCAGTTTAAAACAAATAATAATTAACACAAATTATTAGAATGTCAGAAAGTCCAATTCCAAGTGGAGTTCAAACTCCCGTAGACAACACTTCAGTTGTCGAACATAAATATGATGAAAAGGTAGAAGATAATTTACATGAATTACCTACTTTACCTGAAAAATCTTTCAAAGATTATATGTCAATTTGCATCTACTGTTTATTAGTCGCTTTTGGTGGGTTTGTTTTCGGTTTTGATACCGGTACCATTTCTGGTTTCGTAAATATGAGTGATTTCTTACAAAGATTCGGTCAAATGAATGCTGCCGGTGAATACTTTTTATCCAATGTTAGAGTTGGGTTGATTATTTCAATTTTCAACATTGGTTGTGCCGTTGGTGGTATTTTCATCAGTAAATCCGCCGATATGTATGGTAGAAGAATTGCGTTAATGATTGCTATGGTTATTTATATTGTTGGTATAATTGTCCAAATCGCATCTCAAAGTGCTTGGTACCAATATTTCATTGGTAGATTAATCACTGGGTTAGCTGTCGGTACTGTTTCGGTTGTTTCCCCAATGATGATTTCCGAAACTTCTCCAAAAGCAGTTAGAGGTACTTTGGTCGTTTGTTTCCAATTATTTATTACTTTAGGTATCTTCTTAGGTTACTGTACTACTTATGGTACAAAGACTTATACCGATTCAAGACAATGGAGAATCCCATTGGGTTTATGTTTTGCTTGGGCTCTTTTCTTGATTGCTGGTATGGTTTTGATGCCAGAGTCACCAAGATACTTGGTTGAAAAAGATAGAATTGAAGATGCCAAAAAATCGATTGCTAGAGCCAATAAAATCCATGCTGATGATCCAGCTGTTTTCACCGAAGTACAATTGATTCAAGCTGGTATAAATAGAGAAAGATTAGCCGGAAATGCTTCATGGGGTGAATTATTCACTGGTCAACCAAAGATCTTCCAAAGATTACTTTTAGGGGTTATGTTACAATCATTACAACAATTGACCGGTAATAACTACTTTTTCTATTATGGTACCACTATTTTCAAGGCTGTTGGTTTAGAAGATTCATTCCAAACTTCTATTGTGTTAGGTGTTGTCAATTTTGCATCGACTTTTGCTGGGATCTGGGCCATTGAAAGATTTGGTAGAAGAACCTGTTTGTTAGTTGGTTCAGTCGCTATGTTTTTCTGTTTCATCATTTATGCCATCTTAGGGTCAGTCAAATTGTATGTCAATGGATACGATGGACCAACCGATAAGCCAACCGGTAATGCTATGATCTTTATCACTTGTTTGTTCATTTTCTTCTTTGCTTCAACCTGGGCCGGAGGGGTTTATACCATTGTTTCCGAAACTTATCCGTTAAGAATCAGAGCCAAAGGTATGTCGATTGCCACTGCCGCCAATTGGTTATGGGGGTTCTTGATTTCATTCTTCACTCCTTTCATTACCGCTGAAATCCATTTCTACTACGGGTTTGTATTCAGTGGTTGTTTGTTGTTTTCCATCTTTTACGTTTACTTCTTTGTAAGCGAAACCAAAGGGTTGAGTTTGGAAGAAGTCGACGAGTTGTACAGACAAAACATTGCCCCATGGAAGTCAAGCAAGTGGGTCCCACCATCTGCTGAAGAAATGGCCAAAGCTTCCGGTTTCGAAAGAAGTGAAACCGAATCCAATGAAGCTTAGATCAAAAGCAATAGTCGGAATAGATTATAGATATGCATATGTAGGACATGTTAATGAACATATAAACGTATTTCGGCTCTGTAAACGTATTCCGGCTCTATAAAAGGTACTCCGGCCATGTTCTCTTCCAACAGTAGATGCTGCCTTCGGCCTTACCGCCTCTGCTCGGACATATCGATTTTTTGTTTTTTGCAACCAAATGTGAAGTTTGTAATCAACCAATGGACCAGGTTTTATCGGTGGAGAGCAATGGACCGTTTAAGGGCGAGTCCACTGACTAATAAGAGAAGGCTCAGAGAATATAAATAGCCACCGTCCCGGTTGTTTCGATCAGATTCTTTAGAAATCGAATAAGAACCACCATGAAAGCAGCCGTGAACAACAAACCCGAAAGAGGACAATTGGTTAAGATCGAAGAGATTCCAATCCCAACCATCAACGACGACCAGATCTTGGTCAAGACCGTTGCTATTGCTCTTAACCCAGTTGACTGGAAGATGTTGATGTCTGCAAACACCAAGGCACTTGTCGGTAGTGATGCCAGTGGTGTTGTTGTTGAAGTAGGCAAAAATGTCAAAGGGTTTGCAAAAGGTGATGTTGTTGCAAGTTTTGATATGACTTCCTTTGACTTTGTTAGAGGTAAATTTGCCGAATATTTCGTAGGGGACCCAATTGGAACCCTTAAGTATGACAAAGCAACCATCAGGAATGAAAAAGTCCCACTTGGTGTCAGTCCACCGAGCCACCTTGACAATTTTGAAGCAATTGCTTGTACCACGCTCTGTCTTGCTACTGCCGGGCAGTCAGCAACCTTTTCGTTAAGATTGCAAGAAGCTGAAAAAGATGACGTTGTTTTCCTTTGGGGTGGAGCAACATCAGTCGGGGTCTACTTCATCCAAGTAGTCAAAC
Organism: Yamadazyma kitorensis; assembly: GCA_030572015.1. Classification (NCBI taxonomy): domain Eukaryota; kingdom Fungi; phylum Ascomycota; class Pichiomycetes; order Serinales; family Debaryomycetaceae; genus Yamadazyma; species Yamadazyma kitorensis. The sequence goes on along the minus strand of JAJLZC010000004.1, from coordinate 321,126 downwards.
TCTTGTTTGGACTCAAAGTTATCACTACCGCCTCGCCAAAGAACAGTGAATTCTTGAAATCCATCGGGGCCGACGAAGTTTTCGACTACCGTGATGCCAATGTGTTTGAAAAGATCAAACAAGCAGGCAATGGCAAAATCAGATACGCCTTGGATGCAGTTGGGACCCCCGAATCCCTCCAATCCACTTACAACGCTACCAAACACAGCGGATTAAGGGCCATTGATAACACATTTTTGTTGAGTAAAACCCTTAAGGACGTCAATCCAGCCATCAGAATCACCAACACCGTTGTAATGGCGACGTTCGGACCGGTCGAGTACGAAAACTGTGATCCAGTCTATCCAACTGATGACTTACTTGAGGCTCACAGAAAGTTCTTCAGCCAAATTCCAAGCTTTGCTGATAAATTAGTCACCCCAAAATTACACAGATTGGAAAGTATGGACAGCCTCAACGATGGCCTTGAGCTATTCCTCGACGGCAAGGTAAGCTGTGAAAAAATTGTTATCAGACTCGACTAGCCTTAGCTTCTCTATAAATACACGCTGAAGTCCACTGTTCGCAATGAAAATATTTATTCGGCGGCTATTTCTGTTACCAGAACTTCAACATGAGCTACAACACATCGATGGACGACACGGCGTTCTACACGCCGTTGAAGAAGCTTCCGGACAAGACCATCAACTATGAGGTGGACGAGCCGAAAAGAAGACCGGTGAAGGAGGAGTTGAGCCAAGAAGAGCTAATACCGTTGAACAAGATCTCGGTCCGATTATCTCAAACCAAACTATTCAACAAGCAAAACGACTTGTTTAACAGGACCATACCGAAGAAGTCGATCTATTACAGGCCTCCGTCGTCTTCCAACATAGACAACCAGTTTGGGTTGAAGAGTTTCTTGCCCCCGAGAATCGACAAAAGGTACCCACTAATGACGCCTCGCTCAACATCAACACAAGACTTGAACGCTGAACCCGACAATGGCGACGAAAATGGCCAGCCAGCACCCACTGGCGAGTGGATGAACCCAGTAATGAAACAAGCATTGGGTCGTCAATCGAATAGAGAGTTTGAAGTCAAGAAGATCCTAAGGTCGATTTTGTTCATACTAGTGACCAAATTGGCACAAAGACTAATTTCCATAAAGTATACTGGTCCCACATACCTTGAAATAATATTGGTGCTATTGGTATTGAACATGGTCATAAGTGGGTTCAGATTAGTTAGATCCAAGGATCAGTGTTTAGATTTACCGTTGAACAACAAACAAAGACAATTATTGGGGTTGAAACTTATAGATGAGAAGGATATGATTCACCAGAATCAATTCAAGGTACCTAGATACTCGAAGCTCAAAATAGAGAAGTAGTCCCCTGTTTCACAAGATACGATCAACCGAACAGTAAGAACCTAACACGAATAGAATTGTTTCGGTATTTGGGATGTTCCAATCTCGTCGAATACCAGTACATATCTGTAACTATAATCTGCATACCTATCTACATCTGTGCCTATGTCTATCCCTGTGCTATCTGTGTCAGTATCAGTATCTGTATCAGTATCTGTGTCAGTATCAGTATCTATATTCCGCACCTGTACACCCGTCCATCTGCTCTTACCTTTCTGCACCAGTACACCCCTATCTTCAATTCGATTCAACCGAGAACTTTCATATGCGCTCTTCACTCGTTTTGTGGGGTGGAAGAAGTGTTAAAGGAAGCATTAAAGAGTATAAAAACAAACCAATTGGCTTTATTCAAGTTGTAAACTACATTATAATGGTAGGGGAACCAACTTTTTTTGAAGACTTTGAAGAAGCATTCAGAGTAGTCAAGATTGATGAAGAAAACTTTAGAGGTGCCCACCCTTTAAGATTACCGCTTCAGTCAGCTAGAGGTGTTTATGGAGGGAATACTATTGCCCAAACTTTACTAGTAGCATTGGCGAGTGCCCCAGATAATTATGTGCCACATTCGTTTCATTCTTTTTTCATTGCCCCTGGTAAAAATAAAGAACCCATGGAATATAAAGTTGTGAAGATCAGTGATGGAGGTGATATAATAAAACGGTCAATTCAAGCTATTCAATATGGAACCGTTAGGTTTACCGCTTTGGTTTCATTGATTCGAAATGATATTAAATTCGATACGGAGTTTGACTTTCAAAAAGACCCCCAGCAGTTACATTATAAGTACCCTGAACCTGATAAACTCAACACTTTAAGACACACTGATTATATAAGAAATGCCTACAGTGAAGAATTCATTGATCATAAATTGACCCCGGAAGAATATGATCAAAGTCCTTCTGATAGGTGGATCAATGTTTGGAGTGGGATTTGTCAGGCCAATAACAACTTCCCTCACAAAGTGTTTGATTATGTTGGGTTGGCTAATTTGACTGATTCAGTCTTTTTGACAACTTTGGCAAGAATCTTACATGCTCCTTGGAACCCGACCGAAACAAGGTCTTTTGAAGAAGTTGATCTAGACAAGGATGCTAGAATTTGGATGAACGTCTCCTTGAATGCTTTGCATATCTTCCATTACAATGCCATGTCTTTAGATCATCATATTTATTTCCACACCAACGACCCCAATGATTTCAACGTGGCTAGAGATTGGTTATCCTTCAACTACCAAGCTAGAAGAGTTTCGAATAATAGAACTTTGGTAAGAGGTTTCTTCTATAATAAAGAAGGTAAGAAGATCGCTACTGTAGCTCAAGAAGGTCTTACTTTGTCTTTTAAAGGTTTCGAAACAATACCTGAAGAAACAAAAAACTACCAAGACTTGAAAGTTAAATTATAATTCACATTATTTATTGCCTTGCCTCTTATACCACCTCTTCACATTGTACCCTTAACAGACCTTGTGCTCCAATACACCCACCATACGCTTATACCCTTTTACCCCAGTACACCTACTTTATACTTATTAACAGACATCTACATCAGTACACCCATTTTATACTTGCTAGCAATTATATACACCAGTACACCCACGGTATGGCAGCTGTGATTAAACCGGCCCGGCACGACCTTCTCTCACTGAAAATTTTTGAAAAATTGAAAATTGAAACACCATAATGACGATATTGAAGAAATTACCGTCGAAGGAGAGACTCCTTCAAGTGAAAAAGTTGTCAGCAGAGATATTTGGAGAAAACTTCAACCCAAACAATACCAGAAACGGCGCACATATATTGAAAACCCCATTAAAGGGGCCTGAATTAGTAAATTATTATGGTAGAAATGATTCAATGCCAACATTCAAAGACTTTAAGGAATGGTTCCCCGAATTGAAATTGGTTGATCCAAGAGAAGAGACTCGTTTGAAGATGGTGGAAGATAGGAAAAAGAGAAATAAGGGAGCCCCAAAGAAGAAAACCAGTTAGAAAACGGTAAGGAAGACTCATGTATATATATCTGTAATGTTACAATAGATGCCCAATTAATTCCTCCTTATTCTTTTATTTAGAAACGTATCGGTGTTTTCTTCCGCAAAACTAGCCCCCAAGATGCTTGCTCTCGAACGAGGTTCAGTAAACCTGTGTCTTCTTATTCTTGGTCCTAAGGAATCTTCCACTTTAGATGGTGATTGGCTTGTTATTTTCGGTGCTGCCCAGTCATTGATATCAACGATCTCCCAATCATCAGCTTGTGAGTCCACCACAAGGAGCCTGGCATTCTCAGATTCATTTATCAAAAAGGTTTCGGCCATTAGATCCTGATTAATGACATTGATGGCGTGCAAATTGAATACAAATGTATGCGTTTCAGTCTTTACTAGTAACTTATATCCGCCGTAGCTTGTTACGGATATGATTCTCTCTGTTTGAATGAAATGAATTGGCTTAAACGAAACCAGGGTGTTAGCAGTCCTACTATCGATGGAAATTTCAAATATGAGAATGGAGTCTTCGAATTGAAGGGTCAAATAACTGGCATTTGACTTTATGATGAATATTTGCTTCAAGTTCAATTCTCCCTTATCGCCGCCATTTACTTTCAAGTATTTCAAACTGGATCCGTCATAGGTTTGCTTCCAAAAAGATGTTCTTGTAAAATTATCATATTTATCTCTTCCAACAACTCTAAAGTCTTTAATAGATATGGAAATGATTTCGATTTCGTTTAGTTCTGAAACGCTAGCAACAAATATATAATCAGACATTTCATTATAGTCTAAACTTGTGAAATGATACGCTTCGGCACCTAAATCTACTGGAGAAGTGCCTTGAATTCCTTCGATCAACCAGTTGACGTCAATTATAGGATCACCAGTGGGTATTATTTCCAGTTGGTTGAATTGTCGTCTGTTGACACCCAATGAATTGAACACTTTCAAATTGAACCCGAAAAGATTATCAACACAATTGAAGTAAACTAGCCATTTGCCTGAAGACGTCCAATTAACTTCAAAAGACTCAGATAGTAAGATATCAGGTAGCTTGAATCTGTAGAGCAAGCTGCTCATAGAACCTTCGTTATGGAAATGGTAGACAATTGGGTTCTGGTCTGCCACCTTCGCTGATCTGCTTTCGAATATCAAAGACCATAGATGTCTATCGTTTGGGTTCAAGATTGGTTTCTTTGAGACCGGTTTCGAAAGTCTCCATAGTATATGGGTGCAATCCAATGAGTATAGCCGTGCTTGCAAATAGCTTTTCGTATACACTAGCAACTGTTTCGAGTTTATATACGCTCCTTCCTGCTGTTTATCCTTTTCAACAACAGCAGGAATCCAGTAGAAGTCTTCTAGTCCATCGGCGGTGTCTTGCTGTATAATCATCGGGTCGTTGTCGTTTCGTACGTCGTACACAACCACCAACGCGTAGTTCACCGCGGAAACCGCCACCTTGCTGCTGTCGTTGCCTTCAAGCACATACTCCCATCGTATCCTTCCAACTTGCACTTTGGCTGCCAATCGCCTCACCGATAAGTGATGCCTGACTGCCTCGCCCAAATCGTACGACCTCAACACGTTTTTTGTGCCCACATGATGGATTTTCAACGTATTTGAATTCTCCAGCACCACCGCCACGTACTTCCCACACTCAGACACGCTATCCAATGGTTTGACCATGCCGTCTTCCACTATTTCACGCCAACGTCCCGCCATCAACACTGTGAAACAACCACAAAACTGACCGAAAAAGTGCGACCTCAGTAAACAAAATCAAAACAAGCGAGTAAACAAAAGCGAGAACCACCGCAGAGAATACAAGAGAAAGAAGAGCATGGCGCCAAAGAAGAAGACTGCCGGAGGAACCAAGACAGCTGCGGCAGGCCATGGCAAGAGGCCCGCCAAAAGGGCCAGCAGTAAGAAAATGGGGGAGGTCCCAGCCATCCCCACGCCCAAACCACAACTGTCCCACACCTCCCCATCCCAGGGGTTGTCGCAAGGTTCACAAAGCTTATCACAGAAGAGTCAACTCCTTGGGCGGAAGAACCGATTGGACGATATATTCTCGTCGCAGCCGTCGACCCAGGACAAGAGAAGGTCGATATTTGAAGAGGACGAAGGGTTCATCTACAAACGAGCCGATGACAATACCAATGCTTCGAAACGAAAGTTGAAACAAGTCAGTACCCCGATTTCGAGGCTAAACCAGGCCCTTGATGACTTACCGAACGACTATTTGGAGACCTTTGGGTCCCCTGAGTTTGCTCCCCAGCCAAGAACCAAGAAACCCAAGAAATCCAACAAGTTGCAGAATAACGAATCAAATGAGGTCGCTAAGTTGTCATCCCCTATACGGCCAAGATACGATCAGAACTATGAAGATGGATCGTCTGATGAATATATCGAGCAAGTATCTCACCATAAGATAGACTTGGCAGCGAGCGATGATGCCAATGCAAACCCAAGACCTAAAAATAAGAATGATAGAAGATCATCTTATATCAGCAGAGGAAAACGGATCCTGTCAATTGGGAACGGATTTGTAGGGTTACCCCATGAGGATGTTTCAGTGAAGGACTATTATAAATTGTTGGATACGTCGTTACCGGAACCTCATAGAATGAAGCAGTTGTTAATATGGTGTATAAATAAGAAATTGAATGATGACGATAAAAATACCAAAAGAAACAAAACCAGCTCAGAAGAACAGACTGTTATAAATATAGCGAAAGTCATAAAAGAGGAAGTGCATCAAGATTTACGTGATGGTCTCATATCGACAAGCTGGTACAATAAACCCGAGGATGATGATAGTGCTGGAAATAGTATTATAGCAAATAAAGAAATCGTGTTACCAAATCCTTTGAATATAACTACCAAAGAGAATATAAAACATTTCACTGGCCAACTAAAACGATTAAAGAAAGAAAAGTCTGAATGGACCAAGTTATATGAAAAATCAATGGATCATTTAAACAAGCTATCGTTTGATTTTAAAAATGAAGTTGATATTAAAAAGTTAAAGGAGTACTGTAAAGATAAAGAAGTTGATATTAATGAGCGAATACTCGATGATAGCTTGATAACTGAAATCACAGACAATTATGAAGAAATCACTGATAGATTTCTGGATAATTTGGAACTTTCAATCGACAAATTATACAATATAAGCCACCAATTATCGAAGGTTAGTGAGATTGTTGAAAAGTATAAGGTTTCAAAGTTAGAGCCTAAGATATCCAAGTTGACCAAGAATTATATGAATAAAAGTAAGCTTGAAAATTTCCAGAATATTCAGAACAACTCGATTTGGCCCGTTCCAAATAAGTCATTAGGCATCAAAGAACTACTTCGAGGCATTACGAAGTTGGATTATCCTGACCAAGTCCAGTAGACCCAGGCCACAAGCCACAAGCCCAAAGCCACAGCTCAAACCAAACCAGCAGGCCACAGGCCCAAAGTAACACGAAGCCACTCAAAGTAAGACAGCGACCGGAAAAACCAGGACCCTTTAAGGTTATAAACAATGTGTATTATATAAGGAAACTATTAATAAACAAATATCCAACGGTGCACCAACCAGTGCCGGTACACCAGAACGACTGTGCCGGCACTGGATCTGATTGGCTACCGGTGCTTGCTCTTACTTTCTCCTTTAAGCGTCCCCTTTCGGTCCAACCCCACCGTCCATCGCTTGGACTTACGTTGCGGAATCGAGGCAAGCAAGCGTTCTTGCGAAGATCGAATTCGACTGACGAAATTCGACTGAGAAGGAATTGTAACAGCGGCAAGCGAATGATGGGGTATAAATATGAAGCCAAGTCCAGCAAAATATGACAAACGGTATTTGGTAGCGTCGACATCCCGCTTTTTCAGAAGGTCAAAGACTATACGAACGATGGTCTTACTAAACGTTTTGTTCTTGGTGTTCCTCACCCTTTACTTGAAATATGGGGAAGCACAACCGCTTGAGTTTGGGGACTTTGGCAACAAATCGACCAGGGGGTCGATCGAGGCCAGAATGAAGGCGGTTGGTCTGCTTGTGCGTAGCATTGACAACAAGAAGGTTTTCACCCAATTGCAGAACGCAGACCATTCGTTCTATGACGTTACGTCTAACACTGTGGGGGTGAGCAAGTTCCCGATATATAACCAGTTCCACGCCCAGCCCTATGTTTCTAACGGGTACATTGGCAGCAGGATCCCTAATCTCGGCCAGGGGTTTACCTACGACCAGTTGTCTGACGACCCAGGCGCCGCCGACTTGGATTTGCTCAATGGATGGCCCTTGTTCAACAAGAGGTTTGCCGGCGCTTTCATTGCTGGATTCTATGATATTCAGCAGAATACCACTTCGACCAACTTCCCCGAGCTTCTTGAAAACGGCTATGAAAGTGTCATAGCTGCGGTTCCTCAATGGACAGCCTTGCAGGTCTCCACGTCCATCGACGGTGCTGAGTACGTATTGGACCCTGAACTATCGACGGAAGAACAGGGCGATATCCAAGATTATATCCAAACCCTATCATTAAATCATGGCATAGTCACCACCGAATTCACCTGGTTGAACACATTCAGAGTGAAATATGAGATAGTGGCTCATAGAGACGAGGTTAACCTTGGCTTGGTTCGGTTGGAAATCCATAATCTTAATGATACAGAGCATAGTTTGACTGTTAAAGACATTCTTAGTTTCGAATCTGCCCAACGATGTCAGCTATTAGACGCTAACACTGATGATTTGGGCATATTCATCACATTCCAACCGAATGAAATCGACTATGTCAATGCTGCTATATATTCAAGTCTACAAACTAATTTGAAAGTCGACTCTTCTAAAAGCTACAACGACACTGCTTCCTATCAAGAGATTGAACATGCACTTGATGGAGGCTCTTTTGCTTCGTTTACTAAGTATGTGGGCATTGTATCGACTGATTTTGACCCTGAAAACTTGAAAACTGATAAAGATGTCTTGCAGTTTGCTAAGAAGGTTTCCTTAAAGTACACCGACAGCAACCAAGTTGTCAAAGATCATATTCTTGCTTGGGATAAAACACTAGAATCTACTCCAGCAGTTACATTTCCAGACGACCGCTTATTGACTTTGGCAAGTAGAGCTTCGATTTACCATTTGGCTGCCAATACACGGCCCCAAGCTCAAGGAGTCACTGCAGCACTTGGCGTTCCCGGTTTGTCATCCGATTCTTATGCCGGTATGGTGTTCTGGGACACCGATTTATGGATGTTGAATGGATTATTACCTTTTGTACCTCAACATGCTAAAAGCTTGATCAACTTCAGATTACACACTCAGGAGCAAGCACGAAAGAACACTCCTGAGGGATATGGAGGGGCTGCATATCCCTGGACTAGTGGTAGGTTTGGAAATTGTACTGCAACAGGTCCTTGTATGGATTATGAATATCATATCAACATAGCTGTGTCGTTTGCTGCTTGGCAAGTTTATTTGAGTGGAAATGGTGATGATGACTATTTAAAGGACGTAACATTGCCTTTAATATATGATGCTGCTGAGTTTTTAGGCGATTACGTCATGTATAATCAAAGTCTTCAACAGTATACTACAAACAACTTGACAGATCCGGATGAATATGCTAATCATGTGGATAATGGTGCTTATACAAACGCAGGGATTTCTCTCTTGATGAAATATGCTATTGCAGTTGGTGAACATTTGAACGAAGATATCCCTGGTAATTTCACTAAAATAGCTGGGAATGTTAATATCCCTAATTCTAACAATAACGATGATATCACCCTAGAGTACACCGGAATGAATTCGTCTGTCGGAATCAAACAAGCAGATGTGATAATGATCACCTATCCACTAGAGAATGAATTGATTTCTGAAGAGCAAGCGTTGATCAATATGCAATTTTATGCTATGAAGCAAGTCAATTATGGTCCCGCCATGACCTTCCCAATTTTTTCAATTGTAGCATCGAACCTTGAAGATTCAGGCTGTGCATCTCAATCATACCTTCATAAGGCAGTTCAGCCGTTCTTAAGAGCTCCATTTGCACAGTTTCTGGAGCAGAATAACGATAATTCAGAGACTAATGGCGGGACAAACCCTGCTTTCCCCTTCTTAACTGCTCACGGAGGCTTTTTGCAATCTATATTACAAGGATTAACTGGCTTAAGATTTGATTATGAATTTGTGGATGGTAAAATCAAGAGAATGCTAAAATTGGATCCTATCTCGATGCCGTTGTTGGAGAATGGGGTTCAATTCGAAGGAATCAAGTACATGAACCAAACAATATCATTGCACGTTAATTCAACGCATTTGCAAGTGAAACATAATGGTCCTACTGATTTCCAAGAGTCTGATATCACTATAAAAGTCGCCGATAGAAACGATATGGCGGGAACGTTCAACCTAAGTAAAGATGACAGCTTGGATATTCCGTTGTTCCAAACGAAGTCTGCGGTTGCAAATTCGGTGTCGGAATGTGGAGGAGCTACATTTTACAACATCACCGAAGGTGCTTATGGAGACAGTGCTTTGCTGATTAACGATGGTGATAACTTTACTCATTGGCAACCAATGTACAATTCAACTACTGCTAAGCTTTTGATAGACTTGAAACAATTTAAAAATATAACAAGCGGTGAATTGAACTGGGGAGAAAGACCTCCAATGAACTGGACCCTTTCGAAATTCAAACTCGATGAAAGTTGGGATGCTGATGAGTTGTTGGCTTCGGTTGATTTTGGTAACGATGTTTATGAGAAGTTCCGGTTCTTTGGTAATAACGATATTGTGGACCAGGACGATGCGTTTATGACTATAATTGATGAAGATGTTCCTATATCAGCACCATTTAATAACACTGAATTCTTAACTGTTCAGTTGCCTAATGAATTCAATATCACTAGCTTCAGTCAGCCACAAGGTATTTATACAAGGTACCTACTTTTGGAGTTCAATGGCATTCATGATACCGAACCTGTTGATCCTTCGTCAACAGGTGGTGCAAGGCTTTACGAAGTATCACTCTTCTAAGAAGAAATTCTTCTAAGAAGAAACAAAGAGGTTTATATATTGTAAACGAATGTAACAGTTAATTTTTATATTAGTTCAGGAGAATTGCATCTCTATTACATCTTACTTTTGATTTAGTCCTAACATCTACTGAATTGCCTCTGCCATATTGACTAGACGTTTAACACCAGTATGCCAGTTACCGATTTCTTCAGGGTAAGTTGAAGCGAAAGAAAGTACCAATGAGCCGGCATTTTGATAATCCTTACCACTCAAGGCAGTAGCGATTTCCTTCAATGCAACAATACCACTTGAAGATAATAAATCATCATTGTTCAAGTGATCGAAAAGAATGTTTAATCTTTTTTCCATATCTTCACCATGCTTAACATATTTTTCAGGGATATTTGGTTTAATTGATTCATAAACTGAGTTCAAGGTTTCATAAATCGGTAAAGATTCGGCTGGAATGTGCGATCTATCACCTGCTGGATACTTCTCTGGTTCTGGAGCAGCCTGTGGTTGAGCTGGTGGTTGAGTAAGCGTTGAAGTTGGACCAGTTGGAGGGGGAGCTGAGGAGATCGAACTTGAAAATCCTGGTGCTGGAGGTGGTGGGGCAATATGGGTCTTTGGAGGTACAATACCACCACTTGGAACTCTTGAAGTTGAACCCATATTGTTAGTTGGAGCAGCACTTGGTGGTGGAGCATACGGGTTTTTAGCTGGAGATGCATGTCCTACTCTTGGAGAAGGGGCTGAGATTCCATTTTGAGTTGGGAATTGGGAAGGTGGTGGTGCATAAGGATTATTCATTGGTGGTGCATTTGGTGTTTGAGGTCCTGACATTGGGACACCAGCTTGAGATGGTGGCGCGTACGGATTAGTGACTTGCTGTTGCATGCTTCCATTAGATGGAGGTGGGGCGTATGGGTTAACAGGAGCAGGACCCGGTGTTTGTTGACCAGGAGGTGGTGCATATGGATTGTTAACTGGTGGTGCAACTGGAGTAGCACCTATTGGAGGAGCATAACGAGGATTTTGGACCTGCGCTGGTGCTGGTCTTGGTGATGGAGCACTTGATAATGATGCTTTTGATGGATTACGTGTTGGTCCCTTTGGAGGTCCTGAAGGTGGAGGTGGAGCACCTAAAATTGAAGCCGAGCTAGTTGGTGGAGAAACAACTGAAGGTCTAGCTGATTGTTGTTGAAATGGTGTTGTAGCAGGTGAAATAACTGAAGCTGCGGCACGACGTGGTGCTGCTTTAGGTTTAAAGGTCTCAGGTAAATCATTCCAACCATCTGTTTGTTCTTTATAAGCTTTTGGAGGTGGTGGTTGAGGAGTTAACGAAGCCTGGGTTGGTGAAGCAACTGCTGGTTTCATATATGGATTCGATGATTGTGCAGGAGCATATGGGTTAGCAGCCGGTTTCATGTAAGGATTACTTGGAGCAACTGGTCTAGTGTTCACTGGCGGAATTTGATTGCCACCAATTGGAGGTGGTATATTGGAAGCTGTAGCTGCTGGTATGAACGCAGGAGGAGCAACGACTGTTGGCTGAGAAAATTGGTTATTTGGAGAAACAATATTATTAGCAGAAAAACCATTACCTTGTAAAGAAGGTATAGTTGGTTGACTAGCCCTACTATATTGATTACCTCTACCTCTAGCATTGCTGGCGGTACCAACATTAGTCTTTGGTTGAACTGGGGTAATCCCAGAAGCTTTAATGATACGTTCCTTGTCGGTTTTGGAACCATCAAAATCATCAGGTAATAATTTTAAGAACTTATCAGCAAGTTCAAATTCACCATATCCACCAAGTAAATTAGCATATTCGAGAATAACTTTACAGATAGGTTCGATTGAAGGACCTGATAATGTACCAGTAAGTTTTGAAATTGATCTGTAAGCAACAATTTTTTCAGCAAAATTATTTAAAGCTTCAAAACGAGCTTCAGAAGGTGAAGAAATATCTTCAGTCTTAGGTGTTTCCAATAATTTCTTTTCAAGACTTGGCAATTCTTTTAACCAAATATTAGCAATCTTATCAATGGAACCACCAGCCAAATAACATAAAATAGCATCATCTCTGTTTGAATTACTTGAGTCTAAGATTCTATCACCCAATTCAGTAATTTTACTATTAAAATCATCGTCATCAACAGAAAAAGATGAAATACTATTGGCAATATGTTTCCAATCACCAACATCAGCATTAGCAATAATATCAGTTATATTTTTAGATGAAGCACTGTATAAGACTCTGGCAAATTCAGAATCCTTCTGTTTATTGAAAAAGGCATTTCTGACTTTTTCCTTGGTTGATCCATTGCTGTCAAGAGCAAGAACTAAAGCTTCCACCAATTTATCGTCATCAAGACATTCATCTACCGCTTGTTCAACCTTATTGTTCAAAATTAATTTGACTAATTTCTTATCTGACTCAGAAGATTTTGGTGAAAATAATTTGAAAGTTCCATTTGGAACATATAATGGGGCGGCTACTTTATCACCATTTTCTTCTCCTAATTTCTCAAAAAATGAATCATCTGCAACACCATTGTCATTAGATTCCTGTTCAGAATCTTTCTTTTCAATAGATTTACCATTTGATTCAGTAGTATCAATTTCTTTGGTAGCTTCACTGAAAAGTTGTTTCTTATCACTACTAGACAACTTTTTTAAAAGTTCCCAATCTGATTTATCGGTATCGTTAATGAATTTAGTATCTATTCTTTCATCAATAATTGATTCAAAATCATTCGATTCCAAAGCCTTATTGATTTTATCAGTTGAACCTTTTAATTTACCATTGGTGATGAATTTTTTAATATCAACAATTGAATGTCCTTCAGAGTCTTGTTTGACAGTAACCAATTTGGAACCAAACCCAAAGGAAACAGAGGAAGGACGTTTCAACCAAGCTGGAGCTTGTTTAACTTCAAAAATAGGTTGTTGAGTATCAGTAGTTGAAATTTCATTCCAAAATTCATCATCATTGGTGGTGACTTTTGAACTTACAGGAGGAGAAGTATCTTGTAAAGATTGGATAATAATTTTACCATCAAAGGAAGCAGTTGCAAAAATATCTGGAGCATTTGGAGCGAATTTAGTAAGGAAAGCCCAATTAGCAGTGGTTGGGTATTCACCTAATTTTTCACCTTTAATTGGATTCCAAAGCATGGTAGTGTTATCTTTACCACTTGAAATTAATAAATCAGGATCATGTTTACACCAATCTAAAGATAATACTCCCTTTTTATGACCTTGCATTATTTTTTCAGGGGCATTTGAATTACGTAAATCCCAAGTTAAAATTAAAGGACAACCATCATTTTCACTAGCAGTAACCAATTTTGTTGATTGAGTTGGATGCCATGCAACGCAAGAAAAATTTGCTCTACCTAATTCACCATTATAAGATAAATGTAAAACTTCTCTTTTAGATTTAAGGTCCCAAATTGAAGTATAACCACCATTACCGGTGCTGGCCATGATATGACCAACTGCGTTATTCCAAGAAACACTGGTTACTTCATCCATTGGGGTCATTGCTTTACCAGGCAATGTTGGATCATCAAAAGTTTTAGTATCCCAAATGAAAACTTCACCTTTTGAACCACCAGATACCAAGATATGAGGTTGAGATGGATTAAAAGCCAAGGTTTTAACGGCACCTGAATGTTTAGAAGACTTGTGGACTGAAGCTTTTTGTAAATCCTTAGACTTGATCAAGATATCAATGTCCCAAAATTCAATGGTCCCGTTTTCAAAAGCACCCGCTAATAAACCCTTTTCTCTACCTTCAAAAGGCTGAGACCATGCCAAAGAATAGAACCGATTATCAACCGGAGCAGAAAATATCGGTTTCTTGCTGTCTGTAGCTGAAAAAATGTCCCATAATTCAAGGGTAGACGATGAATTGAAGTTAATATCGACCGCACCTGCTACTGTACCAGTGGCTAAGATTGGTAAACAATCATGACTCCATGCAAAAGTAGACGTGCTACTGATCTCATCTATTTTGACCATTGTTTATCAGCTGTATAAAAACTTCGGTGAAGAAGGTGTCGACTGTTTCGGTTTGTTGTTCTTTTCTGGTTGCCCTTGCGTATTTCAAAGTGACAACTCAGCGTTTCAAGCGTGTATTTTTCCCTCTGTCGAAGCGTCTACGCAGCCGGGTCGGTATTGGTCGGGATCGTGTATCTGTAATCCAATTGAACTACTGCCTAGTCGAATCCGCTATTTAAACCTGTTCTAATCGCTTGCTTAAAAGCTTCAAAATCTCTTGTTCAATACCTGAAAGGAACTTGTTTTTCTTTGATCTTTCAGTTGATTTCGACCAAAAAAATTCTCACTTTTTCATTGGGCTGCGTCACGTGAGAGAATCATTTGCGCACGTGAGCGGTCACCTGACGGGGCTCCAAAGTTTTTCCACCACGGAATAATCGAACGATGGAACTCGGTATAACTGTCGATGTTTCAGATATAATAACCGAGCTATAACCAATTTTCTTAACGCTTACGATGTCTGTTTAGTGGTATTTTTCTGTTTTCCTGTTTTTTGTTTCATTGTGGCAGGCTCTATTACGCTTTAATCAACCAGGCTTTGCATATTCGTGGCAGGCTTTATATTCTGTAGTACATAAAGGCTTTGAACAAGATGCAATCGGTGATGCTTAGAAACAGTCGTTCGATTCATTTCTTGATCCGGTTCTTGAAACAGAGTGTGGTGAAACCGTCGTTTAAAGCGTTTGTGCTTGGGTATTTATATATAATCTTACCCAAAATAATCAATCTTCTAACAGTTTCGATCAAAAAGAACCAATATGATCAGATCGTGCCTCGTATGAAGAAATTGGTGGTCAGAGGCTTACATCCGTTTAAATTCCCCATGTTCTGTGGTAGTTTAATAGCAGGGATCAATTTGTTGGAGCCGATCTTTTTAAGATTACTTAACAAATCAAATAAGTTCAAAAGCCCAATCAGTGTTTTGTTCCTATCAACATTCATTTCATCGTTTATTTCTGCTGCCATTTCATTCCATGGGTTTCAGAATCATATTGTCAACTACGGGAGGTTTATTTCGTTGGATTTGACCTTATTGGTTTTCAGCAGAGCTATTGATACCACTTTGTCGTCTACTTTTGCTGCTATTTTACCTCAATTCTTACAATCATTCGGTGATGGGCTATTATTCATTGGTTCTTGTACTCCAATCATGTATTCATGGTTTTTCTACCCTGAAGCATTACCTCCGGCCTATAGTAGATGGATAACGTCTGCTGCTAGCATGGATGATGAGCTTGTAGATATTTTGAAAAGCTTACACCATGGAACAGCAGAATATGGTAAGGACAACCAAATATTAGATGATTACTGTAAAAGGTACAACCAAGATCCTAAAAGAGGGAGTATTCTTCATACCCAGCCATTGGAGTGTGAAACCATTCATGCATTCAAAACCAAGAACTGTGAATTACATGCTCTTTGGAGATTTAAAAGAGGATTTGAGTTTGCAATCAAATTATATGGGGGATTGAATGCATTCATGCTATTGTTCCCCAAGAAAAACGTCCCTACCATGGTAAGAATCCAAAGAGCCATCACCCTGTCAATAAGATCTTCGTGCTTCTTGGGTACCTTCATTGGTCTTTATTGGTACGCTGTTTGTCTTGCTAGAAAGAGACTCTTGCCTAACCTATTTCCTCATGTTGCAAAAACTCGATGGGACGTAACCATTGGTCCTTCCGCTGGAGCAATACTTTGCGGGTTCAGCAGTTTTGTTGAAACGGCCCAGCGTCGTAAAGAATTGGCTCTTTTTGTATTTCCAAGAGCCATTGGAACCTTTGTCCCAACCGATCCGACTGCCCAAAACTTGCTAATTGAAAGGTTTATCTTTTCTCTCAGTATGGCTGTTTTGGTGGCTTACTGTAAAAGAGATGCCTCCAACGTCAGGGGAATCTTCGGTAAGGGCTTGAAAGCCGTGATAAAATTCAATTGACACCTTTCTGTACATACAATACACACATTCGCCTGCTTCACCACCCATTACGGTCCCCCACCCCCCACCATCAGCTCTTGATGAACTGAGCTCGAAAATTCATCGTCGCATTTGCACTCTAACAATCGAGAATCATAGATGTCATGGCCGAACTAGAGGAAGAGCCCGAGTATTCTGACAATGAAGCGGGATACGACACAGCACACCACATCCAGCCGCCGGTTTCCAGTGATTTCAGATCACCAGGAGGGAGGAACCACGAACGGCTTCTTAACTTGCTTGACATTGAGGAAGGAGACGAAGAGGTGTTTTTGACGCTATTGTGTTTGTGTGATCCCAAAACACAGCCGTCAGAGAGCCCCAACTACCAATTGAGTCTCCAGTACATAACGGAGATCTTTATAGGGATCCAGTACTGCAAGACCGTAGAGTCAATGGCGAAGAAGGGCCACAAAGGCGAGTCCAAACTCGAGCCTGAGGAACTTGAGCAGCTCGATGGGGACGGTGGCCCTGAGGCTGGCAGCTTCTACGAAGACGCTGAAGTACTCGAAGACATAGGCATAGAATCGATCAAATTTCAAATGTCCCAGCAGTTGTACAAAATCCTTTACAGCGTTTTGAACGTGTTGGGACCCTCAAGAGAATGTGAAATCATACCCATGGAAGAACCTTTCGACAAGTGGGCGGAAGAAATAGCTACATGGGGCCCAGGAAAGGGTCTAACCGACTACCTTTTTGACATGAGAACCGTATATTTAATGTGCTGTATACTATTGAATGGTTTGAATGAATTGTTTGTGGATGAAAACAATATCCATAATCTTGCCCTTAATCCATACTGTCACCGATTCATCGAATTATGGAAGGTATATACCAATACCGTCATGGTTGCATTGCAGATTGATAGGTATTTGGAAGACGAAGAACTTATCACTCCAGAACCAATCGTTGAAATCTTGAAAGGTGCAGCAATGGTAAGGTACGTTTTAGCTTCAATCTTGAACCAGTCTCCTAAATACTTACCAGAGTCCGAACTTGACCCAAATTACAGAATCGACCTTAATGATAAGAACTTATTGGATATACATTATCCTATTCATAGAGTCAAAATCAACGGTGGTGCTTTAAATAAAATTATTCATTATTTCGAACTCACTCAGCTTATGCTACAGACTGGTGTAGATTTTCAAGGGTACCAGGCCCTATATGATGAAAAATACTCTGCATTAGATACTTTGGATGATGACATACGGTATATCTTTGATTACGACTCGGCGGAAGAGTTTCTGGATGCTGAACTAGAAGATGAAGAGTACGTTGAAGATATTTATGAAAATGAATCGTATGTAACCGACTATTTTAATGATGTCCTTGGAGAGTTCCCACAATTGTACGCTAAATGGTCTAAGACCCAAATAAAGATCAATGAGATCTTGTCTTATGTTGAGACGAAAGGTGATGTAGATCAAACGCTTCAAACACTTCATTCGGTGGTGGAGCAAAAGAAAGATGTGTTACTGGCTGAAAATTATCGGGAATTGTCACTTTTGATATTAAGTATTCCGTATAGAGGGAAAGAACTTAAAAATGGTCCCAAAACTGGTATTTGGGGTGAAGATTTCATAGTAGAACTAATTAGAGGTTTATTTTCTGAAGTTCCTGATGATATTGCAACTTCGTTGGCTGAAAGAAACTTAGTGGTTCCAGTTTATTCGATCAAACTCTTCGAAGTGTTATTGCTTGAACATACAGATTTGGCCAAGTCATTATTTGTAGAACTATACCTTTTCACCAACCAAAGAAGGCTATTGATCTGGAGTATTTGTCAAGATTTGAACTTATCACATAAATTGATTGATTTTGTCTTTCAGTTGTTGTCAGGGTTACCAATTGAAGCCTTAGAATTCATGCCCAGTGCCTTTGCCAAAACGTTAGAATTGGGAGAGATTGAAAAGCTGATGTTGCTAAATGAATTCGTTGAAAGCAGTTCGAATTTCTTGTCTGCCAGTGAAGGTGCTGTCAATAATGAAGGCCAACAATTCATACTATCTGAAAACGTTTGCCATAAATTTGTCCATCTAATATGTATGCTAATATCAAGATTGTTAGATAATGGTTCCATTGACTTGCCCAATGAAGAGCATGATCCAATTGAGAACCAGGAATCTCCCAGAATTAGCGTACTTCATGTTATTGTTGGATTCTTATTCAAATATATAAGTAAGGTCCCATTGGCTAGGAAGTTGTACTTCAGATTATTGGAAATCATGAAGTCACATAATGACTCCAATGTGAATCATACGAACGGTAGTACCAAGCACGCCGGTACACCCCAAGACTTGAATTCTTTCTGTAAGGATATTGCCCTAATGCTTGGAAGAAACGTCGATTTCATATATAACGGGAACAAGCCTCCGTATCTGAGCTATGATGGAAACAACAAGCTTTCTCCGTATCTGAGCTATGATGGTAAGGACGTGAGCTGTCTAGAGTTGGTTAGAGACTACTTACTCAAGTTTCCCCAGCTTTCGGATGATATAACCATGATATACCTAATTCTTGAGTCCTTGCCGAGGGAGCAAATGGTGCAAAAGAAAGCTCATGGTCTCACCAAGGGCCCTGTCGAAGCTAAAGATGAACTTTTGCAAGACGACGCTGGTGACGTTGGTGATGTTGACCCTAACAGTGATAAGAAGAAGTCCAAAAAGAAGAACAAAAAGAAGAACAAGTCGAAGAAAAAGTAGTCTCTTCCTTACTGTATAATTACCTGCATGTGTGTATATAAATACATCGATAAAGCCCCTCTACTGTCGTCACTGTCGTCAGCACTATGACACTGCGATAACCTCAAAATTCTGAAAAACTGGTTTCTAATGTTCAATCGTAGTATTATCAGATCATTAAGTTCGTCCAGTAAGAGAGCATCAAAAATGGAATTTGTACGTAGATTAAGGTCGATTGGATCGATTAGGTCCGTCAGCTGAGACCAATTGGGTCGATTGAATTGAGTCGATTGGCGTCGGTCGAGACCACTTGGATCGATTGAGTCGGGTCAGCTCAAACCAATTGGATCAGTTGGATCGGTCAGTTGAGGCCAATTGGGCCGATTGGATCAGTTGGGTCGGTCAGGTGGGTCAATCTGGCCAAGCATACGTGAAACATACTAACAATCAGGTCAAAACTTCTAACGCCCCACCACCTGCTGCTTCGTATTCCCAAGCAGTTAAAGTCAATGGTATGTATTTAGAGACTTGGTGATGTTTGCAAGTACTAACAGTTTAGGATTCATCTATGTCTCAGGTCAGATTCCTTACACTCCAGAAAACAAGCCCTTATCAGAAAATCCATCCATTGCAGAACAAGCAGAAAGAGCTATTCAAAACGTTAAGGGGGTTTTAGAAGCCTCTAATAGTTCCTTAGATTGTATTGTCAAAAATACCATCTTCTTAACTGACATGAAGACTCAATTTGCTGAGTTTAACCAAGTGTATGCTAAATACTTCAGTGAACATAAACCAGCTAGATCTTGTGTTGCTGTTAAAGAGTTACCGTTAGGCGTTGATTTAGAAATCGAATCTGTTGCTGTTGAAAAGGATATTGCTAAGTTATAAACCAATAAACGTTTTTCACTTGCTCCCCCACCACCTTAGCCATCCTGCCCCGTAGTACCTATCCTACGACTCCATCCTCTAAGTCGCCTGACTGTGGGCTAAAAAGACTGGAACATCGAAGACAGAATAAGGAAATGGATAGAATTAGGGCTGTAACCCTAGCGTGACTGCTTGCGTCGATTCGCAGTCATGTGACCGCATTCACAATTGTTTTTTGTGTAATTTTCTCAAAATCCTTTTCACTGAAAAATTCTCATTCCTGTTATTGAAAATTTTATTCATTACAATTAAGTACTATCTTCATAATGGCTGGACGTGTAACTTTTAGAAGAAGAAATCCATGTATGTTTTAAACCCATAAGTGTATAAGTAGGACAGTAAGATACAGTTGAGTGACGGGGACTTGAAGAGTGATTTCCAAACAGTTTTGATGACCTGGAAGACCTGGAAGACCTGGGAGTTCTCGACCTGAAACACTTCACAGGTCAAGAGACCGAAAAGATTGAACAGAACCGTTTCAATTCTACTGAATGAATAATAGGATCATCTTTATGGTGGGACTAGACTGATTTGAGTTAGGGCAGGCTAAAGAAGAACCCTACCTTGAAAAATTAAGGCATAATTTTCAAAAAGCTCCAGGAACATTCACAATACCTTACAAGTCAAGCAATCAACGTTGAACTGTCAAACTACTTTATTTAAATTTCGTTTTATACTAACAATTGTTTTTAGACAACACCAAATCAAACAAAATCAAGGTTGTTAAAACCCCAGGTGGAAAATTAATTGCTCATCACTTGAAAAAAATCGCCTCAAGACCAAAATGTGGTGATTGTGGTTCTAACTTAGCTGGTATTTCAACTTTAAGACCAAGAGAATATGCCCAAGTTTCTAAAACTCACAAAACTGTTCAAAGAGCTTACGGTGGTTCAAGATGTGCTAACTGTACTAAAGAAAGAGTCGTCAGAGCTTTCTTAATTGAAGAACAAAAGATTGTTAAAAGAGTCTTAAAGGAACAACAAGAAAAAGAAACCAAGGCTGCTAAAAAAACTGGTAAGAAATAAATTAGTTCATTAATGTAAAAGATTTTTATCGTTTATATACATACGTTAATATATTGTATACATAGACTTTGTCTCTCTGCTGGTACGACCCTGGGATTATGGCACGACAGCGTCAGCTATAATATAGCTTATAAGGGAAAGATTAAGGCACGACAGCATCACCTAGTGGATTCAGAAAGGTTCCAAGGCATTGATTGGTTCAGTAAGTCATGAAGCTTTCTCGATTATTGATTCAACTCGCTAAAGCTTTCTGCTCTTGCTCTTATTCTGGGTTCTTGCTCTTCGTCAATTCTTTGATAAATTCTATCCCATTGTGTGGTAAGGTTCATTTTTGTCAACAGTCTATGGTATCGGAAACTCACCCAAATGTAGGATGCAGAGGAGGAGCCTTTCTCAAGGGTTTCTCCTTTGATGCACCAAGTATCTTGAGCAGGTAAATTTGTTATGTTGTTTATGTTCATGTGAGTGGATTCAACCTAACAACAACAGAACTTCTTAGCACTATCAACGGCGATGGGCCATTGGCCTACTGGTTTGGTTTTTGCAGTCGGTGTGTCGCTACCGATTAAAGCCCAGCTTCAAGCGGTCCCACCGCCCGATTTGACACTGCAAGCGATTTGGCACTGCAAGCGGTATGACTCAAGCGATAAGCCGTACCACCATACTATCTAGCATCGCTTACCCTCTCCCATTCACATATGCATATTGGCATAGAAGACTCCATAGCGGCATATTTGGGTCCAGTGTCACACCACCCAGTAATATAATCCTTGGTTGCCGCATTGGGCAACATGTCATACAACGTTAAGCACAAGAGTTAGGGAGTCACATACTATCTCTAGGGTCTCTAGCGTCTCTAGCGTACTGGTCTGGTCTCTAATATACCACCACACGTCAAGCATCTTCCCTACGCTTAGCTCCTTGTAGCTGTTTCATGTTCGGAAGTTCTTGCTAGGTTGTGTACATATGCGGCAAGTCATTGTCAATTCCTTATCAGTAAAAATAATATACAAACTATCCCTTAAAAAGGTATTTATACCGTATAAGATCCTGATTTATTTTTCCCTTGGATCATAGCAAGCAAAAGGGCTTTATAGAGTAATAGAATAGCTGATTAGATTCACGTTAGAACCAAAACAATTGTAGTAGCATGGATCAACCAAGGTTATCCCAACTCCTTGACAACACATATATCCCCCCTAAGAAACTAACAAAACAAGCCACAGTGCCACCTTATCACCCATGTTTGATAGTTCAAGACAAGCATACGGATGTTAATAAGTTGAAGCCTTGTGGATGTGCTGATGCTTATTGCGTTAAGAACGTAGATTGGATCCCCAAACCAAAGTAGTGTTGGTGGATCCAGGCAAAGAGGCTGTTTGGGGTGGATCTAGGCCAAAGAGGCTGAACTAAAGGGGGTGGAAAGGCGTTAATAGAATAGTGGTTTAATATATATTTATTGTGTTTAAAGGCATCTTGTAGTTTCAAGTCCTCCACTGCCATTGGTGAAAGCTTCAGTTACATTGTCCATTCAAGTCCTTCAGGGCTTACTGTGGGTGTACTGGTGTTGTCTAACTACTTGGATTCACTGAAGGTGTACTGGTGCTGCCTGTTTACTTGGATTCTCTGCAGGTGTACTGGCGCTGCCTACATTCTGATTCAATTGGTGCTGTGTTTCATCTGTGTTAGTCTCTTCTCTTAGCCGTGCAACCATAAGCCACAGATCACGGAAGCATTCTGTTGAAACACCAACAGCTCATGAACATTGCTTTAACAGTTGAAACAGCAAAAAAAAATGTTTCACATTATTTTGTAAATCGTAGAATTCACAACTATGAAACATTGCTATAATTGCAAAAACTGTCAATTAGACGAAAGTGCTTAAAAACGGTAGCAAAGTAAGAGGGACAGCAGACGAGAGGGGTAGTATATTTTATAGTACATTTTAGTCTATGAATCATGTATGAAAAGAATGCTAAATGCGTCTGTCAATCAGGGGTCTGTCGTTCATCAAAGTATTGACTCCTGATCGGGACTTGCATTGGTCATTGAATTGAATTTAGTCGAGTTTGATTTATAATAAGCTTTGGAATCGAATGAATATGAAAATTACACATTAATGAATTGAATGAATACTTTTGACTGCTCAAGATTTGACTGTCAAAGATTCGACTGCCCAAGAAGAATTGACAGAATTGACTGCTTCAGCTAGTCTTCAACTTGGAAGTCTGGCATCAATTATGAATCTGGTTTTCAATCTGTTGGCTTTCATGGTTCTCATTTTGGCCTTGGTCAGACTTCATAACATTAGCACCTTGATCATTAATCAATTGATTCGTGATTTGTTCTCTTTTCCAAAATCTTAATAATAAATCACCGTAATTTTGTAAATCTTCCACACTAATCATTAGTTTAAAGTCTAACAATAGTAAAAATTGTAATTCTAGATAGTTTAACTCTTCTAATGGTAAACCACCAACTTTTGCATACCTTAAATTCTTATAGAAAATATCCAGGAAAAACTTTGAGCTTACAGTAATACCACTTATAATTAACCTATGAATATTATAAGAATCCATTACGAATAATTGTTCTTGATCTTTATCCCTTTTTAAGTTGTTGGCCTTTTTAGCGATTCTATCAAAATATACCAATAATGATAAAAACACTTCATTGGTAACGGGACAATACTTCAACACCCTTGACAAATAGGCATGTAATGATATACCAGGGACGTTGGTACCATGGAACGCCAATACATTGGCCAAGTATTTATTTTTCATTTCATCATCATCATCATCATCGATACTACCCCCTTCATTATCGTTATTGTTATTTCGACCGTCACTGTTACTTCTATTATCATTATCATCGTTATCATGTTCGTCATTGTCATTATTGTCATTTTCTCTCTTCTTTTTCTCTTGCTTTAATTTATGTCTTATAGCAATGGTATTGTCAAAATGATTTGGATGTAATTTATCGTTAGCTTCAATGATTTTGGTCAACAAGCATGATAACATCAAAATCAAATCATTGACTGGATAATTGATAATATTTAAATGATCTTCGTCATCTTCAGTGGATGGTTTTGATACAAGATTACTGAAAAACTCATGGTATGACATATAATGATCAGGTTCGATATAGCTTAAGTCCATGGATGATATTGGAGGTAATGAGTTGAAGGAGGAAGACCCGAATTGAGTTTGGCTACTATTATGAGAATCTGCTTGTGGTTGGGTATGTGGGTGGGGATGTTGTTGCTGCTGTTGAAGATGATGATTTTGGGAAGTATCAGGAACAGAATAACTCAAGTTGTTATTTCGTTGGAAATTAGGAATAAAGTTGTTATCCAAGTTAACATTTGTCGTTGGGATTGAATGACTTGGTTTGAAGTTGTTATTGAATTTATAAGAATTGTTTGAAGAATAAGAAGAACCAATTATATTGGGGGTATTGTGCGTTGATGGCAAGTACTGTAACGAATTTGAATTTGAAAAGGAATTGAATTTTTGGTTTTGACCTTGAGGTTGGCTTTGAGCTGCTTGGGATTCAATTTGGGATTGGTCTGAGCTTTGCCCTTGTATTGATTGGTAGCTTGGCGGATTATTGGGCAAAGAATGAGGGACATGATTCAACCGGGTTTGTACATTGTTTTGCTGGAGTTCATTATGTTGTGGATTCGGTTCGGATTGACCAAATTGCTGACCTTGACCCTGTTGACTTTGATGCTGACTCTGCTCCTGGTGGTTCGGGCCCCCTTGGGTGTGTTGATGCAGCTGAGATCCAAACAGTTGTCCATAATGTTGTTCAAACTGTTGAGACTGTTGATCTACTATGGTGGAAGGCTGGATTGGTTGAAGTGACTCCAGGCCTTGGTCTTGGGGTTGAGTTTGAGTCTGAGTCTGACTGTGGTTCTGGTGTTGTTGTAAATTTTTAGTCAAATTTGAAACTTTTGGTTTATCAAAAGAACTATTCAAATTCATAACTATAATCGTTAGTCAATTATCATTCACATAAATCTGGACCCTGACTTTCTTGCTACTTCGAATTTGGGTGAATCGGACCAATTATAGATTAAATATCCAATCCTGTGGCAGAAGTTCTTTTGAATTCAACCAAGTCAGAGCCATCCCAACATATTCAAACACATGGAATTCGTGTTCGACTCATATACATACTAGTAGTTCTTTGATTTGATTTAAATTGTCCAGATGATCCTAGTAATCGTCAATGGTCAATGTATCTGGAGAATTCCTTGATTTTTGGTTTTTGTTATTTTTTTCTCCCAACTTTGTCGCTCCTAATTAGTGAACGGACTGGCCACGCGCGCGGACCAAGCTGTCGTCCTGGAGTGGGCCGGGCGGTGTTTCCACCGGTCGGGGGCTGCCTAGGAGGGGCTGCCTAGGAGGGGACACAGTAGCAGTGGCAGACCAATAGAGATACAGCACACACGGTAGTAGTGAGTCGATAGCTAACAGTTGCAGATATTAGTGGATACCCTAGCACGGAAGTAGAGAAGTAGGGAGACTCAAGCGAAGATCTGGAAATGAGCTTGGATCGGAAACTGCAGCAACAGGAATTATAGTGAGTAGAATAGTGAGTAGAATAGTGAGTAGAATAGTGAGTAGAATATGTGTCCAACGGTATAGAAATGCCACCGTCAAGGCAAGCTGTGTACGCAGAGCCACATCTGTGTATACAAAGCCACTCTGTGTGTGTGGAGCTTCGTCGTTCAGCATTCCGACACTGTTTCCAGCTGCCAGTGCAGCACACTACGCCGGCACCACGACGGTGCAGCATGCGGTGCAGCAAGCGGTACCGCGCCACGAGTACTTGGCCACAGCGGTACGGGCCGTACCACAGATTCCACAGATGCAAACCCACAAGCGCAAACCCACAAAGGCAAAGGGCACGGTAAGGCCTACCTTTCAAGGTGCTTTCCACGGAAACAACCCGTTGGAAACAACCCGCTGCACCGATAATGGGCCCAATTGTATGCATGGTTGTCTGTTCGTGTCCGCTTCCACCCATAGTGCTCTGGTGATGGCTAATGTATGATTAATGCACACCACTGAGGAATTTTGGTTGTCCAATATTTACTGGCCGGATAGATATAGGCAAGTACGAGGCGACACACAGACCCAAGGAGATACAGAGCCAAGGAGATACAGAGCCAAGGAGATACAGATCGAAATGTCAACTGCATCCAAGATCACTTTAGGAACATCCATAATATTCGCTGCTGGGTCGTTTATATTTATAAACTATTCTCAGCAGACTGAAAGACAGAGTCTTAGAGAAGGCCCCATTAAAGACGCTAAAAGATTACAAGACAAAAGGAATAAGCTAATGAAAAATGACTTGGAACATCAGCAACAATTGAAACTAAAAGAACACTACGAAAAGGTCCAGCCTTTGACGGGAGAAGTCATAACGGGTCCTGACACAAAATAGGTGTTTGCCATAGTCTCTTAAAGGCTGTTTTTAAAGGCATAGAAGTAAATACGAAATCATGTAAATAGAATCAGATTCAAGTCAAAATGAATCAAACAAATGTATGTGTTCTTGGAGACACCAAAAGGTAAGAATTTTTCACTCTTGATGTACTATGATGCACCGGTATTTTACTATAAAGACCACTTGAAAAACAATTAGTCTTGCTCCAAATAATCAATCAAAACGACCAATAAAAGATGAAGATTTTAGATTATATGTAATCAACTCAAGACTAAATTAATAAAGTACTTTCATACCTTATATTCTTCCTGATCTTAGTTGTAGTAAAAAGTTTTTTTCTTCTCATCGACCTTAAGTATGAGAATTGGTAGGGAAGAGTCATTAGAGTATTAGAGTCAACTTCAGACCCAACATTGAAGAATCAACCCATGATTTTGTTCGTTTATTAATCTATAAAATTATACTCAACTGCATTAGTGTTGATTTTTATGTAATTATTAACTTTTTTATTCCAACTTCCCTACTATTTCATCATATGAATCGTTTTCCTTTTTGGGTGACTTTAGATCAATTGAATGAACTGTAGAATTTCGTCTTGAACTAGTTCTTGATTTAGTATCCAAGTACCCTCCTGATAAGACTCCAGGCCCATCATTGATATCATCATTGGTATCATCATCATTCTCATCATTACTACTAATCCCATTGCCATTACCATTGCCGTTGCCAGTCAGCACCAGTGGTCCTGATATAGAGTTGGATCGATAATTGGTAGGTGGGGTTGGGGTTTTGGTATCAGATAACGCCATTTCATCTTCATTAAATACACTATTTCTTCTGGATGTTATTTCATTCATTCCAACCAATATACTAGCAGCTTCTAATAGCTGCACTTGTTGGTGTTTGGATATTAATAGTTTCTTGGTGACATTCCATTCGGGTGTATGTTCCCATAAATGTTTGGCTAATGATGACACATGTTTATATCCTTTACCACATGCTTCACATTTTAATTCTTCCTTCAATCTTCCTGTTTCGCCTTCACTGATCCTACGAACGACAAACTCTCGACTTAACGTAGGCACAGACTGTGACATCATAATCTCATCATACTCTTCATCTTCTTCGTCTCCTGGCCCATGACTATGACTATATCGTCTGTATTCAGGGTATGGCGACTGTGTTTGCTGATAGTACCCTTGATGGTATGAGTGTGCTGTTGCCATGGGCTGAGGATTATGCCCCTGGATGTGTCCTTGGCTGTAACTATGACCATGTCCACTTGCATGTTCATTATAAGGATTGATATGGTGTTGATGATGATGATGGTGATGATGCTGAGGCTGATGAGCATATTGTGGTGCTTGTTGTTGGTGATTCTGATGTTTCATTGGTATCGTATATGGCGCAGTACCAGCAGAGGAATTCCTCCTGTTATAATTGTATTGACTGTGCACTGTCATCTTATACTTTGTCCCAATATTCTCTTTAGAGGGCCTTTCTTCTTGGGCTAAAACCTTTTCGTCTTGGTTTTTTCACTGGTTCTCTTCACAAGTTATTTTTTCACAGAAGCTCTTTTTTCATACAAGTTTTTACAATCAGATAAATCCTTGAGCGGAATCACCTATTCTCTCCCAATGTCTTGCTTTCTAGGCAGAATTAAGCACAATTTACCACTATAAATGTAAAGCTAGTTTATTCACTGTTATGCGTTAAATTTTTTTTCACAAAATCCATCGAGAAAAATATTCTGATGAGGAGTCACGTGAAAATTGGGCTCTGGTTAACTATGGGATATGATGTGACTCGACTTGACTCGATGGGACCTGGCATGACTCAATATGGCTCTGTGGGACTAATATGGCTCGACCTGGCCCGATCGACATGCTAGAAGCTCTTTTATTGAACTATTTACGCCCATGAAAAGAATACTAGCGGTCCACATTACGGCCCTGGACTCAAAACGACTCAGAATCAATCATTTGGTGATCATTTTCATTATTTTCATTAGCTTGAAAGCCTTCTTCGGTAGAATATAAAATCACTTGAATTTGTTTTATTAATTCCAAGACGTCGACATCTCCACTTTCCTTTTCAACCAAGTCTTTGGAATTTTCAGCTAAGATTTCAATCTCTCTTAGCTTGTTGAAATAAAAGTTTCTTTCGGTTTCCAAGCTGCCGATAGAAATCTTATATTCATCCAATTCCGTGCTTAAGGTATTGACTTGGTTAATAGAATCCGCCAACTCTTTGTTTAGCTGGGTCATTTTGGAACTATTGCCATTATTAACAGGATTACTACTGACCCGTTTCCCTGGTAACACACTTGGAGTTGAATGGGTAGAGCTTGGTCCTGTAGCTATCCCAGAACTTGTTGCTGACCCTGATACACTTACACTTTGGCTGGTGCTTGGTCTAGCCCCAGCCCTTGAAATGGTTCTCTTATTTCGTCTTGTTATCGCATCATAAGTATTATTCAAGTCTTTATTCTCCATCCAATATTTCTTAAACCACTGTAATAGTTCCAAGTTATCTTGTAGCCTACATTTAACCAATTTTTCAACATTAATACTCTTTGTGATTTTATGTTTAGCAAAACTTTGTTGTAAAACTTTCATGTTGTTCAAGTTTTCATATTCGTTCTTGCTATTAAAATTAACTCGTGCCATTGGCACATCTTCATAAATAGAATCAATCAATTGACAATAGGCCGCTCCGCTGCCACATTGCTCTACTTTGGTGTACGTTAGGCTCAAGGTGTTGTTCAACCATTGCAACAACTCGGTCCTCGATTCCCCTGCCATGGCCCTTCTACTGTGACTTTGTTCACACTCTTGTGTTTATGTTTGGAAATCGCGTTCAGATTGTCAAACGTTTCAGAGTTTGAGTGTGAGTGTTTGACTTTTGAGTGTTTCAGAGTGTTTCAGAGTTTCAGAGTGAGAGTTTGAGTGTTTCAGAATGTTTCAGGTTTCAAAGTGTTTCAGAATCGCAAGCTGTATTTGTAGGTGTTGTCGGGTGTTTTGTATTGTAAATGCAAACTAAACTATTCTATACAGCTCTAAAATATCGATCTACTCTTTCCAATGCCATAAGTCGAAATATAAATCCAACAAACACGAAGAAGACCAAGCTTGGGTGGGGCTGGAGTCATTACACATGTCTCCATCTTTATTGGTCAATTCAGTTAAACCGGCCCATGGACTTTCTTTGATCCATTTAATATGATATTGGATCTTTTCATTCAAATCAGTCAACAAGTTAATCGATGGATTTTCATCACAGTTGAAGATCAAATAAGCTCTCAAGAAATACCCAATACACCAACACCATTCTGGCCCTTGATGGTAATTTCTACCTTTAGCAGTAGCAAAATCCTCGGAATCTTCTGAATTGATATAGTACGGTCTATAATTCCAATCACTTGGATCCAAGGTCCTCATACCAATTGGCCCTCTAATAACCTCATCAGCAATCTTGATTGCTTCATATCCCTTCTTTTTATCGAACAACTCAGGAGCTACAGTCATTGCAATTGCAAAGTTTGGTCTTAATTGATAATCTTCAAATGGTTTTCCTGACTTGTATAAATCCTTATAGATACCTCTTCTATTGATAATACGACTATCAATTTCGTAGAATTTATCTTCGTCTGGATTCAATGGCACGTAAAAACATCTTTCAAAGTTTTTAGACACTAAACTTTCCCAGTCTTTGAAACTAACCTTTGTTCCATCATCTTTTTCAACTTCTAAATATCCAAAATCTGATCCTAACTTATTGATAAATCTTAATGTTGACTTCAACAATCCTTGGATTTCAACTGCAGCCCCATCTCTAGGTGTACCGGGCCAACCCTTGTTACCAGCCTTTTCACTTTCTCCCATTTTATCCATCCAAGTTCCACAGTTGAATTGTTGCCCACCAAAGATTAATCCGTTGGTCCAATCAACCTTAACTTCAACATTAAACCCAATATCTTTCATTTGGGAGTCTAAATTAGGTCCAGCATTGGCTTCTCTATAGTGGATACCTTTGGCATGTCTTTGCAAAATCTCGAACATGATTTCCCGAATTGAACTTTCATAGCTGAATGCTTTTGGATCATCGTATGGTATATAGGTATCATCCAATGGAAACCTACGTTTGACCTTTTCATCCAAAATAGAAATCCCATTAGGAACGTATTCAACGTATTCTTGAATGGCTTGTAAGAAAAACCAAGCAGCATCTCTAGCATTATACCGTGGATTCCTACCAGCATCTAATAAGTTGGGGATCAATCCATGCTTCAATGTTTTGGCAAACCCTAAAATATGGTTTTTAGCATCGTCATATCTTTCGGTGACAATTAACAAACCTCTAAATGATATGAAAACATCTCTACCCCAACACCTCATGTAATCATTTGAAAAGTGTGGTAAACCAGCTGCCATACATCCAATTTGCTGGTCAGGGAATAATGAAGTGTTATTCATTTTACCACTCATTTGAATCGAAGTCAACGACAAACTTTGAATGAAATTGGTTGATTGCTGGATTTGAGTACTTAATAACCTTAAACTTCTAAATCTACAAGCTTCATAAGCAGTACCAACAATCAATGCAAAAAAATGGGGTCTCAAGAAATAAGGAACGGCTTTGATAGCTTCGACTCTTGAAGTCAACCAGTCTTTGAACTTATCTAAGCCGGGACTGGAATATTTCTCTAATCTATTGACAATATAATCAAATGCCCAAGCTCCATCTCTTAAATGGTCACTGATAGGATGCCCCAAGTTGTTTTCCCAGATAACATTCTTCAAAACCGAGTTCCAGCCTTCCAATCCAGCGTAGACCAATTTACCGTAGCCTGGCACTTCATAAGTCCCCTCTTGTCCATTGCTGTAGTCTCTTTCTTCGTATTCACATCTGTATAATAAAGCATTCAAGTCATACAAATCCAAGTCAATCGATGCTTCAATTGCACCCTGTTTAACAAAATCATCTAGGGCCTTGTCGACCCCTGGGATTTCAGTAGAATATATAGCAATTGAGCCTGGGATAAATGAATCGTCCACTTTAATAACAGATTCCCCATTGATGAATTCTATTTTGGGGCATGCCAATTCTTCCAACTTGGTTGGAACAGACGTTAAATAATTATCATCGTGTTTATAATCACCCGCTCTTTTTAAAGTGTATGCAAATTCCTCCTTCACTTTGGTGCCACTCAAAACACATGGTGACAAGATTTGATTGGGTTCATTATTACTAAACTTAGATCTTGCAATCAAAAACCACCCTTTACCAGTTCTGGCGTTGTATCTTTGAATAGTAATATATTGGCCCTCATGGTGGATGTACATCTCATGATCTCTTAATATGTCTTCACTTTCTTCAGCAAGCAAGGTTCTAATATGATGCAATTTGGTTTTCACTTCACCAATCCCTTCGCCAAAAGTGTATTGTCTTTCTTCTCCAACAACATCCAACAAATGTGGATAGCATTCATCATACCCGAAAACACTACCAATTGCTGAAGAACAAAAGGCTACCAATGCAGCATTTGGTAATGTATCCTCAACAGTTCTCTTTTGATTTGGAGTTTCATTATCATGAGTACAATCCATAAACAAAGCATGAGGCGCTTGAGTGGTTAACACTCTTGGGATTTCCAAACTATGGGTTTCAGGCTCTTTTTCAGCAGGATAAGCATATTCATCCAATGGCAACCAAGTGAAAGATCCAATTGGTCTCCCACCATGTTTGTGAACCAATCTTGACAATTCACCCACACTCCAAGCTTGCATAGCTTCTCTAATAAGACTATTTATACCTAATCTTTCCACGAAAATCTTATCCATCTCTTCAGAACCGCTAAACAATTCAGCAACAACATATAAGTCTGGATTGATGTTTCTGGCTGAATCCAATAGTTTTTCACCAACGTGTAAAGGAGTTGAATGGCAATTATCGATTCTAAACCCATTGAAAGTTTTGGCACATTCTTCTGTGTATTTGATCATTCTTTCCCATAAATATGGTGAATCTTCAGGCCCATTCCCGTATCTTAATTTAACACAGTCGCCCCAAATTATAACCTCTCTTCTTAAATAAGCCTTTGATTTGGATGAGGCGAAATCAACCAATGGATTACCACCCCAGATCCAACCATTGTTAGCCAAAGCATACTCTTTACCTGAGCTAGTGAACCTAGTAAAGTAAGGTTCAGTCAATGGAGCCTTTTTGGTGATCTCACCAAGCTTAGGACCATTGGAATCCAATCTCATGTACTTAATACGATCAGCCACCTGTTTTTTGATGGTTTGAACATCGTCATCGTAAACACTGTATAAGTTAAGATTAATTTCATCAATGATTGAACTGGCTTTGCTACCTAAAACTTCGAATCTGACATTTGAAAGATCTCTGTCAAATAAAGTAGAAAGAATACCTAAAAATTTGGTGATATTCAAGTCATTACTGAACCTATCTTCCAATATGATCGAATCATGGACATTACAAGTATCCAACACAAATTTAGCCAATTGTTTTAGATTGGATTTGTCAACAGGAACATCGATAGGTTCAATGCTTTCCAGCAGATTGAATTTTTCATCAAGATTCTTCATGATTTCTTGTTTATTGAAAACATAATACTGCCATAACTTCAAAGGACCAATCACAACGTTCGAAATCCCGTCCATTATCAAAGTGATATCTTTTTCGGTATTAATTGTAGTAGGAAGCCCCAAACTTGCCAAATCATCTGAAAATTCCAACAACTTTTTATCCAATTCAATTGCTGAGATCAAATGGGGAGCAGTTTCATGGTTATAACCAGACTCGGGGTGCAGTCTGAGCCATTCAGAATTATCAGCCGTATGATTCCAAACCACGTCCGTCAAAGACATCAACTCGTACTTCTTCAACAAGTTGTTGATGAAATCAATAGCGAACTCGTTTGACTTGAATAAGTTGGGATCGAATCTTAATTGGTCATAAATACTATACGGAGAATCAGAAACACCTCTTTGCTGCAAAGGCGTGAAATGGATCATGTTGTAGCCCTTCTTGTGAATCTCTTCAAACACAGCATCCCAATTGTCCAAAGGGCCAATCCATTTGGAAACCAAAGATTGGATGTTGATGGAGTTGAAAGGGATAAACTTCAGGTTGATTCTTAGGTTTGGAGGAACATTAAAGTAAAATTCCTTGGTTTTGCATTGGTTATCATCAGAATCATCGTATTCGATGTAATAACAGTACGAACCCGACTTATAAATGGGGATTTTGACCACGATATCCTGGTGAAACGAGCTTTCAATTGGGAATTGTTCAAATTTACACCGATCAAAGCCGTTCTTGGTCACATTCAGGTACACCACCCCGTTTCTGGCAACCTTAGAAGCAGCATTCATCACCAACGTCAAGTTGAACAAAATATCGCCCTCTTTGTAGTCCTTAGGCAACGCAATTGAAGGTAATATCAACACTCCGTTGTCTACTGAATTGTTGCTGATGGGTTCTCCCGTATTGGAGAGCCTAAGAAGAATTGTCTTTGCATCCATTCTTCTACTGTTCTGTGGACTTCGTTCGGTTCTTCTGCTTCTTCTGTGTACGAAAATCACTATCCAAAACAACAAAAGGGTAATTTGCCAGAATCCAATACTTGTGGGCAATTTATAGATTGCTAGCCCGAACTGAGTTTTGAGGATTTTTCTCATCGAACCCTTAATGTCTTGACCGGAAGGTGGAGGGCAGGAGGTACCGAGTTAGGTAGACGACGCAGGGAGTAAGACAGAAGACGGCAGAAGACGGCGGCAGACGGCAGCAGTCTGGAGAAGAACTTACTTAAACTACAAGGAATCTCGTTGGATAGTACGTCTTTTGTTGCTAAGGGATCAGCTGATAAGATAAGGAGGGCAGGGGCACAGTGGTCAGGTGGTGGTCAGGTGGTGGCCAGGTGGTGGTCGGGCCAGGGTCGCCACACCGTCGCTGGGAGACTCGGGCAACGAAGACTCGGCAACGAAGACTCGGCAACGAAAAAAGAAAGCTTCCCCACCAGGACTCGAACCTGGAATCTTCTGGTTTCCAAAAGTGGCTGTAATATTTAAATCGTAGCCAGACGCCTTAACCATTGGGCCATGAGGAACGAAGCCTTCACTAGCAGGATCTCGAAGCGAGCCATATGTTACGGCTCTTTGCCTCACCTCTTCCAGCCTTTGACTGCCACCATGGGCCAGCTTGTCAACCAGCCCTACAAAGTAAGGAAGCAGTGGGTCGGTGCCTGCACCATCATCTATTCAGCGAAACCCGGCCACCTCTCGTGCTTTGTCCGATGTCAACTCATCTCTGCTTATCTGTGCGATTTTGCACTCAATAAAATTTTCTGTTATTATTAATGCCATCGTCAGTGTCTTCGTTTGGGTCTAGCTCTTCAAGGCCCAAGAACCATCTATGTGACTATCCAGGGTGTGACAAGGCATATGCCAAAGCATCATTATTGGAACAGCACAAACGGTCCCATTCCAACGAAAGACTCTTTCAATGTACCCACCCTGATTGTGATAAAAGCTTCTTAAGAAAGTCCCACCTACAAGCACATCAAGTGTCCCATCAAAACAAAGAAACAAAGCCCTTCCATTGTTCGACTTGCGGTAAGGGTGTCAATACTGCCCAGCACTTGAAAAGGCACGAAATCACCCACACAAAATCATTCATATGTACTTACCAAGGCTGCGATGAAGCGTTTTATAAGCATCAGTCTTTGAGGCACCATATTCTTTCTGATCATGAAAGGAAATTGTCTTGTAATATATGTCAAAAAGACTTTAGCCGGCCCTATAGATTAGCCCAGCATAACTTGAAATATCATAGCGAAACCCCAACTTATCAATGTGACCATAAAGGCTGTTTCAAGAACTTTAAGACTTGGTCTGCATTACAATTGCATGTAAAAAGCGACCACCCAAAGATCAAATGTCAAATTTGTAACAAAGGTTGTGTTGGGAAACAAGGGTTGATGTCTCACATGATAACTCACGATGAATCTAGAAAGGTGAAATTGTGGAATTGTGTTTATTGTTCAAGTGAGTTTGTTAAAAAAATAGAATTGATTCATCATTACAATGAATTTCATGATGGTAATCTTCCTGATGACCTATTAAAACCTGATGAAAAATTGCACTTGGAAGAGTTGTTGAACGTGAAGGATACAAATACTTTGGTGCTTGAGAGTGATGATGAAGAACCTGAACAACAAGTGGGAACGGGAGCTGGATCTGTTAATTCTTTACAATCGTTAAACTCGACCTTAGGTAATGGTACTTCAATTTTAGACTTATTGCTGAATAATTACACTAAGCACCTCCCATGTCCTAAGAACAAATGTGATAGAATATTCACCAGAGAGTTTGACTTACAAAGGCATTTGAAATGGCACGATCAACATTTGAAGAAAGTTCTGTCCTATTTAGCTTCTTTAGACGATGTGATTAAGCCAGACGATACTAATGATGAAAATGAAATAAACGAATTTATAGATGACGAACTAAAAAAATTGAACAATTCTGTACAGATATAATAATACACACAGATAGTTTTATATAAAGTAATATACATTAATGTCTTTGACGCTTATCATACGGCCTACCATTTTGATAGTCATATTTTCTTTTGTTGTTATAACTATTACCTTTGTTGGTTCCTCCATTATACCCATTACCTTGTCTTTGGCCGCCACTAGGAGCACCTTGTCTTTGGCCGCCGCTAGGAGCAGGGGGTGGAGGCGGAGGTAATGGGGTTCTAGCTGGGGGTCGTGCTTCTTTTCTATTATCATATGTTGGACGTGGAGCGGAGGAGTGTTGGGAGAATCTCGAACGTTGTGACGTCGACGCTTGTGGTGGTAATGGCGGTCTTTTTCTATCAATAGCCCGTCCTTCTGGAGTGGCAGCTCGAGGCTGTGATGGGATATAGACACTGCGATTACGATAACCGTCATCTCTTTGATTTCCTGCTGGTCGACTAGGTGGTGCTTTTACTCCCTTTCGTTCAACAGGACCCAGGTCGGGAACCGTTGAATCCTCAGGAGCAGGTTCAGTAGGTGCTGCTTGGGTTTCAACTTCCTCTTCTGGTTCAGCTGTTCCTTCTGTAGACACTGCCGTCGATGGGGTCGAGCGCATAGATACTGATTCTTGCCTTTCAGTTTCAATTTCCATATCTTCCGCTTCCTCTTCCCCATCGCCATCAGCTTCTTCTTCAGCTTCACCTTCAACCTCATCTTCAACATCTTCGTCATCTTCCCCATGAATCTTTTCTTCATCGTCTTCCTCCTCACCATCTTTTTCTGCTTCAACTACTTCTTCTTTTCCTTCTCTTGTATCTTCCAACTCCTCTTCTTGTTCCTCTTGTCCCTGATCTAACTTCATCTCGTCTTCGTCTTGGACTATATCTTTGGGTCCATCTTTACCATTACGAGAGTCTCCATAGTTGGAATAGTAATCATACTTGCCTTTCAAGCTATCTCCACTTCTTAGTTCACCACGAGGTGAATCAGTACCGCCTTCGTAGGCCAATTTATTCAACTCCTTTTGTTTTAAAACTTGGGCTTTTAATTTAGCTGCTTTCTCTTCTTTTTCCTTTTTTTCAGCTAATTTTTTTGCTTCTTGTTCTTGTCTTATCTTTTCTTTTGCTTCTTCTCTTTTCCGTTTATGTTCATTGGTTTCCTCTTCTGACAACTTAACAAATTCCCAAAGTGGTTTCCAATCCTTAGCCCTAGCTTTCAAATGACCAATCAATGCATTCGCAGAGAGTTTCAAATCTTCCCTATCTTCGGTATTAACAATAAAAGTAATTAAATCAGCTAATGCCTCACATTGGTCTTCAACTACAGGATAAATGCTAATGATATTTTTCAAAAAGGTAATGCAATTTCTACGAC
This sequence comes from Yamadazyma kitorensis, assembly GCA_030572015.1. Taxonomy (NCBI): domain Eukaryota; kingdom Fungi; phylum Ascomycota; class Pichiomycetes; order Serinales; family Debaryomycetaceae; genus Yamadazyma; species Yamadazyma kitorensis. Next base: position 283,641 of record JAJLZC010000004.1, on the reverse strand, counting down.
ACATGTAATCAGTTGATTTTAATGATTTTTCAATCTCAATAAGTATGGCAGTATGATACTCATACAATGATTTTCTAAATTCTTCATGTTCTTCAATAGTTTCGTCTTCAGACTTCAATTTAAGAGCAGTTAAAAGCTCAGCAAAAAATATACCAAGATTTTCCGATTCTAGTGGTGTTGCAGTGAAAAAAGTCCCAAATAAAATTTGGGATTTAATTAATTCATCTAGCGTTAAAACTATCGAAAAGTTTGTAGCTTTAATATCATATAAGGTGAATAAGAACTTTGCTGAGTAGACTGCATCATAAGATGAATGAATGGCTCTTGGTAAGATACAATATTGAAGGAAGTATTTGATTGAAGTAGTAGTAAACCACGGATCAGATTCATTTCTTAATTTCTGAATGACTTTTTCATGATGAGCAAAATGAACTTCTTTATCATTCGGCAAGTCTTTCTGATAAGCTAAGGCAGCATCCAAATCTAGCTTTTGTTTGTCTAATAGTTGTTTTTCTTCGAATCCCCGTTTACTTTTATTAACAGCAGATTCTAAAGTTGGAATTTGGGAGCCTATTCTTTCAATCGCCTTATCATAAATATCTTCGTCGTAATTAATATCATATAATGATAATTGCCAAAACATTCCGTACAATTGAACAGATAAAGAGTCCCAATCAATGTAATCTTGGAATTTTTCCATTTCTTGTGATACGGTGTTTCCTTCAACATCCAAATATTTTCTCCAAATTTCAAAAGACCAAGTAGGTGGTACATTGTATTGAATAGTTAAATTTGAAATTGAAGTTAAATATTGTTGCAAGTCATCACCAGCGAAGAATGAAACCAAATCTGTGAATAGTTGAATCACTGTTAACAAATCGTCTTTTCTATTTGCCAAAACTTTCAAATGAGTATCATTAATTAAATTTCCATCTATTTGACAAAGTAATACCAACAATTCATTAACACAATCCAAATTAATTAGATTCTTTAATAGAATCTTACCTGATTTAACTCTCTCAAATCTTAAGTCATTGATTGTATGATATACCATTTTCTGTAAACTAGCACCACTGTTGAGCCTATAAATTTGATCCAATGTAAGATTAGAAATGGTCTGAATACCACCCATAGCCATCAAAATTTCTTTCAAAACAATCAATCCAGTGGTATCATTCGAATGGAAAGATTTTAGTAAGAATTCAAATAAGGTCTCAATATCAATTGCATTTGGATAACGTTGACAAATCTTCCCAATGAATGAAGCCAATGATTGAATCCATTGTCGTTCATGCAAACCGTTGGTTTGAACATTAGATCTACCACTAGTCAACCTAATCATAATAGCTAAAGTCAAGACATCCCAACCATAACCATTAAAATACCTAGCAGTTTCAACCACTAAACTATTTAAATTATCATAACTTTCAATTTGTTGCAAAATGGTAAGAAAGCAAGGTAATGGATTTGAAAAACTGATTTTAGCAATTCTTCTCATCATTGGACGAACTGTTTCTTTAGATAATCTTTTTAAAACATCTTTGGTTGACTTTTCGGCTTTACCATACGAGATCTTAATTAATGGATTATTCTTGGATAATACTTGATGTAATTCACTATAAAGATTAAAACGGGTTTCTTTGGGGAAAAAGGATAAAATCTTATATGCTCTATCAATGACTAATGAGTTTTCTTCGATTAACGAAATGGCAGGGAAAAGATAATTTCTAAAATATTTAAACCATCTTTCATGATTATTATTAGTTTCAATATCATTGATTGCTACTTCACAAATCTTGCTATAAATCTGATCTTTCCCTATATTTACATCCAAGAATTTAATTAATTGAGGACTAATGTCAAATAATTCATCAACGGTGGTGATATTTGGTAAATCTTTTATCCAATCTTGGTAAAAGTAACGAAATTGTTTTTGACTATAACTTCGAATTGTAGCTTTAAAACTTAAATAGGTTGTACATGGGAAATCTTGTAAATAAATTTCATTATTATTCCTGCCCATTGCTACTTTTTTTGTTGATGACAAGTTCAACTTAGGAGATACAGTGTCATACAAGGGACTTACCATTTGATTGAAAAGTCTGAAAATCAAATCTCTAATTTCAACATCTATTTTAGCCATGTATGGGTATTGGGTTAAGATGTAAATAGATGGCCAGTATAAGCCTATTCCTAAAAAGGCTCTCAACATTTGAAACTGTTGGTTATATGATAGCCTGTTTTCCAAAGAAATATCCTCCGACTTGGCCTTTTTACTTGTTTTGTTATCAGTTGATTCTTCTTCATCCAACAAAGGAGCAGCTAGGGCTAATGCGCTTGCGTTAGACTTGAAAACTTCATCATCCAAATTTTTCTTGTAAAATTTTTCTATATCATCCATATCATCATCACCATGCTTAAAAAACTTATATAAGGAACCAAAATTAAACATTCCTTCTTTAAGTAGAATGGCCACTAGCAATTTGAAAGTTTCAGGCAATGCTTTATCATCCGGATACCTTAAGAATTTATGGCCCATTAATTTAGTCAATTCCGAATCACCACCACCTGAATTAAAAGAATCAAAAGACGAAATATCAGAAGTGACTTTTGGCCACCATCTTGAACTTTTGAAAAAATCAATTATGAACTGATGATTTCCAATTAAATTATTGGAAAAAATATCGATCAAAACGTCAAACACTTTGTTAGGGTCTAAACTATAATGACCTATAATGGAATCCACTAGCTTTACAGCATAATTCACTTGGAATTCAGTATCATTGCTCTTTAAAATATGAAATATTTCTGCTATTATTCTGGCAAACCCTTCAGGCTCTTCATGTAACAAGTTGAACTTCTTTTGGGTATAAAATTCGTCTCTTTTACGGATATTAAGTTGTCTGGTCAAGCTGTCGTGAGGAACAATGCCTATCTTACTTATAACATCAGAAGAAATGATTTTGGCCAAAGTGGCCGGCTTGATGGTTTGAGTTTCGTAAAGTCTTGATATCAAATGTTCAATCTGATTTGAAACAGGAAACACATTCAACACTTGACAAAACTTGATGGCCGTATCCTCGCCCTTTATGGCATTGGATAGGAACTGCAATATCGACGTTGCATCCACCTTTCCTTCCTGGTATACCATCAAGACCTCAGTGAATACGGTCCCAATCAATTCATTATTCTCAACCTCTGATTTGTCGGCGGTGTCAATCAATTGGATCAAGCTTTCTGTCCCGGCCCCTTCAAACTGCCCTACAATCTCCTCGCTCAAGTAGCTGTAGCCTTCCTCCATTTCGTGGTCTTTACCCTTAAACAACCAATAGCCGCCAGCTTCTGTGTTTGTGGTTGTTGAAGATTTCTCACGCATCAACGCTTTCAGAGCGGCAGCGACAGAAGGAGCAGAACGAGAAGGTGGACAGAGGGCAGGGTGGCAGGGCGAGAGCAGGGCAAGATGGTACGAGGGCAGGGCAGAATGGTGGTACGAGAAGGCGAGAAGGTGGACCGGAGCGTCTATTGCAAGTGTAGAGCCTAACTGAATTCAACAGTGACGGTTTTGGCACCGCTAACGACCGAGTTACCAAGGGCGTCTTTGGCGGCTTCGCCAACCAAGGTCTTGTTCAATACTCTAATCAGGAACGATTCTGCTTTGCCAGAGACGTCGACTTGATAGCCATTGGTGGAAGGCTTGACGGTAACGGTGGCTAAAACTTCACTGTTGATTGAAATAATATCAACGGATTGCTCAGTGGTAACATCATAAATGTTAATCATGAAGTCTTTATTGTATTCGTAATCCGGCTTATCGTTGTCAGATTCAAGACCAGCTGAAATGAAGACCGAGTTTGGTCTGACTAACAAGGGCAAAGACTTGAAATCATGGACTTCATCAAACCATTCTCCTTTCCCTTGGCTGTCTCTGACTTCACCATCCAATAACCCATACCATTTACCTCGTGGTAAGTAGTAAGAAACGTCTCCTTTGGCATTGAATACTGGGGCAACCAATAAACTATCCCCCAACATGAACTGAGTATCACAAGTTTGGGCTATTTTGTCCTTTGCAAACTCTAACAACATTGGTCTCATCACTGGAACTGCCAACTTATTAGCTTCAATGGCTTTGTTCCAAATATACGGCATCAATGATAGTTTCAACTTGGTAAACTTCTTCAAAACAATCGATGATTCGTCGTCAAAATTCCATGGAACTCTATAAGAATGTGATCCATGTAATCTTGAATGTGACGATAACAACCCAAATGCACACCATCTTTTATAGACTGCTGGATCTGGACTCCCTTCGAATCCACCGATATCGTGAGACCAATACCCAAACCCACATAAACTTAACGACAACCCCCCTCTTAAGGATTCACTCATTGCTTCGAAAGTAGATTCACAATCTCCACCCCAATGAACCGGGAACTTTTGTCCCCCAGCAGTGGTGGATCTAGCAAAAAGACATGCTTGGTCTTTGCCTAATTTCTCTTCCAACACTTCAAATACACACTTATTGTACAAATAAGTATAGTAATTATGCATACCAACAGGATTAGCTCCATTATAATAAGTGACGTCTCTCGAAGGAATTCTTTCACCGAAGTCAGTCTTGAATGAATCGACTCCCATGTCGATTAAATGGCTTAGTTTGGTCTTGAACCATTCACAGGCTTTAGGATTGGTGAAATCGACTATCCCCATCCCTCCTTGCCATAAATCACATTGATAGGAGGATCCGTCGAGCTTTTTAATGAAGTACCCTTGCTCATCACCTTCATCAAATAAGTCCGATTCTTGTCCGATATACGAGTTGATCCATACACAGATCTTAATATCGAAATTCTTCTTCAAATCACTTAGCATCTTCTTAGCATCGGGGAAATAGACCGGGTCAAACTTGAAATCACACCATTGGAACCCTTTCATCCAAAAACAATCGAAATGGAAAGTATTCAACGGAATATCTCTATCTTTCATTCCTTGGATGAAAGAACTGACAGTATCATAGTCATAATCAGTCAAAAAACTGGTAGTCAACCATAATCCAAAGGTCCAAGCCGGTGGTAAGGAAGGGAAACCAGTCAAAGAAGCGTATTTGGTTAAAATAGACTTAGGATCTGGTCCATAAATCAAGTAAATCCTCATACCTTGGCCCTGAACCGTAATATTGACTCTTGAAGTCCTTTCACTTTGAAGCTCAAAGTTGACGTTTGAAGAAGAATCAACAAGTATACCATATCCTTTGTTTGACATGTAAAATGGGACGTTTTTATAGGTCACATCCGAAGAAGTCCCACCGTCTTCATTCCACATTTCCACATGTTGGCCGTTCTTCACAAAAGGCCCGTAACGTTCACCCAAACCATACAATTTTTCACCGACAGACAAATGGAATTGGCATGTCATATAATCGGTGAATTTATGGCCAGTCAAGCCGGGTTTTTCGTATCTTGAATCTTCAACGTAGCCTATAGACCTGAACCCAAATTGGGTCAACAAGTCTTCGTTCGACTTGAATTCGATCCCGAAGAGTTTATCCAGTCTGACTTTAGCTTCAACGCTGTTGGACTTGATTGAAAAATTGTGTTGTTGTTCATTATTAACTATAGCAAGGGTTTTAAGATCATCAGCAGCCATTTGATCGTTTAATTCGAATTTTGGCTCCTTAGCATTGTTATAAGCCGACTTATTATGGTAGGTTTCGAACTTCAAGATATCCGACTTTGGACTGGACAATTTTGTGGTGATAATCCCATTATTTAAGGTGTCACCTCTATGATTGATAGGTCTTGAGCTGAACACCGAATAAAGCTCATTGTTTTTGATTTCGGTCTTGATGTTTTCAGTGGCCCAGAAGATCTTGACGCCTGCCTTGAGCTCCCATCTGCCTCTGGTGAACTTGGTGTCGCCATCTACGTGACGGTCGTACGAAAAGTGTTCACTCATAAGTTGTAGTAGTCAGTGCTAGTGATGCTAGTACCAGTGCCAGTAATGCCAGTGCCAGTAGTGTCAGTATTTCTAGATACAGTGCCAGTAATGCTAACGCCCGAATGCCAGTAGTTGGTAGCTTCAATTGGAATGGGGAGAACAAAAAATATTGGTGGAGGATTTCCAACTTTTTAAGTATCTCTTCTGTTACCCCAGATATAACCCGAAAAACTTTGAGAGTCCAAGTTAGCAGCCAAAATTTGGCCCTAACAAATGACGAGACCTCCATGGTGGTTGGGGGAGAGAGGGGGAGGAGCAGGTAGACATCCAGTTTGTCATCAGCAAACAAATCACTGCAGAAGGTGCAGAGACGTAGTGGGGGTGGGGGAGACTTAGCTTGGTCTTCGTACTTACGAATCCTTAAGGATCCTTAGGTAAGGATTGCGAGAAACGTTTCGGGCTCCTTGGGCTGCAGAACGCTTAGGTCACTAGGCACGGGTAAACGACCCATGGATAAGAGGAAGCATGGGGGAGCCCTGTGACTATGACATTGTTGGCAATATTATGTACGAGTGTGTGGAAGATTGTGTGTGGAAGATTTTCATATAAGGAAATTCCGTTAAAAATTGCTAACTATGGAGCACCAGCACCTTTGAGCATCTTAGACCTTTGAAGCCTTTGTACCCGTAGGTTTTGTAGGTTTGTGATGCTATGGCTAGATACTCCATTAGCATGGATTGCAGTGTACTCTCAGCGTCCTCTCAGTGTACGCTTAATGCCTCTTAATGCCTGTTAGAGATAGAAACAGTTTACGCTAGCGATACGCTTAGGGCCGATGCTTAGGCTGACTTTGAGCCGTAGAATGCCTTTGCAGCTCTCCTGTATGCACAGGGGGGCACTTACATGCTGAGGTGGAGGTGGGGGAAGCCCAGATATTGGAGGAATCGAATCTTTCAGTGAATCTTTCAGTGAACATTTGTGGGATTTACCTTGGAATTGCTGAAACCACTTGGGTTGGGAGGAACACCCACTTTTCTCCCCCATACCCAAGGGCTTTACCAACGTAGATCTTTTCTCATAACGATCTTAGGCCAAAAGCAGCCTTTATCTCTGGCCATTATTGGCTTGGTTAGCGAGTTTAATTCCACTTTCCTGTATTTGCATCTTTCTCCCATGCTTTCCATGTTAAATATTCCCTTTTTGTGTTATTCCTTGTGGCATTACCTGTTTAGGAACTCCTACAGGTGCTAGTACAGTTAGGAGTCTGCACAGTCCAAGAGCTACTTCCCCAGCTTCCCCATATTGCCTTAATACGCAGTTTCAGGTTTCGTAAAAGTCACTAGTTGGGGGAAAGAAGTTGGGGGAGACCGTTATGGATATATAAAGGATGCATTGGATGTTGGTTTTGCAATCCTGAGATATTAGAACTGGTGATATTGGTGATATTGGTGATATTAAGAGATATTGGTGATATTGGTGATATTGGTGATAGTAGCAGATACTGGTGATATTAGATATTAGATAGTTATAGGATGGAAGTTAAGCCCCTGGTTAATCACGTCGATGACGTAGCATCCGATGTTTCATCCGTCAAAGATGATTTGACCAAACAACAAATCATCAGCAAAGATGCTAGAGACGCCAGTAAAGATGAACATGAATTAAGCTTACAGAATGCTATTAAGTACCATAAAAAGGCCATATTTTGGGCCATTGTGTTGTCTGGTACCATTATTATGGAAGGATATGATAATATCTTGATGAGTTCGTTCTTTGGTTACCCATCATTCCAGAAGAAATATGGAGAATTGACCGATACTGGGGATTATGAATTGCCTGGAAGATGGCAAAGTGCTTTAGGTGCTGCTTCTTCAGTTGGGTTGATTTTTGGAGTGTTTGCCAATGGTTATTTGACCGAAAGGTTTGGCCATAGATTGGTTATCTTAGTATCGTTGGTGTTTATGTCTGCTTTTATCTTTGTTACATTTTTTGCTCCAAGTGTTGAAGTTTTATTGGTTGGTCAGATTCTTTGTGGTATCCCATGGGGGATTTTCGCCACTATGGGTGCTACTTACTCCTCTGAAATCTGTCCTATGGCATTAAGAGGATACTTGACGGCTTATATCAATATGTGTTGGGCCATTGGCCAGTTCGTGGCTGCTGGGGTGTTAAGAGGTTTGGTCAATAATGAAACTCAATGGGGGTATCGTATCCCATTTGCAGTTCAATGGGCCTGGCCTGTACCTTTATTTGTATTGACATATTTTGCTCCTGATTCTCCTTGGTGGCTAGTTAGAAAGGGGAGAAATGAAGATGCAATTAAATCGGTCCAAAGATTAAGCCATCCTTCAATTCACTTTAAAAGCCATCAACAAGTGGCTTTGATGATTCATACCAATGAATTAGAACGGGATCAACAGAAGTTGAAGTCTTCAGGCTGGAGGTCGTATCTTGAATGTTTCAATTCTACCAACTTAAGAAGAACCGAAATTTCAAGTATAGTTATGGCTGGACAGACTTTATCAGGTACTGCCTTTGCATATTCTCCTTCATATTTCTTTAGACAAGCCGGTTTGAATCCAGACGATTCATATAAATTGAACTTGGGAGTCACTGGGATTGCATTCACAGGTACATTATGTTCATGGTTTTTGATCAATAAGTTTGGTAGAAGAACCATTTATGTTAGTGGGTATGCGATGTTAACCTTAACGTTAATGATTATTGGTATATTGGCCGGGCCAGCAGAGTCAAATGGTTCAGTTAAATGGGGGCAAGCAGGGTTATGTCTTGTTTGGGTTGCAAGTTATGCGTTAACCATTGGACCATTAGCTTTTACTATTGTTTCTGAGATGAGTTCCACCAGATTAAGAATCCAAACCATTTCGATTGCAAGAAATGCTTATAATATTGTCCAGTTGATCAGTCATGTTGTCGAACCATACTTGATTAATCCTACGGCTGCCGACTTAAAGGGTAGAACTGCGTTTGTTTGGTTCGCTACTGCATTCCCAACATTGGTATGGGCATATTTCAGATTGCCCGAATCAAAGGATAGAACTTATGAAGAGTTGGATATCTTATTTGAAAAGAGAATCAGTGCTAGAAAGTTCAGCAAGTATAAGTTCACTGACAATGAGTTGAGTGCTGATGTTGAAGAGTAGTGTGTGTATGTTAATACTATAATTATGATGTTTGTATCAACAGGAGCAGCGGGAGCAGCAGCAGGAGCCGAATGCCCTGCTACCAGCTTGCTGCCGCTAGCCCAACCGGCTAACAATCGAACTGATAGTAAGCTCTAGACTGCAAAACTTAAGTCTGCAAAGAGGTGTACCGGTGTACTTTGCAGCATAAATTTTCACATGGCTGCTGACGTAAGAAAACGACACTAACCGTTACACCTGATGGTACACCGTGTAGCAGCAGTAGCGTAGCAGAGGGAGTAGAGGCAGTCAAGGGAACGGAATAGTAGCAGGATCAAAGTGACTCCGTTTGCCAAAGTAGGACATCGTCACCGGTGTACGCTGTAGTGTGGCTGCGAGATGCCATCAGTTATCAGTGATGTTATGAGATGAGATACAGCTGAGATACCACAGATGAGATACCACAGATAAGACACCGGGCAGATGAGGTATCGGGCAGAGAGGTATCGGCAGAGATATCGGCAGAGATAGCGGCAGATACGTAGCTCAGTCTAGGAGCTTGAGCTCTAGGCATGGGCAATAAATATATTAATCTAATCTACAAATCTAATCTAATCATAACACATCGAATCCTCTAGTTGATTTTGCTTATAAAGTCATTGTTATAACCACTAATCAACAAGTTGATATTATCTATCAACACATCACTAGTATCTTGAACAAACTCAAGTAGTTGAAACAACACCATTATTAGGTTCATGATATAATATAGCATGGTATCAAAGCAATTGACTATAGCGTTTTCAATTGATTTAATACAATTGAAAACTAATAGATAAATCGAATGGACTAGTCCATTGAAATATGACACCGGGGTCTGGAATAAGTTTAGTATTATCATTTGGTAATGAGCTGGGCTACTGAGCTGGGTACTCCTGAGCTGGGTTATGTGAATGATATTGATGATCTGATACGGGTCTTGAAATTGACCTCTAATGTTATCAACTAGGTGCAAGGAAATCCAGCAAATATATAATTCTTTTCACTTTCTTATATAATTTATGGTAATGTATATTACAATGCAAGTGTTACTGAAACTATGTATAGTTAATGTAAACGAAACCGTTAGCTGTTCGTGTGGGGGCCAATTTCACTGCCAATTTCACTGCAATTTCACTGCCAATTTAATGCCTGCAGCAAATTCTCTTGTTCCGGTGCTATCGGTGCTGCGGTGCGAAGCTGGGCCAGTGAGGATCTCTAGTGCCACTGCAGTGCGGTGCCTCTGTTCGTCAGCTAGCGAGTCTAGAATAAAGCAAGTCCAGAAGGTGGACTTAACGAAATGGACTTAGTCTTAGCTATCAACCCTAAACTATGGATAAGAAAAGTTTAAAAGTTTGGGAATCACTGTTTAAATATAGAGGTCAGGCCAACGTCGTAGCATACAAAAAGATGACTTAATTATTTACTTTTTGGCTGTTTACCAAAAGGTTTACTCCACATTTCGAATTTCACTTATTATTCCGGAGTTTATGACTGCAACCATACAGTCACAGTCAGATAGTATCGGCACAGTGGCGACAGTGGCGACAGTAGGGCCAGCGTAGGGCCAGAATGGGGACAGCATGTGGACTGCGTAATACACATGTGGACAATGTATCGACACACCAACATATCAACATATCAACATATCGTCATAGAGCATATAAACAGCATATCAGCTGCATATCAACCCTACGTCGTATGGCAGCAACAGCATCGTTAAGCCAGACCTGAGACACCTGGCCCGTTCCATTCATAGGGAAGTTGCAGCCTCAGTTCGGCTATTGCCTATTTGTTTTCATTCTTCAACGTCGCCATCCCCTCTATAAAAAGAAAATAATCGCAACTCAAACCACCAGAAGGTCATATGATGATTTGGGATGATTTGGGATGATTTGGGATGATTTGGAGTCACGATACTGTGCTTCAGGAATTTGGCCCATCAGCCTAGGGTCCTACCCACTCAACATCCCGACAGACCCACTTCAACGGGCGGAGGAGCTGCCTAACATCAGTCGCAGAGAGCCTGGGTTAGTATGGGGTATGGGTCAAGTTGGGTAAGTTGGATCAAGTGGGCTCAAAGGGTAAATCATTCCTTGATACTGTACTTATGAGCCCTTCAAGGCTAAAAACAACATCACAAAACCTTAACCTTGCCGTTGCATATACTAATCTCTACTCTTCTTCCCCGTATTGTTCATTGGTTTCAGTTGTCAAAGTTGTTTGCGAACTTGGCAACTTAGGGTTTTGGGTTTGGCCTTAATGACCCAGTGTAGTGCATACACTTGGATCTATAGTTTATACTGTTTGGCCCTCTTGTTTATGGGTTTATGGTGGGCCTATTGTTTGGCATTTATACCCTAAGAACTTTTCCATTTGAAAGAGGAGTAAGAAAATAATAATGGAAATGATCTCCAGCCATTCTGAAATACCGTTGATCGAAGCTTGACTGAGCTGCAAAGCTATTCTAAGACCCTTCAATCATCCTTTTAACGAACCTTTTGAACCGTACAACATGTCGTGCCATCCTCTATTTTGCTAAGGAAATATGTTGACGCAAGTAATTACATTTCCTAATTAGGCAATCGGCCCTATACCAACTTGACGCATACACCCAACCTGAAAGTATATAAGCCTGAAAGTATATAACCAGAGGGATAGGTCATCAAAGGGATCAATAACCCAATAACCAGCACAAAGTAGAAGAAACCAGCCTAAACAATGTCAGAAAAGGAAAAAGTATCAGCAGTAAACTCTGAAACGAAACCTGAAACGGAACCTGAAACGAAGCCTGAAACAAAGCCTGAAGCCTCCAAGCCCGATGCAGCTAACAAGGACGATCAACAACAACTCAATGAACTCATTTTGAATCTAAAAAATTCAATTAATCCAAACAATGATGAAAATGTCAACCAATACTTTGACAATTCGTTGAATTACATTAACGGAATCTTCAACAAAATGAATAACACCGACGATAAAGATAAGACCTCTCAAGAAATCGCTGATGATCTCGTTGGGAAGTTTGATGGTTGGATGAAGAATAAGCAAAAGGAATTACTGCAGCAGAACCAAACAACCCTGGAACTGGAACAAAAGGGCTCTGACAAACAGTCGTCGTCTTAATCGTCCAGTGATAGCCGGTGCGATTCGATGTTGGGCCGGCGTCGCCCAAACGAAAAGTCTCGAGGAAGCAACGCTAAGTGTTGATAGATTAAGCCGAATAATGTATTACTTTCTTTTGTTAATTCCTTTAATCTTGGGCCAATCGCTATTCAAAGTTGATCAACAAGGGTTGAAACTCAAAACGGGCGAATTGGTCGACTATAACGTCAACAATCAATCATTGCTTGAGTTTCATAAGAATTTGATTGATATTCAGTCTATCAGTGATAATGAATTAGAAGTTGCCAAATACTTGAATGGGTTTTTGCTTGAACAAGGTTTAAATGTTACATTCCAGAAAGTTAGCGATAATCGGTATAATATTTATAGCTATATAGATTCATTCGATAATAAAATCTTATTAACCAGTCACATTGATACGGTACCTCCATATTTACCTTATTATACTGAAGGATCTAGAATCTATGGTAGAGGTTCGTGTGATGCTAAGGCAAGCGTGGCCAGTCAAGTGTTTGCGTATTTATCAATGATTCAAACCGGTGCTATCAAGGCTGGTGACGTTGCTATGTTGTTTGTAGTAGGTGAAGAAAAGGGTGGTTCAGGAATGAAGACTGCAAGTGATAAATTGAATACTACGTGGGATATTGGGATCTTTGGTGAACCAACTGAGCTAAAGTTAGGTGTTGGTCACAAGGGAACATTATTAGTCGATATTCATGTTGAAGGTAAAGCTTCCCATTCCGGTTATCCAGAATTAGGATTATCAGCCAATAACATCTTAATTCCAATTTTAAATGATTTTTTGAATACTGAATATGCCCATCATGAGTTGTTGGGACCAACTACTTTGAATATCGGCCAAATGTCTGGTGGAGTGGCCTCAAATGTGGTCCCGCCATTTGCTAAGGCATCATTATTTTTCAGAGTCTCTAATGATATAGACGAATTGAAGCAATTGATCCAACATAAACTACAAAATGTTGAACATTTGTCTTATAGTTATGACTTTGAATCGGTACCTCAGTACTTAGACTTCAAAGTCCCGGGATTTGAATCGATTATATTGGCCTATGCTACGGACATTCCTAATTTGAAGAGAAACTTCACTAAACGGTATTTATATGGACCTGGTACCATTCATGTTGCCCATTCTGATCATGAATATATCGAGTCGAGTGACTTGATCGATGCTATTGAGGGATACGAGAAGTTGATCACCTACCACCTTGGGTAACCTACCACCTTGGGTAGAGTAATGGGATAAAGCTTTGGCCAAGCGCCATTCGAATTTAACCTCTAAGCTCCATTCATCTAGTACATAGAGAAAGAGAGCTGATGTTCACATATTTCTATATCTAATATAAGTGGTGCTTGTCTTATAATAGACTCAAACAATGTAATTGGTTCAATATAGGCGATGTGTGAAGCAAAGTTACATTAACATCGTAACTCTGTCAAAATATCGCCATCCTCCTTCCAGGGCTGGCAGCGAGAGGACGGGCAACTCCACTCAATGACAATGTTCGCCTCTGCGCTACGTAGTCTGTGAGTGGTCGTCCACGTCTCTAGCCCCAAACTAAGCTGGCAAAGAAGCAAAGATGAAAGAGCTTCGAAGCTCAAAGTGGTGAAGTTCAGGAAGTTTTTTCAGGCATCGCATCGGGTTTTTTAGGTAGCAGACGAAACTGTTGGATAAAGAGACGATATATAAGCATGGAGCCCGCATGGAAGAAGATAGGATTGAAGGTCCAGGATACGGGGGGCACTGGCGATGAGATTGCACATATAGAAGACACGAATAGGAAATCGATAAACCGATTGAAACGGAAGCAAACCGCCCATACCTCATCAGCATCCGACAAAAAGCCACCCAAAAGAGTCAAGTTGCCCAAGGGACAAAGGCCGCCACCGCCTGTTAAAGATCAGTGGACGTATATCAAGCAGTTTTCCACCGACAAGCCGAACTGGAAGTTCAGCAAACAGAAACAGAACTGGGTGATCAAGAATATTAAGGATGTTCCGCTAGAATATCAAGGATACTTGGTTGAATATTTAAGCACCATCCAAGGAGGAGGACGAGTGAGGTTGATTAAGGACTTGAAAGAGGTGGTGGACAGCTGGAACCAGTCGATGGTCCAAGTGAATGAAAATATCGAAAAGAAACTCAATGCAAAGTTAGAGAAGAGGGAGCTTGATGAAAAGGAAGTGGTCCAGCCTAAGTTTGACCACGACAAGAGTCATGTGATGGTGTGTAAGATGTTGTTGACTGCGATGGGGGAGGTGGTGGCGGTGGAGGGCCAAGACGAAGCCAGTAGCGAAGACGGAGAAGCCGGTAGCAGCAGTGATAGCAGCAGTGATAGCGCCAGCGACAACGACGGGTCTAGCACCAGCTCTAGCGCCAGCAACAACGACGAGTCTAGCACCAGCGAGCGCGATGGCAAATCGCTGGCGCTAGCCAAAACTCTTATTGTAGACACCATCAATATAAAATGAATGATTTCAAATCCATTACGGACAAGGCCCTAGACGTAGATGCGGATCTCCGGTTCATGGCATTGGAAGACTTGAAGAAACACTTGAACCAAGCCAATTCCAAAAACATTGAAGGATTTGTCGATGTTTTGTACCAGTTGTTGAGCGATTCCAACGCCGATGTTCAAAGCCAAGCCATTAAGATCTTCCCTATTATGCTACCATTCATCTCCAACATCAAGATTTGTGGGTTGGTAGCAAGGTTGTACGGCGAGAGCGGGAGTGATAAGGGGAACGCCATATCGTTGATGGTCTTGAAGTTGATTTTCAATTCGAACTTCCTGTTTTCAACCAATTTGTCCCGATCGATAATTGAAATCATATCACCCATGAAGTTCAACAAATCTTCCTTTGGCGGCTCAATCAATAACAATTCCATAGAAATATTAATGGAATTGATCAGAAACTTTGGTGTCAGCTTCACCAATGAAGAATTCCACAACTTATCCCAACTATTGATCGATTTGTCCTTTTCGTCTAATTCTTTCAATAAGAAGATCTTGTACGCCTTTGACTTGTTGTTACAGTGTCAACACCATATCAACGACTCGATCTTCGACACATGGCTTGCGTTGATCCATGATAACTTCGACGGTTCGAACAAACAGTTCAAACCCGCCAACAACCAGTTGAATTTGGTATCGATCATTATCAAGAACTTGAGCAATTTGAAGTACCAATTGAAAGATATTGCTATCATTTGGGCTCTAATCGAAACGTACTTGCATCATAAGATCGATGACATTGATTATGACTTGATATTGGAAGACAATTTGAACAAAGAGGTCTCATTGGATATCTTGGTTTCTTTGAACAAATCGTATCCTAACGAAGCAAGACCGCTTGTGGTTGACATGATCGACAAGTTCATCAACTACAACCCAATCCCAACGGACGACGACTACGAAGAAGACGAGGTTGTCGAGGAGGAGTTTGACGAAGACATCGAATTCAGCGACGAAGAAATGGAAGATACCCAATTTGATGATGGGTCATGGAAGTTGAGATTAAAGCTGATTATTTTGATTCATGATAGCCACTTGCTCCAGTACATGGATCAGTTGATCGACTCAATTGACAATAAAAACGACATTATCTTTAAACAAACCATCAATACCATCAATTCCTTATTGGGAGCCAATATAGATGCATCGACCGTTCAAAAGATTCAATCAAAAGTTATTATTAACTTGAACAACGAAAACTTGTTGATTTTCACGTCTTTGATTGACACTTTGCTAGCTTCCAACATTCAATTATCAACAGAGTTCATCATTGAACTATTCAAATTCTTGAATATCAATCTCAAGAACTTTGAGTTGGTTGAAGTGTTGAATTTAGTTAGTTCAATCCTTGATAATCATTATGTACCACAGATCAGAGATGACTTGATTGACAAGTTGTGCAATGACTTGATAACCAAGAATTCAAATATAATCTACTCGAATTTGAAGATCCTTAACCAGCTATTGATCAATGAAGATAAATCAAGTAACGAGAAGATTTTGAAAGCATTATTGGTCAAATTAAACGATTCTAAGATCCTAATCGACTTGAAAATCGAACTAATCAACACCTTGACGATCTACTTGAAGAATAACTTAATCACCAGTGAAGTTGGTTCCGAAATACTTGATATTTACGAAACCAATTTGAATGAACTAATGATAAAACCGTTATTGAACAATTTGATTGAGTTATTCGATGAACACACCAATATCAACTACCAAATGTTCAATAGCAATAGCAATGAGTTTTCTAACAAATTGATTAATAAATTGAAACATTTCTTGAAGTCAAACAACAAGTCAATCTACTATTTGATATTGAAATTGTTTAGAAAGTTGAACTATAAAATAGACAGCATCGAATTGCTTGAATTTGCCATCCACCAGGTCGACGATTTGAAGATCATTTCCCTTGTTTTTGACAATTTAACCACCATTGATGAATTCAATGAACCAATCTTGTTGAAGTTGATTGAATTGGTTAATGAGTTGAATTTCGATGAAGACGATAGATCCAAATCGATCGATTTGATTGACACGGCTCTTGTCAAGCTTATCAAAAGAATCTGTGACCAAGGTAACTATTTCAAGTTCTTTCAGATGAATTTGTCAGGTAACAACACGTTGGGGGTCAAAATCATGTCGTTAATCACCATCGACTTACAGCTAATCGATGAAATTGAAAGCCATGAGACGTTGTTGAATGAATTGATCGATGAGAAGATCGGCAGCACCGATTCCCAGCTATTTATAAAGGTCTTACAGTATTTATCGTTTATTAACTTGGATTACAAGCTAAGCAAGATCAACTTGCCTGGATTGATCAATTTATTAGTTGAACCAAGCATGGACGAGTCGGTGAAGTTCGAAATCTCCAAGTATTTAGGGTATTTGGCGACGTCGAACGAGTTGATTACAAACTTCGACAATGAACTCTTGAAATCACACTTGTTGACTACAATCAAGTATTATATCAAGAATAAGAACGATAAGAACTTTGAACACAAGATATGGGAGATTCTATTGGATGAAGTCAACGTTGATAAGATTAAAAAAGAGTTTCAGTTGATTGGAGAGATCTTATCGATAATATGCATCAAGAGCAATGGAAACGGTAAAGAAATCGAAGAAATCATCAATCTCATCAATTTACCCAACCAATCGATTGGAATTTCGTATAATTTACTAATCATCATCAACCATTTGATCAAGTCCGTGTCCAACGAATCGTTAATCAACGAATTGCTAATTAAATCATTGAAATTCTTCAGAATCATCAATAAAGAGATCAAGATCATGAGTGTTAAGAATTTAATCAATATATTCCATAGTAATGGCAGAATCATTGAACTCAATCAAAATATGATCTTTGAACAGGTGTTTAGTGAGTTGAAGCCTCATAAAGAGTTCGAAAAGATCATTCCAATGGGCCCTTATAAGTATGTGATTGATGAAGGATTGGAGATTAGAAAATTGATATTTGAGTTGATTTATTCGATTATTTATAACGATTCGATTAAGATTGATTATAACAAATTCATGACAAACATCATTGAATTTGGCCTTGTTGATAAAGAATTTGATATCGTGAACTTGAGTTACATCAACTTGTTGAAGTTGATCAGTTTGAATCCCGAATTTTTGAACAGCTTTGATAACTTACAGCTATTAATCCATAATTTGAACTTAAACTTGAACAAGAAGTTGAAATCAAAGCCCACCAACCAAGAATTGGAGAATTATAATGATAATTTGAAAAGTATAGTGAATTTGTCCAATAAAGTCAATGATATCTTGATGAAGAACAATTGGACGTTTAATAACTGGGAGGTGTACTATAATAATGTTAAGAAGCAGTCGATCTGATCAATGCATGGGATATAATGTATAAACCAAGATCGCCGAGAAGTTGCCTAAGTCTCTGTGCCTAAGTCTCTGTGCCTAAGTCTCTGTGCCTAATTCTCTGTCTTGCCTAAATCTCCTTCAGTTTTGCCCAAGTCACCTTCAGTCTTTCCTTCAGTCTTGCCTTCAGTTTTACCTTCAGCTTTAGCTTTGATATCACCTTCGGTCTTACCTTCTGTCTTAGCCTTAACGTCGCCTTCAGTCTTTGCTTTGACGTCTCCTTCTGTCTTGCCTTCGGTCTTAGCCTTAAAGTCACCTTCAGTCTTTCCTTCTGTCTTTGCTTTGACGTCTCCTTCAGTCTTACCTTCAGTCTTAGCTTTGATATCTCCTTCTGTCTTTGCTTTGACGTCTCCTTCAGTCTTTCCTTCTGTTTTACCTAAATTTCCTTCAGTCTTAGCCTTAATATCACCTTCAGTCTTTCCTTCGGTCTTAGCCTTAACGTCGCCTTCAGTCTTGCCTTCGGTCTTACCTTCAGTCTTGCCTACGTCGACTGTCTCTGTCTCTGTCTCTGTCTTTGCTCCAGCCTTGCCTAAGTCTGCTGCCTCTATAGAGCCATATTCCCCCAACATTGCTTTAATGGCCAAAATGCGACTCATCACAAATCAAATGCTACTCATCACAAATCAAATGCGACTCATCACAAATGATTGTAGTCGACTTTGACGAGACCATTACCGAGTCAGACACCATCAAATACTTGCTTGAGTTGCCGGTGAACAAACTCCCGGTGTCTCATTATACGGCAGTGTACTTGGCCGGGCTCGAACGGTTCAAATCGACGCCATTGGGACGAAACGCCGTGGCCAATGTCCATGATGAGATCAAGTATCAACAGGGACTAAAAGCAGTGGAACAAGCTTCAATTGACGAACTACAATCGACACTGTTCTTCAAGGGGGTCAGCAAGAGCCAAATCGTGAAGGCGGCCGAAAAAATCCAGGTAAAGCCAGGGTTTTCCAGCTTTTTAAGTGCTTGTCATAGGTTGAGAATCCCCATTAAGATCTTGAGCATCAATTGGACTTCGGTAATCATTGAAAAAGTCTTGGAGAACGGGTATAAAGAGGCTGGAATCGGTGGGAACGACACAGCCCGGCCTGAAATCTTGGTCAACCGTCTCCAATTCGATGAAAACGACGTTTGTACTGGGGAATTCGACCCTTCTATAGACATAAGAACGGGCTGGGACAAGTATCATATGTTGAACCAAATCAGGGCCAAAAATAATGATGTTATCTACATTGGAGACAGCAGAACCGACTTGCTATGCTTATTGCACAGCACCACAGGCATAGTGATTGATTCAGGGTCCCTTTTGACCAAATTGCCTTGGGAAATCAACGTTACGCCGATTGACCGATTGATTGACCGTAGGGATACATCACAAAGAGCCACTACGCTTTATAGAGCCAATTGGTCAGAAATTACTAGGTTTATAATGAATTAATATACACTAAGGCATGGTCTACTCTGCCCATGGCCCAGCAATCTGACTCTTCTAGCGTGAGCCGTGAGCCGTGAGCCATCGACTTCAGCCGTAACTTCAGCCGTAACTTCAGCCTTACGGCTTCAGTGGCCGTGGTATAATACATAAATAACGGATGCTAATGTTACAAAACTAAGACAAAACGTGTCATAAGGCCATAAGATATGAATATAATGATAATAGAATATAATGATATAATGATGCTAACGTCTCCAGTCCACGTACGATCCATTTGGAGAGCCACCAGGGCCGGTGGGTAATCCTTGCATGGGAGGAGGACCTTGGTGTATTGGAGTATGATGTAAATTGGGGGTTTGTCTTTGACTTGGTGGTGATTGATGATGGTACATTGGTGGTGGGGGGCCAAACGAGTATCCAGGGGGTAACATTGCACCTCCTGGGGGTCCTCCTGGGGGTCCTGGCATGGCACCAGGGGGTGGCGGTGGTAAAGGAGCTCCCAACATTGGTGGCATGCCTGCTTGAGGTGGACCCTGGCCGGGGCGAGGTGGGGGTGGTATTTGATTGATGATTTCGTTCATGTGTGATGGTAACTGATAGGGGGTTTGATTCAGATTAATTGGTGTTACTTGGCCTGACGTTACTTGACGTGGCATGGGGGGTTCATTTTGTGGGGGTTGTCCTAAGAGTTGCACTGATGCTTGAGTTGGAGTTTGGCTTTGGCTTGGACCTTGTGGTTGGCCCTGGCCTTGTGGCTGGCCCTGAGATGGAGGTGGGGGAAGTTGGCCTGGAGGTGGGGGATATTGGCCCCCCATACCGCCAGGGAACTGCCCAGGGTACTGAGGATATGGGCCTTGGAATGGTGGATAGCCGGGTGGCGGTGGTGGCTGCATTCCTGGTGGCAATTGGCCAGGGTAAACTAAGGAATATGGAACATTGTAGTATTGGTGATGTGGTGATACTAAAGTGGTGTTTATTGGGCTTCCTGCCATTTGGACTGGTTGTTGCCCTTGTGTATGCTGATGAGACCCATGTCCCTGCTGCTGTTGCTGCTGCTGCTGTTGTTGGAAAGGTTGTTGCTGCTGCTGCTGCTGCTGTTGCTGCTGCTCTTGAATAACCTGGTTGTTGAGAGAGATGGGTGACTCCTTCTCTCCTTCGTTCAAGGCGATTCTTTCGTCGATGTTCAAGTTCAATAACGAGTTCAATAGTCCCAAAGGAAGGTTAATTGGGTTTCTTAGATTGAGGTTTGAGCTTGGTTTATTGTCAAAACTAGCCAAGTAGTCAGATCTGCCGCTTAATAGGTTATAATTGGCCAAATCATTCAATTGTTTGAAGCAATTGGCCAGCCTTTTACAGGCATCTGAAGCATCCATCAACTGATTATCACACCGTTCATAGACACAGCTCAAACCGTCCCAAGCCAAAGCAGAACCAATCGATATTTCATCGTTTTGTAATCTTAAGGCTTGGGAATACGCTGACAATGCATCAGGCAATTGGTTCAAATTCAAGTATAAATTCCCAATCAATAGCCAAATGATTGATATTTTCGATGATTTCTTCAAACAAATCTCCAAGCAGTCGAACGAATGCTTGAAAGAGTTCAAATTGAAGTGATTTAAACTCAATAAGAACCAAGGCAAGTAGTCTTTTGGGTATTTTTTATGATCATTTGCATCGATTTGCTTTCCTGGCCCCTTTTGAAGCTGATTATTATGGTAATTGTTGATAAGATCATTCAAAATATCGGTAGATTGGTTGAATTTTTGAAATATGATTAATAAATAACTGTTCAATAACAATAAATTGTAGTCGTTTTGGATTAAAATGATAGAATTGTTGGAATAGAACAAGGCATCATCGAATTTGTTGTTGTTGATGTAGAACAAGATCAAATAATAGTACAATTCGGTATACATTGGCTTGTTGAAGGGCAAATTCAACCCTTGATGAAGGTAAGTCACCCCATTGGAGAAATCTTGTCGTGAAGTCTTCTTGGACCCATTCTGGCTCGATTGGCCGTTGATATGTGGATTTATATTGGGAGACAAGGACCCATTTCGATGGCTATCACCGTTTTCGCCATTATTTGTGTTACTATGGGGATGATACGGCAGTTCGTTGTCTATGAACTTTTTGAAGTAGAACTTGCCCAATGTCAAGTATATTTTGTATTTCAAGTCGATGTTTGGGGCCAAATTGATCGAATAGTTGATGGAATTCAAAAATTCAACCTGATTATTTAGATTCAAGAGAATCAAACTGTTTAAATACCAATATTTCGACTTCTTAGGGTTCAATTTCAATACTTTGTTGATTAGATCGAGTGATTTATTATAATTGCCCAACTTGAAGTTCAAATTGGAAAGAACGTAGTATAACTCGTCATTCAATAGCTTTGAATCGGTGGCATTCGAATCATGAGGCTTGAAGTTATCATTGATTAGTTGGATCAAGTTTTCAATGTTATTCACATCGTTGTATTTGATCAACAAATCACTCAATTCAACCAACGAGCTCTCTTGAAATGGGTTGAATTTAAGGGAGTTTTCAAAGCATATTATACTCCTATCAAATTCATCCAAGACGAGTGAAAACTTTCCCAATTGATACCAAGTAATTGAAAACGATTCATTTAGCGTCATATCCTGTTCCTCTGAAGCACTGGAGCACCTATAGAACACAATTAAATGGTTCCAAGGGGTCTATTGGTTCAGGTTCTATTGATTCCAAGGTTCTATTGGTTCCAAGGGTTCTGGATGTCTGCAGTCAAAAAATCGGCACCAAAAAGTCGGCAACGGTGTTTTTTAGCAAGTGACCGACGAAACCTTCTGACAAATTATAAACTGTTGATAATTCGGAGCAGTGGTATGGGTGTTTTGGACTAAAAGCTTCTGACCCAACAATTTATATTTTCTCTGGCCCTATTGTGATTTTGGAATAGAGACTATGGGTTTAATATATGTTGAATACAACAAATGAATAATATCAACTAATAAAGGGAAAGTGTTGAAAGTCTTGAATAAACCCTAAACTTTTGATTGAAAATCTGTTTTAATTTAAATTTAGGAAAAAGGGTAAGTGACAAATTCAGAAGTTCAGCAACTTTATATAAATTTTCTAAATTTTCAACTAAAAAAAAAAGGATATAAAAAAAAAAAATTAATAAACAAAATATTTTTTGGGAAAAAAAAAAAGGAATATAAAAAGTCCCCTGATTATAAATTAAGTCAATAGAGGAGCATTAGTCCAGGTTGCAGTGCAGACGGGTTGAGGCTCTAGACTACGCTAGACATCGGTAAGACACCGGCTCTAGACTATGGCTCTAACTACTCTCTAGGTTTTGTGTAGTTGGGGCTCTAGGGACGATGCTGGTGGTCTGAGACTCTAACTATTCTGGTGGCCCGAGACTCTAGAGACGATGGTGGCCGGAGACAACCTAGAGACTACGAGATTATGGAGGCCATGAGACCCTGATGACACTCTGGCGTTCCTTCTACCACTGCCTGCTCAGGTTTCGTAAACGATTGACATAGATGAGACTGAAGGACGCCTAACAAATCCAATTACGAACTGCAGTCAACTGAAACAATCCTTGTACCCTAGTCTTATGCAATACTTTAAACTTTCTGTTTGCCAATCATTAGATTCAAATGTCAATCTTGTTACTACATGTGTGCATTTGTGTTAAAAAAGGTTTTCGCCGAAATGCTTTAGTCCTTCGGTGCCTGCATAGGCCCATAGCGATAGGGGTTGGCCTACAACTAGTTTGTGTACAGCCTCTAATTACCTAAGCCACTACTGACATGTAAACGGTTCGAATCCCACTCCCATAATTGGAGCTTCATACCTCCAATATCACACTCTCTTATTAAAGTTGTCTTTCGATTTTGTAAACCGCGCATCGAAGTTACTCTTATTTTTTGGTTTATTTCTTTTGTGTTTATTTTCCTCACTTGCATTTTACGTTTTACCTTTTTTCTATTGATGTACCATGCACTAATTTCTGGTTCTCTGTTGGATTGCAATTTTTTAGGAAAAACTCAATAATGCTAGTATCCATACCCGAGATTCCGGGTTGGGGGTTTAGTGTTGGTTTCATGTTGGTTTCATGCTGGGTTTGTCTTTTCTCCACTACACACTTCTTATAACACTGAACAATTATAACACCGTTCATTTAGTTTTGGATCCGTGGTATAATAGTCTTGAAGTCAGAGTAGGTGTACTGCCGCCAGCCTCAAGTTGACATGCGAATGAGAGCTCAACTTTTCTTTTTTGGGACGTGTGCCTATCGCCTTGATTCGCCGTTCCGATTGAGTTTTGGGTTTAACTCGCTCAGCATCTACATGAATTTGGTCCATTCTGCCTAGGAGATTGTGGCTAACGGGCTCCTTCACACCCTGGCTGGGCTGGGAATCGTGGATGATCCACGGCGGGCAATGCATCCTGTAACGCTGTCCCAAACCAAGCCTGGCCACTCTCATCCATGTCTCGTCCATCTCACATCCATCCCCTTGTCCGTCTTTCCATCTCATATGTTAATCTCTGTTCATCTTTATTCATCTGCTATGTTCACTAATGTCGCTCATGTGGGTATTCTTTATACTTTCAAAGTATTTTAGAATTTCACTTCGTAAAAACACATAAATTCCTTCGTTGCGTTTGAATGTTTTTTTTCTTTTTTTAGTTTTTTTTTAATTCGACAAGCAAACGAAAAAAGTGCAGAAAAAAAAGACAAGAGGGGAGGAACCATACAGTAAATGATTGTTACACATTAAAGGAAGTTTTAGCTGATGGGACCTTTAGCCTTGGCTAAGGGTTGGTGGGATTGTCGTAGCCACCCATATTGTCTGTTTTTCCTTGTATGGGACAACCACTATGTAGTGCCTTATGTTCGTATGAGCACTGTAGAGTACTAAGCACCTTTGGTTCCTAGACATAAAAAATATAATGCTTGAGTGTTGAATTATTTTTTGGTTGGGGCTTTCGGTTCCGTTTGGTTGGTTGGGCTATTTTGATGCTTCAGGCTTATTGCCATGCAAGAGTAACTCGCTATGCGTTTCATAAGGTGGAATATGTAACCGTTCACAGGGCTGGTGCTCCAGTCCATTTCGTCAGCTTCCCTATTCAGAAACACTTCACTGTTGCCTGGACTATTACCTGGCCAGTCTCTCGAATAACCCCCTATTGTTCATGTGGTATTTTCATGTATACATTTGTCAATAACAAAAACAGAAACCAGCTGTTGTCAAAAATTCTTGCATTCAGTATTATGCAAGACTCGATAACGCATGGCAGGGAATTCCATCCTGATCTCTAATCTTAGCCATGTAGAGCCCGCCTACAGGTAAATCCACAGGCCACCCACCCACAGGCACCAACCACAGCGGGTCCAAAGATCACCCGATGGCCAGGTCAGAGCCCCCTAACAAAAATCCGTTTCGGGCTAACCGACTTTCAAAAGCTGCAACTTGTTTTAGATTTAAACTTGAAATTTTGCATCTACATTTATTCTTTAGACTAAAATTTTTAAGAAGAACCTTTATATCTGAAAAAGGACAGGTATGGACTATGGCAGTTGAATTTCTATTTAATTCTAACTTTCTTTTATCGTTGATCTTAATCTTTGTTTAATTCAGCTGCACTTGAATGAAAATTAAAGGACAATACGATTATGAACTTGGATGGTTGTGTTTACTATAGAGGATACCACCCATCGAAAGCTTAAAGTTGCAACTAAATGCTGAAACTTTTGACGACTTTGGATCTTCATACTTAGTTGAACCCAAGTGGAAACAGTCTTCGCTCACATCCCCCTATTCTCTGTACGATTGGCAGGTTATTCTCCTCTTGACAGGTATCCTCCCTACGATTAAGGAAACGGTGCCACCCAAAACCGAGCTTCTATCATGGAAAACCTGGAATGCATATGAAATTGTCCACCATGTCCTTCAAGAGCCGAAGTGAAGACCTGGCAGTGGAATAAAATAATTCCCAGTGAAACGATGGGGGCCACTGCAAGGACAAATGCCCCCAAAACGTAACGGAAATGCTTTCATGTAGTATGTGCAATTTTGGCTGGGTATCTTATCAAGTAACTTCAAGCAACAACCTACCAGTGCCAAACTCAGAAACCTTCCATCATAGAGATACTGAAATACTGACGATTATTTTTTACCGTAACCTACTCTTTGGGGTTCTGGAACGTTTCTGGTACGTTTCTAGAATCTGTTTCAAGCTCCAACTCGGGAGGAGTTAGTAATTTCGTCTCCTTCTTTGCTGTGAAGGGCCAGAACGTTCAAGGCCAGAACGTTCAAGGCATGAACAGGTTTGCATCTGGATGATATTTTTTACCATTTGGCTAAGGTCCGGGTGAAATCCGTGGCTCCACGGTCCGTGGCTCCACGGTGACGGGTGCCGACGAGTCCTCCACCGCTGTGCACTTGTATCACTCTTGTGTCTCTAGAAGAAGTGCTGAAGTACTGAAACACTGAAACTGAAACTGAAGCTGAAACACTGAAGTCAATGGGTGGGTGTACTGGTGTGCTCGTGGTACGGTTCCGTAGCTCCACCACCGCGCTACGGTGCCACCGTGCTACGGTGCCAGTTCGCAGCAGAATTTACAAAACATCTCATCTCGATCCACAAACACACTGGCGGCTACTTCTGGCGGCTACTTCTGATCAGTATAGGTATGATTATCAGGAGGTTTTACACGATCTTGAACAACTTGGTGAACAAGTGTAGGTCCTGCGGAATTCCATTGCAGTCGTCAAGCCCCCACGGCTCTGGATATATCCCGAAGATCACTCATAAACCATTTAAGAAGCCCGAAGACGATGTCTACAATAAGTTCTTGACCAAGCTAGGAGAGGATGACAGGTTGCTATTGAACCAAGGATTCGCCGGTGAACGTGGAGTTAGAGCTGCTGCTGCCGGTACTGGCGCTGCCGGTACTGGCGCTGGAAATGAAGGACACAACCACGGAGAAGAATGCTTAAGGTGTAGAGATATCAAGTACAAATCCAAGTTTTACCAACAAGATCCAATACCTAATAGAACATCGCTTGAAAAACTTGAAAACAACCAATTAATCTATGTAATGAACGTAGTTGACTTCCCCATTAATTTGAATCGAGCCATTTTAAGGCAAAAACCAATAGTTGTCATAAATAAGCTAGACTTGCTAGTACCCAAATATGACACTTTATTAAAGTTCCCATTTTTCAATCAATTCTTCAGCAAGTACAATATTCCGGTCGACCAAATCTTCTTGACTAGTGCAAAAAAACAGTGGGGGGTTGACAAGTTAATTCAATATATTGAATCGAATCCAAATGAATATCGTATAATTGGTGATATCAATTCAGGCAAATCTTCCATCATATCAAAAATCTTGTACATAAAAAATAAGGATTTCAGGATTAAATTTGATATTTGGAATTTATCTAATGGGCCGGGAATTTCAAATTTACCAGGCTTTACAAGAGATGAAATGGTGTTTGAATTCGAAGGTTCTGTTACACCTACCAAGCATTTAAATCAGTCAGAAATCCCGACTGAATCTAAAGATGATAAGCTAGAACAATTTGATCTTGGTAATTTAGATAAGTTTGGTAGTTCAGGCAATAATAAACTTGAATTAATAGATTCACCAGGTTTCAATCAATTCAACTTACCTAACTTTAAAGATTTTAAAAATGTTTTAAAGCCAAAATTACTTTATAAACAGGGAAATTACAACTCCCATTATGAGTCAATCAATAACCAAGTGTTGAGTTTTGGTGGTTTGTTTTACGTCAAGTTCCCCCAGGGAATATATCAATATAAGAATTTGATTAATATTGACCCATTAAGATTAAAAAACTTAGACAAACTAAAAGAATTTGAAACCAATTTAGATCCTTCGTTGAAATCCAAATTTTTAATTCCACCAACGGCCACTTTAACAAAGTTGATTATCCCCCCGTTTTATGGTAAAATAGACTTGGTATTCAAAAACTTTGGATATATTGAAATCAAACCAACTGGTAAAAAGACCAATAATGATTTGCTTGAAATTCTAATCCCAACTAGCTTGGCCAATGAGCTATCTAATAATTTTATAATTAGAAAGTCACTAATTAGTTATGTTAATAAAGTTCCAAGTGGGAAGGATAAATATGGCAAACAATTACCTAAAGATCAATTCAAACATTCAAATAAAGTTATCCCTCAATACGATAGTAAGAAAGAAGTATTTTATTCTAAACTATTACCTTTTGAAACAGATCAATTTAAAACTGTTGAAGTGGCCACAAATTTAGAATTTAATCAAGAGACCATTATTGATAAATCCAATGCTACTAAATACTGGGTACATTAACCCACCAAACCTTCCTTTTCATACCGTCAAATATGGTATGATTATGCAAGTTTTTTTCCCTAAGTCCATAAGAGATTTGAAATTCAGCTTGAAATGAAACAAGGAATCTATCAACTAGTTGTAGTAATCTAAAAACAAGATTGAAATTTCCATTCAACATTCCATTCTTTATTCCCAATTAGAGAAAGGAACCGAACACCACAAATGAAGTTACATAAATTGCAAATGACGCATGTCCCGACATACGACCCACCAAAAACTCTTAAAAAAATTTTTAAGACAAAAAAATATTCAACAACATTGAACAATATTAAAAAAGAATTTTTTTAAAAAAAAAAACATTTTTGAAGTTTGGCCACAACGCAGAGGTATCGGTTCGTAACACTTACAAAATGCCCCCCATCCAGTCCCCCACGAGCGACGCAGCGCGCGCAAAATGCATGGGTTACAAAAGAGAAGGATATTTTTCTCACAAAACCAAAAGACATAAACAAATTAAAAATAACTTTCGCGGAATTGTACAATAGGAAGAAAGACCGGAATCTTCATTTTGAGTTGTCGAAATATATTGGTGGTATTTTTTGTGTCTATTGTCTTATTATTGTTACATTGAATGTCCCTATTAATCTAACAAACGAAAGCATTCGCTTGAGTTAATAAAAGGGAGCATTTGGTGGGATTTACTCCTTATGCATGGTCATAACCACATTATTGTTATTGTTTTTCTTTGCAGTGGATTTTAGACAACCATTTGTATGGACCAAATAAGAAGTAGGACGCTATCATTTGCAATAACCAAAAGATTCATAGATGCAATGTAGTAGTTGTAAGTACTGTAAATATTGTAAGTGATGTAAGTAGTGTAAGTAATGTAAATAGTGTAAGTAATGTAAATAGTGTAAATAACAGAATGAACAACCTGGTAAAGTAAGCATTCTCCTTTGCCCAAATAACTGACGACCAACTTTCCAAATAATTTATGTTTCCTTAGCGACATAACATATGATCGTAACCTTTAGCTGGTAAAATTTGATATCGGATGTGGAAGTGCATAGATTGTAAGCCGTTTTAAATCCACGGATCTGGGTTGTTTCATCTTGAACTTCCAGTTGACTATGTTGCATTTAGCGGATGGTCTTCTGCGTAACATGTGAAATACAGTCTACCTTCAACTGAGTCTCACCAGGTATCAGCTTAGCTCCATTAAGGTTTGTGGATCGGCCTGATATCCATAACAATACCGTTTCAAGCCACCGTCGTTGGAGAAATGGGATGGTTATCATTTTAGAGTTTCAGGTTTCATATATTGCGTTCTCATCCTATGAGTTCGGAAGTTCAGATTTCAATGTGTTGCCAGTGTTGCCAGTGTTGCCAGTGTGTCGCCAGTGTGTTGCCAGTGTGCTTGCATCTGGTATGAAGTGGCAGTCTTCTGCCAGGATTCATTCATTGTGTTCCTGCCATCTGCCACCACGTCTCGCCCCCGCCCCGTCCCTCCTCGCGCGGGGGTACCCCCTGGCCCGCCAGGCCCAGGCCCATCCCTTCGTACGCGAAAGTTTTCGCTGTGCAGCGCCCGATGAAGCACCTCGCGATTTCAACAGTTTAATTTAACTTGATTTGGAAACGAATCAGCAATAAAGTCAAAGAATATTCTAATTATAAATTAGAAATAGGGTAAGAGTTGCTTTACAGTGGTGTTTAAGGTCGAATGCCATCAAGGAACAATCGAGCGCTCAACAATATAGAAATTCATATATAATAGGACCAAAACATCGACAATAAAAAATAAACAAGACAATTTGTTCATTTGTTTATTATTGAAATTTGTTGTAACAATTGGAATATTGTGGGAAACTGAAGAGAATAATAAAACTCATCAAAGAATATCTTTTGGATTAGCAAATACTTCCAAATCAAAACAAATTCGAGGAAATTTGTACCCATTCGACCAAACTCCCCCAACTCAACCACACTCAGGGCCATCAAGTTTAGACGATTGGCTTTAGTTTGTTTTCCATTCCCATTCTTTGTATTCTTCGAATTCCAGGGACCATAGGTTTAATCGGGTAATTGTAATAGTCCGACTAGTTTGTAAATTAGATCAAAACAAAGGCACTATCTCCTCCAGCACATTTTTTCATGATGTTTAGGAGTAGAAGTAACTACAACTTGATGGATACTCAGAAGGATAAAGAAAGGAAAAGAAGACCGTTAAGTCAATCATTATCTATCAACAACTTGCATTCAAGATTGACCAAATCTTCAGCAACCACTTTAACCACCATCCCTTCCAAATCATCAGCCAGGTCCACCAATCACAAAACAAAGTCCACATCGACGACCGATTCTGTATCGGTGTCAGCAACTACGGTCCCATCGCTATCAGCGGCAGCCACATCATCAAGAGCTTCTGCCTATAATTCACTAAGCACTTCCAAATCATCAACTACAAATACAACATTATCTACAGTCAAAAGTAGAGAGTTCTCCAAAGAAAGAAGGAACAGACGATTTTCAATTAGATCCTTTATTCCTATACATGACGACACCGAAAGTGAAATGAGCGTAAGCACTAATGATACATCTCCATTCACACCGTTGACCAAGAATATTGATAATAACTCAATCAACTTGTCCAGCATAGAGATGGACGAAGAGTTGGAATTTGGACTGGGAACTGTAAAGAATAGCAACTCACAAGACCATACGCAGATTCAGGAACGTAATCAAAGTGATGTTCACAATGGCGACCACAGCCATGACCTGGAACAAGATATAAGTGGATCAACAGAAGACTTTCGAATTTCAATCGACTCCAAACGTAAATCGAACTTGTCTAATATCTTGGAGTTCATCAATCTAATCGATTTCGATGATACTTTGAGTGTTAGAAAACTGGTCCATTTAGAAGTTGAAGAGTTCAACAAGTTTAATGATAACGATGACTATAAAGTAAGGTTGGTTTCGAACTGTCTAATGTTTGGCTATGATAATAACGACGATGTACTAGGCTTGGATGAGATTGACTACTGGAGCTGAGCACCCACTTCCACACTGTAGCACCAAGTCCCCCAGCTTTCACCCCCACCCTGCCAATGGAATGTCCCAGTGCGATGCAGCGTGCCGACGTGGGCACGGGCCAGGCCCAACGCACGCCCAATGCACGCCCAACGCACCGTCCAACGCACCGCCATATCAGTGGAATTTCCAAATCAGGCAACCGTGAGTCAACAGACGACTCGCTCAGCGGAATTCAAAAATTTTTCAGATACCAAACAGTATCTTTGTTCGTTTATCCTTCGATTATCCCAGTAGATAAGTAAGTTTTATGTAAAAATATATGTATATTAGGGCCAGAATATGTTTAGAAACGTCACCCCTCTAGTCAAGAGAAGTTTGCTTGCCACAGGGTTTGTTTGCACTGGTGTAATCTCCTATCAATACGGAGTGAATCAAGTCAAGAAGAACGTTCCGTCTGGGTTATTCCCCAACGAATCGACCACGCCGTTACAAAGCATTGAGCTGCCCCAATATTGCAACACGCAGCAGTATAACCAAGCCATTAAGCTATTGTCGACGGTGTTGACCCAGAGCCAAATCAAAAGCAGCCAGGTCGAGTTGGACTACCATACCCGAAATGAGTTCACGCCACATGAACCAGAATCACATCATCGTCCAAAGTTGATCATATACCCTGAAACCACCGAGCAGGTAAGTCAAATCATGAAGATATTGAATGAATATAAGGTACCAGTGGTGCCGTTTGCCGGCGGGACGTCGTTAGAGGGCCATTTCTTTTCTACTCGTCAAGGTATTGTTATGGATACATCCAGAATGAATCTGATTATACGAGTCAATTATGATGATTTGGACGTTCAAGTGCAAGGTGGGGTGAATTGGGTCAAGTTGAATGAAGAATTGTCTAAGGACAATCTAATGATTGGGTCTGATTGTGGGCCGGATGGGTTAATTTCAGGGATGATTAATACCAATGCCCTGGGGATCAATGCGTCAAGGTATGGGTCCATGTTGACCAATGTGATTTCTTTGACGGTTGTGTTGCCCGATGGGAAGATTATCAAGACCAAACAACGGCCAAGAAAGTCGAGTTCTGGGTATAGTTTGACCCAATTGTTCGTTGGCAGTGAAGGTACATTGGGGATCATTACTGAAGCAACACTAAAGCTACATCCAATACCAAAGTATGAGACTGTGATAGTTGGCCAGTTTCCTAGTTTGTTAGACAGTACGAATGCCGTCAGTTCGATCTATCGATCGGGCATTCATCCCAATGCCATTGAGCTCTTAGACAAAGATATGATGCATTGTATCAACTATTCCGGATACTTTTCCAAAGAGTGGGAGGAAGTCCCCACGTTATACTTCAAGATTGGGGGATTGACTAAGAATATAGTCGAAGAACAAATCAAAGTGTTGGAGAAAATCAGTCAGCAGAACAATTGTAGTAAATTCATCAAGGCCAGCAGTGAAGAAGAAGGTAAGGAACTCTTCAATGCTAGGAAGAATGCATTTTATGCCATCTTAAACTATGGTAGGAACGAAATTGACCCGGACGTGAGGTTGTGGGTCACAGATATAGCAGTACCATTATCTAAATTATCACCAGTTTTGAATGAAATCTACGAAATGGTTCAACAAAGTGGATTCAAAAGTATAATATTGGCTCATGCTGGAGATGCCAACTTTCATTGTGATATTTACTACAAAGAAGACGAAAAACAACAGTGTGAAGCACTAATCAATAAGATGATGGATTTGGGATTGGCCAACGAAGGTACAAGTTCAGGCGAACATGGCATTGGTAATGGGAAGAGGAACTTCCTAATCAAAGAGTTAGGACAAGACTCGGTTGATTTGATGAGAAGGATCAAGTTTGCTATTGATCCAAATAGGATCCTAAACCCTGATAAAATCTTCAAGATCGACCCCAACGATGGTGGAGAGTATTGAGCCCCCCAGGGTGACCCCCCACAACAGAGTCTGTCCAGGGTTAGATCCCAGGGTTAGATCCCAGGGTTAGAAATCTGGTTATTTATAGATTTTAGTCTATGCGCCATGCACAGTTTAAAGGTTCGGTAGCCCAACAATTGGTGACAAACGCCTATGGCTGTAGTCATGTTGTTCTGAATTGGGGAGGCATAGACGGTTAAGCTGCAGATCCTTAATGCTGAAATTAGCAAACCAGTATAAGTCCGATTGTTCTCCCTTAGACGACTTTACTTTGTAGACAAGTAGACAAATAGATAAATCGACAAGTAGATATAGACAACATAGAGAGATATAGACAACATAGTAGACAACATAGTAGATAACAACATAGACTCGAGCGCATAGACTCTAGCGCATAGACTCTAGAGTATGGATTTCCCAGGCTTCCTTAGAGAATAGGCTCCTTAGAGGATAGATCTCCTTAGAGAATAGACTCCCAGTATATGAGCTGACAGAGTTGGCTTCGGCATATGACTCATGCAAGTCCTAAGATCAGATGAAATCATCAAATGAACGTGAGCAACAATAAGGCAGGGGAACCACTGCAGAACCACTGCAGAACCACTGCAGAACCACTGCAGGACCACTGAATGCACAGCTCCCAGCCAAGCAATCTTCTGAGAACCCTGAACAGTGACTCATGCAAGGACATTGTTGTCAGTGGTGATGCTTTTCTTTGCATATCTTGCAAACGTTAATTGCACTGATTTAGATTGTACAGAGTTGCAGTTTACAGATTGAATATGTAGATGCAGATGCATATTTTAATTGTAAAATCGTCCATCAAAGTTAAAAATGCCACACCATCTCCACACGTATTGTGGCACACTCCTTTCTCGTTACCCTACTCGTGACCCTACTCGTGACCCTACTCGTGACCCACTTTTACTGCTTCTCTACTCTCCTTGGTCACTGCTCTCGCTGGCGCTATCACAGTACTATCGCTCTGTGCTACCGTTGACTCAGCACCACCGACTGGCTGACTCAGTGCCGTTCAGTACCGATGGCTCACCGACTCTGACTCAGTGACTCGCCCAGTGACTCGCCCTGTGACTCGCTCAGCACCTCAGCACCTCAGTACCTCAGCACCAGTACACCCACCCCTCGCATGTCGCGCCCCCTCGCTCGCTCCCTTGCGGCTGCTTATCCAGAATGTCTTATCAGCTTTATCAGTGATTTGCATGCATTGTGCTACCGACCCCGACCAACCTTCCTTGCCAGCCCATCCTCTGTTTCTGGTTCATATTATCTGCCCCACTGCGTCTCTACATTACCACAGCACTGCAGCACCAGCGGCCCCGGCCAGAACCCACTGCTCTATCGCTAACTACCACCGCTACTCCTATTTTGAAAATTCTCGCTCTCTTCTGACAAAAAAATTTTATCATCAATTTTTTTACTGTATCAACAAATCAGACGATTTCAAAGTATACAGAGCAACATAGATACAAGATCACCGGAAATAGTTATATCTGAGTATAACTGTTGGTTTGTTTATTGTTTGCGTGCTTAGATTTCCCTTATCCGCCGGTACTTTGGCCGTCCACCGCTCACAGAGTCCGCTCACAGAGTCCACCTATTTTTCAGGAGTTTCCCAGCATTCAAGTATCCAGGCGCTGTAAGGAACCATGTCGTATAACCCCAACAACTTGAACCAGAAACTCGATGGGCTAAACCTCAGTGACAAACGAATCATCAATCCAAACTCAAAGCCCTCGTTGTTATCGTCCTCTTTAGCAAATCAAAGGCTTGAATCCAATAGCAGTAATAACAACAGTGGCAGTGACATCAGCAACGGTCTTGGGTCGAAGAATGATAAGTATCTCCTCCAGGAAGAGTACTATGAACATCCTGAACCAGAATTATTGGCTACGTCGGTTGGTAAGGACTCAAGTGGCAGATTGATCCCTTCATCTTCAAACATTTCCTTGTTGTCTTTGAATCAGTCCCAACTCCAGCAGCAGCAGCAAATCCAGACTCAGCAATATGCTAATGTTGACAAGAGCCCTCAAATGGTTTCAAATTACCAATTTGAAGGCGAAAACTATAGTTATCAGAGCCCTAAAAGCCACATAGATCGTAAAACTGGTATAAGGAGTAGAAATTCCATCAGTTCCTTGAATCATTTGAATCATCAGAAACGTTACGAAACTTATTCTAGAATAACCAGCCCTCCACTACAAGACAATCCGCAAATGGGCCCAAATGGCCCAAATGGTTCAACCAATGTCAGTACAAACATGGGCCACTCGACCAGCCAATCCATACCGATTAATAACAAGATTGTACCCGATTCTCCGTATTTAGATCCAACCTCATTGAACGGATCACCTTCAAGATTCTGGTTATCGAGTCAAACCCCACCCAAGTCTTTGAATAACAGTTTCAAGAAATTGTCAAGTTTATCTCAAGATAACAATTTCCACGCCCAAAGACTAACTCATATTCAAACCCCTCCTCCTTCAGCACATCATGCCCAAGGACCGCAGTACCAAGGGCAACCTCAAGGGCAACGGGCTCTTGTGGACCCAATCACAAACTCAAGTCCCATGAACATACCCAAATTCCAGTCCAGAAAAGGAAGCGACTCCCCCACCTTGAACCCGGTTCAAACCCCAAACGAAGAGCAACCGATGACTCCGCTATACTTGAACGAGTACCATAGCCAGAACCAGCAGAATTACTTCAATCTAGGGAACGACAATATTAACGAAGAAGACGAAATGCATGAAGAGTATGAAGACCACGGCCTCGACCATGATGGACAGGAAATGGGTCCAATGGGTCAACAACAGCAACAACGGTACCATGAGGACGACATGAATGTAGAGTAAAACACATAGACATATATAGATATAATATCACTTTCTTACACCTTTCTCTTCAAAGTTCACGGTTCGAACCTTGAATCTGCGAAAGTTGCAATTTTGACTGGAAGACAACATGTCCACCTATGAAGGTATGTTCTACGGCCGATTGTGGCTAACACAGCACATACTGCTTGGA
This sequence comes from Yamadazyma kitorensis, assembly GCA_030572015.1. Classification (NCBI taxonomy): domain Eukaryota; kingdom Fungi; phylum Ascomycota; class Pichiomycetes; order Serinales; family Debaryomycetaceae; genus Yamadazyma; species Yamadazyma kitorensis. Next base: position 247,638 of record JAJLZC010000004.1, on the reverse strand, counting down.
TATAAGGAGTTACTAACTGAAGCAGACGATCACAATATAGCCACCCCGGCGCCCAGCGGCAGCGACACGGACCGCTCAAGGACCCATCAAACGTTGGCGTCGGTCATAGACTCATTTTTGACCCAGGAGGCAACACCAACGACCCAGCTAGAGACGTTCACGAATGCGCTAAGAGTCATGAACACAGAAGAAGGAAGCACATTGGCCCTTGATCTAATCAGCTCTTTAGAAAATATGGAAGGAGAAGAAGGATTCATGGGGAAACCGAAAAAGGGTATCTCTGACGACTACTTGGATGCATTAGATAGAGTGAACGTGAAAGATTTGGATGATGATGCTGATTGTCCTATTTGCACCAACAAATTCAAGGACGATAAATACCCATTGATTGTGCAATTGCCATGTACTAGTGGCAGGCCTCATATTTTCGATTTGGAATGTATTGGCCCATGGTTAAAAATGAACAGCACTTGTCCCTTATGTAGGTTTGACTTGTTGGAATTACACCAGAAAAGGAAGGAAAAGTTAGAGAAAGAGTTGGAACAGTTAAGGAAGGAGCAAGACGAAGAAGAAGAGGAAGATTGGGATGTTTATGGTTGAGTCATAGTTAGTGTAGGTGTAGCCTGCAGTTTCTAGCGTTATAGTTACAGTTACAGTTTGTAGCTTGCAGTTTCTAGTTTGTGGTTTCTAGCTTACAGTTATAGTTACAGTTCCTAGCTTACAGTATATAATTACAGTTTGTAGCTTACAGTATATAGCTTACAGTATATATCTTACAGGATACAGCTTGTAGTTACAGTTTCTAGCGATAAAGCTTCTATAGTTCTAGCTTACAGTTACAGTATATAGCTTACAGTTACAGTTACAGTTCTTGCTTACAGTATATAGCGTTATAGTATACAGCTTATAGTTACAGCTTATAGTTACAGTTTGTAGCTTACAGTAACGTTATAGTCACAGTTTGTAGCTCACAGTAACATCATAGTCACAGTTACAGTTCTAGCTTACAATTTTCTTAGTTACAGTAGTATATATTATATTTACATGAGCATTCAATGCCTATTTTTCAAAATGTTGCTTGAAAGCATCGGATTTCAACAATTCATCTACTTTATTCATAATTGGATCATCAGAATCTCTATAGCCTTGAGGAATTTCAATGTCAGAAAGCTTCAAATCATCCAATTTCTTGACAAAATCAGTGGATTCTCTGGTGGTGATTTTAGCCAGATATTGAACTCCTTCCAAGGCATATTTGTTGATATAACTCAACCACAAATCAACTACTTCCGGATTGGCATCATATGCTACCACCTTATAGTTAAAGGTGGTTCTCCAGAAATTCTCCTTAGATTTAGCTTGAGCAAATGGGGACCTTATAACAGTGTACAATCTCTTTTCAGTCTTTTGTTTGATTATACCACCCATTGGGATCCCAAGGTAATACGCCGCCCTGCTGACAAACTCGCTGGCCATGGCCAAGTCTTCTTCGTTGTATCCTCTGAACTTTATACTGGCCACCTCATGCCCATGGGTCTTTGGTAGTCTTATTGGCTTGTAGTTCAATAGCTCTACATTGATAGGTATTGGTTTCCCGGGACCGCCAGCCTTTGCACCACTGGCGCCACTGGCAGCCCTTGCACCACCATGTTCCAGCGGGAATATGATTTTGGGGTCGTATCTGTACGAACCTTGGAGCAAAGACTCGCTGAACTGCTGTTGTTCGATTTGCTCCTGTTTCGTCTGCTGCATAAACTCGCTTGGTGTGACCCTCTTGCCTTCTTCCGCCCCGTCTTTCTTGCTGCTGGCAATCTTGCTGCTGGCAATCTTTCTACCGCCATTGGCTGCTGCCACCGCTCTGGACGTGCCCAACCATCTCTTGCTCAAGACTCCACCGCCTTTCCTAATCATCATCATCGTCTTAGTTCCAACGCTGAAAATTTTCCGTCTCAAGTCTGAAAACGGTTGGATTCACACGACTGAAAAATTAGATGAGACTCAAGTGATGGGTAAAGGCAGCAAAGATAAGAGAGATTTGTATTATCGAAGGGCCAAAGAAGAAGGGTGGAGGGCCCGGTCGGCGTTCAAGCTCTTACAGTTGAACGAGCAGTTCAATTTGTTCGAGGGGGTCTCCAAGGTGGTCGACCTCTGCGCTGCTCCAGGCAGTTGGAGCCAGGTATTGTCCAGAGAATTGTTTGAAGTTCAGAAGAAACAAGAGGACGAAGCCAAGATAGTGGCGGTGGACTTACAGCCCATGACGCCTATATCCGGGGTGACCACGCTACAAGCAGACATCACCCACCCAAAGACGTTGCAGAGCATCTTGGACACCTTCGAAGGAGACTTGGCAGATTTTGTGTGTAGCGATGGGGCTCCAGACGTCACTGGTTTACACGATTTAGACGAATATATCCAAGCCCAGTTGATTTTATCGGCATTGCAGTTGACTACATGTATTTTGAAGCCTGGTGGGAGCTTTGTAGCCAAGATTTTCAGAGGGAGAGACATTGATTTATTATATAGTCAGTTAAGCTATTTATTTGAAAAGGTTATATGTGCCAAACCAAGATCATCAAGAGGAACATCCTTAGAAGCATTTATAGTCTGTTTGAACTATCAGCCAGGCGATTGGAAACCAAAGTTGCTCCCAAACCAATCCACTGAAGAGTTTTTCGAACTGGCTCCCATTGGCAAAGCTAAGACTTTACAACATCTAGAATTACCTGAAGATGAACGGTCAATAGCCAAGTTCATTGCTTGTGGTGATTTGAACGATACAGATTCGGATGCCACATACACATTGGACGGCGAAAGGGTGGTATTGGATCCTGTCCAGATGCCCACCTCCCCGCCGTATAAACAAGCGTTGGAGATGAAAAGAAGAGGTGAATTGGCTAGAAAGCAGACAACAGAGTTTTGATTCAATGGTCCTACCAAGTAGCATAGAAAACCAAATAGAATGTATAGTAATGTATTAGAATCTAGTCAGAAAATTTTAGTTTTCTTGCTTCTCTTCACCTTTAACAAAAGCATCAGGCTTTAAAGTTGGGAATAATAACACTTCTCTAATGGTATTAGAATTAGTTAAAAACATGGCCAATCTATCAATACCACAACCCCAACCAGCAGTTGGTGGTAAACCATATTCTAAAGCATTACAGAAAGTTTCATCAACCATTTGAGCTTCATCATCACCTTGGGCTTTTTGTCTAGCTTGTTCTTCGAATCTAGCTCTTTGATCAAATGGATCGTTCAATTCGGTATAAGCATTACAAATTTCTTTAGTAGCAACGAAAACTTCAAATCTTTCACATAAACCTGGGATTTTTCTATCCTTTTTAGCCAATGGAGACATCATTTGAGGATGACCAAAGATAAAAGTTGGATTGATTGAAGCATCTTCTAATTCTCCAACTAATTTATCTAACATTCTAGCATTAGTTAAAGGAGGTGAACAATCTAATTTATTATCAATCAAAATTTGTTTTAAAAACTTACCAGTTTCTTCAGTATGTAATTCATCACCGGATGGGAATTTAACATTATAAACTTTTTCCAATTCTTCAATCATATTAATTCTTTTCCAAGGTCTTGCAAAATCTAAAGTTAAAGTTTCACCTTCTGGGCCATTTGGTTGATAATCAACTTTATAATCACCAGTGATAGATTTAACCATTTCACTAAACAAGAGTTCAGTCATATCCATTAAATCATAAACATCAGCGTAAGCTTGATAGAATTCACAAGTAGTGAACTCAGGATTATGGGTCATATCAATACCTTCATTTCTAAATTGTCTACCAATTTCATAAACTCTATCCATACCACCAACAACTAATTCTTTTAAATATAATTCTGGAGCAATTCTCATAAACATATCCATATTTAAATCATTATGGTGAGTTATGAAAGGTTTAGCAGTGGCCCCACCAGCAACAACATTTAAAATTGGAGTTTCAACTTCAATAAAATCTCTTGTATCTAAAAATGAACGAATATATTTAATGATTTGAGATCTAACCTTGAAACGATCTCTAGCAGCATCATTCATGATTAAATCCAAATAACGTTTTCTATATCTTTGTTCTTGATCTTTGAAACCATAAAACTCGGTTGGTAACATATGTAAACTTGGAGTTAATAATTGAATTTTAGTTGCAAATACTGAGATTTCACCTTCACCACCTTTGTTTGGGTTGGTTCTACCTGGATAACCAGTGATACCGATAATATCACCTCTTCTTAAATATTCATGCATATTTTCGTATTCTTCCAAAGTTTTACAATCTTGAGCTTGAGCCATAACTTGAATTTGAACCCCATCACCTTTTAATACGTAGAATTTCAATTTAGATCCACTTTCTCTTTTATTCATAATTCTACCACTAACGTTGACTTCAACGTCTTTTAAAGTTTCTCCCTTCTTCAAATCACCGTATTTTTGTAAGAATTCAGGTACTCTAATGGAAACATTGAATTTATGAGGATAAGGATTCAATTTAGTTGAATCTTTCAAGTTCTCTTGTCTTAACTCATTGATTTGTCTTGATCTGATTTCATAGTATTGGTTTGGATTCAAATCAGCAAATTGGTCGTCTTTCTTAGTGACCTTAGGCTTAGCAACGTTTTTGCTGGCCTTTTCAGCTTTTCTTGCTTCGATAGCTCTAACTTTTTGTCTTTTCTTTAACTCGGTTTTGGAAACTTGTTCCCCAGTGACATCGTCCAAATATGTCTTTTGGAGTTGCTCTGCCGCTTGTCCAACTTCGTCACTCATATCTCAATCGTCTCTAATATTCCAACTATAACTTCTGCTGTAAGCGCCTCGGTAGATCCCTAGTAACTCCCACTTAACTAATAACAAAGATTATAATCCTTTAACGGTGAAAATTTTACTCTGAATTCTCTTCTCAATTTTTGGTCGGTCGGGGTCGTGTGCGCGCCGCCAAAATCCTCAGTGAATTCTGAAAATTTTTCAGGCAGCGAATTTGAGTAACGAAGCTTTGAAGTAGTAACTAAAGGGATCAAAGGTGGAGTAATGGCTAGCAAGGCAAGAAAGTACGAGGCACCAACGGCTACGTCGATTGACATCGAAGCCAGCGTGTTGTTGTCGTTGATCAGACACACGTCGGAGAACTATCCGTCGATTTATTCCGGAGCGTTGTTTGGGTTTGAAGACGACAATGGATCGGTTGATATTTCACATATATGTCCATATCCATACCCAGATCAATATGAGGGTGGTAGTTTAAGATCCCGTAGTGGGGCCAAGTACCAGCAAGAATTATTAGAATCGTTAAAATCGTTGGGATATGGAGTTGAATTCCAAGGATGGTTTCAATCGACCATTTCTGGTAATTACGTTACCAGTCAATTAGTTGATTCATTGGTTCAACAGCAGTTAAACAACAAAAATGCGTTTATATTGATTCATAACATGGCATCTATAGGTAAAGAGGTTGACTTGAAGGCTATTAGATTGTCCAAAAACTTTGTTTGTACTTATTTGGACGGCAAATGGAAATCCAAAGATTTACAAAACCATAAATTATCATTTTTAAACATATTTGATGAAATTCCAATGAATATTAATAACCAAGCATTAATTGATTTATATTTAAGTAATAATATTTTGAATTTCAATACTTCAAAAAAATTAAACGAATTTGAAAATTTGAACTTATCATCCAACCATAATGTTACAGCCAAATTATTAGAAAGCTTATCAAACCAAATTGATTCTTACAATTATGATCAAAATAATTTCAATTATTACCAAAGACAGTATCAAAAGGAAAACTCCAAGATTGTTCAATGGAAACAAGGTAGAAGATTAGAAAACTTAGAAAGAAGCAAAAGAGGTGAAAAAGAGTTGGATCCTTATGAATGGCAATCGATTTTCAAATTACCTAATGAACCTTCCAGATATAATAACATGTTATATTCAAATGCTATAGATAATTTGGCTGACGATTTGTTGAAAAAATGTGATGAAGAATTGACTAAAAGTTTTGCTATTGAAGGTAGAGTAACTAATGATTAAGTAATAGATATATTTTCTAGTTTCCTCTTGCCTCTGCTGCTTTGCGGCCTGCTCCCACAACGAATGGCTGCAACTTACTCCAGCAACCACCCCATTCTAACACAAGACAGCCTTCCATACGCAGCCAGTAGCAGCAAACGGTTTAGTAATTTGCGTGAGAAAGTTTTTCTAGCAGATAACGGTTGCTTCATTGTGATATTTCGGTAGTGATAGAGTGATAGAGCCAGATCTGTGGGCAAAGATGGGCAAGCCAAAAGTAAGTATAGGATTTGGGAACTGGGAAGATGGGGGTAGACTTGGGACTTGAGCAGAGGCAGGGGCAGAAATTGGGGTCTTGAGCGGCTCGAAGCTTACAGGGATAAGGATGAGAACAGTACTAACAACGCCAGTATATATTATTAGTGAGACACGGAGAGTCAGAAGGGAACTGCGATAAGTCGGTCAATAGATATACGCCAAACCATCTAGTGGCATTGACCGAACAAGGGCATTACCAAGCCACCTCAGCAGGCTTCGTATTGAAGGATTTCCTAAAACAAGAATGCTTTGATCAACCATGTGAAGGGGGGAAAAACCCAAGATCAGTGTTATTTTATACATCACCATATTCCAGAGCAAGACAAACCTGCAACGATATAATAGAAGGAATCAAGGGCTTGCCGGGAGTGGAGTATCGTATTAATGAAGAACCAAGAATGAGAGAACAGGATTTTGGGAACCTTCAAAGCACACCTGAAGAAATGGAAAAGATTTGGGAAGAGAGAGCCCATTATGGGCATTTTTTTTATAGAATACCCCATGGAGAAAGTGCAGCAGATGTGTATGATCGAATTGCAAGTTTTAATGAAAGTTTGTTTAGACAGTTTCAAAATGACAACTTTCCAAATATTTTGGTGTTGGTAACCCACGGGATTTGGGCAAGAGTGTTTCTAATGAAATGGTTTAGATGGTCATATGAAGAGTTTGAATCCTTAAGAAATATCCCCCATTGTCAATATTTGATCATGAAAAAGCATCAAGGTAAATATTGTCTTAAAACCCCATTGAAAACATGGGACGACTTGGATGATGAGGATATTGAAAACGATGCTGAAATCGAAAAGGAAATTCGAGATGAAGTCAATTTCAACTCAAGAAATAAGCTAGGACAGGATTTAGATGATTTGGATATTCGAAGTATAATCCATGCTCAGAAAGATGCAATTAGATCATTGAAATCAAAGGATAAACAAATCAAAGAAGCGTTCAGTAAAATCAACAGTAATGGGAATGGATACACTGATAAAGTGATGTCTAAATTCAAGTATGATAACCAGAGCCAGGTGAATAGTAATGATTCTCTTTAATGTATTGCGTCTACGTCCTCGCTCGGCACCGTCTCCCAAACGTTGCTCTTTGTATACGTAGCCTCCTCTCCCGTTGCTGTCTGTCCCTGCCCTGCCCTGCCCTGCCTGCCCTGCTCCAGCCGTCGTCCCTGTCCTCCTACTCTGTCCGGTCGTTGCTGCAACAATCATAAGATGCTGCAACCTCAATCGGGTGGTCGGATGATGGTCGTCCCTCACTTATAAGAGTGGAAAATTTCCCCCAAAAATTTACACTGGAAGTACTAAACATACACAAATACAGATACAACACTAACACTACAATGGCACGTCAATTTTTCATCGGGGGTAACTTCAAAATGAACGGTACCAAAGAGTCCGTCACCAAGATTGTTGAAAACTTAAACACCGCTGATTTACCAGCCAATGTTCAAGTTGTGATTGCTCCTCCAGCACCATATCTTGCATTGGCTGTTGAAGTCAATAAACAAAAGACCGTTGAAGTATCGGCTCAAAATGTTTACACTAAGGCTTCTGGTGCTTACACTGGAGAAATCTCTGCCAACCAAGTTTTGGATTTGGGTGCCAATTGGACTTTGACTGGTCATTCAGAAAGAAGAACCATCATTAAAGAATCTGACGAATTCATCGCTGAAAAGACCAAATTTGCTTTAGAACAAGGATTATCAGTTATCTTATGTATTGGTGAAACTTTGGAAGAAAGAAAGGCTAACATTACTTTGGAAGTTTGTGCTAGACAATTAGATGCCGTTTCTAAGATTGTATCTGATTGGTCAAAAATCGTTGTTGCTTATGAACCAGTTTGGGCCATTGGTACCGGTTTAGCTGCCACTCCTGACGATGCTCAAGAAACTCATAAAGCTATCAGAGCTCATTTATCCAAAACCATCGGTGCTGATCAAGCTGAAAAGGTGCAAATCTTATATGGTGGTTCTGTCAACGGTAAAAACGCTCCAGAATTCAAAGATAAAGCTGATGTCGATGGTTTCTTGGTCGGTGGTGCCAGTTTAAAACCAGAATTCGTCGATATTATCAAGTCAAGATTATAATCAGCCTATTCAAAGCTTTAAATATATATTACTCATCTATTTATTGTCAATTGACCTCTCTAATTCTCACTGATTACTTTGTACAAGGTTTCATCGTCCCATGATTTGATCTTCTTGATTTGGTTACAAATCCCATGTAAATGGTCCATATATTCGTTCCAATGTCTATCAAGACTGAGATCAGTTTCAACCAAAATCTGGTTGTCTTGAAGGCTTTCAATCATATGAGTCAAATGGCCCTCCTTCTCGGGTATCCCATTGATATAATTGGAAAATGAAAAAAGCAAAGCCTGTTGCTTGTTCTTGTAGTATTTAACCCATAATTTAACTTGACCTATTGACCCACTGAACGAATGTAACACGATTCTTGGGATTTCCAGATATTTAATGATGGTGTCATATAATGGACCATGAGCTTTAACACAATGCACTGAGATTGGTAGCGTTAGGTCATTGGCTATGGACAATTGGTCGTTGAATACTTTCAATTGGTGACTGATACTAACTCTGCAAGCAGATAATTTTTCACTGCCTTCATTTGGTATATCTTGGTTGCCAAAATAGCCATTAGTGGGTACTCTGAACATTTTATCGAGACCGATTTCTCCAATACCACAACCTTTGTGCTTACTACAGAAGTCCCATATCTTCTTCAAGTATTTGGGTAAATTGATCGGTACTGGCAAATTACATAATAGTTCAGCAGTCGGTGGTGGCGACAAGATTGAGTTATAGTGTTGTCTTTTCAATTCTTCGTCCTCATCTACTTGTAGGTCGCTAAATAGATGGGAATACCAAGGATGTATACCAAAATAAGGGAAAATACTATCGACATTGCTGGACAAGTAGTCGATGATTCCAAGATCGATATGATTGGTTGACATTAGGTGGAAGAAGTGAGTTCTGGCACCAGCTTGGTTCAATGTATTGGCCAACCGCTGGGCTGACTCGCTGTCTATGGAAACGCTTAGATGGCAATGGCTGTCGTTCAACATGCTCAAGATGGGTCCTGCGCCGCCGCTACCGGTATCATTGTCCATTTCTGTCCCGCCTGTGCTGTCCCGCCTGTGCTGTCCCGCCTGTGCTGTTGTTGTCCCGCCCTGTGCTGATGCTGTCCTTGTGCTGCCCCCGTTCTCTTCAACCGCTTGCTACTCGTCCCGTTCGCAGCCTTCATCGCTGCACCCAACCGCAACTCAGCAGCAATTAATTTTGATCGAAATTTTCTCTACAATTCGATCAGTTTGATAAGGCAGATACCATACAATTGGCGATATTGAACAGGAAATTAGACAATGACAGTGATAATCGGATCTTTGTATGTAAAGCCTTCAAGAGGTGCAAGTTTCGAGGCAATTGGTCCCAAAACACTGGAAGCGGTGGGACTTGCACGAGCGCAACACGAATACTAACCAGGTCTAGGTTCTTACCCTATACGGTACAGTTTGAAATCGGTCTTCAGGGCGGCTACGACAATGATGCCCCAGAAGAGGCGGTGGAAGCCATAAGTAAGCAGAAACGGCCGTCGGTGGCCAATACAAAGAGATCCAGCATGACTGGGACCCGGCCAGTGCAGATCAAACAGAGTGCCATCTTGCCGTCCCTAAGCATTGCCAACTCCCACCAGCAGTCGCCAACATCATCCCCAAGCAATTATGATTATAAGCGCAGAAACAGCTCCTTCAATGCTGAGGGCGGTGAGTCTGTGGAAGAGTTCTTCCTTAAGAAGCACGATAAGCCTAAACAGGTTGCAGAGATCTTTGCTGAAAACTTGAATGAAAAGTTACGTCCCCAATACATCCAGCCAAAGTCAACAAGTAAGAAAATGGACAGCTCGGTCATTGACAGCAAGCGCAACAGTGATGATTTCGGCTTGCCGTCGTTGAAAATCAGTAGGTCGGGTACTAATTTGGTCAATATGAGTAGTAATTCGTCTTCCCCTGCCCCTGCAATGGCTGCCATGACGCCCTTGACTCCATCAGCGCCTCCTTCGGCATTCTCAGCTTCAAGCCTAAGCTCCAACTCCTCCGTTGGTGCTCCAAGAGCAATGGCTTCGCTAACCCGGTCCGGGTTATCAATGACCTTGAATAATAATAGTTCCAATTCTTTAATTGACCCTATCACTGAAGTCGAGGAAGACGTGGTTTCAGAAACCGCCATTGATGATTCTGCTATGTTTGAAGTGGATAGTGACACCAACGATTGGGATAATGACTTTAATGAAATGATTAACCCAAGAACAAAGATCAAATTGGCTCCGTTTGGTGGGTTTTCAAACCCTAAACTAGAAAGTGGGATCATTAACAAGTCAAATATCTTTGAAACCAGTCCTTGGAAAGTATTGTTTGCTGCAAAGGGGAATGGATCGCTAATTAAAGCAGTGAAAACGGCTGCTGAAGAGAATATCATCCATAATCGTAAATGGGTAGGTACTTTGGGCATGCCAACTGATGAAGTCCCAAATCGAGTCATAAATGACATTTCTAAAACATTAAGAGATGATTACTACAGTGAACCAGTTTTTCCTACTGATGCCACCTTCTCTGGCCACTATAAATCATTTTGTAAGCAATTGTTATGGCCAACACTACACTATGAAATCCCCGATAACCCAAAATCAAAAGCTTTTGAAGATCACTCCTGGGGTTACTATAAGGCTTTAAATCAGTTGATTGCTGATAAAATCGTCGAGGTTTATCAAAAGGAAAACGGTCATTTGGATCCTGAAGATCCTGAAAACATGATCTGGATTCACGATTATCATCTATTGCTAGTGCCCCAGATGATTCGGGAAAAGATCCCAAGAGCCAAGATTGGATTGTTCTTACATGTGTCGTTTCCATCCTCCGAAGTGTTCCGTTGCTTAGCCCAACGTAAAGCGTTATTAAAGGGAATGTTGGCATGTAATTCAATCTCCTTCCAAACCGAAGAATATGTCAGACACTTTCTTCAAACTACATCAAGATTATTATTGACTGATACTAATGAATATGGATTAACCTATGATGGAAGATTCACTATGGTGAATACCATTCCTGTTGGGATAGATGCAAATTCGTTAAGTGGTCTAATTAACAATGATAATGTAATGGATTGGAGGTTAAGAATTAGAGAGAGGTGGAAGAACCAAAAGTTGATTGTATCAAGAGATAAGTTTGACAAACTAAGAGGTATCAAGGAGAAGTTTTTGGCTTATGAGAAGTTCTTGATAAAGAATCCGGAATACATTAACATCACAGTTATGATTCAAATCTGTATTGGATCATCGGAGAATGATTACTTCAGTCAAGTTATGCCTATAGTAACCAGAATCAATTCTATGGCTGAAAATTTGTCTGTTCACCAGCCAGTGGTATTGTTACAACAAGATATTGGATTTGACCAATATTTGGCCCTTCAAATCGAAAGTGATGTGTTTGTGGTATCATCTATGAGGGAAGGATTGAACTTGACGTGCCATGAGTTTATAATTGCCGCCACAGAACGTAAATCACCGTTGATATTGAGTGAGTTCACTGGTTCCTCACAAATGTTGGACTGTAATGGACAAGGAGCGTTATTAATAAATCCTTGGGACTTGTCCCATTTTTCTGAAATGTTCAAGAAACTGTTGACTATGGACCCAGAAGAAAAGCTAAATCGATGGAGAAACTGTCATGAGGTTGTAAGCCGTCATGACTATAAAAACTGGGTGAAAGGCTGTTTGTTAAGCATTAATGAAGCCTGGAATATCAATTCTGAAAGGAACCGAAGAAATGTTCAAAATTTCAACTTGAAAGTGTTTAAGAACTTTTACCAAACCTCCCATAATGGTAAAAGATTATTCTTATTGAATTTGGAAACCGCTTCTGCTGTTACAAGTTTCCATAATGATTTTAAATTATCAAGTGCATCCACCATTAACTCCAATAATAATACCACTACAATTAAGAATTCGGATATTCTACCTCCATCCCATTTGAATAAACTATTGAATGATTTGTCATTTGATGACAATAACTTGATCTATATATGCAGTTATTTGAAAAGATCAACCTTGGATTCGATGTTCAAAAGGTTCCCAAATTTCGGATTCATTGCTGAAAACGGTGGGTATATCAAATTGATTGGCTCCAAGAACTGGCTTTCGATAGTTAATGAAGAAGAAACAAAGAATTGGATGCCCCAAGTTCAACAATTGGTCGACGCCAAGGTTGAAAGATTACCTGGATCGAAATATGAAGTTGAAGATTGTACTATAATCTTTTATCCTGGTACATCGTTTAAGGAGGACCGTGAACGAAGCATTGATTTGATGGGAGACTTGATTCAACATGTTAATGAAATTTTTGATGAAACCGAAGGGATTCATGCGTCGTTGATTTGGAATATGGTTGTGATTCAACAAAACCAGTTATCTATGAGAGCAACTAGTTTCTTGGTCAACTATTACAACCATAATTCTATTCAAGACTTTAAAGCGAGGGAAATCAGTGATTCAGCTACAACCACACCGATTAGAGAAAGGTTCATGTCCTTTGATTTTCTAGATGACCAACACAGTGAGAGAGGCAGTGAAGAGAGAGGCAGTGGGAAGCAAAAGATTTCGGGTCTCTTCCTTAGTGGTGGAACAACATTAATCGATGAACCGATCTACGAGTTGGCCAATAGTCTATCAGAACAACGAATCATTCCTCAAGTCTTGACGGTGGCAGCCTTGAGTAACGAGACCGTAGCTACTTCTGCCAAGTATGGGGTAAGTGGTAGAAATGAGCTATTGAGTGTTATTTCAGATTCCTCCTTGCACAACTAGCCGATAGGGTCAGGGCCATGGAATAAGAGTGATGAAAGCCCTCCTGGTTTATATTTCATATTTAATGTTTATAGATAATACAATACCATTTAATACAATTGAAGCCATTTTATAGAGAGCACAGCTAATTTACTAATATTGTTTGTCCTTAAAACTATGTGCCACGATCTTATTGAAGTCAGCCAAGCTGTCCATCAATGCAACTTCATCATCACCAGTCAAGGTATCAAACTTATTCCAATAATAATTTAGAAACTCGTCTTCGGTTACAGAACTAGAATTCTTGGGTCTTTCTACTACCCATAAGTTCTCCTTTGAACGTTTATGGGTTTCCCTATCATCTTCCATTCTTAATAATATCTGCTTCTTCAGTAGCTCGTTGTGATTCTTCTCGTCTTTTGGTTTCAAGTGAAACATTTCAGTTTCTTCGATTTCTTCCAGTATTGGGACTTGATGCTTCAATAATCTTAGCCTTTCGTAATAGCTTTGCTTCCTTTTCTGAATTAATAGATCCCAAGTCTGTAATATTGGATCTTTTGAATCGATCATATCATCGATTATAATCTCGGGAAATGGCAAGTTCATTTCGATGCTTTCAAGCTCATCTTTGCTCAATATGCTTTTGGAATTAGGATTTGATGCCAGATCTGTATCCAAGGAATTATAGTTGATTTCAAAAGATTTTGTGTCGAATTTCAACGTTTTGGAAATGTTTTTTAAGCTATTGAACACATTATATAAGTTATAGTTGTTCGAACCTGGTAACACTTTTAATAGGATGCTAGGTAACGAATTTTTCAAGTTTTTAATGTAAGGATATGAATACAGGGACTTCGGCTGCGATGATACTGAATAAGATTCACTTATCAACACATCGATGAATTGGAAAATCGTAGATTTAGTGTTCAATTCGACACTGTTATCTTGTAAAATATCGATTATTGAAGGGAATAAATAGTCTTCGTTCTCATAGTTTTTCATGGCGAAGTGGGCCACTTTCCTTAAGCTTTGTACGGACGGGTTGATTGTTTTCAACAATTGGTTGAACTGAGTGCTAGCTTCAAACGAGTCCATGTCTGGTTCTGAGGTTACTTCTGTCTGTTGGTCTTGCGATGTTCGCGCTGTGGCCGGTGGCTCGGGCGCTGGCGGTCGCGGTCGCGGTCGCGGTAGCTGGGTGTACTGGTGTGTACAGAATGCTGGAAAGTTACACAAAAAAAACTTTTCATTCCAACCGCGAGAAGAGACGAAATTGGGAGAAACCATCAAACGACCAGTAGAACCATGGGTAAATCAGGTAAAGGTAAAGGAGGTAAGAATAGAAGAAGAGGGAAGAATGATTCCGGAGCACAGAAAAGAGAGTTGATCTATAAAGAAGAAGGACAAGAATATGCTCAAATCACCAAGATGTTGGGAAATGGAAGAATCGAGGTTAGTTGCTTTGATGGCATAAAAAGAATGGGACATATTAGAGGTAAATTAAGAAAGAAAGTGTGGATGGGACAAGGAGATATCATCTTGGTTTCATTAAGAGATTTCCAAGACGAACAGTGTGATGTTGTCCATAAATATAATTCAGATGAAGCAAGAACTTTGAAAACTGTTGGTGAATTACCTGAAAATGCTAAGATCAATGAGACTGATACATTTGGAGCTGATGATGAAGAAGATGTTAATTTCGAATTTGGTGGCAATGATGATGACGACGATGAAGATGAAAGTGATGAGTTAGATATTGATGATATTTAGATAGTTGCATTTGTATTGATAGTATCCCGGTCCAAATCGCCTTGGTCCAATTCTTTGGTTCCAGTGCATCTTGGTTCCTCATGTATATGGATCCCAAACATTTCTAGAGTTTTGGTTGTATAGAACCTCAAAATATATTTATATATACCCAATATCTCTTTTTATACACGTTTCACTGGTGGATTGCTGCGTAACTGAAATAAGACGTCCTTCATGAAGTTAATACTACAGTGTCTATCAAAGGATGATATACTAGTGTAAGACGATACGATCATTAATTTCTTCTTGTAGTTTGAATGGAGGTTTCTTCATCACTACCCAATTCAAAACTATCAAATCTTCTTAATCCAACTGTTTCTTCAGTATTATATTCTTCTCTAGATAACTGCATTGATCTTCTTAATGAAGAAAACCCTGTAACTCCTGTATCCATGGGCCCCATATCTTTACCACTATGAACTCCGAAAATTTCTCTGTTTTTACCTTCGTTATCTTTTCTTGAAATATTCAATAAATAAACCCCACTAAAAATAATTAAGAATCCAATCAATAATGAAATAATGTTAACAGCTGAAGTGGTGTTAAATCCTCTGAATAGTATAAATGATGCCAACAAAGTGCAAGTTGTGAATGTAACATAATATAATGGGTTTACTATTGATGTATCAAATTGATCTAAAGCCTTATTGAAATAATTCATTTGAGTTATTATACAAATTACCACCACTAATATGAAAAGGTAAGTTGAAAAATAGGTGAATTGATTTTTCCCTCCTAAAGTTAATTTTAAAGCGATTCCAAAAGCTTTAATTGACATAACTGATATAGAACCAACTGAAGAACAAATTGAAATATAAATCATTGGATTCGTATTACCATATTTAGGAACAATTTTGTAAATCATAAATAATACATAACATAATACGGCAAAACAATAAAACAAAAATCCAGGTTTAGCAGCATATTGTAACATTTCATCGATGGTTTCGATTTCTTTATCAGGTGGAGCATGTAATACGATAATAACTGAACCTAATAAACAAATGGCACAACCCATTTTCCCCAAAGTCCCCAATTCTTCTTTTAAAAACATTGCAGCCAACACAGCACCAATTATGACAGATAATGCCCCTAATGGGGTGACTAAGATTGGAGGAGCAAAAGTATAAGCGGCAAAATTAGCAATTTCACCAATGGCCATGGTTACCATACCTGCCCACCAAATGGGATTGGTTAAATATTCATGGTTATCGACGTTATCATTACCACTTCTATGCGACGCATCGATCAATCCCTTTTTCGTGATTATAAATGAGACCCCAATGGCCAAAGAAGAAGAAACAGCCAACGCCAATCCGATATATTTCTCATCAACCATCCCCATTATTTTGAACACGATTCAACGTTTGATATTTCGAATTTAAAGTATAAAGCAACTGGCCCAAAAAGAATGTATTCCAGATGACGAACCTAACTCTGAAAGATGGATCTCTATTTGATACTTAGACCAATCTTTGGAACGTTACAAATATGATTTGATTCTTTGCTGTTGAAATTCGCGTTGAGAAAGGCTGTGGCACGCTGAGAATGGCCGTGAGAGTGCTGACAACGGCCCTGAGGGGCAGGCCAGAGGACGAGAAGTCACTGAGGGGGTGTACTGGTGTGATCTGCGGCGGTACGGCTGCAGTACACCGGTAATCAACAGAGAAAGTATGTTCTATCCACCGAATTTAGAGAAGTTCATAGACCATAGACTCAGAGCCTTAAATAGCACATAGAGACCCGAAGGACTCGAAGCTTAGAACACTCTGGATCGTAGGTTGGTTTAGGCTCTCAGGCTCCTGTTTGAGGTCTCTCTCAGGATCTTAGGCTCTCAGGCTACTGGGGTTTCAGGTCTCAGCTGCTGGGGTTTCAGGTCTCAGCTGCTGGGGTTTCAGGTCTCAGTCTCTGGGTTCACGGCTGGGCCAATACCTGTTGCTTAGACCATCCAGTATGAGAAGATAGCTTTCAATATGATTTGTACAATTTTGGACAGTATGTGAGAAGACACGAACAGCAGGGTTTATTGTAACAATAGAGAATAAATCCGAATTAAGTTAAATTCTGCCTCATTGTCTCATACTTAGAGCCTATTGCTCAATAGTAGGTATCAACGGGATACAAGACAAGCAGAAGTCTTTGCTACAGCTAGACCTAATTGGGCGTAATTAGGCGTAACTAGAGCCTCCTACTGTGTTAATTCTACATTCTTGTTTGAATCGGTTTGTCAAACGTCTACGCATAGAACTTTGAAACGTTTGACGAATGCGTAGCACTGACGACGCTGCTGAACACACAAGCAATACTGATCCTGGTACTGGTCCTACCCTCTCTGAGGCCATAACACCAGCATGACACTGACACTAACACCCACACTAACACCCACACTAACACCCACACTAACACCCACACTAACACCCACACTAACACCCACACTAACACCCACACTAACACCCACACTAACACCCAATACGCGTTGGCTTTGTTTATCATTCTCTTCGTTTAGTGAGAAAATAAACAACCGAATTTGTAAGCAATTGTTTCTTAGTTAGCGTAGTATGCGGCCAGCATTGTAGGGAATATTGTGGCATTGTACCGAATTCGTTCCAGCGTTGTTCCAACTTCGTTCCAGCTCTGTGCCGGCGGCGTACGAGGAAGAGTTTGGTTTAGTTTATTTTTGCTTTTGAGTTTTAGTTGTATATCCTTTTTCTTCTAAATATAAAGCTTCAGCTCTAGCCAGTACAACAAAAGGGACGTTTCTTAAGTCTCGGCTTCTTAACATACAGCTTAAAGAACAGCTTCTAGAGACAAGCGCTTAGGGTTGCAATGAGCTCGAGTGAGGTTGTGAATAGGTATGTTGTTGACAACCTGAGTGTCGATGAAGATTTGGACTCAGGAGCAGCAATGGGTTCCCTAGGACAAGAGCAGCCACAGGAACCAGAGCATCAGCAAGAACATCAACAGCCGCCAGAGCAAGAGGCAGAATATCAACAGCCGCCAGAACAACAAGAAGAACCAGAACATCAGCAAGAACATCAACAGCCGCCAGAACAAGAACCACTTGACTCGCTGGAGCTCGAACACCTCCCCTACTACGATGACTACGACCATTTGCCCAGCCTAAAGCACACCATCGAAACCATCGTCAAGTTCGATGATGAAAACAAGGATTTGATCAACCATGCAACCATTAAAGCTTTAATAGTCCAACTAACCAGTCCGGATATAATAGATTATGATCTAATCTACGATTTTTTCATCACCTACAGAATGTTTATCGATAGTGAAACCATCATGAAACTATTGATGATTAGATTGATATCAAGTTTCCAGTATATTAACAATAAATCAAATACTAATAACATGAAATTGGGTCAATCGATACTATTAAGAACCTTTGTTGTGTTAAGACATTGGATATTGAACTATTTTGTTGATGATTTCTTGAATAATCTGAAACTATGTGATATCTTTATCCATAATCTAAATTTGTTATCAAATTCAAACTTAGTTGATTATGATTCAATGTTATTTGAATGTAAAATTCTAAAAGATTTGAAAATTCATTGGATCAACCTGTTATCAGAATTTTATAATAATGTCGATATAGATCTTGATCATTTAATATCATCAAATCAAATATTACCATATAAATTACCTTTGACCAATCAATTATCAAAGAATAAATTGGTCAAAAGCAACACAGAAGCTTCAATTCATACTAATCCAAGTTATAGAAGGTCTGCTATGTTATCTTTATATGAAAACCAGATCCCCAGTCTTCAAAGCCAACCTCAACAGGGTCAAAAGATCACTCATCATAAAGTTTTGGTGTTTAATGACGATTTGAATAAGCAAACTGAAAATCCTCAATTATCAATCAATAACCTATTAATTCAACATCAATCTTCAAGAGTATCGATCATGAACAAACTAAATCACTTCAACAAAAAACTACCTCCAACTCCTAGTCAAAATCATTCCCGATCCAATTCAAATTTGAATCTAAACTCAAACACCCATTCTCGGTCTAATTCAAATCTAAACTTAAGTTCAAGACCTTTCAATAGTATTCGAAAATCAAGCAAAATGACCAAAAATAGAATGAATTTAATGGACTCTTCAACTGGCTTGAAAAAGATAAATAACAATTATAATTCAAATAATCATAAAATTTCCTTAAATCCAATTCAAATAGATAATATTGGTTTTGCAACCAATGGGAATATCAAATTGCCTTCGTCAAAGATTTTCAGTATTATTCCTTCTACCCCAGTAAGGAAAATGGAATATATAATACGAAATCCTTTAGAAGATACTACAAATTTAAACGCTGTTGGAACTAATGATATTGATATCAATTCTTTGAGTTCTAATCATTCAGATATCGAATTTGAAAAACCTAGTATGAACGTTAACCTTAATCGTAAAAAATCATTAAAGAAATTACTAGAGACTTGGAAGAAGTCGGTTTATCATAAATCCAACGAAAATGTAAATAAGATTGAATCATTAGATGATTCAAATGAAATTGAAAATTCTAAAGACTTAATCGGTGACAGATTTGATATCTTGACTGCCAGAATAATTGATGAATTGGAGTTTTTAATACGGTACTATATTCAGAATGATTCTTATAATAGTACCATCATTGAAGGGGATACCATTTTATCCAATAATGCCAACGATAACAATCGTAACAATGGTGACAGTAATGACGAAATAGATATTGATGATTTTGAAAATTCGGTAGACTTGATGGGGTCTCCAGCTAAACAGTATTGTGTATCAAATTCGAACTTTCAATCTCCTTTACAAGGTAAGATTAAAGATATTGATGATAGTGATGTTGATATAAATGATTTAAGTGAATTGAATCTACAGAAAATCGATGGGTTGATCAATGACCAACTCGACCAACTTGATCCAGATCAATTAGAGCGTGATAACAATGTAAGTGGTGATATACTTGGGAACAGATACACTTTGACTACTGTCTCAGATGATGATTTCCGGGATTCAAATGAAGATTTCGTTGTCTCTCCTAATTTTGCCAATGAAATTCATGAATTTTCATTCCAACGACCAACAAGTATCAATTGGAATGATGATTTGAATTTAGAACATTCTAACCATCAAATCGAAGAAGACATTCAAAAACAAGATCAATTTGAAGATGGAAATCAAGATCAAAGCTCAAGTGAAGTACAAATTCGAGGATTACCTAGAGATTTTAGTGGTGAATTGCCAGAACCCAATTTAGATGATTTACAACAACCACCATTCATTAATAAAAATGAATCCAGAGGTTCAACCATCTCAACACCTAGTAATATGACTGATTATGATGCCGAAATTCACGACTTGGGTATTGCTGTGAGTCCTCAAAGCATGAAAGACCGTACTAAACGTATAAGTCTAGATCTCTTAGATCGTCGGATTTCAAAGAATTCATCAAATTCAATATTTAAACGGGACTCAATTAAGTCATATGTCAGTTATGATTCTGCATTTTCAATGGATAACAATTCAATTGCAAATAACACATTTGATAATGGATTGAAGAAAAAGGCAGGGGTTAATGATTTAAGAACATTGGCTGGGCTACCAAGTGAACGAAAATCTTTAGAAGTGCCAGTAAGGGTTCAATCACTACAATCGAATTCATCTATTAGACAAAATGTTAGTATAAGGTATAGCACTGTTAGAGCATTGGCTGAATTGCCATTTAATTTAAACCCCAATAACTCAAGAACAAGTCAAATCATGGCTTATAAACGATTTTCAAAACTGTCGGATGTTGGAGATAGTTCTATATTTTCTGTTGCAATGAAAAGTCATAATTCAATAGCTAATTCCATCCAAACTTTGAATGATAATAATGGTTCGACGAATTCGTTAGATCCTCTCCAGTCACATTCCGTGAATCATGGTCAAACGACTTCTCATTCTAATTCAAATACCTCCAAGCACTCCATTGCCATACCTGGAATTAGTAACAATGTGTTGAAAGAATTGGCAGCTATACCAGATGAATCATTCCATTTCAATCCAATTGAATCAACCTTAGGTAAATTAGAGGGCAAAGCCAATGAAAACAATCTCAATGGCAGTGGTAGTGATATTACCCATGTAGATGATGAACAAGATATTTTAGATGAAATTAATAACGCCAATACTGAAGATATTATTGAATCGCTGAGTGTTAAAGATGCTAACTTTACTCAAGAAACTCCATTGACTCCTCAAGCACGGAAGATGAATCGGGATACATCTATAACACCAAATGGTAAAATTGTTCAACCTATGCACGATGATGATCAAGATGTCCAAGATGGACAAGTTGGCGATATCCAAGCTGCTGGTCCTGTAAGTGGAGGAACCAGAGAAACTGACACTATGACCAACACTGAAAACGATAATGTATTTATTTTCAGTGCCAATTATTCCAATTCTAGTGAGTCGAAACAATCATCACCAAATAATGTAGTGGGTAATTATAGATCCCCTAGATTGATTTTGGAAGGGTATAACTTGACCAATGACAATTTAAGTATCAGGAAAGTAGTTGAAGGTAATAATCACATTTCATTTATATTGAGTTATACCTCCGAACAATTGTCGGAGCATTTCACGATTATTGAACGAGATATTTTACAAGAGATTGACTGGAAAGAGTTGATTGAATTAAATTGGAATAAAGAATTGACCCCTGTGAACAGTTGGTTAGAAATCATAGTCAATGAAGATTATTATAATTCTAATAAGGGAGTCAACTTGGTAATTGCTAGGTTCAATTTGATGGTAAATTGGATTATTTCTGAAGTGTTATTGACCAAGAATCAAGTCGAAAGAATCAATATAATTTCAAGGTTTATTCACATTGGACAGCAATGTTTTGAACTACAAAACTATTCAACTTTAATGCAAATTTTATTGGCATTAACATCCGAAAAAATTGGCAAATTAAAAGACACCTGGAAGAATTTGAACCCAGGAGATATCCTAATCTTGAAAAACTTAGAAGAGTTGGCATCACCTATAAAGAACTTTATAAATTTAAGAGTTTCCATTAATCAGATCCAACCGTCCAAAGGGTCAATTCCATTCGTAGGATTGTATTTATCAGACTTAATATTCAATACCGAACGACCAAAGTTCATTAATCGAGACAAGACGATGATTAACTTTGCTAGGTTTAGAACTTCAGTCCATATAGTCAAGTCTCTATCTCAGTGTATTGAATGGTCATCTTACTATAAATTGGCAGTTGACAAAGAGTTGTTATCAAAATGTTTGTATATTAGGTCCTTAGATGAGGACGAAATGAACTATTGTCTAGCCAACATGGCCCATCCGTGATCTACCCCATCTGTATACTGTATACTTTATGTAATATACTACTGACAATCCCTATCAACCAATTTCGCAACCATTAAAACTTCCCAAAATTTTCGTTGGGTAACACGACTTCCGGGGCCTCCCCTCGATAGAAGGGTCGTCGCCTCACGAAAGCAATACGCCGGTCACGTGCCAGCATAGTTAACCAATATCCGACCTCGTCGGGTATCCCCTGCACTACCGGCCTCGAACAACAAAAGTGCCAAAAATTTCGTCAGTGGAGAGACTTTCATACATAGACACCCACCCTTTTTTTTAGCAAACTCAAAGGTGATACTTTCAAGAATATAAAAGATAAAACAAAGGAATAACGAAACGTTGATATCAAGAATGTCAAGACAGCAAAGGAACCCTAAATTGTTCGTGACAGCTCTAGTAGCAAGCTCGATCTTAGCAGTATCTTATAAGATATATGACTATTACAATAGTAAACAGATTCAAAAGACAGGGGTCAAACAATATACTAATAAATCGATTGCATTAACGTTATCCCATTCAATTTTGAATTCCCAATTGCCATTGAACGAGATCTTGTTGAACTCAGAGAATGTGACCTTTATATTACCACCAAACTTGTCGATAGATGACTTGACTAGTAATATAATAACTGAGACTAATGACAACGATGATCAGACCAAGAGCTATGAATTACCCAAGACTTTAATCAGCAATTATAAGCTATTAAACTGCAACAACTTCCAAGGATATTTCAATATAATCAAGAACTTGAAACCTGACATGTTGTTAGTATGTTCGGACGACTTAGGTATCACATCTCATGTTCCTAAAGATTTGGGCAGGTTTGTTAAAGAGATTATTACGATTGATCAGAATACCGACGATATAGTATCGAAGATCTCCCCAATTTTCATTAGGTGATTGACAACCTTGGCCATAGAATCAAGGATTGAACCATCTGAGTTTCGTATTTTGAGCTGATGTGTCTCGGGCCATGGCCAGCAAGACTCGAGAAATGGCTCGAGAAACCGATGATGCATGGATGGATGGATGGATGCGAATATAGGGCCGCTGGGCCCGCTGCGTCCCGCTGCTGGTGCCCATGCGTCCTACTGTTGGCGCCGCTAGCACGGCTGGCAGCCCCAAAATAAAACTAGAGAAACGATCATTATGAGACACTAATATTAAATCAATTCTTAAGCCATAGTAAATAGGGATTTAAATATATATTAGGATGAACGAATTACCAACCTCTACTTGATAATTTTTCATTTTCTTTTAAAGAAGCAATACTAACACCAAACATCAATTCACCCAAATCAGTTGAGTATTCTAAGACTTTCTTTGGGTCTTTGTAGTTGGTAACAGAATTAACAATGGCTTTAGCTAATTTAGCAGGGTTTTTTGATTTGAAAATACCTGAACCAACGAAAACACCATCACAACCTAATTGCATACATAAAGCTGCATCACTTGGAGTGGCAACCCCACCAGCTGCAAAATTGACAACTGGGAATTTACCCTTATTAGCAATAAATGATTTTAAAGTATCCAATGGGATTCTGTTTTCTTTAGCAAAAGATTCGACTTCTTCATCAGTTTTTAAGGACATAACGTGTTCAATTTCTTGTTTAATTTGAGTTATATGTTTAACGGCTTCAGAAATATCCCCAGTTCCAGCTTCACCTTTAGTTCTTAACATGGCAGCACCTTCACTGATTCTTCTTAAGGCTTCACCCAAATTTTTAGCCCCACATACAAAAGGAACTTTATAGTCATTTTTTGGAATATGGTAAGTTCTATCAGCTGGAGTTAAAACTTCTGATTCATCGATATAATCGACTTCTAATGCTTCCAAGACTTGAGCTTCAACCAAATGACCGATTCTACATTTGGCCATTACTGGTATAGAAACGGTGGCCATGATTTCTTGTATCATTTTTGGATCTGACATTCTACAAACCTGTCCACTAGCTCTCATATCAGCTGGGATTCTTTCCAAGGCCATAACAGCACAAGCTCCTGCTTCTTCTGCGATCTTGGCTTGTTCGGCATTCACTACATCCATAATCACTCCTCCCTTTAACATTTGGGCCAATCCGGCCTTTACTTTGAAATCTTGACTCATCTTACTATCACTTTACACCTGTTGAGACTAGTGCTTTTCCTAAATATGCAAATTACTGCTATACAAAATTTGATTTCAACTGGGGTTTGACTCCTTTTATGTGCTGGAAAATTTTTTCAGATTTGACTCAGAAAAACCGTTTGGAGTTTTTGCAATTTGACGTTTGCCCCAGTACACCCCCCTTTGCCGGTTGCCTAATTTGTCTGTTTTCCCGCTCATATCTACGGTGCTTCTGCGGTGGTTCTGCTGGGGTTTTGCGGTGGGTGGGCCCTTCTGTGGCATTGCGGTGGGTGCATTGCTCTGCCCATGACATTGGCCATGCAATGTGGTGGAGTTCGATGTGGTGGGTGCCATCTGAAAGGCCCTGGTCCCGCCCTCTGTCGCTATCAATTAGTCATAGGACGGGAATCGAATCCAATTTGTTAGCGCGAAACTGCAATTGGAAGTCCATGACGAGGCACCAAGTGAACTACGATACGCTAAGAGCCACATAAGATCTCAAGAAAGGAAAAGCAAAGAAAACCAGAAGGTATAGCAAAGGAAAACCAGAAGGAAAAATGACTGTTGAGAGAACGTTGGTGGTGGGAGTGTTGGCGCTCCAAGGAGCATTCATAGAGCACATCAACCATTTTGAAAAATGTAGAGATGAGTTATCATCAACATTCACCTTTGAATTTGTAGAGGTTAGAACAGAAGAAGAGTTAAAAGTATGTAATGCGTTGGTGATTCCTGGTGGAGAGAGTACTGCGATTTCCTTGATAGCCCAAAGAACGAACTTATTGGCCCCATTAATGGAGTTTGTCAAGTCCAATAAACCAATATGGGGTACTTGTGCTGGGTTGATTTTCTTATCTAAACAGGTCATTAATGGTAAGCCTGGACAACAATTATTAGGTGGTATGGATATCCAAGTTAAACGGAATGCATTTGGTAGACAATTAGATTCATTTGAATCAGATTTGGATTTTTCAACATTTATACCTGAATTAAATAAGTTCCCAACTATATTCATTAGAGCTCCTGTGATTAGTAAGATATTAGAACCTGGAGAGTCTGTCATGAATGATGGTATGGATATAATAACCACTAAGAACGATTATGTCAATGATTCATCGGTCGATGTTTTATATAAGCTAGATAATGGGTTGATTGTGGCAGTAAGACAAGGGAACAAGTTAGGAACTTCATTCCATCCTGAGTTATCGGATGATTATAGATTTCATAAATGGTTTTTAGAAGAGTTTGTTTTAAGGGCCTAAGTTGATTTTAGTTGAGGTTGTGTATGTATAGATGTATACGTATATGTAAATGTATAAATGTTAATATGTATTTGTATGTATATGTATCTGTGTATGCATAGATGTAGTTGTACACGTATATGTAAATGTATAAATGTTAATATGTATTTGTATATGTATAGGTGTATATGTATAGATGTATATGTATAGGTGTATGTGTATAGATGTATGTGTATATATGTATGTGTATAGATTTATATGTATAGATGTATGTGTATAGATGTATGTGTAGATGTATAACACAGTATAAAGTACAACAGAAACAGTATAGACTATACGGTATAGACTTTACTATAGTTAGCGTATGGAGCATAGTATGGAGTTACGTATGGAGCATAGTATGGAGTTAGTATAGGGAAGTTAGAATGATACAGCCAGTATAGATGGTCTTCGTAGATAGCAGAGTTTGGCTCCAGAGTTCAGTAGAGTCAGTTTGGCTCCAGTGGAGTTCAAGAGTCTCAGTGTAAGTAGTTAAGGGAGTCGTTCAGAGCTCTGTAGCGTTCCGTTGTCGTTGTTCCGTCGTTCATCGCTCACAGTGGCCTTTGGCGGGTCGATTGGGTCGCTTCTGTGGTTGACTGAGAACTTGTTTTGTCGTTCCAAATTCTACCCTGTAACAGGTTATACATTCCCTTGTTGGCAAAATTGGATTGGAAGTGGCAAGGCATTTTAGGGGAAAATGCAGCATGCAAGAATATATAATCAAAGCAATTCATCATCACGAAGGAAACATGAGAAATCAAACTTGAATCCCAACAAGATCCATGATCCAGCTTCAAGCACCAATACTAGTAACAGCGGCTATTCCAAGTCTAGAAGAGATAATTCCATGAGTTCCAACCAAGCTAGCTTGATAGTGGGGGGGCCTTCATCGATCCCATCGATTCGGTCCCGATCCTCCAGCGTGCAGACGCAATTGCCAGGAACCTTGAATACCAAGTCCAGTGATAACACGATTATAGTGGGAAGACACTTTGATAAAAACCTAGACTATGACCGTGTTGGCGGAGGTAGTGCTGGTGGTGGGACAGGTTCTGCTGGTGGTTCTGGTGGCGCCGCCGGGTTTCTAAAAGACTCCAAGCGTAGCATATCTCAGAATGATTCATTTGACTACAATTCATCCATTAATCCCCATTCCCATTCTCATTCACAATCAAATTCAACCTCATATAGAGATCCGTTGATTCCAATTCAATTGACTATCTGGTTTCATGAATTAAGAAGCTCTTCGGAAGATTTCATGATCGATTTGAACTTGCTACCTAATTTCAAAATCGGCGATATAATCGAAGTAGAATCAATTGATAATCGATTAGATAAGTTGAAATCAACGCCAAAGAAAATCTTATTCATCATAAAAGAGCAAAACATCTTGAATCTTAACCTCACTCCAGTTCCTTCATCCCAAATTTCAACTCCGGCAACTCCAATTATAAACCCTCAAGCCTTGGGTACTCCCACTTCTCATGATGGTCAATTTGATTTGCTTCCTATCCCTCAACTACAAGCGGGTCCTCAATTGCAATCTTCAATACAGCTGCAATCGAATGTGCAACCTCAACTGCACAACCAGGGCCCATTACTAAATCAAGCTCAACTGGCTGCCCAAACATTATCTGAGTCAAATCCTCCCCAAATTTCAACCCCTACAAATCAGAAATCAAAGAATACTGTTCAATTCTCCCTAATTAGCAATCCTTTACAACGTATACTAGACCTATTACCTAGAAGTTTGATCCAAATTAGAAAAATCGGAGACATTGAATCTGTAGAGGCTGATACTATCGAAATCTCAATTAAAAATATAAACTTATCAAGAGATACTATGTGGATAATAACTAGTAAATTGACTAATAGCTGTGTGTATCATGGAAAAAGAATTTCTTTCTTGAATAATCGTATTGGAATAATCAAAAATATATATAAAGAGGGCAAAAAAACATTTTCGGGTTATATTGGTACCAATACTAAAATTGTTTATAGATCAGAAAGCTCAAGATTAATCTTTTTAATTCAAACATCAAGAGAAATGTGGCATTTTGAAGAAAGTGGTGAAATTATGTTCCATAAACTAGTTAATAATCTATTCCCCAAGATATTTAAAAAATGGAGAGAGAAAGACTCTCATCATTCGATTACGATTGTATTGTTTACTAGTGTTGATTTGACTGATATACCTTGGATGGCTCTAGGGCATGGCGAAAGACCAAATAAAGTCAGAGAATATTTCAGAGTTGTAGTTGATCAAGTTAGTATTTTCCATTGGAGTACTATTATGGAAACTTTAAGATTAGAATTTGCTAATTTTAAACGTGATATTATGTTGAATCGTATCAATAATGATGATCAAACTTTTTCAGTTGAAGGGGTTTCATTACCTTCCGTAAAGGGGAACATTTTGGAATCAATCAATATTGGATTGACTTTAATCAAGGACAGGTTCACCGATACTGACTTGAAACATAGTTTAAATCATTTAATTGTTGTCACTCCAGGTACTGGTTTATTTGATGTTGATTACAATTTACTATTGGAAACAAGCAAAAAAATGTCAAGTACTGATTGTGCATTGGATATCATTTGTTTAAGTCAACCGCCACTTCATATAGTACCATTGTTTAGATTTAAAGATTTGTCCAAGAATGGGAAATTGTCACATTGTGTTCCTAATTGGTGTGATATTTCATTTTATAAAGACCCTTCAATTAATAAAGATCAGTGGATACCTCGTTGTAAAATATATGAATTACAAATGATGGGATTAATGGAAAATGAAGTAAATGAACTTGAAATTCAAAGATTTAAAACTTTTAAAAATGAAAAGTATTTTATAGAAGCTATGGACAATTACGATAATGAACTATTCAAACCAATTAACAAAAAGATTCATATTGACTTAGATAAGAATTATTCATTGAGCAGTCTTCATAGCAACAGCCATAGTATCTTTGATAAAAATGGTGACAATAATAAAGATTTAGATTATGCTAAAGGTACAACTCCAAAAGCGGTTCATGACTCGTTATTGTTAATTAATAAACCAAAAGACTTACAAAATAAAGCATCAACGGCTAAATTCAATATCAGTACTACGAACTCGGTGGTGCTAGGCACTGTTTCAAACATAAACGCTGAAGCTTCAGCATTATCAACTTTGTATCAATTGAAAGGTACCGGGACTGAAGATATTAGTTCACCATCATTGATGCCAATACTGGTTGCTTCAAGTAATAATTCAATCAAAAGTTTCAAAAGCTCTACTGGCTTGAGAACATTAAGAAGTGCTAGTCCTTCTATAGATAAGTTAGATAAATTCCATCCTAAAGTAATTAAAAAACAAGATATTTTCAAACCAAGGGATATCATTCTGACTACTAATAATGGTGTCAATAACTCCATGGTTGCTAATTCCAGACTATCCAATAGGGATCATATGAATAGAGATAATAGTAATCAAAATAGTATAAGTTCTATTACGAACAGGTCTACTAAAGAAAGATCAGAGATTGCTATTAAACGAACAAATCAAATGTCAACTATTTCCAATTCCGAATTGGATAAAGATCACCTGCAACAATTAAACCAACAACGACCATTGAATTATTTCTGGACTGAAATTCAGAATCCTTCGAAAGAACTGCATCTGGATGCATTATCTTTTATCAAATTAGGAAAATGGAATCAAGTCTTTCCGCCTAAGATTAAAAGAAACTTGGTAAAATGGAGATCATTTCAATCTCCAGCAGCATTACCAATTTATCAACCTAATTTTCCAACTTCAAAAGACTTAGATACGAATTATACCACCCAGATATATACTTTGTTGCTAAATGCTGAAAATAGTTTGGAACTAGAAACCATTGGAGATTTAATGAGAGAAATGATCCAATTAAGATTGTTACTAGGTTTCCAAATTTGTGATAGTGAATTGGTAGATAAAGTTGAGGCTGAAAGAAACCCAGGGAACACTCAAGAAAAGTTGATTAAATATTTCAAATCTAATCTCTATGGATCAAAGATTTATATGATGTTAGACAATGAAATTCATCGTATTGTCTGTGATGATTCGAGTATTGGTGTTCAATTATATAAAAAAATTGAAGATATCAATTTAAAACCAGTTTTCAAAAACCAAGAGTTTGATTTTAAAAATCATCACCCTTTGATTAGAACGAGGTACGCTGATGAATACACCAAGAGTCAAGTTAACTTCATTGATCAAAGGCCACCTAAGTATAATTGGAATCAATTCGATCAGTTGTTAGCAGGTTATGATGATGCATTACCTGAAGAAAACAAGTCTTTCTTCAAGATGAAATTTGTTGTAATGCCAGCTGATATTCCTAAAAATGCATATTTTATATCAAATGAAAACTTAACTGATGAAGAAATTAGAGTGGAAGGATTAAGAAAGTTAATTGCAATGATTGAAAGAGGAAAATACAGCAATCCCTCCTCTGAAACAAAACAAAAATCAACTAAAAAGGAATCATTTGTACCAGAAATCAGTTTCTATACTGGTAACTTATATGAGTTCTTGAGTCAACAAGCTGAAATTTTTGATTCAACAGGTAACCAACCTGAAAATTCATTAATGCTAACCGATAAGTTTGATAAATCAATCAAGTTAATTAACTTGGCCCATGAAATCCAAAGTCCAAATGGTATTAAGATTGTTGATAGAACTTGGCATTTCACTATTCATCAAAACTGTTTTATCGGTAATGAGTTCGTAACATGGTTAGCTGAATCCTTTGAAGATATTGAGACTAGAGACGATGCAACTAACTTTGGACAATCGTTAATGGATAGAGGTCTTTTTAAACATGTGGAAAATCGACACGGGTTCTTGGATGGTTACTATTTCTATGAGCTTGAACCGGATTATATAGATAAAACGTATAAGCCTACTGAAAAATCTTCAAGTTGGTTTTCAAGAAAGAAAACAGAAAAGGATGCAACGCAGGCCAATGGAACCCCAAATGCTACCCCCGCTGTCAATTCTGTGTCTTCTAGGAACAACTCCGATGGAGAATCACTTAAATCACCAAATTTATTACCTCAAGATAGTTCAATTACTGATTTAAGAAGGATCGCTAGTATCGGAAACCAATTAAATTCTAATACTAGTCTTCATGATTCAGATAACACATCGATGGCTGACTCCAATGGATCTAAATCGAAAACAAAGAGGAAGTTTGTATTAAGTCGCTCGGTCAAGTATAATGCAGATCCATTGAATAAATCTTATAGACCCGAAATTGTTACTGTTCATTATGATCGAGTCCATAATCCTGAACATTGTTATCATATTAGGTTACAATGGCTTAATACCTCAACCAATTTTATTGACGAAACTATTAATAGTTGGTCAAGATTATGTGAAAGACATGGTTTAAAATTTGTGGAAACTCCTTGGAAAGAATTGTGCACAATACCGACTTATAATCCATTCCATTCATTTGTTGATTTGAAATTGGCACTAAATCCTTTTACTGAAGCAGAATTTAATGATGCAAAGATCTTAAACAACAATAAGTTCTATTACCATTTGTTTTTGTTAAAACAACATGGATTTTTACTTGATAATCGATCAGCAGTCTATTTCCTGAAAGAAAACATAGATATTTCTTACAGTTGGGGTAAACCAAGCTTCAAATACGCTCAATTTATTCATAAGACTGGGTCGTACATTATTGAAGTTAGAGATAATGGAGATTTTGTTCTTGCACCAAATAATATGCACATTTCAAGGATCAATGCACCAATCTCCACTAATGTTGATTTTGATGCCAGCATCAGCTTATACACCACAGATTCACAAAGGATTATGTTGAGTTTAAGAAAAACATGTACCAGTAGAAGGGCCTTGACCGAAGTGTTCAAACAAGCTAAGGAGCTGTGGAGAGAAGATTTTCTGAAAGATATCTTACCTACAGATATTTGATTCTGATTCCACCAAATGTATATATAAGTGTATATAATGTAATTTTAATAGAAACTAAAAGTTTTGATCTCAATTGGCAATTCTTTGGGCGATTTTAATTGTATCAGCCAATACACCATGAGCTGTAACTTCGGCACCGGCACCGGCTCCTTGAATAACCAAAGGATTTGGATATCTTTCACTTTTAATGGAAACAACGTTGTCACTACCCTTTAATGAAGCAAAAGGATGGTCAAAGCCATATTTGCCAATACCTACACTAACAGTGTTTGTTTCTATATCAACCAGACCAACAAATCTCAAGACTTTGTTTTCAGCAAAAGCTTCGTCTTTGACCTTTTGAATTAGATCATCAAATTCCGGTAATTTTGCCATGAATTCAGCAGAAGATTCGATGGCTTCTAAAGGTTTTGGAATTAAAGACTCAACAGGGAAAGAAGTTGGGGATTCGACTTTCAATCCCGAAATTCTAGCTAAAATAGTGACTTTTCTAGCCACATCCAATCCATTCAAATCATCTCTTGGGTCTGGTTCAGTATAGCCTAGGTCTTTTGCTACCTTGACAACGTCAGAAAACTTTGTTTTGTTAGAAGCATCGGTGGTGGAGAATTCATTGAAGATATATGATAAAGTACCTGAAAAAATCCCTTCAATCTTCTTGACCTTATCACCAGTGATAATTAAATCATTTAACGGTTCAATGATTGGTAATCCGGCACCAACTGTTGCTTCATGATAAACCAACCCGCCATTGTTGCTAGAGCTTTCAAAAATATCATTCCAAATGGAAATATCGGACGAAAATGCTTTCTTATTTGGAGTTGCAATTGAAATACCTGCTTTGACAAACGTAGGGTAATAATTAGCAATGGATTCATTCGAAGTGTTGTCCACTAAAATAGTTGGCTTTGGACTGCCTTTTAAGTATTCAGTCAAAGCATCTAATGCCAACACCGGCTGGCTCGAGGCTGTTTTATAAGCTGCTAAATCAACTGGTTGGTAATCCTTGGTGAATAATGCTTCCTTTGATGATCTTGCAAGGTAAATGACTTTAAAATCAATAGCGGTTTTCAAGTTCTTCAACTGGTTAAGAAAAGCTGACCCAACAACTCCCGATCCAATGACTGCTACGTTGACTGACCTGACCATCTTGATTCTCTGTTCTCTATCAAACTAATACGATTTCAAGCTTGAAGTATGAAGTTTCTCGATGATTTTTCGTCTTGAATCATTTCTCATTGAGTCATTTGGTCCATACACAATAACGATTTTGGTCTATAAAGTATGTATTTGTCTATAAAGTGGTGATGTCGGCACTAGAACGATGCTGATGTAGCTGTTCACACGATGGAGACCAAGTATGCCGCAGAAAGGAGCAATAACGAAGGAACGAACGAAGAACTCGAGCTGTGTTTGTCGCCATTTTCGTCATCGTCAGTGGCATCAGGGTCAGTATCGGTTCCGTTGATGATGTATTTTCTATCGTCTAAAGGCTGTGGGAACAAGTCTAGCTCCACCAACTTGCTAAGATCCCATTCGATGGCGGTCTCGGTTTTGTAGCACCAAAATATCCAGCCGTTCGTCTTGGATCCATATTGATCTAATTGAATTTCAATATACTTTCTGTAGTCTTTCTTCCTTTTATCTGACCAAGCATCAAAGTCATTGATGTCATGGCATTCACCTATTGCGTCGTTGTGGTAAGGAGCAGTGCCATCGTATCTAGCACCAAGTCCTACTCCGTTCAACCATGGAGTACAATCGGTCAAAGCGGCCAGCCATTCTCCAACAACCGCAGGATGGGACTTGAGTTCCTTTTTAATCCCAGATGAAAACCCCTTTATACTATCGATATGACCTTTGATTGACATATTTAGTGCCCCAGTGCCAAAGACTTCATAATGATGGTGGTCTATCATGATATTATAATTGTTGGTGGTGTCATTAGTGGCATTCTTTCGGTAGGTTAAGAAATCGTCCCAGTAGCCTAATTCCTTGAAAGCATCATGAAATACTATTGTGTTATTCAATTCTTGATACTTTCTAGCATCTTTATAAGTGTTGCTATAAAACTCCTTGATTTTTTTTATGGGTAATTTATCACTGAATGGTTCATTAACTACTTCAATGCCAATGATTGTATCTTTAAATTGTTCACTTCCATATTTTAAGTAGATTTGTTTCAACACTTTGTAAGTCAAATCAACATTTTCAGTAGAATTGAACCATCCAGGATAGCCTATATCTCTATAACCCGAATTGTCAAACCCATTTTGAGAGCCAGGAACCCCGTGTAGATCGACCCAAACCTTCAAATCATTATTGGAGGCCCATTCGATAGCTTTATCCAAATATTCTTGAGCCCCTTTAACAAACGGGTCGTTTTTCCTTTGTTCGAACGCCCAATATCCAATTGGAATTCTAACCATATTCAACCCCAAGCGTTTGATATTGGCGAAATCAGATTCATTATAAAACGTATCCCAATGGTTCGTTAGTCTCTTTTGGGCTTCTTCGTGGCCAAGCTTCTTACAATACCGATACTCATCGATTGGGATATCTGATTCCGTGCTATTGCTGGTGTCATTGAACGCAAGGAATAGCGACGGGGTTATATACGGTTCTAATAATAGCCATCCTCCGATGGTGACTCCTTTCAACTGGAAGTCTGTGGCGTCAGTATCTGGCTGAATCAAAGTCCCATTATAAGGGAACGAAGAATCGGTCAAGTTGGAAGTTGAGGTGTTGAATCCTCGTGCTACGCTTCCAAGTGCTAGCAACGTTATGCTTGCCGCCCAATGCAACATGTTAGAAAAACCGAATGTTCTGTAGTCGACTCTATTGGCATCTTTTCAAGCCCATAGCCTTGCAACGCGAGTGGTTCAAAACTGAGCGGTTGCAGTCACAGCCAAGCTGAAGCGGCGATGTTCAAGGAGATACGAGGTCAAGGAGATACGAGGCCAAGGAGATACGAGGCCAAGACTATGGCCAGGGCTAGCGCCAGGGCCAGCACTATGACTAAGACTAGGGCAATGGCTCTAAGACTCAGGCTAAGGCAATGGCCAAGATCAAACAGTAAGACTAAATGTGTGAGTTTCACGGCGCGTAACTGAATCCAATTTAACTATGGAAGACGATGATGGTCTACAAGTACAGATCAACAATCTCGATACGTATGAGTGTTCGCCGTGTGAAGTGGACAACTTGTGTAAGGAAGTGATCCAAGTCCCGATTATTAGAATCTACGGAGCGTTGGTGTTCTATGATGGGGGTGTTAAGTATAATCATAATGTTCTAATTCACGTCCATAACTATTACCCTTATTTATATTTGAACTGTGATTACAATCATATTAAACAGCAGAAAGACCAGGACCATTTGAATAGCATGACACACTACCTAGAGATGTTCATGAAGCTCAATATGAACAAAAGTGACTTGGAAGATGGCCAAACCACCAAAAAGAAACGGAAGTTCATTGCTAGTGTCACTCTATGTAAAGGAGTCCCGATTTATGGTTATAGAGTTGGGTATAAGCTTTATTATAAGATAAGGTTCTTGTCGCCGTTGTATAAGGCTAGATTCACAAACTTGATGGACAAACTCCTCCCTAAACAGTTTTCCAGCAATAAGAACTTCAAATTTGAAGTATTTGAAAGTCATATCCCTTTCACATCCCAATTTTTGACAGATTTCAATCTATATTGTTGTGATTGGATTAGGCTTGAACGGTGTTATTTTAGAGTTCCAATATTGAATCAAGGATCTGATTTCAACCTATTGAAGAAATACTTATCCAAACATATCAACAACAACCTCGTGAATTATACTCGCATGGGTCTATCGTTGTTAGAGATTGATGTCAAGACTTGTTTCATCAAAAATAGGGATGGTTTAAGGGAAAAACAATATCACCATGATTTCAGTTCCATTAATGATACTACCCAAGAAATCAACTTGTCGTCGTTAGATTCAATAATTAATGATTTGTCTTATCAATCGTCCCTACATAATCTTGGTTTTAAGTTCCATAATGATTTTGAAGATCTAAATCAGTTTGAAACTAAATGGTCTAATGATTTACAACTTAATACCTTATTAAAGTATACTATTGATTTGACTCACGTATTTAAGACTAATGATATCGAACAGTATCAGCAAAGGATAATAGATCCAATCAACTTGGAGTTATCTCAATTTCCTACAATCTTTCAAACAGTTGATTTGGAAAAACGTGAAACCCTGAAGGTTATACATGATCTAATTATATATGATGCAAACCAACTTTGGTCCCAACTGAAAAATGGGACATCTGACTTTGATAATAATGATATTCTTGATAACAATTTTAATGATAATGATGATAATGATGATAATGATGATAATGATGATAATGATGATAATGATGATAATGATGATAATGATGATAATGATGATAATGATAAGGAAGATGACGATCTTGATGATATAATGCCGGAAGATATGCCCGTCGATATGCCCGTCGATATGCCCGTCGATATGCCTGTCGATACTATCAACACACTACCAGCTGGTAATCTGACAGAGACAGAGGTCACCCAAAATGATACAGATAATGATTTTGATGATTCAAGGATAAATGACAGCCAAATCTTTTTGACTCAGACTCAAACACGCAAAAGATTGAATGTTGACCCTTCATTGACAAAAGAAAGTATACTACAAGATTTAGAAGAGTCGGGAATTGTCAAAATCGTTTATCCCGACCCTTTTTATGACAAGAAGAAAGACTTATCAAAACCTTTGATTTTTGCTAACAAGAAGATCAAAATTCCATATAAGTATAATATTCCTAACCTAGAAGTCGATGGGATTGAAGTATCAAAACATATAAAGAAACAGATCACTCTGGATTTGTTAAAGTTACAACACTGGCAGTATACCAAACCCCCTCCTACGAAGCAGAATATTATCGATTCGTATAAATTACAATTGTTAAAGTCAAAAAAGGGTAAAAAAGCCAAATCTCAGCTTGATAGCAACACTAATGACTTCAAGATTTCCCTTAATGACAAAATTAGTAGACAGCCTAATTCGTTTGTTCAATTAAGCAATTTAATGATGGAAGTTCATGTAAATACAGCAAAAGACCTATTGCCT
This sequence comes from Yamadazyma kitorensis, assembly GCA_030572015.1. Taxonomy (NCBI): domain Eukaryota; kingdom Fungi; phylum Ascomycota; class Pichiomycetes; order Serinales; family Debaryomycetaceae; genus Yamadazyma; species Yamadazyma kitorensis. The sequence goes on along the minus strand of JAJLZC010000004.1, from coordinate 210,764 downwards.
AACCCATCTGAAAATGAAATCTCAATTGTATTTTATAAGTTTGATGATCCTAATAATAATTATCTGACATCTCCAAGACAGGGAGTAATAATAAATAGGTCTTGTTATAACCACTCCTTTCGAGGTCCAACAGTCTTTAAAATCGTCAACGATGAGGAAGGTTTATTGGATGAGCTTTTAAACGTTTTATCCTTTTTTGATCCAGATGTCCTTTCTGGATTCGAGATCAATTCAATGTCATGGGGCTATTTAATTGAAAGATTTAAGCTTAATGATCGGGACATCATTCCAGATTTGAGTAAGACGTCTTTAAAAAATACCGGCAAATATGGCGACCGGTGGGGATATACACATACTTCAAATATCAATATTATTGGAAGGTATACATTAAATGTATGGAGATTGTTAAGAAAAGATCTATCCTTGAATAACTACAGTTTTGAAAACTGCTGTTACCACTTGTTTCATTCAAGTTTTCCTAAATTTCTGAACTTAAAGTTGTCAACCCTATTAAAATCTTCAAAATTCAATGAATTTATAATTGGTATTAACTATTATATGAAAAAGATCAAAGTTATTGAATTTTTCATAGATTCACAGGAATTAATCAGTAAGAATATGGAGTATTCAAGATTAATCGGTATTGATTTTAACTCAAATTTCTATAGAGGATCACAGTTTAAGGTCGAATCAATCTTATCAAGGTTTTCTAAAAGTGAAAACTTCATATTGAACTCACCGACTAAGATGGAAGTCCACAAGATGAAACCTTTAGAGCAAATTCCCCTAATAATGGAACCTGATTCTAACTTTTACAAGTCACCATTATTGGTGCTTGATTTTCAAAGTTTATACCCATCCATTGTTATTGCATATAATTATTGCTATTCAACGTTGTTGTGCAAGTTACATGGGTTCAATCCAAATAAGAATGGTTTGGGGTATATGACTCATGTTAACTTACATCCATTCCTAATCAACTTTTTGCATAAGAATGGCTGCTTGAATATTTCTCCAAATGGATATGTGTTTATTAATCAGAAGTTCAGAAAGTCTATATTGGCTAAAATGCTACTGGAAATCTTATCCATGAGGATTAATATAAAGAAGTTTTTAAATAGCTTTAAAAGAGAGCAGTTTCCTCAATTGTATAAAGTATATTACTCAAGGCAATTGGCGTTGAAGTTAATTGCCAATGTCACCTATGGTTATACTTCAGCCACTTTTAGTGGTAGAATGCCGAATTCTGATATTGCAGATGCCATCGTTGCTAGTGGTAGAGAAATCTTAACTAAATCAATTGACTTAATTGAACAGAGTGGATTTGGAGCTAAGGTAGTATATGGTGATACTGATTCCTTGTTTGTGTATCTCCCAGGGAAGTCTAAAGATGATGCATTTAAGATTGGGGAAGTATTGTCTAAAATGGTGTCAGATAAATTTCCTGATCCTATAAAGTTGAAATTTGAAAAGGTATATCACCCTTGTGTGTTACTAAGTAAAAAGCGGTATGTTGGTTATAGTTATGAATTCGAAGATCAGATTAAGCCTAAATTTGACGCAAAGGGAATTGAAACAATCAGAAGAGATGGAATCCCAGCTCAACAGAAAATTCTAGAGAAAGCATTGAAGATTCTATTTGATACTAGTAACTTGTCTTTGGTTAAGAGCTATGTTTTAAAGCAGTTCAATAAGATCTTGTTGAATAAGGTAGTAATCAGTGATTTTTGTTTTGCTAAGGAAGTAAGATATGGAACCTATAAAAATGAAACGTACTTGCCACCAGGTGCAATAGTGGCAAGAAAAAGGGTTGAACACGATCCACGGGCAGAACCTCAATATAAAGAAAGAGTGCCATATGTTGTGATCAGAGATGTAACAAAACATAGGTTGAAAGACAGATGTATTTCACCTGAAGAGTTCATTGAGAGTTTTAAAACGGCAAAACCATTGATGCTAGACTATGAGTATTACATTACAAAAGTATTAATACCACCTTTAGAAAGGATCTTCAACTTGATTGGGTGTGATATCAAAGCTTGGTATGCTGAAATTCCCAAATTTGACCATGGGGACAGAGACATATCAAATTTCAAATTCACAAAGTCCGAGTGTCCTAACTGTGGTAGGAGGTCAAATGGAGGGCTCTGTTCAAGTTGTGATAACAACAAACTACAAGTTCTATTACAGAATGAGATGGAGGTTAAGACAGCTCAAGAGAAATTATTTGGGTTACATGAAGTCTGTCGAAACTGTATTCAATCCAATTTAGAGGTGACATCTCAAAACACGTACATTGATTGTATCAATCAAGATTGTATGAACTACTACAAAAGAATAAAAGTTGATAACGAAATGACCAAAATTGAAGGCAATACGGAAAAAATACTTTCGTTAGTTTGAAGAATCAACTTCAATCAAGATCTTGCCACTGTTTTTTCCGGTTTGGAGGTACTTAAAGGCGTCTTTATATTGCTCAAATTTGAAGGTTCTATCAACATGAGGTTTGATTACACCATTTTCAAATAAGGATTTTGCATCCTTCAACCAATCACCTGGAAAGACATTCAATTGATAGAATTTAACTTTCATTATACCAATAGAAGAAAGGATGACTAGCTTTAACAAATCAAATGATAACGTTTGAAAAAAAGAATCATTGACGAGATCATGCTTCAGGCCACCAGATATATTTACATAGGCCCCATGAGGTCTTAAGAACTGAGTTAGGTCTTTCAATAACCCATCTGAGCCATAAAGATCGAAATAAACGTCAAACAACTGATCCTTACAATGTTCTAAGACATCATTTGTGATATGATTACTCTTTGTATAATCAACCACGATATCGACCCCCAATTCTCTGGCAAGTGACTCTGATCGTCCTGAACAAATACCAACGATTGTCTTGACGTTTGGATTCTCTCTTAATAATGGAATCAAGTATCTACCAACGGCAGTGGCAGCACCATTCACTAACACAGTTGAATTGGGAGCAATGGGAGTACCCTTTCTAAGGGTCTCGGCAGTACCATAAACCAATCCAAAAGATGCTGCCTCCCCCATAGACAAGTTTTCAGGAACTTTCATGATTTCAAAATTGTTGCTATTTGCACCCAATAAAAGGTACTCACCTAAGGCTCTATTTAATTTGAGCTCAGCAAGGAACCCACATACTTTATCACCAACTTTCAAGCCATGTTTGTTTAGAAACTTGGGCCCAGCAGAAACTATGACGCCCGAATAGTCAAGACCAGTCCCGAAGTCTGACTTGAAAATATTAGCAACAGGAAATGTGCTATTATAAATAATAGCATCAACTGGATTCAAAGCAACGGTGTGGATCTTGATCAACGCTTTGTCGGATTGAACTCCAAATCCAGTCCCATCAGCTGTCTTGACGAGATCAATGGTCTTCTCGACCAACTCCAACTCTGAGTGCTTATTCTTATAAACTACCTGCTTATACTTCAACTGTTGTGTCAACATAATTGGCTTGAAAAAGTCTTCATGTGATGTTTGACCCCATTAAATACCAATTCCGGGGGATGCTGCACGGAAATCGTGTTGCAAATTATTACAAATCGCAGCAACGCAGAGACCGATAACTCCAACTCGCTGCTACGCCTGGAGAGTGTTATTGTAAAACATATATTAACCATAAGAGACAGCATAAGAGACAGCATATAAATTAGTTGGGAGCAACTTGAATTAAAATCTTCCCACTATTCTTACCTGTTTTAAGATACTCAAAAGCTTCTTGGTACTCTTCAAACAGAAATGTCTTATCGATACTGGGTTTAATGGTGCCAGATTCAAATAACGATTTAGTATTCTTTAAAGTATCACTTGGAAAAATGTTTAGCTGCAAGAATTTAACTTTAGTTAAACCAATAAAAGAAAATATTCCTAACTTTATGATATTAAATGATAAGACGCTCAAGGCTGAATCTCGGGTCAAATCATGTTTTTTACCCCCAGAAACATTGACATAAGTGCCGTATGGCTTTAAAAACTTTGTCAAATCTCTCAACAAGATATCAGAACCAAAAACGTCAAAATAGATATCATATAACTTATCTTTACAAGGTTCCAAGACATCATTTGTAATATAATTACTTTTGGTATAATCAACCACAATATCAACCCCTAATTCCTTGACGGACGCTTCTGACTTTCCTGAACAGATACCAATGATTGTTTTCACATTTGGATTTGCTCTCAATAAAGTAATCAAGTACTTACCAACAGAAGTAGCAGCTCCATTAATTAAAACAGTCGAGTTGGGTTCTTCAATAGGAGCGCCTCTAACAAGCGATTCGGCAGTTCCAAACACTAATGGGAAAGAAGCAGCTTCTCCCATTGTCAAATTATTTGGAACCTTGGTGACCTCATAGCTGTTTGAATTCGAGTCTAGTAAAAGATATTCTCCCAAAGCTCCAATTAATTTAAGCCCTGCAAGGAAACCACATACTTTGTCCCCCGTTTTCAAACCATGTTTGGCAGATGCATTATCACCGATGGAAACAATTTCTCCTGAGTAATCAAGACCTACGCCAAAGTCTGACTTTAATAAGTTGACAATTGGATGCATCGTATAATAAAGGGTAGAATCAACAGGATTCAAAGCAACAGTATGAATTTTGATCAATAGTTTGTCTGAGGTAACGCCATATCCTGTTCCATCTTCACGTTCTGTTAATTCAATTGTCTTGTCGGCTAAATATAACCCTGAGTTTCTATTCTTATAAACGACTTGCTTATACTTCAAGTGTTGTGGTAACATTGTGGTTGATGGCAAATATCCGAGCTTGACGTTCTAACTTTTCACCTGTTCGCTCGGTTGTCTCGTCTGAATGTCCCGTTTCTCCACTTCCGGTATCCGAGAGATGAGTAGAGCTGATGGGGCTAAATAAGACGGTGAATATCTAATAACTACACAAGCACCTAAATAAGGTCAAGAAGACATGAAGTTATTCAAAATCAATAACAATTTTACCTCTACAGGCATTAGAAGTAAGAAAATCATAAGCATCATTAAAACGATCGAATTTGAACACTCGATCTATATAAGGAATTGCTTTGCCATCTTCAATTAGTCTACTAAAAGACATGCCAGCTATTTTGGGGGTCAACGAAACCTGAAAATATTTGAAAGGCAATAATCCGAGCCCTTGACGGATATTTAATTTGATCAAATCGAAAGTTAGAATATCAAAAAATGAATGAATAGTATAATCATGAAGTTTACCACCAGAAATATTTAAATAACTACCACCTTTAGTAATTATAGAATCTAGATTTTTAACTAAATCACTTGAACCACAACATTCATAAAATATATCAAAAGTCCCATTCTTGACTTCTTCTAATACTGGATAAGAAACATTATCAAATTTTGTATAATCAATAATTTTAGTGGCTCCCAATTTTTTAGCTTCAAATTCTGAGTTTGATGAACATGTTACAATTAATTCTTTCACATTTGGATTATCTTGTAATAAAGTTAAAAGGTATTTCCCAACCAACGTACCTGCACCATTAAGAAAAATCTTAGAGTTTGGAGGAATATCAACTGTCTTATATAAGGTAACTGCAGTTCCTAATACAACACAAATTGATCCAGCTTCAGTCATATTAAGATTTTTTGGAACTTTACCTATTGCTAAATTTGAAGATTGGCTTAAATCAAAAAGACAATATTCCCCTAAGGTCTTAATGAATACCAAATCTCCAGTATAGCCATAAACATTATCCCCATCACCTAAATCATATTTAGCTGCAAATTCTGATCCAATCGATACTACTGTACCTGAAAATTCCATCCCGGTGCCAAATTCCGATTTTAGTAGATTAAAAAGAGGATATACACATCTTTTAACTAGAATATCAATCCCATTAACACCAACTGAATGTGTTTTGATTAAAACTTGATTGGGCTTAACCGTATAACCATCTTCCCCTTCATCAAAGTAGATTGTCTTATCAACTACTTTGAAATCCTCGTTTTTATTCCTAAACACAACCTTCTTGTATGTCAATTTTGCATCATCCAACATCTTTACTTTATATTGCTCCTTCCCTCTTAGACTTACAACAGCTTTACTTTTCAATCAAATTCAAAGCCTTAAACCAATTGAAATGAAGAGAAGATTCTTGCCCTTTTATATCCCACTTGGCTCTTCTATCACACTGTGATTGTCATACTTAAATGCGAAATCCGGTTTATAAGCACCAACAGATTACTAACATCAGACGACTTGCTAGTGGCTTTGTAAGCCCTGATAACTTAGCTGAAGGAAACAGAAGGATGCAAGCCAAAGAAAACGGGCCCGTTTGTTGCAACTGCTTGCAATCCCTTCCGCCTTTACCACGTGATCTCTCACCTGACGTTTAGTGTCACTCCATCGCCTAATGCTCCACATTTCCTGATAGGCGTTAACGTTCGAAAGTGTGTTTGATCTGTTTGTCAGCATCCGGGATTATGTCAGGAGTATGGGAATCTGCCAAATTTGGCATTTGGCACCCAGATCAGTACATCCGGGGCACCCAGCCACTACGAAGGCTGCAAAAACTAACTCTTTTCAGTCATCTGCCTGATTTCCTTGAGCTGCTTGGGCCTTCGTACCTGAATTCGCCACATTCTGTCAACGGCCTGCGACTGTGCCCAAACGGTGCCATAGTGGTGCCATAGCGATGCCCTAACACGCCCCAACTCACCACCTTTGCAACTGAGTTGTCGCGATGTTTTAGATCAGAACTCGAAAACCAAGCGGTGTCCAACAACAAAACAACAGCACCATAGGACCAATATTGCCGGCACGAGACCCCTTGAGACATGGCATACACCAAAGAAGCGAAGTTGCCTGAAGGCTACAGTTTCAGACCTTTAAAAAAATCTGATTATTCCAACAACTATATCGAAGTGTTGGAAGTGTTGACAACAGTTGGAACCATTTCAGAATCTAAGTTCGATGAATTATTTGACTATTGGTCGAGTTTACCCAAAATCTTTTACCCACATGTCATAACTAACGAACAAGGCAAGATCGTGGCCACCGGGATGTTGGTTGTAGAAAAGAAATTGATTCATGAATGTGCCTCTCTTGGCCATATAGAAGATATCTCAGTCGCCAAATCCGAGCAAGGTAAGAAATTGGGATACTCGATGATTGTTGGTTTGACCAATACTGCCAAAGATTCTGGATGTTATAAAGTGGTATTGGATTGTGCTCCTCATAATGTAGGCTTCTACGAAAAATGTGGTCTTAATAACGGTGGTAATAACATGTATGTTCATCTTTTAAAAGATTAACTAGGATCGTTTATTTATAATACATATACTTATATAGAACGTCTAAACATCATCAAGGGCCTAAATATCTGTTAGTATGTGACAAAAACGTCAACCTTAGTTGTATACATACTTCCATCGAAACAATCGAATTACCTCTTATTACCTAAACTTTGTTAGTATAGCTTCTCAAGCAGGCATCTTGTGGACCAAGAGCCAAAATAGGTGGGGGTCCTTATCCAAAACAGGTGGGGGTCCTTAATACGTACAATTGTGCCCAAGTTGAGCTTTTCCCCTTCTTTATTGACCTCCAATGCATTATCCATGGTAATGTTCAAATCTGGCTAAGTATAGCGTTAGTATTCTTCCTCTGGAGCTTCCTTTGGTTTCAATCTATAATACGTACGTCGCTGCCTACTAATGTTCCTACAACCTGTCTCGACCCATTTAATTGGACAGAAAGCTTCTTCCCATAATACTGTTTGCTGGTTAGTTATGAAATCTCCCGTGACTTACGAATGCTACGTACTTTACTAAGATCAGCTCCTCTTTCCATGTTGAATTAATAGGAAAATCGACTTTGTGAAAAATTGGATCGCGTTTATTTTCATTTGTATAGTGAAGGAACTGATCAATGGATGACTTTGAAGAGCCTGAATTGCCTTCTCTAGGTGAATTGGGGGCCTCAGATGATGGGGGCGGAAGCAATGATGATAATATGGATCTTGGTCTGGAAAATGAAAATGAAAATGAAAACGATCTTCCTGCCATAGATTTTACCTTGGATGAGCTTTTGGATAACCCCAAACAACTCGAAGATGAAGATGGTGAAGGCGGAGATGATGAAGGGAACGACAACAGGGATGAAGACTTGATAGCAACAATGGATAAACGAGCGTTGAAGGCGAGGTTGATGAAAGAAAGAGAAGACTTGGTGGTGAAAAGACTGGATCTTATGACCAATATCGAAGTTAAAAGGATGAAGATTAAAAGATTAAAAGAGCAGCGAGAAAGAGTCATAGCAGATAGAACTTTGGATGACTTAATTGAACAGAACAATATAGAACTTGCAGTGGGAGTGGTCAATAAGGTATCTAGAGATATCTCTTTCGACAAATTAGACGACGATGATATCAAAAAATTGGATGTTTCCCCTTCAGATGATTGGATTGAAAGATTAGAATATATTAGGAAGTTCACCCTGCTAAATATAACAGAAGCTGAAATAACAGAGCTAGATGGGTTGGTGCTACAGTACAATTTCAACATCGTGTCTCCTCACCTTTTCAAGCTCTCCCTTTCTATGAAAGTAAGCACTGCTGATGAGACAGTGCTAGAAATAATACCCAAACACAAGAAGAGTCACAGGTCACGAATACTTAGCGACCTATCAGTGTCCTTTTATGATGCTTTCATCAACAATTACATCCCAAGATCAAATATCTCGGCTATATTTTACGGTCTACATTCACTATCTGAAGCTGCCAATCAGAGGATTCAGCTAATGTACAAAATAATACGAAAATTTAGGGCTTTCATTGTACCGTCATTTTCCACGGCAGTGCTACTTAATGATGACGAAATTGAAGACAAGTCCAAGATTTCCACCATTTTAAAAACAATGGACCAATTAGAGTTCTTACCACCATCGCAAGAATCCAATCCATCTAAACTTACTATGACTTGGAGAATTGTCCTCACCAATGAAGAATTAAGCCATTGTGGATCGTCGATATCATTGATATTAGAAACTGAAAGTATTTTAAGAGATTTGTCTCCTATTTATACGAATTTACTTGATGATTGCAGCACTATAGATGCTTTATGTATATTATTTAAAAATATTTTTGATATTGTTGTATAGATACTCCATAAATATCATTATTTATTATTTCTAACTAATATTTACTCTTCCATTTTCTATATCGAAAGAAACAGCACCATTAACTTCGCTGTTGTATTTTTCTTGTATCCAATCTTTAGAAACATTGATTAAATCGATAATATATTGACTTTTTTCACCAAGAGTCTGAAAGTCATAATACGGTTCAAATTCAGGCTTCAATTCTGTATCATTTTTGGAAAGACGTTCTCCTTTCAATGCATAGAAATAATCTTCAAGTCCATGAACAAGTTCATATCTTATGTCTTCCCATTCCATCGATACTAATCCATTACCAACCGATTTCTTATATTGGAAATACTTAAGGATCCAATCTTTTAGAACCTCAGTTCCTTTAGACAACTCAGGCTCGGGTATTTCAAATGATTTAATGATTTGTTTCGACTTAGCTAGTATGCCAGCTCTGGTTGATTTGTTCAAAGTGATATCTGGCTCTACCCTTTCCACGAGTAAGCTTTTATTTATTTGATGGATCTCATTGATATTAGCCATTGGGAAAATCAAATGATTGACATTACTTTCAATGAAATCTTCTTCTTCGTTCTTCTCATCTTCTATTATATCTTTGTGGATAGTAGCTTTAGAAATTGGAGAGGATGCAAGGACTTGCTTTGCTTGTTTCTTTCTCTTCTTCTCTTGATGGGCACCATTCTTGGCTGCTGGTTTCTTCTTTTCTTCATAATCGTCATCCATGTCATCATCCTCATCTTTATCTCTTCTGGATTTATTACCTCTCTTTGGATTATTATTGTGCTCTTCATCTGCTAAATACTTCAACCTTGTTCTAAACATTCTCTCAGAATATTCAATTTCATAGTCAGTATCTTTGTCAAAATCGTTTACTTCATCATCAGCAATCATTTCTATAGAAGGCATTTCATTTGCACCAAATGGATTTTCAGCTAGTTCTTCCGGCTTAAAACTTGTTTCTAAATAAGTGTACATCAACCATAAGAATCTTTTAGCTCTATTAACAGGATGGATTTTAGTCTCTAAGAAAAATTCCATAAAACTATTTGAAACATGGTGACAATCACGAGTATGTTCATGATGATATTTAATACCATTAACATTATTACTCAATAAAAATAATAATAATACAAGATTTGTATTAGGTCTTTTAGTAGGTGGATCAGCCAACAAATCTTCGATAGTCTTGAAATCTTCTTTGGTGTCACTTACAGCTTTTAAGATAGATTTCAATCTCGGAGTATCTTGTAAAGGTTTCGAGGTGCCAGTTACAGGGTCAGCTTGTAAAGAAGGAATAGAATGATACGTTCTTAAAGTTGATCTCATTTCAGGAACAAAATTGATTGTAGTATTCATTCTACCAGTATTGACCAATAAACAGACCTTTGCAACTGATTTCCCCATGTCCATATCCTTCAATAATCTTTCTTTTAATATTTTAGAACACTTGGAAGATTCAGCTAAAGTTCGAACATAAAGTTCAGCAAAAGTATATTTAGGACCACTGTGGAACCCAGGAACGGTACAATAAGGAAACAGATTGGTGAAAACTCTTTGATCATTTTCAAATAAATAGTCTAGGAAATCATATTGAATATCTTTTCTCCAGAATGGCTCACCGTCTGATTTCTTTAAATAACGTACTCCTTTCGGAATGGAGGCAGAAACCGGTCTTTTACTTTTAAACTTCTTACCTGATCCACCATGGTCTGGAGATGACATTGTAGATATATCATGGTCGTCATCCATATCGTCATGTTCATTATCCATTTCGTGTTCATCCTCTTCCTCTTCTTCATCCTCGTCGTTATCATCATTTTCATTACCAATTTCGGCCCCAGCTCCTGGAACTTGATTTGGCGCTACTCTTTGCTCTGGTACCAGTATTGGTGCTGGCGCTGGTGCTGCCCTTTGGTCGGGCCCCGATTCAGGTTCGTGGTCACTACTCATTAGGTGGGCCATTGACGTAGGTGGTTTAACACTGTCTTGAGGCTCCTTCTTAACCTCGGCGTCGCCGCTGCCACTTCCTTTATCAGGTCCTTCAGCGACTTCAGCGGCTACAGCGTGTTTGAGGTCCCTTGCCTCAGCTTTCGCATCGTCTGCGCCGCCAGAGCCGCCAACGAAAGTATCATGGATAGGATCGTAGTTCATATCGCTGCTGTGTTCACTGTTCGCCGTCTTTCTTGTCAACAATCGCCTTGCAGTCCAAAACACTCCAACAGTTCAATATTGTTGAAAATTTATCGACTCAAATATTTCGTGTTTGTACCTGCGAACGATTGAGAATTCAATTGATAAAGAGGACGATATCGCCTACTGAAAGAAGTTGGACTATGTCTTTGCCGCCGAACTGGAGACAGCTTCAATTGTTCGATGTGTTGCCTATACGGGACCCTAATTACAGCACCAGCGATGCGTTGTACTCGAATAGTACTCTATCGGCCATTGCCTCGTCATTGAACTACATGATCATATCGATCAATAATTGTTATATCAAGTTGATATCCAAGGAATTCACAGGGGTCAGGACATTTATGGCTTATGACGTGGATTATAGGATAAGCTTTATCCAGGCGTTGCCGAATTCTGATATGTTGGCCACCATTGCCGAAAAGCAAGGGTATCCCTCTGTACTTAAGTTATGGGACTTGAACCGATTGGCTCAGTTGGAGGTCGACGAAAAGGATGATGCTGATGATGTGTTAAAATGGAAGTTTCAAACCCAAGTGATGATTCAGAATGGCGATAATTCGTATCCTATAAGTTGTTTTGTGTTTAATAGTGACTTCACTTGTATCGCCATCGGCTATACCAATGGTAAAGTGTTACTTATAAGAGGAGATCTAATTCGAGATCGAGGTTCTAAGCAAAGATTGATTTATGAATCCCCTGATCCGGTCACAAGTCTACAGTTTAATGAGTTCCATGAACTTATTTACGTTACTACTACCTCAAGAATTCTAACTGTCCCGACCACCGGGAGAAACCAAGGTAAACCATTGAATATTTTATCCAAGAAAACTGGTATTCCTTTACAATGTTCAACAATTGATCCCGACAAACAGGAATTGATTGTGGGAACAGATTCTTCATTACGATACTACAATCAAATCGGTAAGAGCCACACAGTGAACTTCGAGATCAAGAAAAAATTGATCTATAGATATATCAAAGATTATCTATTAATCATATCACCAAATGAAGAAAATATTGGTAATACTAGAAGATTGACTACAAGAGTGATAATAATTGATCTTAATCATAAACATATATCGTTTAGTTTAAGTTTACCCAACACTACTATCAACTATGCCTTTTCAATGTGGAATGATCTTTATTTGCTAAGCAGCGATGGCATGTTGTATAAATTACATGAAAAACCAATCAATCAACAGGTGGAAATCATTTTACAACGTGAGTTATTCCAGTTAGCATTTCAAATTGCTCGTTATTCCAATTTGCCTACCAATACTTTATTGAAGATCTGTAAATTACATGGTGAGTTTTTACTACAAAAACAAGATTATGATGAGTCCATAAAATTGTTTATTAAATGCTTGAGGTATTACAAAGATGATAAATTGGTTATAAAGCGAGACGAAGAAACTTTGAATGATTTCATAATCAATATAATAACTAAGTTTAAGGATGCTTCTAACATTGGGAACTTGACTGAATTCTTGTTTCAACTATACACGCTAAAAATCGCTAGTAATGATCATATCACACTATTATTATGCTGCTACTGTAAACTAAAATTAGTGGACAAAATCAGGTCTTTTATTCATGAGTTGAAAATATCGAATGAAGATAACAACGATGAATTTTCCAATTTGGATTTCCCTTTGATTATCAACTTATTCAAAGAATGTGGTTATTTCAATGAAGTTATTAGGTTGCTATATAAATTGAATCAACCGAATCTAATCGTTGACATCCAACTAAATGATCTAAAAAACCCTAAAACGTGTTTGGCATATATCAAATCATTATCAATTGATGACTTATTATTAATCCTTATTGAACATTCAAAGACGTTATTGGACAATTTGCCGATTGAAACAACTGAGTTATTAATTAATGTATTTACTGGTAAATACTCAGTACATGATGACTCCAATATCCTTGACTCGAATTCGACTACCAATACCAAGGTTAATGAAGTATCAATTGAGCAAGAAAGTTCATTCCCACTAAACAGCTATAAAGGCTTTTTAACTTACTTATCAGGACAAAATGAAAGTGATGACCAACTGATGGTAAGTACTGTCAATGGGAATAATGTACATGAACCTACTTATTTGCCACCACGGCCAAGTCTAATATTTCCTTCATTCTTGAATAACCCTAATGAATTTGTTATTTTTCTTGAAGCATGTATTGAAACGTTTGATAAGTATCAAGGTAATATCAACGACAAGAAAGATTTGTTGATTACGTTATTTGAAATGTATTTGTCATTATCTAAGAAGCAAGAAAATAGCAAACAAGAATGGTTAGAGAAAGCCCAAAGTTTATTTGAACAATATTCCGACCTACTTGATAATTCATCTGTTTTACTTATAAGTCATATCTACGATTTCAAAGAAGGTGAAATAGCTTCAAGGCAAGAAAAGGGATATGAAGAAAGCTTGTTCAGAGCCGCTCAATTGAGTGGTGATGTTAGAGGGTGTTTGGATGTAGTCAATAAGTATGGACCAACCAAACCAGATTTATATAAGATGTTGTTAAGATTTATAATTTCAAAAGAGGAGTTTTTTAACAAGATCAGTTCCAAGGATTTCATATTTGTTTTAAACAAAATTAAAGACTTAAAATTGGCTACCCCATTGGAAATCATTCAGATATTAAGCTCCACAGAGTTCACCACAATAGGATTGATTAAAGATTATTTAATTGAAACAATCGATACTAACAATCAAGAAATCACCAACAATGAAAAACTAGTTGAAATGTATGAAAAAGAATCAATAAAAAACAGCCATGATATTACTGAACTAAAAACAAAGCCATTTATTATTCAAAACAACAAGTGTTCAGCCTGTAACCTAAGCTTGGATTTCCCTGTAGTGCATTTCAAATGTAAGCATTCGTTCCATCAACGGTGCCTTAATGATACTTACCTCAGCAACAATAGTCTGGTGAACTCGAAGCCAGTATGTTCATTATGTGTCAATGACCTAGATCTGATTCAAACCTTAAGGGACGAACAATTAAAGTCCAAAAACGAAACCGAGATATTCGAAATGACTTTAAGAGAGGCTAGCGACAAATTCAAAGTCATTACTAATTACCTTGGCAAAGGGGTCATGGAGAACGAATTCATCCATATAGCTGAAAATTGAACCTGACAAATCCTTTTTGCAGCCAAAAATTCGCTATACAAAAAATGAGAAAATGTTTCAGATGTGTTTCAGATGTGTTTCAGATTTTTCACAGTGAAAACTATAAATTACATAGATTGTGACCAATATTGGTACTTGTCTCTTATATATTTGCTTTGTAGTACATATATAGTGACCATAAGTCACAGTACGTTTCGTTGTAGTTAGGCAGAGAAAATATGAAATCAGGAAACAAAAGAGACTTTGAATTGACATCGGTGTATTCAGATGAAAACCTAGACAGTCCAGGAACATCAGGCAAAGGATTAGGTACAGTCAAAAAGGTTGACACACCAGTTTCTGGGAAGTTTTTTGAAACTTTCGATGAAGATAGATATAGGTTAGAAGAGGCTATTATTGAGTTGATCGAAGATGAAATAGAGTACTATGAAAGCATTAGGGTGGTGATCACAATATACAAGTCGTTATTAGAGAATGTGTTGAAATATCAAAATATATTCACCACCAGTGAACAGAACCTAATATTTGAAGATGCCAAGGCATTAATTGTATTATCCAGGACTTCTATAATTGAATCTATAAGGGAATTAGTAAATAATTCATTGATTCCAAATAAACTTGAAATTAAACTGATTGAAAAGAACTATTTGAAAATCAATATTCCTCATTTGGTTTACAACTGTAAGTTTCAAAAGTTCAATATCGGAGGTGTGGTTAATAAGGTGTTATTTGACAATAAAGGTTTTAAAAAAGCTATTACCAACCTAATGGTCAAGTATGAATTTATTGTCGAATTATTAAAAGAAAAGGGCAATTTATTCCCCATTGTAGGTAAATGGATGAGAGAATGTAGACGAATGAATAGTAATAGTGAGAGTGATGTTGAGCCAGTTTCCTTGATGATACTACTATTAAAGCCATTGGAAAGGATTGAAAAATACCCAAGGCAATTGAAGTCAATAATGGATAATATTGATGATCAATATGATTTGAATTTGAGCTTGGTGAAAGTCAATAAGATAATCAATAAGAAATTTGACCTTCCAAGAGTCAAATCATGGGAGCAATTAAGAGAATATAATAAGACCCAACTGCAGCAGCAGTGGTACAAAGAATTAGAATTGAATAATAACTTAGAGTATCACCTTGAGCCTGAAAATGAATTCAAACTAGATGTTGTTAAAGTTGACAAAAGCGATGATAATAAACACAGTCACAAAACCCAAGACAAACTCCTTGAATTATGTAAACTATTCAATAAGAAATACAAAAACTTAGCTGAGTTATACAAACGACTTGAGAGATATTGCAAGCAAATTGAAAATTTTGCAACCATTCAAATAAATTATTCTAAGTACTGGAATGAATTTTTAAAAGGAGAGGAATTTGTTGATTTGATGTTTGGGAAGTACAGTGACAAGATGAACACACTAATGATAATTGTTGAAAACTTGAATAAGGCCATTGGGACGAATATTTTGGAGCCTATTGCAAGGGCAATCGAGTATTTGAAAGCTACGGATAAGCTAATAAATAAGTATGCAAATCTTAGGAATTATGGCAAGTTGAACTTGAACATAACCTTCAAGTCCAAACCCAATGAAAATCAGGACATCATTTGGATTGGAAACCAACTACAGCAGAAATTGCCACCATTATTAGGGTTAATCAATGAGTTGGTAACCCACACTATGATTGAGTTCAACAAGATGAACTGTAATTGGATATCTAGGTTTGTTGGAGAAGCTAAGATTGAAGAGTACAGAAGATTGGTACCAGGCGACAACAGCGATATTATCAAGTACTATTACAGCCAGGTATCGTCTTAGGCCAAGCTTCAGAGCCCAATTTTCAGAGCCCAAGTTGTAAGGCTCCCCAGCGAAGTTGCATACGTGGTAGGAGGAACTGGCGGGACGATGGTGACAAGCTGGACCGAGGCGGTGACAGATGGGGCGGCGATGGGCGGCGATGGGTCGAGGCGCGGGACGACGGTGGCAGAACGAAATCAGCAATCACAAGACCGGTCTGTATACAGTACTGAAAATTTTCATTTAAAATTTGATTTTCTGTCGTTGGGAAAAATTCTCTTTATCCCTTATTGATTTATAAACGTATATAACAAGGATATATCGACTAATATTATTATTCAACTAATAAATATCGCCAGTTATTACAATGTCTAGTGCCACCACCTCCACTACACCTATCACCCCAATTGTGACCAAACCTTCCGGGTTCTGTGACTTATTGACTTGGAAAGATCCAATTCAAACTGGTAAGATTTTTGGTTCGCTTATTTTAGGATTGGTTATATTTAAGAAAATCAACTTGATTAATATTTTTTTCCATTTATCTTACATTGCTTTGTTATGTATGTATTGAATTATGTGTCGACTGGCCTTGACAAGTCTCAATGCCACCCCCCAGCTGTGTTTGGTGCTTGCCACCTGGCTACTTATCAGCAGCCACTTATCGCAGTAATTTTGCTTTTCCATCGAAGTATTGCGATCGATTACCAAAACGAGCAACTGGGGCAGGGGCAAGGCACCAGGGCCAGGACCAGGGACCAGGACCAGGGACCAGGACCAGGGACCAGGACCGTTCGTGGGATGACTACCAAGGATAATGTTACTAACGATTTTTATAGTTTCAGCAGCTGCTGAGTATGCAGGTAAGTTAGTTACCGGACAAGGATTTGTTACCAAGTACAAACCAACCTCAAAAACTTATGCTAAAACTGTTAAAGATACTGTTTTACCAGCAATTGGTAGTGGAATCGAAACATTAGAAGAAGAATTCCAAAAGGTTGTTTACAGTCATGATATCGAAACTACTTTAAAAGCTGCTGGGTTATCTTATGTATTATACAAAATCACTTCATGGTTTTCATTTTTCACCTTGTTAACCACCTCAGTAATCTTATTATTTACTATCCCAGTCATTTATGTCAAAAATAGAAAACAAATTGATGCTGCTGTTGCTCAATATTCTAAATTGGCTAAAGAAAAATCCACTGAATTAACTAAATTGGCTCAAGATAAAGCTGCTCCTCATGTCAAAACCTTGATTGAAAAATCAGGTCCAGTTGGTTCATTTTTACAAAGTAAATTCCCAACTAGAACTGCTGGTTCAACCGTTGGTACCGATAGAGCTACCAGTTACGAAAAGGATTCCATTTCTGATTCTATTCCAACTGCTAAAGCTTCTGGTGCCTCAAAATTCCCTGAAGTCCCAACTGATTCCTTAAAAGATGATAGCACTTTTGAAGACTTGGTTGATGAAGCTAAATCTTCAGCTTCTGCCGCTCAAAACCATTTTTAAGCTTTTCTGCCTTTCAATTGATCCATTGAAAACAATGGGAACATTGTAAAAAAAGGGGAGAAGAGTTTCTAAAATATTGAGCAGCCCAGCCGAGTCTTATCCTTTGTTTGCCGTTATTATGTTGTTTTATTTATCTCGTATCTTGTTTATGTGATACTGTAATTATTTATTCCTACTGTACCTTTTTTTATGGTATGTAACTTCTTTCTTTATATTGTTATATACATGGAAAGATATATCTAAATAATGGAAACAAATGAAAAATTCTTTGTCTATTTCTTCATGATATTTATTCTTGGGGTAAAATCTATATATCTGGGGTAGGCAATCTTTTATAGCAAGCGACCCACTTTGAACCCTTGTTCCTTTCAACTTTTTGGCCCTCTTCGGTTGAATTATACATAACCTCAACACACTTATCTTGCTTTTCCCATTCTTCATCTAATCTTTCAAATAATGGATGTTCATCCAAATGTTCCACCATCCAATTGTGCAAATCTTCCACATCGGTGATTGTGTAAATTATTCCTCCTTCTCTCAAGGCATATGCATATTCGGACAACAAAGTGGTTGTTATGATTCTAGCTTTATGTTTACGCTGTTTAAAGTGTGGATCAGGGAAACAAAAAAACATCTTAGATAGTTGGCCCTTTCTAAAAAAATTTGGTAAGAATTTCATAGCATTACCTCTAATGACGGCAATGTTTTGATAGTTTGTTGGGTTTTTATTGTGTTTTTCTCTTAATGCAATAATTCTATCTTCAACATATTGAGTTACTTGAACTCTGATTTCCATACCTAATGATAATACATTTGGAAATTCTTTAGCTAAATTGATCAAGAGCCCACCATATCCACATCCAACATCGGCTATCTCAACATCTTGGATCATTTTTTGAGTCTCTTCGTCATAGTATTTAGGATAAAATCTTGACCAATCCATTGAATCTGGAGATTTGGGATAATCTAATCTATGATCACTAAATGGATTGGAATGTGCCCTCTGCCTATAGTATCTCTTCTTAGGCAACACGATTTTACCTTTCTTCTTCTTGTTCTCGGCTTCTGCTTCAAATTTTACCTTTTTGGATTCATTTCTGGTCTTTTGTTGTCCTTCTCTGTATGCCCTTCTCTTGGATTCGGCTTCTTGTTGTTGCCTTCTTTGTAATTCTTTATCCTCCATACTTTGAATGAAAAAAAAAATATTTTGAGATGCACTTTTTCGGATGCCTTTATGGTGTTCACCAAACAGAGTACTTGGAACTAAAATAGTTAAATTTTATTGGTATGTACTATATACAAAATGTCTATACTATGGACAAAATAGTTTGTTATTAAATGTTGTGATTAGTCCAAATCTTCGTCATTGCTTTGTTCTTTAATATGTTCTTTCAAAGTCAAATATAAGACGTTGCTACTGGCTTCTAAAGTTCTAACCAACCCAGCACCACCCAATACGGTCAATAATCCTGCCAATTGACCTTGTAATTGATCTTTTGATGGTAAGTCTTTATATTGGTCAACCTGGGCACTATCGTAAGTGTTATTTTCGATTTTAGCCCCGACCAAGATCAATTTTTCTTGAGCTGCCTTCAAGACTTTTAGAACATTCGAAACTATGGCGGGATCTGAGGTTGGGATACTGATTATACCAGTGGGACCGTTTAATAAGGGAAACAATGGATGTACTATATCTCTATTCTTTTGGGAAATATCTTTATCAGCTGGATCAGTTTCATTTTCTGACCTCAAATACACCTTATAAATCCCATTTCTAATTATATTCAACTTACTTCCAAACTTATTCAAGTCACTTCTGATTTTCTTGTTTTCCATCTTGGTCATATTGTTATGATGCACATATAAGATTATATCATTTTGGTCGTTTAGGTATTTATAATAGTCAACTAAAAAAGTCTTCCTTGATGTTAAAAGTTTACCAGTCTTCCTTTGGGGGGCCATACTTGCGTCTGTCGAATACGATCTGAAGGTATTGCTTTGCACCATAGAAACCAGCCATAATGGTGTTGCCTTGAAGATGTTTGCACATCTCAAGGGCCCTGGGGCCCTTAAGATATTGGTCAAATGTACGGGTAATTTCATCAATACTGGATAATTATCAACAAAATTTTTCACCTTCTGCCAATGGCTCGCACATAGTGTTCCGCGTCGGTACACCCACTTGGTTTGAGTACTATAAAGATCGATTATTCCCCACGAAGGAAGCATGGAGTCTACTCCTGCGTTTCAAGTGTAAGCCTAAAGATTATGAAGAGTTCTAGAAACACCATGACACATAGTCTAACAGCGGTGCACATACAGCAAGGCGAAGAGGCACTTACTAGAAAAATCTCGACCATGCCAAAGCCTGAGAATGTTCATAGCTGCAAAAATTTCCATATTGAGTTAGCTCAAGCCTAAGACTGTGTCTGAGTTACTTCTTGGTTACAAAATTTCTTGAAACTCTCACATGGCACACTTGCTCGCCGTCTCCCCCATTCACCTCCATCCAATCATCTTTGTTTGAAAATCTGGCTGCTTCAATGCAGAATCTCCCTACTAATATACTGTGTGTAGCTTGAAAAAATTCCCTCAGAAAAATTTTTCATTGTAAACTCAAGTAGACCCCGTAGTATACACTGTTACCTGGTATCAATCAGAAGGTGGTGCGAGAACAAGTACAGGGACAAGTATAAGAAGCCTAGGAAGGACACGAAGTATAGGACGTACGACGTAAGAAGTGTAAGGAATCAAAAAGGGAACGATACAAAGGAAAGGAAGCAGTTGAGTCGCAAGGGTATGGCTGAGAATCGTTATGGCGCTAAAGAACAAGATGAACCCAATAAGAATTCAGTCAGTTCTTACATCGTTCCAGAGATATCACAACATAATGCACGTAGTACAAAGAAAAGACATATGACAGATGATGAAGATGATGAGGATGACAAAAGCAGTTTAGGTACTGGAGAAAGCGGTAGTGAGCCCAATGGTAATAATAATAGTAATCGTGGGACTAATAAGCTCCCACGGCTTTCTTTAGTATCTATGGAAACATCAGACTCAACATCATCACCATCTGTCCATGCCCAACCCCAAAACAATTCTGTTTTCGGGTATATTGATATTAAAAAATTGGAACACAGTGCAAGAATGTTGCAAAAAAATATCAAATTAATCCTTGATGAAGCTCCAAATATTGAAAGCTTAAACAAATTAATCACTTCCAATAAGGTAGATTCTTTAACTTTTGATAATTTAAAAAATAACAAATTGGTTCATTTATCAAGTCAGTTAAAAACTTTATACCAATTCAACGAATTGAAGATTTTTGATTCAATTTTAGATAATAATATCCATCATGATAATTTAGAGATTAATACAGATTTTCAAAGACCTGAGTCATTTAAAGATGAAAATGTTGTTAACAAAAATATTAATAATATCACTATTCACAATAATGAACAAAATCACAGTGATTCAAATGATCATGTTTATTATGATAATTATGATGCCAGTGATTCATCTCCACGTCCCTCGTCAGGTTTGTTTAACACAAAATTAAGTCCTGAAATTAATAGACAAGAAGAAGAGGATTTGGAAATGACAAGTGATTTAAATGGGTACCCTGAGTTACCATTGATTCAAGATCCTCATTTACACGCAAGAGTTTTCATTCACAAATCTACTATTAACAATAAAAGTTATTTATATCAATCTGAGCTAATCACCTCCCATAATGAAAGATTAGAATTTTTAGGCGATTCTGTTTTGAATAATATAGCTACGATCATTTTATATAATCGATATCCAACTGCTCCTGAAGGTGAATTATCAAAAATGAGATCCTTATTAGTTAATAATGTCACATTGGCTGAATTTTCAATTAATTATGGATTTGACAAGAAATTGAAAAGTAATATCAATGATGCTATCTTAAGACAAGGTAAACAGAAAATCTTTGCTGATATTTTTGAAGCTTATGTTGGTGCATTAGCAATGGAAAATGATTTGGAATTTGGAGAAATTAAAGATTGGTTATATAAATTGTTTTTAAAACGTTTAAATCGGTTTGATCATGAAATTAAAGATACAGAAGAAGTTAATAAAGATGCCAAATCGGAGTTATATTCATTGGTTGGTTCTGCAGCTTTCCATCCTACTTATAAAGTTATCAATACAGGGGATGGGGCTTCAAAACCTTTCAAAGTTGATTGTATGATGGGTAACGAAATTTTGGGAACTGGAGTAGCACCAGGTTTAAAAGAAGCAGGATTAAGAGCTGCCATGCTTGCATTGAAAAATAGGCCATTGTTAGAAAAATATATTCAAATTAGATTGAATTCAGATAAGGCAGTTTCAGTAATGAGTAACAGACCTAAAGGTGAATCGAATTCAGATATTGGTATTGGGTCTGGTTCTGGCTCTGGTTCTGGTTCTAATACCCACAATCATAACGACAATGATAACAATAATAATAATATTCAATTACCGTTAATTGCTGATGCAAACGAACAGATTGACATCTATGCTAGAAACAAATTATACGCTTTGGTTACTAAGAATTTTAATTTGCAACCTGAATATCTTTGCGATGAAAATGAAGAAAGACTATTTGTAGCAGAGTTAAAAGTTGATAATAAGACTTTTGCAATTGCAAAAGATGCTTCTAAAAAGAAAGCAATGGCTAGAGCTGCTAAGGTAGTCTTGGACAATACCACCGTCCTAAACGTCTTGACTAATTAATTGTGAGTCCTACTATATATTAATCTAATATTTATTGACTATTCAATTTGTTCTGATATTTATTTATCTACTTCTAACTACAGTTTGCTGTATGCGCTATGGTCCTATTTGGGTCCGATTTGGTGGTTGATGGCTGTTTTCCCCTATTTTCCCTATTTAGCGTAAGCTCCTTTGGCTTGGTTGCATTGTCCTCTGGCTCTGTGGCACTGGCTCGGGTGACTCTGTTTGGTTGCATTGTCATATAGCCCCTCCTACAATCGGATGCAAAAAAGACGTTATACGGGGAACGGTTGAAAAATTGTCTTGTGCTGATAAGGAGTTATCGCCATTAAACTCCAGATGGAAATATATAATTCAAGCCGATTTCCTAATTGAAAAATTCATTGAAAACTACGTTATAAGCAATGAAGTTGAATATTTTAATATTGTTGGTATCGTCCTTAGTACCATTTGGAGTCGGGACACCATTCAAACAAAATGTTTTTTCAATGAATCATGAACTTTTATTAGAAAATCCTGAAATTTTCAAACAGTTCCATGAATTCAGTTATCAGTTTGATGATGAGTTACATGATCCAGCATTAATCGAAGAGTCTTGGAAACACTTGCTCCATAGTTTGTCGGTGGACGAATTGAAGGCTCATTTCATTGAATCTATGAAAGACATCAAATCCATGAAATCGATGAAATCAATCATGGGCAATGACAAGGGCCAAGATCAAGGGCAAAAGACGGAAAAAATCGTTTCCCCATCTTTTGGATCAACAGAAGATTTTGAAGTGTTGTCTCATGAAAATGATAACCATCAACTAAGAATTAGAAAGACTATACCTGAGAAGTTAGGATTGGACACAGTACAACAATTTGTGGGCTATTTGGATGTTAGAGATGTTGATAAGCATTTTTTCTATTGGTTTTTTGAATCAAGAAATGATCCTAAAAATGATCCAATTATATTATGGTTAAATGGGGGACCCGGATGTGCTTCAGACGGTGGGTTATTTTTTGAATTGGGTCCTTCATGGATAGATTCCTCCTTAAAGCCAGTACTGAATCCATATTCATGGAATTCAAATGCTTCAGTAATTTTCTTGGACCAACCTGTTGGAGTTGGTTATTCATACGCTGGTAAAGAAGATGTTGATGATTCAACTAAATCTGCCTTAGACGTTTATATTTTTTTGGAGCTATTCTTCAAAAAGTTCCCCCAATTTTTGAATAACAAATTCCATTTATCTGGTGAATCTTACGCTGGGCATTACGTACCAAGAATTGCTGCTGAAATCATAAGTCATCCTGAAAGATCATTTGATTTAAGTTCAGTATTGGTTGGTAATGGTGCAATTCATCAATTTTATCAAAAGCATTATGACCAAAAAATGCTTTGTAGTGAAGGAGGTTTAGATCTTTTGATTTCAGATGACAATTGTACTCAAATGGATACCTATTTGAATAGATGTTTGGCATTACAACAACTTTGTGGGCTCCATTCAAATGTTCTTACTTGTGTTCCAGCAAGCTATTATTGTAATTTAACTTACGGTCCCCTTAATGATTTAGGTTTAAATCGTTATGATTTAAGAAGACCTTGTGAGGATAATAGACTTTGTTATAAAGATATGAATTATGTTAGTGATTACATGAATTTGGATTCTGTTAAAGAAACTATTGGTATCCCTGCTAACTTAACGTTTGAATTTTGTAAATCAGAAGTGGGTGAAAAGTTTTCTCATACCCATGATGGCCAGATCCCTTTCCAAAAATACGTTGGTAAAGTCTTGGATTATGGAATACCTGTTTTACATTACGCTGGTGACAAAGATTTTGTCTGTCATTGGTTAGGTTATAATGCAATTTCAAACACTATCAAACATGCCAATCAAGAAGAATTCTCTAAC
Organism: Yamadazyma kitorensis; assembly: GCA_030572015.1. Taxonomy (NCBI): domain Eukaryota; kingdom Fungi; phylum Ascomycota; class Pichiomycetes; order Serinales; family Debaryomycetaceae; genus Yamadazyma; species Yamadazyma kitorensis. The sequence continues at coordinate 186,290 of JAJLZC010000004.1, read as the reverse complement.
AGTGAATTCCAACCTTGGGTTGAAAATGGCAGAGAAGTCGGTCAAGTTAGAAGCTATCAAGGGTTCACCTTTTTGAGAGTCTATGATGCGGGTCATATGGTTCCTCATGATCAACCTGAAACCGCTCTAAGTATGCTTAATATCTGGTTATCTGGAGATTACTCGTTTGGTTATTAGTCAATACAAACACCGTTTCCTTTTGCTCCTGTCACCTCTCCTTTCTTCACCCTTCAATGCTTGTGTTTTGCAGCTTTGCAGCTTTACAACTCCGCAGCTTTTGCAACCTTCGGCGATTTGTATTTTTACGCCCGTCTCATTTTTCTGGAACTGAAGCTGACAAACAAGGAAAAGTATTTAAGCAACACCAAAGATACGTCAGAATGAACACGCTAAGGAATGTGCTTAGCCTATTGGTCTGGATAGCATTTGCCACTTGCCTACAACAACCATTTAAATTGAATGGAAACTGGGCCGAAGGTTCGGATGAAAGTGCATTTGAAACACTCTCAAACCAACACAATGACTATCATTTAAGAACGAAGCAAATGGATCCTAAAATCTTGGGAATTGACACTGTTGAGCAGTTTATTGGATACCTTGATGTGGATACAGTTGACGAATTTTTCTACTGGTTTTTTGAGTCAAGAAATGACCCTGCAAATGACCCGGTCATATTATGGCTAAATGGAGGCCCAGGATGTTCATCAGAAAATGGATTGTTTTTTGAATTGGGTCCAGCTAAAATAGGTCCAGACTTAAAGCCTATACGAAATCCATATTCATGGAATTCAAATGCTTCAATTATTTTCTTGGATCAGCCGGCTGGCGTCGGATATTCTTATTCAAGTCATGAAGATGTTGCAGATTCAATAGATGCTGCCATTCATGTCTACCAATTCTTGGATTTGTTCTTCAAGAAATTCCCTAGTTTTCAAAAAAACTCATTTCATCTTGCATCTGAATCTTTCGGTGGTCATTATGCTCCAGCTATTAGTTCTGAAATTTTATCTCATGGTGACAGATTGTTCAATTTCAAATCAGTTATGATTGGGAATCCTAGTATTGATGTTGCGGTCCAGCTTCATTCTTATCCTCAAATGTTATGTGGAAAAGGTGGTATGGAACCATTTTTATCAAAAGAAGAGTGTGATTCGATGTATTACTATGCTGATGAAGCTCAGAAAGCCATTGAAGGTTGTAGAAAATGCCCATTGGAGCAATGTAATGGCATTGGTCAACTTTTTGATAAGTTTTACAATCTCACATCAAGTTTGAAACGTAATTGGTATGATTTAAGATTAGAAGTCCAATGTCATGGTAAACCAACATGTTATGATAATTACACATATATTACTGATTATATGAATCAAGATTCCATTAAACAAGTATTGGATGTTCCAGATCAGCTCTCGTTTCAATTCTGTAGTGATGATGTTGATGCAAGATTCAAAGCAAATGGCAAAGACATGATACAAGGCTTTCAACAACATATCGCTCATACTATACATAATGGTATTCCTGTACTAATTTATGCCGGTGACAAGGATTTTATATGTAACTGGTTAGGTGTAAATGCTGTTGTAGATACAGTTGAATTTTACAATCAATCCGAATTTGTGGAATCTGATTTCAAGCCTTGGACCTTAAAAGATGGTTCGATTGCTGGTGAAATAAGAGGCGTAGCTGATTTTAAGTTCTTAAGAGTCCATGACGCCGGCCATTTAGTGCCTCATGATCAACCGCAAGCAGCCTTAGAAATGTTTAATAGCTGGGTGTTTAATACTTTTAATTAAGGTCTATGCGTTTGAGTTGGCCCCAATTCTATTTCTTATTTGACTTTCACTATACTTTAAATATATGACTTCATGAGTGTTAATCTATTACTATGGTTCGTTTAGTTTAGATTTGAGATTGTTGGTTTAGTGGTTAATACCCATCCAAACGTCAAAATTTAAACTTTTCCTTCCGACTACTGGCTCGGAAGGTTGGATTCATTGAAAAAAGTTTATAAATAAGGATATCCTTGTTCGATTGTTTTCAGCTATCGAATCTTCAAAAGGAAGCAAAATGAAGCTGTTGTTCTATATAATAGTATTTACTGGTTTAATTGTCTCAATTGCTGTTGGAAAGTTTGGAAATAAGCAAAACCCTTTTGATCTTCAGGATGAGATTGATAATTTAATTGGTGATAGTGAATATAAAATTGAACTAAATAAGGGATTTACTAAAGTATTTGATTCAGCATCTAATAGATTTAAGGAGAGGCATGGTGATATTGTTCAATCTAAATGGATTGAGTTTCTTCAACAGAATTCCGAAGAATTTTTAAGGCAACAATTCAGCTGTTCGGGTGAACTGCATCATGGGACTCCACCACAGGAAGAATCAGAAGAAGCAGAAAAAGAGGAAAAATTGGAACAGAAGAAAGAAGAAGAAGGGAAAGAATATAAGACCCACGGTACTTCCAGGACCGTTGAAAATGACAGTAAGTCGTTCGACTATGTTGATAACTTAGATAATTATAGCTTAAGAACTAAAAAGATTAATCCAGAAACATTAGGCTTGGATTCTGTAGAACAATATGTTGGTTATTTTGATGTTAGAGATGAAGATAAGCATTTTTTCTATTGGTTTTTTGAATCAAGAAATGATCCTAAAAATGATCCAATTGTATTATGGTTAAATGGGGGACCCGGATGTGCTTCAGACGGTGGGTTGTTTTTTGAATTGGGTCCTTCATGGATAGATTCTTCCTTAAAGCCAGTACTGAATCCATATTCATGGAATTCGAATGCTTCAGTTATTTTCTTGGATCAGCCAGCTGCTGTTGAATTTCCTTATGGTCTTAATAGAACTGAAGTTGATTCCTCTGAAAAAACTTCGAAGAATGTTTATATCTTCTTAGAACTATTTTTCCGTAGATTCCCCCAATTTTTAGATAATAAACTTCATTTATCTGGTGAAGCTTATGCTGGTCATTTTATTTCAGGTGCTGCCGCTGAAATTATAAAGCATCCAGAGAGATCTTTCGAAGTTAGTTCGTTATTGATTGGAAATGCAGCAGTAGATACATTCTTTCTAGAATTAGGAATCCAGAAAATGATTTGTGGAGAAGGAGGAGTCGAACCACTTCTTTCTGAATATAATTGTACTGTTATGAAAGATGGTTTACCATCGTGTATTGGATTCACCACATTATGTGTATTAACTGAAAACATGTTTCCTTGTGCTATACTTCCATATTTCTGTGATGAACCATTCGTTCCCTTTTCAGAATTAGATCTAAATCCTAACGATTTAAGAAAAAAATGTGATGAAGATTTCCTTTGTTTTTCAGATATAAATTATGTATCAGAATATTTAAAACAGGCTTACGTCAAAGAAGCCGTTGGATTTTTACCCGATTATGATTTCGAATATTGTTATGCCGACATAGGTCAAGGGTTTTCTGAATATGATGATGGCTTTATTCCTTATGAAGATAAAATTGCCAAAGTTTTAGATTATGGTATTCCTGTTCTACACTTTGCTGGTGATAAAAATTTATTTTATAATTGGTTAGGTTTCAACGAGGCTTCTGATAATGTTGCATTTGAAAATCAAGATGATTTTAAAATGTCTGAATTTAAACCTTGGTATAATAACGGTAATGAAGTAGGACAAGTAAGAGGTTCTGGTGGTTTCACATTTTTAAGAGTTTACGAATCTGGTCATCTGGTGCCCCATGATCAACCTGAAGTTGCTTTAAATATGCTCAATACTTGGTTGTCTGGTGATTATAGGTTTGGTTATTGATAGTAGTAGAGTTTTTATAGTGAAATCAGGCGTTTATTATAGCACTTTTATTTTTCATCTATTTTCTTATCTTCTTTACAATGTTTAATATCTGGTGAAATTTGCGATTTGCAGCCATTCCTTTAAAGAAAGTACCAAAAAAACTAAGAGTGGTGATTTTGAAAAAGTTCAAAAGAGGTAAAAATCGAAAAAAAAATACAACAAGGAACCTTTGAATCCACTTAGTATCCCCAACAAATCAGGTTTCTTAATTGGCTTAACGGCAGATATAAGGGAACTTTAATAAACACTACATTTTATCATCATCAAAAGTCAACCGCTTATTTTCTCATCAGAACTGAGACACGCAAAGCACCTCTCATTGTATCGTTGGATTACAAATACCTTGCACGTTGAGGTTCCATGAAGTGGGAAGGGCCCACAAGGGAAAAACAGTTGGATAATTACAATATCAAACAAATACATAACCTAGAACATAGAATACAGAATACAAAACCACAATGTCAAACAACTACTCAATCAGGTGTAGCACCACAGAAAATGGTCCCTTGGCCCAGTTGGTTAAGGCGTGGTGCTAATAACGCCAAGATCAGCAGTTCGATCCTGCTAGGGACCATTTAACAAACACACTACAGGGCGTGTGGCGTAGTTGGTAGCGCGTTCGCTTAGCATGCGAAAGGTCTCCGGTTCGACTCCGGACTCGTCCATTTTTTTGTTCTTGATACTTTGCTTCCATTTTTTCTGTTTTATTTGAGTTTTTTTTAAACTTTAGCACCATAATATGATCAAACATATACACCGTCTAAGTTTGAAACATGGTTGTATAACAAAGTTCTCTGAATATTCCTACCTTCAATTGCTGCTAGTGAAACAATTTGGTCGCAAAAAGTGAAAAAAAAATCTCAGAAAATTTTGTCGACGATTTGCAGAGTAGATAGCATAGGAAAGGACCAGGACAAGACAAATATGGAGTCACCATTGGCATTAACTATAGGGGCACGTATGAGTGCATACCTCAATACGGCCGAAGATTACCGTAAGTATAGGAAGCGGTTGAACAAGCAGTTATTGAGGTTACGTCATGATCTTGACTTGATAACCAGAGACACCAAGAACTATAAGGACAAAGAAAAGATATCCAAAATCACCAAAGAAGATTGTGATAAAGATTCAAGGTATGGATCATTGATCTTATTGACAAGTGAAAGAGACTTACTTTTCTCGCTTGAAATCAAAAGTTTGCTTGATATTAGTAACGAAGGTGCATCTTCATATAAGAACTTGATGATTAGTAAATTAAAGAAGTCTGTTAATGGGGTTAAAAAGCTATTAGAAGTTAGTAGTAATGAGAGCGATGATAGAAAAATCATTGAATTATACATTTATGCAGCAATAAATGAAGGATCATTGGGTATTAACAAAAGAAAATGGCAAGTTGCATTAAATTCATTTTCTATAGCTAAATGTGGATTAGAATATTTATACGATCAAAAACATGAAGATGAAGATGAAGAAACCGACGAATTATTTAATAAAACTGTAATTCAAGAATTGGTTAACACAGTGATTGATCCTTCATTAAATTTATCTATTTCACAACTAGAATTGAATAATTCTGATTTAAAAAGTATTTCCAGGAAATATTGTCATGATAAAACTGTACCATATTTACAAACATTGATTAAATTGATCGAAAGTAAAGATCCAAGTTATGTTAGTGAAATTGCAACTACTACAAAATTGATCGAATCGATTAATTGGAGAAACCATGAAGCTAACTTATATAATGATGAAATTGCCTTTAAAATCATGGATTTAACTAAACCTGAAGTTAATGAATATAAAGATCTTGAAAATTTTGATCAATTAATCACTGGATGGCTGGAAATTTTGGAATTACATCAAAATGATTTAGACAAACACCAAGATGAAGATGATAATGAAAAAATCCAAGATCGTGCTATCTTATTAACATTTATTAACTATAATCTCTTATTTACTAAAGTTAGAAGAGATTTAATAATTATTGAAGGATTGGAACAAACATTCAAAAGTACATCAAAATATAATAAGTTAGTTATTAATAAAGATATCACCAGATTATATTTAGCAATAATTTCAACAATTGAAGAAATTAAAGAGTTACCAGGGGTTTATAATGACGAAGAATTAATTGAATCATTAGAAAATGTTCAAAAATTTTATGAATACAAAAAATTCATCAAGCTTTCAAATTCGTATTTATTAAATGAAAAATTTCCTGAAAGTTTAAAAATATTGAATCAAATTCATGACAAAATTGAAAAGGAAAATGAACATTTTTACTTAATTGAAGATTTCCCTTATTTGATTACAAGCAATGAAGAATTCAAACAATTTAGAATTGAAATCAAACAATTATTATCAAATAACCATATTTTATCCCAATTTTCGTATGAAACCAACAATATTAATTCTTCGAATTATATCATTGAAAATATGAATAAATATCCAACAAACCTAGACATTATCAACTTAGGTTCAAGTCCAAAAATCTTGTCTGTATTACCAAAACCTGTGTTGTTTGATATTGGGTTTAATTATATCAATTATTCTGGTACTACTTCTTCAAACGCTGGGACTCCTGAGCCTCAGTTTGAAGATGATGGTAAAAAGAAGAGTGGGTTCTTTGGAATCTTTGGTGGCCGTAACTAATATACATCTTGTATTCTATTCAACCTTTGGTGATCTCTTTCTTCTCTGGTGGTTGTCCCTTGCAAAAACGCTGCAAAATGGGAAATAGAAAACGCAAATGGAAATTCGGTGAAAAATTTTGTAGCACAATGAATTCACTGACAACACTTATAATCTGTGTTGCAGGGCTCTATGGATCGTTTCTAACATGGTCAATTCTACAAGAGAAGATCAATACCAAGCCATATGGAGACTCAGAAGCATTTTTCAAAGCTCCATTGATCGTTAATATGATTCAATCATTCTTCGCCATAGTAGTGTCATTTGTTTATAGCCAAGTAACGACTAACACCAATCCGTTTAACATATTTTTCAAGAACGATAAGGTCGTGGTCAATAAGTTTTTGAAGTCCTTCTTAATAATATCATTGACGTCGAGTCTTTCAGCTCCAATAGCGTATAAATCACTAAAACATATTGATTATTTGGTATATTTATTGAGTAAATCATGTAAGTTGATTCCATTGATGATTGTTCATTTTCTATTTTATCAGACCAAGTTCCCAGTTTATAAATATATCGTTGCATTGTCGGTTACGGTAGGTGTAGTTATCTTCACATTATCGAACCAATCTAAGAAAGCTTCCAATAATGATGGTCAAATTGGACTTGGAATGTTACAACTAGGTATCTCAATGGTTCTTGATGGCTTAACAAACAGCACTCAAGATCAGCTATTCAAATACCAAAAAAGATTCGACAAAGATACTCTCAAAATAAATGGGATAATACTAATGTGCATATTGAATAGTTTTATGTTGTTGCTTACTTTGATTTACACCATAATTTTCAAGTTCAATGAAGAAATTACTTATTCAGTTGAGTTCATGTACAACTATCCTCAAGTATTATATGATATTTTAATGTTTGCCATTTTCGGGTCTATTGGTCAGATCTTTGTATTCATAATCTTAGAGAAATTCGATTCAATTATCTTGACTACTGCAACTGTAACTAGAAAAATGCTTAGTATGATCACTAGTGTTTTACTATTCGGCCATACTTTAAATTATCAACAAATATTTGGAGTTTTTTTGGTTTTTTTCGGGATTGGATATGAAGCATTTCTTAAGGTCAATCCTCGTCATCCCTCTGCACCACCGGATAAGAAAAGAAGATAAAATAGAGCTAATAGAGTATAGATTCAATTCACAGCATTTCATCGCTTCTCTCACTGTTTTCTCATGATTTCGGGCCAAACAAAAAAAAACATTGGCTAAATCGGTTAACTAAGAGGTTTGGTTGCAAGAATGCTTATAGCACACCCAAGATTGTTGATAATGGATTGGATAGCTCTGCTAGATACAATCTGTTGCACGTTGGCATCATTATTTCCAAAAGTATTTTGTTCATTGACCTTAAGCTGGGCCATATACGCATTAGTAATTGAAGGCTGTTACAACGAGATTAATAAGAATCAAAAGCACCCAGTATTGGCATTATTTGTGGGAACTATTGGGATTATATTGTACATGTTGAGTGTTTCTAGTTATTTTATGGTTGTTAGTCAAGGGAGCGGGTCACCTTTGGACTTTGAAGCTTTGAAAATAAGGAATATTGAACTGTTGAAGCAACATTCTCAGCCCCAACAACCGCATCAACTCCAAGAGCCACAAGCATCTTCGTCACATCAGCAAAAGAGCAGCGAACAACAACTACAACAAGAGGGAGAAGGAGAGGGGGAAGAAGATCAATTGATTCAAAAGGATGAACCGCCATTGCAATACCTTGACTTCCATGTGCTTAAACCTGGGGTATCACCATATAGGTATTGCGTCAAATGTAAGGTATGGAAACCAGATAGATGCCATCATTGCTCCAGTTGTAACAAATGCATACTAAGAATGGATCACCACTGTCCATGGTATTCCACCTGTATAGGGTACCACAATCAGAAGTTTTTCATTCAAAATTTAATGTATGTGGCGATATTTGCTGGATATTGTTTCTTAATATCGTTAAGTTTGTTATGGAAGTTTTTCAAAGGCCAGGATTATGAAAATGAATATTTATCAATTAATATGGTGTTTTTATTCATATTAGGATTGGCTTTTTTTGTAACAGTTGGGATATTTGCCGGGTTTCTGATTTGGTTAGTCATTAAAAACACAACAACCCTAGAATTTCAAGAAAACAAATGGATATTTGGTGAAAATAACAACAAATTTCAGTATGAGTTTGATTCAAATGGTAAACAAAAGTCTCTACAACATATTTATGACTTGGGCTATAAACAAAATTGGATAAGCGTAATGGGTCCAAATATTTATTATTGGTTGTTGCCGTTAACATTCACCTCAAAGTCTATCCACTCAGATTTTAATGGGTTAAATTTCACCGTCAATAACGAGGTCTACGATAAATGGTGCTATAACATAAAGCTACAGGAACAGTTGAACCAACAATTGAACGACTACAGAGAGAGTATTCGAAGAGAAAGATTCGGCGTTCCATAATCCTTATATATATACTATCTAACATCTTTTCAATATATGCTGGCAGTCGCGGCCGGGTAACGCTCTCTGCGAAAGATAGAGCTCGAAGAGTTTTTGAGGCTCCCAAAACCCAGGAATTTTCAACACCAGAGACAACGTTTGTACCATATACAGCGGTTGAAACATATACGGTTGTAGAGCAGTAGACAGGCACGATTCAACAGAGGGAAGGCGATTTGTTGTATAGGAAGAAAATTGATATAGAGGACGCGAGGACTTGAGGACTTGAAACCGGAAGATAGACTGAACGAAGACGAAGCATGAGCACCTATGTTCAATTACCGTTTGACGACTTAAAGGTCGACCCCAACCAAAAGAAAAGAGTGGCATACTTCTATGATGCGGACGTTGGGAATTATGCTTATGGAGCAGGCCATCCAATGAAACCACACAGAATTAGAATGGCCCATTCGTTGATTATGAATTACGGGTTATACAAGAAAATGGAAATCTATCGAGCAAAACCTGCCACTAAACAAGAAATGGCTCAGTTTCATACCGATGAATATATTGATTTTTTGAGTAGAGTCACGCCAGATAACTTAGACTTGTTTGGTAAAGAGCAAATCAAATTCAATGTGGGAGACGATTGTCCCGTTTTTGACGGTTTATTCGAATATTGTGGGATTTCTGGTGGTGGTTCTATGGAAGGGGCTGCAAGATTAAATAGAGGTAAGTGTGATATCGCCATAAATTATGCTGGTGGTTTACATCATGCCAAAAAGCTGGAAGCTTCTGGGTTTTGTTATTTAAATGATATTGTCTTGGGTATAATTGAATTATTACGTTATCATCCTCGTGTTTTATATATTGATATTGACGTTCATCATGGTGATGGGGTGGAAGAAGCTTTTTATACTAGTGATCGTGTAATGACTTGTTCATTCCATAAATATGGTGAATTCTTCCCAGGTACTGGTGAGTTAAGAGATATCGGGGTAGGTAAAGGTAAACATCATGCAGTCAATATTCCTTTGAGAGACGGGATTGATGATGCAACTTATAAATCATTATTTGAACCAATCATTGGAAAGATTATGGAATGGTATCAACCAAGTGCTATAGTCTTACAATGCGGAGGTGATTCGTTAAGTGGTGATAAGTTAGGTTGTTTTAATTTATCGATGTCTGGTCATGCAAATTGTATCAATTATGTCAAATCATTTGGGGTTCCATTGATGGTTGTTGGTGGTGGTGGTTATACTATGAGAAATGTGGCTAGAACTTGGGCTTTTGAAAGTGGATTATTAAATAACGTAATCTTACCTTCAGAATTACCATATAATGAATATTATGAATATTATGGACCTGATTATAAATTAGATGTTAGACCATCTAATATGTATAATGCAAATTCCCCAGAATTCTTAAATAAGATTTTAACCAATATTATAACCAATTTAGAACATACAAAATTCGCCCCATCAGTTCAAATGAATGTTGTGCCTAACGACCCTGAAGATTTGGGTGATGTAGATGAAGATAAAAAAGATTCGATCGATACTAAAGGTGGTTCCCAATTGGCAAGAGATGAAATCATTCAACCTGATAACGAATTCTACGATGATGATGATAAGGATAAGGGAGAAAACAATATCCAAGACAATAAAGATGATACAAATCAACCTGCTGAGGGAATAACTGAAGATGAAATGAAAGAAATTGATCAATTAAATAAGGAATAGTGTAATGTATGTATTAATATGACTAAGCCAGGCATTTTCTCTCTCTCTCTTTCTCTCTCTCTCTCTCCTGTCTTGTCTCCTCCGTCTCTCTCCTCTTCGCCTTCTCCCATAATAACCTAACCTCCCAGCCAACAAACGAAGTATCTCTCTTGTGCCAAATTATCACCAAAATCTGAACTTGAGAAATTGCAAAATTGTTTATGACTCAAATAACTATTTGTTAGATGTTAAGATTCATAAGAAATTTTCATGTTAAATCATGCAAATCGTTGAAGAACCGCATACTACCAACATACCAACCAATCAACCAACTATATAACTTACAATGGGGCACAAATCCAGACTCAACATCACAGCCGGGCCGAACAGCATCACTGAAACCAGGATCAACGAAACCATCAACACCAAACAATATATACATAATAAAGAAGCCATGGAACTTGACAGTCAGGAATGCAATGATCGAATTCATAACTCACATTCAGACCAACTATCCTGACTTAAATATCATACTAAACGAAGAGACTATAGATGAGCTAAAACATGAATATGAAAATGGCAATAAATCTGTACTCAATCTTGATTCAAATTATGAATTTTATTCTGGTGATATCGATGATATTAGAGGTAAAACTGATTTGTTAATTACAATCGGAGGGGATGGTACCATTTTAAATAGCGTGTCACAGTTTCTGAATTGCAATGTGCCTCCAATACTTAGTTTTTCAATGGGGACTTTAGGATTTTTGTTACCTTTTGATTTTGAACAATATAAAGAAGTATTTCGTCAAGTTATAAATAATGAAAGTAAAGTTTTAAAAAGAAGCAGGTTGGAATGCCATATGGTAAGAGGCAATACCAACGGTAATACCAATGGTGACAAAGCAAATGTTGAAAAAACCGAAGTTGCACAAATGATCCATGCCATGAATGAAATTACCCTTCACAGAGGTAGTGAGGCTAATTTAATCTCCTTGGATATCTTTGTCGACAACGAATTGTTGACTACAACGGTAGCAGATGGTATAATATGTAGTACACCCACCGGATCAACAGCTTATTCCTTAAGTAGTGGAGGTTCAATAGTACATCCACTAATCAAAGGAATAATGTTAACCCCAATTTGCCCAAGATCATTATCATTTAGACCTTTAATCTTACCATCAACATCTGAAATAATGTTGAGGTTGTCACCCAAGAACCGAAATATCAGTATAAAGTTGAGTATTGATGGAATCAGTCAAAATGATTTAAAAACAGGAGACGAGATTAGAATTAACAATGGAATTGATCTTGATAATAATATATGGTGTATTAGTAGAGGAGAGAATGATTGGACTAAAGACATAAATGAGCTCTTAGCGTTCAATAAGTCTTTTAAAGAGAAGAATTACCTCTGAAATTAGCTTTCATCGCTCTTGGGCTTCTACTATAGGTTTAATGGAACCCTGAAAAATATATATTTACATTTTATTTACCCATTGATTTCACGTTATTTTTACACATTCACTTCTCATTATGAATCGTAGAATTATGGATCAACTTCTATTGAATCAAAATCAAAATCGAAATCAAAACCAAATAGATTATCAACATTAACCAAATGATTCAAATCGAACTTTTTGTTCCAAATCCCAATTAGTTTACCAAAATCTTGAAAATTCTCCCAATCAAATTTAACAACTGCACTGTTTGTTGTATACTCATTGTGATTAGATTTAACAAACCTGAAGAATTCGTAGCTCACAAAACATATTTTGAAACAATTGTAATTCAAGTAACTTAAATCAATCGAATGAGTGAAAATATGAATCACTATATTGATGAGTCCAATACCAATTGAAGAATTTGGTCCCAACCATTGAAGTAAACCACCCGATTCAATGTCGTTAAAGTATTTCAGAACATCAATCGGCAGCGTAGTACGAAACTTACTGAATGTTATAAAGTAACTTGCTATTACGAATCGCTGATGAAGAAAGATTCTTGAATTTATGAATGGAATATTCCGATACTTAAATAACCTGAGAATGATTAAACCAAGTTCAAGAAATTTAGTTCTAGCTGTTATCTCATCAATATCCTGTATTTCACCATCCTGGTCCATCATACTTTCATTAACATTTACTGCTTTTGTTGAAGCTGTTGTCATTTTAGGACTAAATTGTTGCAACAAATTATAAGCGACATATAATTTATAATAAAGGCTTAGTCTTATAGTAAACTCTAAAGACATATTAAATTCGAATTCATTGCCAACCAATTGATCAAATAATCTCATATCATTAGAAATTTTATTTAAATCATTAATCAACTTTAAGATTTGTTTTCGATTAATTAATCTTCTGTTAATACCTCCACTTAAGAACTCACTTAAAGCAAGTGTGATCCGATACATGAATTTAACCAATCTTAAAGTCCTAGCATCAATTTCCTTATCTAAAAAAGAACTGCGTCCATCAGAAGCAATCTCAATCAAGTCAATATCACCAATTGAGGAAAAGTCAACTGGACAGTCGGTATCCACCCCTCTGTCAAAACAATAAGTAATGTTGTAATAATTAACTTGGATCCAAGTCAATTTCCAAGAAAGTCTATCAAGCTCTGATGATTTATGATACCCCAAACCTTTACAACAAGTTAATAGCATATTATTTAAAATGCTGATTGCAAATGAACTATCATCTTCTTCGCTACAATACATTTTATAGATTCTTAATAATAATAAACCTTGAACTTTAGTAACAGTTATATTTTTATAAGATGATAATGACATTAACAACCCAGTGGCAATTTCAATATAGGAATCATTAATTATAAGCGAAGTTTGAGGATTATATAATGAAGAAAACTTCAATATAATCAAAATTATTGAAATCACTGAGCTTTTAGTTATACTCATTGCATTTATAGTACTATAATTCGATTGATCGATTAATAGGTTGTCATTCAATTCATTGATAATAATTTGTTGATCTAAAAACAGTAGCATGCTTTTAAATTTCCGAAAAAAGTCATTGATGATTAATTTAATTTCATTGATAGGAGGTAACTTAAAATGTGATATTTTGTTTAAATTGGAATAATCAGCTTCATTATTACAGCTTGTTTCTGTTGAAGGCTTCAGTTTTGCAAAGAGCTTCATTTGTTTTATGAAATAGTTAGAGTACAATACTATTGTATCGTTATCTTCAAAAATTGGACTTAAATATGAAGTTGGAGTGAAATAAGTCAAATTTGACTCTAGGTAAGTATGTCCCTTGAAATGTGTTGGAATGGACCTATTGTCATCATTATCAATATAATTATTTGAATTTCCATTTGATTTATTGATAGGGAGTTGTGAAGGGGATGTAGCCAATGTAGATGTTGAATCAGACGACCAATTATTGATCCTGGAATCATCCAGTCGTTCCGAAGGATCAGATCTATCAGAACCAGGGGTATTGACTTTATAACCAGCAAGAGCATTTTCCAAATATTGGACTTTCACTTTCAATTGGTGGATTTCTTTATCTTTTTCAAGAAATTGACCATTATTGACACCTCCTTCATTGACCAATTGATTGAAATTTTGTTCATTTAATGATTGGTTTAAAATATTTCCTAAGCTTGGAGTCACAGAAAAATCAGTAACATTATTACTAAAGTTTGAAACCAAGTTTGTATTACTATTATCCACATTGGTATTGGGTGGATCAAAGTCATCAGTTTGGTAACCACATGAATCCGATACCTTATCAAATATACATCTTCCACATGGTTTGCCTCTATCACACTTGGTCTTTTTCTTTTTGCAGTTATAGCACGACAACGATATTCTATTTCTTCGTTTGGACATCGTTAACCTCCAGCACTATTGGTATCAGGTATTCAGGATATTGACACTAAAAACAAGCTCTTTGGGTTAAAATAACTGTATGGGCAAATCCAAAAATTTGTAAAGTTGTGTCTAATACAAGGCGCCTCTTACACAGGCTCCACCTTATAACTACTCGAAGGCAATATTCACAATGAATTTGATTTAACTCAGTTGAATTATAAACTTCAGAACTAGCTTGCCGCCATTAGGTTTTTGTAAACGCAAGGGCCTTATTTCCATGGACTTACCGCTGGTTTTATAGTTTTCGAACGGTGAACCGATTACATAAGCAGAATAATATTAAGGCTATACAATCAGTTAAACAAGAGGGGTGAAGCAGTAGTAGCTAGGCTACACAAGCTAGTTGATACACAAACGAATTAGAGTCCAGTTGATCTAGGAGGTATGGTTCTTCAAAAAATTCAACTACATATCTCAAATGGATTTTCTTTGCCATACTAAGGAAGAGGAACGATTTCATTCAAAAGATCCCACAATTGCTCTTCCCTATTGGCATCATAAGAAGCATCAGAAGACTTGGTAATTTTTCCAACGTCACAATAAATCACATTATCGACTTTATCAAAAATATCATCATCCATAACTGTTTTGCCCATGATAAGACCTGCTTTAGTAACAGTAATTCCCCAATTAGATAATAAAATGTAAACTCCCATTAACCACCAAACCATTCTTAAAGGAAGAGCAATGTCTCTTGATAAACCAGAATATGGAACAAAACCAGGTTCATAGGTTATAAATTTCACCTTAGGGTTTTCTCTAGCTAACTTATGCATTAAATAAATTACTGCTAATTTACTAGTACCATAAGCTCTACTTCCTGAATGCAAACTAGTCGGATCGTCAGGTCCATTTTTAATGGGCTTAAAGATTTCAATTAAGTTAGATTCATTCCACCAAGGTTCAGGACACATTCCTTTGTTATGTTCTTGATCTGCATAATGAACATTGGATCCAGTTATAAAGATACGAGAATTCTTTTCCTTAGCTAATAATGGTAACATCAGATTAATAATAATATAATTGGCAATTAAATTCAACTGCATAGTAGCTTCAAACCCATCGATTGTTTTTCTGCTTCTGTTTTTAAACGAACCACCTGCATTACCTAAAAACATAATAACGGGTGGCAAGTCTTTACACAAAGTTTCAACCTCTTTCATAGCCGATTTAATACTTTCAATTGATAATAAATCACATTTCACTAAAATGGTGTTTTTTTTGGCTGGTAGGTTGGAAGGATTACGACAAAGCAAGATATGCTGAAAATCAGGGTAGGTTTTGTCGAGGTATGATTTGGCGTACGATCCGATCCCACTAGAGAGTCCGGTACTAACAATTGTATACTTCATATCGATTAACTTTTTTTTGGCTCTAACGAATTGATAGGCTCAAGCAATAGAAAATCATTCAGCTTTTATAGATTTCTGCTAGTTAAGCAACCCAAGGGTTAAAGGTGTTTACACATTATGGCTGATGGCACATTTCCTTCCCATGTATTTTTTTGCAGTCAATCTGAGTGTGTGGTGGCAATCGCCATGGAAAACCTGCGATAGGAGCAATTAAGTCCACGGAGTTTATAAATAGTACTACAAATCCGTGCACTTTAAATGCCACTGGAACCGGATTACAGTGGAGTTAGAGTAACTGAGGTGCTTGAGTTAAGCAACTAAATGACGAAGGGGTACCGGAGACACAAGGCGTTAGGAAGTGTATTAGTCGGAAACATGTTTTGATAGGCATGCATAACTTAACATAAAGCCATTTGTCTAGGACCGGCAACACAGAACCTGAGAGATTGGAGGTCTGGCCCACCAATAGACAGACCTGAGAGATTGGGAGCCTGGTTCACCAATAGACAGACGTGAGATATCAACTTGATGAAAGTCTAGGTCGACGCTACAAAATGCTTTGATAGAGTATAAAGAACTGCAAACGGCCCACATGACTTGTAGCCACATGACTTGAAGCCACATGACTTGTAGCCACATGACAATGCACCTGACCCGCACCTGACACGACATCACCAAACGCTGAAGTCAAAATCTCAAATTTGGAACATATGCATAAGGAGCCTTCGTTTTTATCTTTTCGGCACTGCACCCCCTGCTGTGGACTTCGCACCCCCTGTTCGGGTATCCTGCATGTTGGTCTGGTTTCCCTTGTTTCCCTTTTGTTTCGCTTTTGTTGTAAACACCTCACACCTTTTTTGCACCCCCTGTGGAAAGATTGACTTCTGCACCCCCTTTTGTCAATGAAATTGTTTCCCTTTCAACGGATATATTGAAGAGGTCATGGTCAATTGATCACGCTAGGGAGTAGGAGTGTAAGAAATACCACTGGATGTGATCCGTCAGGTCCTCAGGTCCTCCAGGTCCACTCGGCAAATGGCCATGGCCCACCAAGAATTCCAGATCCTGCGTCCCCAGATCCCATATTTAGAGCTAGCATGATCCTTTTCCTAAGCCCAGCCCGCAGGACCAGTGGTGGTACAACGAAAGTCTGTAGAAAGGAGAAACCAGAAAGGAGAAACCAGGAAGGAGAAAGGAGTCTGAAAGGGGACTGTAGAAAACCCCTAAACCGTTTCCTTTAAACGAAGCCCATCAAACAATAAGCTAAACTGCAATATTATCCCTCTGCCATCGTCAACCCCCAATCTTCCTCTAAAACATTTTTCTAACTTTGGCTCTTAGCCTTATGGAACGTCTTGCAAACTGTCAACGCAGAAACGAAAAATTCTCACAGTTTCTAATTCTCAGAAAATAAAAAAATTTTTGGAAGAATTGCTTTTAAGTATCATTACACCTTTTTTCGGGGATTTTATATTTATATCGTTGTAATTGCAAGGTAGACGCCCAGATTAGACCGTTTACAGTTTCTTATAGTCGTGTTGGTTGCTTTACTTTACTTTGCTAGGAACCTGCCAAACTTGTCACATTATTGTTGAGTAAGGCCAGTGAGAACCAGCGAGAACCAGCGAACCAGCGGCAGTGATTGATATAATAGAAACGATAGAAAAGTTAGCAACATGAGTCTTCCAGTTCAAATGATCCAACCTCATAAAAATGGCATCATTCAGTCTCCTTCGAACCAAATCCATGAGATTAACACTTCGAATGTTTTGAGTGAAACAACCAGTGCTACATGGTTAGCCATTGGTTCATTAGCCGAAAGCTTAGGCGATTTGGAAAAAGCTTTGGCTTCCTATGACTCCGCGTTAAGACACTCACCAAATAACCCTGAAGCTTTGATTAAATTGGCTAATATTTATAGATCTAAAGATGTTTTCTTCAAAGCTGCTGAATTGTATGAACAAGCTCTTAATTTTAGTCCTGAAAATGGTGAAACTTGGGGGTTATTGGGTCATTGTTATTTAATGTTGGATGATTTACAAAGAGCTTATGCTGCTTACCAAAGAGCCTTATATTATTTGGATAATCCAAATGTTCCTAAGTTATGGCATGGTATTGGAATCTTATATGATAGATACGGTTCTTTGGAGTATGCCGAAGAAGCTTTTGTCCGTGTATTAGAATTAGATCCTAATTTCGACAAATCAAATGAAATTTATTTCAGATTGGGGATCATTTACAAACACCAAGGGAAATTACAAAACGCTTTAGAATGTTTCCAGTATATCTTATCAAATCCTCCTCATCCTTTAACTCAGCCAGATGTTTGGTTCCAAATAGGATCTGTATTAGAACAACAAAAAGATTGGAATGGAGCAAAAGACGCTTATGAACGTGTTTTACAAGTCAATCCTCAGCATGCCAAAGTCTTACAACAGTTGGGTTGCTTATATTCTCAGGCACAATCAAGCTCGACTGAAAATAATAGTGGATCTTCTCCTAATGGGTCTACAACAGGCAGTAATACTAAAGAAGAATCTACGGGATTCACTCAAGATTTGAATATCGCTTTGAAATACTTAACTCAATCATTAGAAATTGATCAAAGTGATGCTCATTCTTGGTATTATTTAGGTAGGGTCCATATGATCCGTGGTGACTTCAATGCTGCTTATGAAGCTTTCCAACAAGCAGTTAATAGAGACTCAAGAAACCCCACCTTTTGGTGTTCAATTGGGGTCTTATATTATCAAATAAGTCAATATCGTGATGCTTTGGACGCTTATACTAGGGCCATTAGACTAAACCCTTATATCAGTGAAGTATGGTACGATTTAGGTACATTATATGAAACTTGTAATAACCAAATCAGTGATGCTTTGGATGCTTATAGGCAAGCTGAAAGATTAGATCCTGGTAATCCTCATATTAAGGCTAGATTGGATCAATTGATTCAATATCAACAGGAAGGTAATACTCATCCTCCTCAACCTCCTCCAGTCAATCAACAACCTAGATTGCCTCAAAGTATGGTCTTGGAAAGTACTCATGAGCAACCTACAGGCGCTCCAGGTCAACCTGGTGGTCCTGGTGGTCCACCACCTCCAGGTGCCCCGGGACAACATTTACAAGGATTGCAAGGTGGCCCCCCACCTCCAGGACCACCTCAAGGATTACAAGGACCTCCTCACGGCTTACAAGGACCACCTCAACCAGGTCAAGGCCCTCCACCTCAAGCTCCACCTCACTTGAAACAGGGCCCTGTTGATCAACCTCCACAACCACCTCATTTGCAAGGTGGCGGTGGTCAAATGATGGGACAACTTCCAGGTAATCCAATGGCCCCACACCATCAACAGCCACCACCAGTTCCTCATCAACAACTCCAACAACACCATCAACCACCACCACTCAACAATTTGTCTCAAGCACATCAGATGCAACCAATTCAAGTGAAACAACAGCAATTGCCACCACAAGTTGTTCCACTTCAACATTCACAACCTATGTCCACTTCCAATTCTCAGGTTTCGTCACAAGCTCATACCCCACAACAATCACAACCATCAATTAAGATGAATGGAGGGAAACATGAATTGGACGAAAAGAAAGACCTGAAACCAAAAAAGAAGAATAAGAAGAATAACAGTTCAAATAACTCAACTCCAAAGATTTCTAAATCACAAATGAATTCCCCTTCGAATTCTTTAAGTAGCTTGATGAATGCTGCAAATGCTGCTTCAAAAGAAGAAGCGGCAGCTCATATCAAATCCGAAGTTATACCTCCAGCACCTCAACCAGCCCTGGTTCAAAAGCAGACTCCTACACCGGTTGCGTTGGGTCAAGTTCAGACCCCTCAGTCTGAACAACCAAGGTCAGATCAGTCTACTCCAGCTGCACCAGCACCAGCTGCTTCGGAAGCCGAATCTGCTGGGGCTTCTGCTCAAGATACAGCCGCAGCCCTGACCCCAGCCGTCGTTGCTGATTCAGCTGAATCCCATCCACCATCGACTCAGGGTCAAACTGCGACTCCAGGACCGGCTGCAGCTTCTGAACCACCAGTGGCACCAGTCGAATCTGCTCAATCACAGCCAACTCCACCTCCAGCCACCGCCGTGGCTGCGGTCGATCCCCCTACCGATTCAACCACGGTACCAACAGCAGCTACCCCAGCTGAAACCACTAAAGAACCTACGAGTGAACCTGAAACTGCAGCAACTGAGCCTATAGCACCATCCACGTCGAAATCTGGCTCAGCAGTTCCTGCGCAAGAACCAACCCCAGTACCAACCGGTGAAGAAAAGGAAGAAAAGGAGGATAAAGACAAAGAACCCGAACAAAAGGAGGACGTAGAAGACAAAGATAAGGAAGAAAAGGAAGAAGAAGAGGAAGAGGAAGAAAAGCAAGAACAGGACACAGAGCCACCAATGAGGAAAATCGAAGAAGATGAAGATTACGATGATGATTAGACTAAATCTAAATAAACATTTTGTTACGGCCAATCAAATCCATTCAAAGCAAAATATTTGTTTCATCGCTGTTTTATTATATATATTTACTAATGTACATTAACTCTTTTACCGTTCCACCTCTGTCGCCTTATTTTGGTATCAAACCGCCTCCTGTAGCCCTGTTTTGATAGCAAGTGCTTAGGCGTTTTCGTGAAATTCCAAATCATAGTCAAAAGTTCCAAACCGTTGAATATTTTCAAAAGTATATGGCTGAACGTTATTGTCTCCATCACTACCTTCATCGTCTGTCACATTATGATTTGCCGAACGTTTAGATCGATGAATTGGTTGGTTGTCACCATCAAAGTTGATAACCCTCATCTGAGTTAGTTGTTGTGATTTTTTGTAACTCAAATATAAATTAATTAGATCCTTGATTAGAACCACCGAAATCAACCCAATTACATTACTTATGAACATCAATTTATCTTTATTACTTGATATGCTTGCACTTGGTCCCAGGTTTGAAGATTTTATTTTAAGTATCAATTGATAAACTCCTTGACCCAATTTAGAAGATATGAATGGCCAAACCAAAGTAGTTAGACATCTTAAAGTGAAAGAATTGTATATCAAAGTTTTGGAATAGTCATGTTTAATACATGCTTTGATCCTATAATATTCAAGTAACACATTATACTTGAAATATTTCACCATAATGTTATTTTTAATGATTTTGTAGATCAAATTCTTTTTAGCATTTAACCAATTAGTGGAAATTCCAATTGATCCAACATTAGAAAGGTTTCTACCAGGAATATTATCACCAGCAAGACCATCAATGCCAGAAGTTTGAGTGTTGGTTAGAACATTACTTTCATCGTGGTATTTCTTTAAAATCATCTTCAAGTTTGTGATTTTTGAAGTCAAGATTTCCAATCTGTCTAATTCTTCATCACTGATGTTATTAGCTATATTCCTTGGTCTAATTTTCATCGTGATATCAAAATGTAATTGATTTATAGTGAATCTATAAATCAAATCATATAAGAAACGAATTGGTATCAACATGGATATTAAATTATTGGTAGTTGAAAAATCAATGGATTTGAAGATATTCAAGTACTTATAAAAGTGAGTTGGGTGTTTAATAATGTTAGTGCAATTGTCCAAAACATTCATGTACAAGGATTTCACCAATTCATGATCACCCATGGAAGAAATGTACCCATTGATCATGAATTCGGTTATCCAATTACTCACTATGTCTGCCTTGTTATTATTGAATAAGCATTGGATTAAGGAAGATTGCCTCATTCTGTATAATATAATGGGTAACACTGGGATTCTTGAAAACTTGAAAGGGTCGACCAATCCCTTTGACAAAGCTGTTTCCAAATTATCTATTGAATAGTTCGATTGATACAATATCGATGATAAAATGTTGCTTGAACCATTACCAGTACTATTTAAACCTTGCTTAGACTTGGTCAACATTTTAATCAACATCTGTTCAGGCAAGATACAATCCATCATTTTCAAACCACAAGAAGTCAAGCCAATATACCCCATCGACACCACACCTGTTACAGCTGAAGTTATACCCAAGAAAACAGCTGAATATTGTAAAGATTTAGATAGCATGGTCCGGATTCCCGTATTGAAAGCCAAAAATGGAGACCGTTTCATACTAAATATAATGTCTTCCTTACACTGGGGACAAGGAGCTAGCAAAATAATTATATAATTCTTATTACTGGAGTAATTGGAGTCTCTTATACCATTCGTTAAGTTTAAAAACCACTCATTTAGCTGTTGAGTCGACAAGTTAATATGAAGATGAGTGTTATTAGGAGGCTGCCCAATCTCAATCTCATTTAAGATTGCAGCTCCTCCATTGCCGCCGTTGTCACCATTTGCGTTTCTTTCTCTTCTACTTAATCCTTCGTGTAATGAAGCAGCATCGATGATGTGAAGTTTATCGGAAGGCAATGAGTTGAACCAATCCATTAGACACTTCCGATGCGTCACGATTGAGCATGTTGAACATGGATGGATCAAATCTTGAGCGTCTTCCGTATTACCAAACGGTGGTAGATCAGTACTACCTCCAAGGCAAAAGCTACAAATATCTGACATTATTCAATCAAAGTTTTGGCGGATGCTTACAAAAAATAGTAAACTACACCAATATGTCCCTACAAATACAACGTCCCACAAGTATCTTGCAAATTGCCATAAACTTGCCCTTTATGCTGACGTTACTATCAATTTGTAATTGAGATTTGGCATTTTTTGTTGAGTGATCGGATTTATTGATAATCTCAATCTTGTGACATTGTGCCTGAAAACAAAGCACAGGGGCCAGAGAATGGGCAGAGGATGCCTGGAAAGGGCGGGAAGTAGTGCTAGACAGTAGGCCAGCCATATTAGCACCATGCCGAAGAAGCAGCCAGAAAGCGGGCCAGAGCGGTACAGAAGTAAGTATTTGTATTCAGAGACCCTGAACTGCCTGTAAACGCATTGACTCAAGCAGTATAACGGGACGAAAAGCGGTAAAGCGAGTCATCAACGCTGCAAAGACTTTAAAGTATCTAAACCGACAGCGTAATGATACAACCTAGCATCAATCACACAACCTTCTCTTTGGCACAACTGTTTCAAACCGTTTAGTAAATCATCTAAAGGTAAGGTGAAAGTTTCGATGAATTCACCGTCTTCCAATTGAGGCACCGGGTTTTGGTTTTTTTCATCGGATAAATCAACATTTACAAACGCCAATGCCATATTGGCATTAGTTAGACCTGGATCACTAAATAATTGCATATCATTGACTGACAGTCTTTCAAACACTCCATGATACCCTGTTTCTTCTAATAATTCTCTGATTGCGGTTGATTCGATCGACTCTTTAGGATCAATGAGCCCGGCCGGTAACTCTATCACAACCTTACCTGTAGGAGGTCTAAATTGCTTAGTTAACACCAATTGTTTGCTTCCTATACTCGGTTTAGAATCATTCAAAATTGCCAAGATAGAAACAGCATCGATATTGGTAGTTTCGGTTCTTGTGGTTCTAATTGCCATTTCCCAGACTCTAGGTTTCCCATTAGGATCCTCATAGTTGATTTTCCGAGTTTGGATCCAATTCCCTTGAGTTAATGGTTCAATTGACGTCAACTTAGCTTTATACGGTGATGGTTTCATTGCGAACTTCAAGATTCTATTCATTCACTTTTTTGCTCACTGAAAAGGTTCAAGTTTTTAGTTGATGAACCGGTAGTTAAGGATAAATATATAGACAAGGGATTCAATATCTAAATAGGAACGGGAGATAAAGATATAATATCAAGTTTCCCACTAAAAATTGTTTTGATTCGCATAAGCCGAACACCGATCATCCCAGATTTTCATTCCCAAGAGAGATTCCAGAGCCTTCAGAGAGTTAGAGATTGCATTCAAAGATACTAGACGCAAGATACATGACACAAGACCAGGAGCTAGAACAAATCAAGTCCAAGATCCAAGATCATTTGATATCTTCGGGGAACTATGAAAAAATCAACAAGCATTTGAAATTACAACTATACGAATCGGGATGGTATGATAAAATAAGCCAGATGACGTTGAGAGAATTACAGAATGAAAGCGATGGCAACGGCTCTAATGGTGCTAGCTACAACTTTGAACAGTTGCTCAGTTTTGTTAAACCCAAGGCTGAGGAATTGGTGCCTGATAAGGTCAGAGAAGACGTATTGGAGAAGATAAAAGACTATTTAGATGATGTGATTCAGTAAGACAGCCTGTCGATATCAATAAAACCGAAACAGTCCCGAAAGACTGGAGCTGAACTACCATGTAATATATAGCGTATTAATACTTATAACATATTATCACTTCCAACATATCATCAGTTAACTGTTAAATCTCTGTGTGTGTGAAAAGGAGGGAGTGTCCCCACCAATACCAGTAGTAAAAATCCTCCAATCACTTTTGCCATTTTAATGCTGATTTTCTCACAAAAAATTTTAACGTAATATAACCAATTGACTGTAGATTCTCCTAAGGTTAAAGAAAGGTTGAAGAACGGTAAAAGGGCTTCAAGGTAGAGCTAACAGGCTATTTATTTATTATTACAAGCGACACATACGAACATACGAACAAAGACGAACATATACTGTAGCACAGGCCATACATATTCACACATTTAAAAACACAATAAGCATAGAAAGGGAAGATGTTTAGTTTAACGAAGAGAACCATATTATCGGTTGGAAAACGTCCAAATATGGGATTGATACCAATAAGTGCCAGGTACATATCATCAAAAGATTTGACTCCTAAATCGATGCCAACTGATTTCCCATTAATGTCAGAGAAAACTGCTAATGCTCCATTAGATTATGCATTGACATCATTAGATACTTTTGCTAACTGGGCCAGAAAATCCTCGTTTTGGCCAGTTACATTCGGATTGGCATGTTGTGCCGTTGAAATGATGCATGTTTCCACTCCAAGATATGATCAAGATAGATTGGGGATTATTTTTAGAGCATCTCCAAGACAATCAGATATTATGATTGTTGCCGGTACTGTTACAAACAAAATGGCTCCAGCTTTAAGACAAGTATACGATCAAATGCCAGATCCTAGATGGGTCATTAGTATGGGTTCATGTGCCAACGGAGGAGGATATTATCATTATAGTTATTCTGTGGTTAGAGGTTGTGATAGAATTATCCCAGTTGATGTTTATGTACCAGGTTGTCCACCAACTGCTGAAGCTTTGATGTATGGGGTTTTCCAATTACAGAAAAAAATGATGAAAACTACCATTACTAGGTTATGGTACAGAAGTTAGTCATGCATATATAGATAATATACTATTAATTAGTCGACTCTCTGAACATGAAGGCAGCGACAGCTACACAGTGAAGCACACAGAAGCGATACAGAGAAGACGCCAGAACGACACAGCGAGCGGGCGACACAGGCAAAACCATGTCGCGCAATAGTTGCTTTAATTTTTTTGGCCGCCCACGCACAGCGAAAAACATTAATTTAAATCACTGAAACTTGGGCCAACTTTACTATGGACATTTTGCGAACCAACTTTGTGGCCCTTCAGCCTTTAAACCACTCGAACTGAAATGATTGGATGAGATTCAACTAAATTTATATGCGGAATTTTTTTAAAATGTTTGTCACACATTTTCTGCCCCCGTAATGGAAAGGGAAATCTCATGAGGGCCCAATTTATGCTGATTTTGTATAAATACAACCCCTTTCGCCACTTTTTAAAAAATTTTTTTTTTCCCTAGATTAGTGTTAATATTGTTTATATTCTTTTAGTCTGAAGTAGATAAGATGGCTAGAACTAAACAAACAGCTAGAAAATCCACTGGTGGTAAAGCCCCAAGAAAGCAATTAGCTTCTAAAGCTGCTAGAAAATCAGCCCCAGTGAGTGGTGGTGTTAAAAAACCTCATAGATATAAGCCAGGTACCGTTGCTTTAAGAGAAATCAGAAGATTCCAAAAGTCTACTGAATTGTTAATTAGAAAGTTACCTTTCCAAAGATTGGTTAGAGAAATCGCCCAAGATTTCAAATCTGATTTAAGATTTCAATCTTCTGCCATTGGTGCTTTACAAGAAGCTGTTGAAGCTTATTTAGTTTCTTTATTCGAAGATACTAACTTGTGTGCTATCCATGCTAAAAGAGTTACCATCCAAAAGAAAGATATCCAATTAGCTAGAAGATTAAGAGGTGAAAGATCTTAGGTTGGTTCGTCTCTGGGGTTTCTTTTTATGATTAGTTTATTATGTTTTAAATATAAGGTTATTTGGTTAACAACGCCTCTTTTCTCTACCGTTGAGTCTCTTCTCCATTGTGGTGATAGTAGGTATTTGACCCCTTATCCTTTATCTTATCGTCGTCTCGGCTGCGGTTCCCAAAAGCTCCACATTGGTGATGGCTGCCCATTTCATCTTATAAACCTTGCTTGTCTGCTTCAAATGGTTAGACAATAGCGGTTGAAACCTTACACCATTTATCCCTCCTTCATCCAGAAGGCGTAATACATACGTACATAGAGATATTAATACAGACATAATAAGGATAGCATGTTCTTTCTTAGATATGTACTTTACCTCTATAACTGTTGAGCTACAATATCAAAGGAGAGGTCAGAGAATCAAATAACTAAATATTTTTATATTTAATAAACAATGTATAACTACAATCTATTAATCATCATTTTTATTACTTGCATTGGAATCTGCATTTGAATTAGAATTATCATCTTTTTTGGTTTTGGAATTTGGATCATCATTAGATTCATTTTTTAAATTCATTGAACTCATAGCACCAGTCAATTCTTCTGAATCAACTTCTGACTCAGGTTGGGAGTTATTGAGACCAGGTGGTGGAACCGATGGGGGTCCAACACTTGATAAACCAGAGACATTAGGCATAGAACCAGGTGGAGGCACCGGTGGTACCATATAATATGGAGGGGCCATATTCATATACTCTTGATTATAGTTACCTTGATAATCTTGACTATAATCATATTCTGGATTATACCCACTTTGCTCATCTTCTGATGAAGTTGGCATATTGCTTCCCGACTGAGGTCCCATCATACCTTGTGGAATTCCTTGAGGTGGTGGTGGACCCATACCTTGATGAGGAGTCATACCTTGGGGCGGCATTCCTTGAGGCATACCTTGAGGTGGCATTCCCTGAGGAGGCATGCCTTGCATCTGTGACATTTGGGCCATATTCGGAGTCATGGGAGGGTATCCACCTGCAGCAGCAGCAGCGGCAGCGGCAATTGCACTAGCAGGATCTAATCCCATAGATAAGGCAGCTGCAGCTTGCATTTGAGCAGCTTGGGCAACTTGCTGTTGTTGTTGTTGAAATTTTTTATTATTAGCAGATATTCTACCCCAGCTTAATCTTACACGATTCCCTCCAATTATAAAACCTTGCATTGCAGCTATAGCATCTTCCGCTTCTTCTCTAGTTGAATAATTAACAAACCCACAATTTTTCCCTGGTGGAATTTTAATTTGTTGAATTATACCAAATGGTTTAAACAAGGTAAATAATGTTTGTTCAGAAACTTCATCAGATAATCCACCGACAAAAACAGTAGTATTATTTGGATCATTAAATGGTTGTCCATGTAATGTAGATGGATGAGGAGATGAACCCAAAGGAGAAGGCATTGTATTACTATGACTACCGTTGTTATTATTACTGTGATTATTATTATTTGATAAACCTTGATTCAAATCTTTAAGGCTGGAATCATCATGGAATTGTGAATGATTTGGAGATGTAGACTCAGATCCAGAACTTGCCATCATTGGAATCATTGGTGGCGGAGGAGGATAAAATCCATAATTTGAATTGGCTGAAGGTGGAGGAGGTGGATAAAAATCTTGTTGGTCATTATAATAATTTCTTTTATAATTACCACCACCCATATTCATACCCATACCCATGCCCATATTTGGATTATTAGTCTGGAAATTTTGATTATTATGATTTTGATTTTGATTTTGATTTCTTGGAGTTGCCAAAGCAACTCTCAAGGGCCTTCCACCAAACCAAACCCCATTCATTTCAATTAAAGCTCTTTGTCTTTCCAGTTCATCAGTAAATCTAACAAATCCAAAGCATCTTGATTTACCACTAACTGGATCAGTCATAACTCTTACGGTTTTAACTGAAGTTGGGAAAGATTTTTGGAAAAATGCCAATAAATGAGCTTCAGTAGTTGAAGCTGATAAATCTCCAACAAATAATGAAAACTCAGGGCTTTGGATAATCGGAGCTGATAATGTTGCACCACTTGCCCAATTCAATCTAAAATACTTTTTTTGATTGTCAGGATTATTTGGAAATTGTTGTTGGGATGGCATTGCTAAATCTGGTAATAATTGACCATTTAAACCTAACGCTTGCTTAGCATCTTTAAAATTTTCAAACTCAACAAAACAATAACCACTATGAGTTAAACCACTTGAATTTAAATCAGGTTTTGAAAACTTTGGCCGAATTACTTTAACATGAACAGTTTTATTTAGGATTTGCCACCATAATTTTTCAATGGACGATTCATCCAACCAAGGATCTAAATCCCCCATCCATAAAGTTCTTGGGTTTGTTTCATCATCAATATTAATTGAATTTGAAGTAGAATGTGAAATATTATTATTCTGACCAAGGGCACCATTATTATATGTGGTACTTGAAATAGAATCAAGATCATTGGAATTGCCGGTATTATCAGGATCTAAAAATTTACCAGACTGTTGGGTTGATAACGGTGGGTTAGGTACGGCAAAACTAGATAACATTTCTTGTTCCTGTTGATGTTGATGACTGGCAGTCGATGATGTCAAAATGGGGATATTCAAATCAGACATTTTTTATAAGCTGTATTCTCTAATTGAAATGAAATTAAAGTGGAAATTGAAATGGAAACTTCTTAAAATATCAATGACAAGGATTGTTAAAAGGATTGTGGGTTTCTTATCGGATGGATAAGCACAAACAGTGAATGAATTGAAAATTAATAAACCACCCTAATAAATAGATTTAACGAAATATAGAACCTAATATTGCAAACTAAAACTCTTTTGAATGATGAAAATTATAAAGTATAAACCCAGTTTACACTTTAACAGCTATGGACACGATATATGAAATACAATCTGTGGACAATCTAACCTGGAAACTTCCTGCTCTTATATTAACTCAAGCGATTTTGGCTTCTCAATTTTCACAAACAACAAACGGGATACAAAACGAAAAAAAGCAGCAGCAGCAAATTCAAAAGAACAAAAGTTTTGGTGATAAAAAAAAGGAAAAGGCAACAACAACAAAACGACACCCCAATGTATTACAATTCAATTGATTTGATTTATGGTTGTTTGGCTTTCTTCTCTTGTTTAAAATCAATCTTTGTTGCTAGTTATAAAGAAAAAGGATATATACTAAAAAGTTTTCTAATTTAAAAAGTGAAACCGCGAACGATTTTGGTTTTGTGTCTCTTTAGTCCCTTAACAGCTCATGGGCCCAGTTTGGGCAGTATGGGCCCAGTGCCACTGGACAGTATGGGCAATAAGGGCCAGTACGGGTCAGTTCATGGGGTAGGTGGTGTTACGCACGCTATGATATTTATGGACATATACTTATATGCTTGAAGCAAGCGTGGGAGAGGTGGACTGCTGCCCAAGACTATGACTATGAGTATAGCTACACTTTGTTCAGGTTCTAGATTTGATTTTCGTGGTCCTTTAGAGCCCAGCTTTAAGATCCGTTATCTGGCTCTCAGTATACGGTGATGCGTTGGGGATTGGAGCCATCCATGATGTCACGTACGGCACATGTGGAAGTATGATGTACCCAATTGTGTACCCAATCGTGAACCATAAAATGGCATCGTATGCCTAGCTTAGTGGGACGACAGCGTGCTGCTGAAAAAACTGCAAAAAAATCGACGCGACATATACAAAATGTCGCTGATTTGGCTTCTCGGTTTCTGGAACAGAGAAATGTAAACAATCACAAACAGTTGAGACAGCGGCTAACGAGCAGTACATTATGGATAGATTAATACTGGACTCGTCAGGTACTAGTTCCGTCACAAATAACATCAAGAGGTTCATTAGAGATACAGAGTTGAGCGACAACAGTATGACACCTATAACATCACCAAATCATTCATACAACGGTAACAGCCATAGTAATCACAATAAAGATGATGTTTATGAATCTTATAAAAGTGCTGATGATCTAGATAAGCGCCAATTGAATACGATCAATGAAGAATCGAAGTTGGATGAGTTCAACTTAAATATCCAAGTCCAGACCGATAAGGAAGAAGCAGAAGAAAAGAAAGAAGACCGTAACTACTATAAGAATGTTAAATATTTACCAAATCAAGACTTCAACTTACCTAATGAATCGAATCTTCCCCTGTCCCCATCTAATTCAATTCCAAATACGTTCAAGTATAAATCACACCCCAATGCCAAAACCAAAAGTCAAATTGGAGCGGAACAATTGGATGAATCATTACCTGAGAAAGAATCAATATCAGATCAAAATATACATCAAAATATAGATGAATTGGATCAATTACATCAACAAATGAATCAAGACCTTCCGATTAAAACTTCAACTTTAAACAAACTAGATATTGATAACACCCCTGATTGGATGCCATCGGAATTAAATGAAAAATGGGTTGATGACTTTCAACTGTCAGTTAGAATCACTAAAACCCCATCAGATTTCAATTTAAATTTACCAAATTCAAATTTTAATTCAAATAATTCGATTGTTCATAATTCAATCAATGTCAATAAAACTCCTGTTTGGAAACAATATAAGCAAAGTTATGAATCAAATAAAAATCAAGCTCATTTACAACAATTTTTTTATAATTCTGATAAATCAAACTCCATATCGTCAACTTTATCAACTCCTTATAATACAACTAATCTTAAGAGTAATAATGTTGATTCTAACCAAAATCCAAGTTCAAACCCAAACCCTAAGCCAACTTTTAAATCCAATATTCAAAATATTAATCAGATCGATAAGGAAAAATTAACAAAACAACAAGTCACTGAATTGGAAAATTTATTAAAACAGGACAAAGATAAACCTGATGACTACTTAATTCAAATTCCTTCTAATGTATCCCCATTGAAGTTGTTTGGTAACAATTATAATACTTTTACGAAAGGAAAATTAAATGAAATTATATATAATTTAAAAGCTCCTTCATTTAATTTAAATCTAATTAATCAATCATCGGAAAAGATTAACAACCCCGAACAACTGGAACAAGAAATACTGGAGGAATTAGAGAAACAGGAGTTTATTTCAAAGCCAATGCCTAAATTGAAAACTAAAAAATTCGATAATACTAACATTGAAGCTAAATTCAGAGAAAAGGCAAACAATATATTCGATAATATTCAAAAAAGAGGTGGTTTCCTACATAAACCTTCGAGAGAATTGAGCCAAACATTTGCTAATAGTCCCGGCAATGCTAGTGGGTCAGGCACTATTGCAACAGCCACTGCTACTTCCACTCCAAAAATTAATAAAATCAATAATCTTAATAGTATCAACAATCTAGATGATGATTTGAATGATTATTCTTCATTTACTAGTGGGTATGAACAGCAAAGCACTCAATTTCATAATAATGAATCTTCTAATAGATCAAATACGAATGACTATACTTCATTTACTGTTTCGAATTCTGATTCAATTTCAGTTTCGAATTCAATTCAAGACTCAATCAATCAATCCATCCATAAATCGATTAATGATTCAGTTAATGATTCAACTGCCAAATCTCAAAACCATAATCCTTATGAAGACGAAATGATTGCACCACCTCAATTATCACCTAAAAATTTGAAAACTTTACAAGATCAATTATCGAATCATAGTTCATATACTTTTGATAACCAAACATCCAATGATAATGATTCATATAAATTTGCATTACAAGATAAAATTAAACAGTTAGAATCAACTGTTAATAATTTTAAAGTTTACCAACAGAACATGGAAGCATTAATGAATGAAAATAAGAATTTAAGAATAGAATTGAATAACCAACAACATCAAATTGAAGATCCAGAAATAGAAATTGATGATTATGATTTAACTAATGATAAAAGTTTAAACAAGCAAGACTTTAAGATGAAAAGAGTATCACAATTAAAATTACAAAATATTAGCAATAGCAATCAAATTAATACTCCTCAAAGAGGTATAAGTATGTTAAAACCAAATATCAATTTACCAATAGATTATGATAATATGATCTTAGACGAAATCAATCATAAATGGATTTTGAAGGAAAACAAAGAAAATTTCCATAATAGCCTTGACTCTATTGAAGATTTATTGTCAAATAATACAGACGAGAATGAGGATGATAATCATGATCAAGAAGATGGGGAAGAAAAAGAAGAAGAAATAAGAGAGAATACTAAGAATGTATCGTTTCATTTGCCACATACGGATCAAGTCAATTCAAGCCCTTTAGCATTCGATGTTACTAAGATTTCACAAATTAATAATGATGAGATTTCTTTTAGTCAACAACAAAAAAAATTGGTTGCCATTATAACAGACACATTAATAGAATTGAATAATAATAAAAATTGGAATAAGATTGATGAAATTTCATTAATTGAAAAGAATTTATCAAATATTAAAGATTTAAAATTCTTCTTACCAAATTTATTAAAATTGAATTTATCATTGAATCAAATAAAATTTCTAAAAGGCTTACCAAGTAATTTATTAAATTTAAATGTATCATTTAATAGAATTGAGAATTTAACATCATTTAATGAATTCTTAAACTTACAAAATTTGAATTTATCTAATAATTATTTAATCAATTGTAATAATTTAAAATATAATATTCATTTAATTAAATTGAATTTATCAAATAATAAGTTAACAACGATTGAAGGATTAAATAACTTAACTAATTTAATCAATTTGGATTTATCATTAAATAATCTTAAGGGTGAAATTAATTTTAAAAACTATAAATTCGAAAATTTACAAGAATTGAATTTATCAGAGAATAAAATTGAAATTGTGAATAATTTGCAAAACTTAAAGAATTTAAGAATCTTAAACCTAAACGAAAATCATTTGTATAAGATAAATTGCAATGGCAAACATTTGAATTTAAAGAAACTATTAGTTAAATTTAACCAACTTTCAAGTTTTAACTTGAATAATTTCCCATATTTAAGGATTTTTAGATTTGATGGTAACGATTTTAAATTTATTGAAGGTAAAAAATTAAGATTTATTGAAGAAGTATCAGGGAAATCACAAACTTCAGTAATGTTATTAAAGATTTTTGAATTTAATAATAGTTTAAAGATTGTAGATTTATCAGGTAACTTAAATTTGTTTCAGAGTTATCAATCTAATATAATATTTTTGAATTTGAATAAGTTGGTACTTTCAGCTATTAACTTAAATAAATTGCCAACACATATTTCAAAGAATTTTAGTCAAATTTTCCCAAATTTACAAGAATTAAATTTGAATTTCAATAAATTGACTGACTTGAATTTTTTGAAGAACTTACGAAACTTAAAGAAGCTTTATTTGGTTAGTAATAATATATCTAAGATCGAAACAATAATCAAGAATTTGACAAATTCGAGGATCAATTTAAAAATATTGGATTTAAGATTGAATTCGATCAATTTAGAATTTTATCCATATGTATTCAATCCTCATGAATTAGAAATAGGAATTACAAATGACTCCAAATATGAACAGCCACACGACGTACACGGAGCCAATTCGAATGAAGGGGATTCCACCGTCAATAACTTGATTCAATTGGAGACATTGGATGATATTGAAAACTTTGCAATCCATTATGAATCGTTAAATAATAACTTAAACGACTGGGAAACGAGAGATGAAAATTTTATCAAGAACTTGAAGTTCAATAAATTTAAAAAGAGAGTCGATTATCAAACTTTATTGATCAACTATTTCCCAAATTTAAAGAAGTTAGACGGTTCGATCATTAATTATGAAAAGCGATTAGAATTCGAAAATAACTTGAAAAACTAAACTTATAGCTGGAAACTATTGGTTTTTTGCAGCCTTAATTGCAGCTTAATCTATGTAACTTAATAATTGTAAAATCATTGTAATATTGTACTTGCATTATAGAATACATAAATATATAATATTTATATCTGAGTTCATTTCATCCGCCAGATATTCAATCTGTTGAACCATCCCATTCAATTCAACCTCGTACCTCTTCCATTGCCATTGGTTTTGCTGTTAAACGGAAAATGCAAATCTCACATATTGTGATTCCGCTTTTATCAGAAATTCCGTTCTTCCACTTCAGCAAGAAAAGGTGAAGAGCACAGTTAGAACACAAGGGAGATGTTATCGAAAAGAATATCGATTCAATGGCCACCGGAGGAGGTCGAAGAGAACACCAGCACCATGGTTGTGTATTCGAAAGAGGATCATTTTGTAGACATAAGAGTTTATGCGTCCAAATATCCGATCATTGATGAGAATCCAAGTACTAAATTCGATGAAATATTCGAATGGGCCATGACCGGAGATGAAATCCTAATGGAACCAACTATTCCAGACACCTATGTATTGAAATTCACTCATGAGATCGACTCGTTGGCAATTATGAAATCAATCAATGAAAATATCCCGTTGGATCAGTGCTTGACTGAAGCTGACATTGGCACCTTTTGGAAAACTGATGGATTAGATAGAAAGGAAACAGGGAATATGACCAACCCAGCCACAGGCACCAAACAAGACTACGTTGAAATATGGAGGTCTTTGAGCGCCAACCACCATACTCCAACCACCGAAGTCAGAGAACTGGAAGACGATATTAAAAACGATCCACATTTATTTGTATTGAGAGTTTGTCTGGAAACTCATCAGGGCCAATTGATTAGAACAGGCAATTGGGTCCAAGGGGTTTTGCACGACAAAAAAAACCCAAAGGTCCCCTTGAATGTAGTCAGAGCCTTTTATAATGGTGAAAACTGGCAGTATTTGATCAAGTACGGTGGTATAAACTTCCCATTAGACTTCGCTGGGTCCAAGAGTGATACTGTTGTCACGGACGAGATTGAATGGAGTTGTATTGAGGCTAGCGATTAATATAAGCATTCGCCTGTCCCTTTGCGTCCGATCCCCACTGTGGCTTGCTTCCACGCTCCCCTGCTCCCAGCATTTCCTTGCCCTCTTGCCTATGCCTGGCTCTGTTCCACCACCTCTGGCACCAGCTCTTTGCTTCTACTAAAGCTTTAGCCAAAGATTGGAGCAGCCACGACCCGAACCATCGAATTTTTCTCAGTTTATCGAAGATAGATGAAAATTTATCCCTAGATTAACGATAAAATTTTAATTTAGGAGAATTATCGAAAGTCAGATTGGAAATGTCAGGGGAAAGCTAGTATGTAGTCAGATTTCAGAGGTGTGATTGGAATGCACTCGAATCTTTGGAGCTTTTTGGCGGTGTCGTGATTCGGTGAGTGTGAGTCCTGTGGTTGTTGAAGTTGATGTCAAGCGACAAGGAAAAGCAAAAGCAAAGGAAGAGACCTTGGGACCTTGGTGGACACCTTGCGACTTGAGACCAGGACAAGACATCGGCAGAGGCGAAGGCAGTTCGAGCAGTAAAAGTACAAATACGTACATGTTGATAATTCTTCGACTGTTACCTTGCTATGCTACTATTCAGTGATACTTAACAAGTTTGATACCTTAGAGCCATTTAACCATTATAGTTATACAAAGTGATACTAACGTCGTCTAGTTTATTCATCCTTGCTGTTATACTTAACGCAGTCAACTTGTTTGCTCAAGTGTTCTTTACTATCATGTATTCTGATTTGGAATGTGACTACATCAATCCAATTGAGTTATGTAACAAATTGAACCCATGGTTCATTCCTGAAGCTGGATTACATGGATTCATGACCTTATTATTCTTGGTCAATGGTTATTGGTTCCCATTTTTAATCAATGCTCCATTATTTGCTTATAATGTCAATAAATTCTTGAATAAAAACCATTTATTAGATGCTACTGAAATCTTTAGAACCTTATCCAAACATAAGAAAGAATCATTTGTTAAGTTAGGATTCCATTTGTTGATGTTTTTCTTCTACTTGTATAGAATGATCATGGCTTTGGTTTCTGATGACATGTAAATTTCTAACCCAAGAATGATTGAAAACAAAATCACAGCAACCAAACCAGTATTAGTCTCCCAATATAACATTAGAGAGTTAAATAGAGTTGGAGAGGTGTTAGTTTTGGCGTAAGTATAAAAAGTACAGAAGATCAAGAACAAGAACAAGGAAGCAGAGGTAGAAGAAGAAGAACAAGGAAGTGGAAGAAAGGAAAGTAAGTCCTAATTATTTGTCATTATTCATTATATGTATCTATACAGTTTAAATATATTATTTTAAAAATACAAAGTGTAACATCAATTGATTTCATTGTTTATGCCATCTAGCGTCTTGTTGATTTCGTTCAATTTAGAACTCAACCCATTAGTCGGATTATATATTTTACTTATTGAGTTGATCTGTTTCTCAATACTTGTTATCAAGTCAGTTTTATTATCAGAGGGACGACTATCTCCTTGAATATCTCGTCTAATTTGGTCTATTCCATCAGTCAAGTTAAGAAATTGTTCATGGTTTTCTTTGGTTGTTTGATAATCATCTCTAATTACGTTTAATCTATTACCTAATTCTCCATGATCTTTACGTAATTGATAAATCTTATTTCTTAAAGTTTCCTTTTCCTTTTGAATCTTGTTGATTTCATATGTTAAGTCGTCTATATTCCCATGAACATCACTCAAATGGTTTAAATGATCTAAAAAATGGGTTTTAAAGTCTTGTTGGATTAATCTAGGCTTAATACTATCATTTGTTGAAGGTATTGGCTCGAATGTCTTGACCAAGTGTTTTAAAACATCAATGGTATTTAGTCTGAATCGCTTGTCCTTATTTGTATCAGTGACTAGTCTATCTATGTCAACTAAAAGTGGTTTTTGAGCTCCATTGGCTCTAACCTTAGTTAATGAAATTGGTTTGGCTTGTAACGGAGGGCTCTCTCGTTTTGCAGGTCGGCTCACCAAAACAGGCATTGGAGATGCTGACCTTGATTCATATTCTGCACTGCTAGATCGGGCTCTTTTCACTCTTCTAGTAGCCATTGGTCTATCATTTATATCCGTATTATTCAATTCGACCACTGTCCTCCTTGGCCGTCCTCTTTTCTTGGGCCCCACTGCACGAGATGGGATCTTCAATTTGTCTTCAAGTGTCTTCTTTGGTCTTCCTCTTGTCCGTTTTATACCATCGGGTCCCGGAGTATTGGATTGTGACCTACTAGGTGCTTGGCTATCAGTTTCATCGTCCTGTTCAGGTTCTGGAGAAGCAGTTGGAGATTGTATACTGTTTAGATCATCATTGTTGTATCCAAACTCTAGCGAGCCATTAGGTCCTGGATTGGTAGTACTCCCTCTGAATCTAGGCAAATTTATGTCTTCCTGTTTAATCAATGCAGATTCCAAGTTCCTTGGTTTAGGCGATCCAGCTTGTTCAGCTTGGTTGATTCTTAATGGACTTACCTGGACATTTCGTAAGCTAAAAAAGCGTTAGTACCACAATTATCGTACAAAGATGCCATTTTTCCTTATGGCATTGCCATTTACATACTCGGCGCCTCGTTTCCTTGTTTCTAACTTCTCTTGCCTATTCTCCATGGCTCAGGAATAGTGTTGTTCAGGATCAAAACAATCGCGGTAACTTTGCAGATTAAAAAGTAAGCGGACTGGACCCAATCTTGGTGCAAAAAAGCGGCCTGAGTTTGGTGCGTCTTGCGGCCATTCTGGCGCCAGATGGTTGCGAAATGTCCATCATTTCAGCAGTAGTTAGAGACCATAGCGATGAGGTGGTAAATCCACCACTAACTTGAGGAATCACAGTGCATTTGCATTTAAAAAAGAGAGTTGACCTACAGTTCATAAAATAGAAATTTAATTATTCATATTACAATGATTCAGTAAAGAACCATATATATATATACAAATATCTAAAAGATTTATTGTTGAGCAAAGTGTTCCAAGATGATGTTTCTTTCATCAGTATCATTACCCCAGTTCTTGACAACAACACAAGAGGCACCAACGACTTTTCTGGCGTTACCTTCTCTGTCTAATTGACATAAACCAGCCCATTCACCTAATTGTTTAGCATCAGAAACTTTGATTAATGGAATTTTTTGTTCTGGTTCGTTACATAAAGCTTCAACTAACTTAACAATTGATTCTTCAGTGACGGATTCACATAAAACACATAATTGAGCTTCTCTTCTTGATAAAGCTTTTGAAGCTTCTCTTAAACCTCTAGCTAAACCATCGTGAACTAATGAGGTTCTTAAGACAACTTTTAAAGCATCTTCGATGGTGATTGAACCTTCTTCAACTTGTTCAACGGCAACTTCTTCGACAATTTGTTGTTCTTCAACGTCTGACATCTTTTATTATTTAATACTATTTGTTATTTAGACTTCTTCGACAGTTATCTGCTCAGTACTATAGTTTTGAAAAATTTCAATGAAAGAAAAAAATCATTTTCAAAGGTGCGAAGCGATTCCAAAAAAACATTTCGCAGTCACTAAATATACACACGTGACTAGATGGGGCATGCGCCCCAGGAGTATAGAGACGATCTATTAAAATACTTCATACATTTGTACTAAACTAAGCAAGAATTAGAATTAAAAAACTATAAATAGGAGACCCCCACTGCTTACAACTCCATTTCGTCAGCTCCAAATGGTTCATTGTTATCATCGTCACTAGACGCAATTGCAAGATCATTATCAGGATCCAAACTGTGTGTAGCCTTGATTTCCCCAGATGTAGGGGCTTGTTGATGGAAACTATTGGCATTGAATTCATCGTCATCTTCAAAGTCAACGTCGAAGAAATCATCATCAGCACCTGTTATAGACTGATAAATGGTCTTACATTCACTAACAATACCATCATAGCTGATTTCTGATGATGGCATATTAGTAAAAATAATATCACCACAGTCTTGAGAAGCCCGTAAAGTCACATTGTTCTCTTTCGTTGGGTTTATTATGTTTGATAAATCTTCCAAGACATAAGTTTTTTGAATAAAACCGAATTTGCAAACGATCTCTAATTTTTCTTTTGGAACAAAGTTTTGCAATGACTTCCCTAATTTAACAGAATTTGCAACGATTGGGGTACCTCTTTCATTGATTATGAAATCGTCATCATTCAATACCTCATCTAAATCATTTGAAGATTCTCTTAATATTGAACTTTCCATTTTTTCAAATGCACATTGTAAATCTTGTTTTGCCTTTGTTTGATCTTGTTCAAAAGAAGTCAAATACCAAATAGCTTGACCAGTTGGACAAACCCCAGTGTCACCATTTTGAATTAAAGCTTGGACACTTTTATTGTTGTTTGTAGTTAATGATTCTGGTGGAAATACTACTATTGCAGAAGATTCTTGATCTGACATCCATTCTTTACAATCTTTTTTAACCACCACAACCATTCTACTTATTGTAGTCAATTTTAAAGATTCTGTTATTTCATTATATGAAGTTTGTAAAAATTTAGGAATTTGAGCTGGAGCAACAATTAATTTTTCATTAATTTTAACAGCACTATTATCACTAAACCTTGCAATTTTTTGTTGAGGATCATAATCAGTTAACACAGTATTTAATTTATAAGTTGTACCAGCAACAGCAGCACTTCTACAAAAACCTTGAGATATTTCCCCTGGACCTCCATATTTCAGTACTAAAACTGGGAAATTACCATAAACATTGAAAGAAACCAAAAACCTCCTTATTCTTGCTAAAGCTTCAGGAGTTTTAGTTGTAGCTTTAGTACAAAGACCAATTGAATAAATTAATTCATTCACTTGAGAAATTTCCAAATTGAATTTAGATTTTAAAAATTCATTGATTGGAGTTTTAGCATTTTCAGCTAATAGTTTTCTTTTATCTTCATCATTATTATCTTGTAAAACAAATTTTAAAAATTTCATTAAATATCTTTTAGTCATTAAAGATAAAGATTGATCAGTAAAAATTTCTTCTTTTGAAGTTGCATTTGCAAATTTAGTAGAAAAGCTATCATTTTCAAAAATATGGAAGTTGCTTAAACTTTGAAATTCCAAGTATTTAAAAACCCTGGATTTAACTAATAAACTTAATAAATCAGATTGAGCAAACATTATTTTAGGAGTCAAATCAATTCCGTAATCTTTACTTTTATATTTACTGTCAGGACGAGACAAATCTCCCGTTACATAAACTTGGGCATCTTCAAAATGTTGGATTCTACCCCCGTTTACTTCTTGACACCACAGCTTGATTTGTTCGATCGTTAAAGTGGAATTCAGATCCCCATAACATGTTTTATTATCGATATGTAACACCTCAACACCCTGCCACGATAACGCAGCAGCGACTACGCTTTCAATCAAACCTGTACCCATAATCAAAACGTCACATTGATCCATATGTAAACTATGGGCCTGAGGTTTTTCTAATCCTGCCAAATGTGGAATGCTGTCCGGAGCATATGAAACACTTGGACTTCTTTCAGCGACAGACTTACGTCTTTCGGTTCTACGATTAGCCATTGTTATCCAATTGTATCCAATTGCTTTGATGTGTGTGGTTGCAGACTAATCCTTTATAGCCCTCTCTTGATAGCTCTTGGTAGCTCTTGTTATTTATAGCCCTCGGTAGCTTTTTTCGCCCTGAATAGCCCTTGCCAGTCCTTTTGCGGTATAAAAATCTACCTAGTCGCCTGCCAGCTGATTTATTACCAGAATAAGCCTCTAACAATCACCCTACGACCTTGAAGTCTAACTAATTAACGTTTGTAAGGAAAAGTTGGATTTGTAAACGGTGCGAATCGCCCGCGTTGAGGTTTGGATTAGACGCTGGAACCAAATTAGCCGCTCAGTTGGAACGGTACAACGAGGTCAGAACCGGCGAACGGTAGAACGAGGTCGAACGTTAGAAAACAGCTTAAGTGTTGAACAGCAGGGATTTGAGAATGGCAGAACCAAATGAGTTGCGAGGCTCGTTGTTGGTGGCATGGCAGGTCAGAGATAAGCATTGTTTGGTGATTGGCAGTGGAGATGTGGCATTGAGCAGAATACAGCACTTGATAGTTGCCCAGGCTAAGATAACGGTTATCACAGGAGAAACCAAGGTGCATTCAGAGATATTGAAGTTAAATGAACAAGGAATGATCCAGCGCTTGATTGAGAGGGACTACGAGACCAAGGATTTGACGATGTATGGGAGCTCTGACGTTGACGGCCTTAATATCGAATCCCTCGATGAGAACGACTTTGACAAGATCGACTCTTACATTCATAACAACAGGTTTGAAGTGGTTTGCTGTTGTATAGATGATCATATATTATCGACTAAAATATATTATCAGTGTAAATTGTTAGGAATCAATGCTAATATTGCTGATAAACCACAATTATGTGATTTTTATTTTGGTAGTATGATTAACAAAGAAAATTTACAGATTATGATTTCAACTAATGGGAAGTCTCCAAGATTACTGAAAATCATAAAGGATATAATCCGTCAACAAATCGATGGCATTGACTTGAACAAAGCTATTGAAAATTTGAATTTGATCAGATTTAACTTACGTAAATTGAAATTACCGGAGAATGATGTTAATACTATTGATCTTAGAATGAATTGGATTAAAAATATAACAGATTACTTTGAAATCCGCCAATGGAGTCTATTGGAAATCAATGATGAAAATGTATTGAATTTAATCAACTATTACCCTGATTATCCGCCAAAAGAATATGAAGAGTTTAAGAAATTACTCATTTGATCTTGTATTCAAACTAAATACTGGTTTTCTTACAATTTAATATTAGTATCTAAATCTTCATGAACGAAAACCTTTTCACCTCCAGCACCTTTATATTGGCTAGCAATATGTCCATCACCACGCAATTGATATTGATAACTCATCAACCCTTCTAAACCAACTGGTCCTCTTGCATGGATCTTATTGGTACTTATCCCAACTTCAGTCCCAAATCCATATCTAAACCCATCAGCAAATCTAGTAGAACAATTCCAATAAACCCCAGCTGAATCAATACCTTTTAAGAATATTTCAGCATTTTGCTTAACTTCAGTCATGATACAATCAGTATGTTTTGAAGAATGAGAATTAATATGACTAATTGCATCATTTAACGATTTAATTGAGCTTACTGTTATGTCTAAAGATAAATATTCCATATCAAATGAATTTTCATCGACATCCTTAACTAATTCAAGGGAATCAAGATTTGATTTTATTTCTGGAGTTACATGCAATGTAACGTTAGCATTTTTCAAGCCGAGATAGATTTGATTTAATTTGGTTTTATTAGATGCTATTGATTCATGGATTAATAATTGTTCAACAGCATTACAACCAGCAGGATAATTAGTTTTTGAATCTATCAACACTTTAATAGACTTTTCGATATCAGCGGATTCATCGATATAAATTGAACAAATACCATCGGCATGTCCCAACACAGGGATTTTAGTATTCTGTTTAATATTACGAACCAACAGATTAGAACCTCTTGGAATCACTAAATCAATGTATTTATCTTGCGATAACAAATTGCCTACCTCTTCTCTACTTTCGATCAACTTAATAGCATCTTTTGGAACGTTGGTTTTATCATTCAACGTTTGATTAACAATGTCACTCATGATTTTAAAGGTCTGATAAGATTCTTTACCACCTTTCAAGATGGCAGAATTACCAGACTTGATAGCCAATGCAGTGATATTAGCAATGACCTCTGGTCTGCTTTCAAAAATGATCAACAACACTCCTATTGGAGCAGTGATACGATACAAATTCAAGCCATCATCCAACTTCTTAGCCAACGTACATTTGCCAATTGGATCAGGCAATTTTGCAACATCCAAAATACCTTGCAACATACTATCGAACTTACCCGAGGTGCTCAAATCAAGTCTATTGACCAAGCTTGCCGACAAGTTGTTTTTGACGGCATTATCCATATCAATCTTGTTGTGTTTC
This sequence comes from Yamadazyma kitorensis, assembly GCA_030572015.1. Classification (NCBI taxonomy): domain Eukaryota; kingdom Fungi; phylum Ascomycota; class Pichiomycetes; order Serinales; family Debaryomycetaceae; genus Yamadazyma; species Yamadazyma kitorensis. The sequence goes on along the minus strand of JAJLZC010000004.1, from coordinate 143,136 downwards.
AAGATCTCATCCTTTTGGCTCTTCAAGCCTTGGTAAATCTGTTCTAGAGCTCCAGATCTCTCTTCGTCGCTCAACGTCTTCAAAACCGAAAACGCCTTGTTGGCTTCCATAGCAATACTTTCCGCCATCTCGAACCGATCTCTGCTCCTTGTTTCTTCCTCTTGCCTTCTTCTTAGACCCTTAAACCGTGTCCTATTGCTTCTTACCTTGATGAGTCAAGCGTTCTTCTCTGATTTTTCACTAGCCGTGGAGGGCACGACCTCTGGTGATCATTTGAGAAAGTTACAAGCCTTTGATCGAAAGAAACAACCATCAGATCAGATCGAGTCAGATCCAAACAGCACCAATCCGGACGAAGCAGACCCAAGCAGACCCACACAGGTCAGAATAGGTACATATAGGTCAATTGCAGCTGATACACTTCCTTTGGGCCCAAGCGCTCTAGTAATTGTAGCGTATTTCGGGATTCACTGAGACCAGAACACGAGCACACAAACATACAAATACACGAAAACTTATAAGCCTGAGTTTAGTTGAGCTGCCAAGGTATAAACTGATATGTATTCTCCCGACAATAGCGGAAGAGGTAATTCTGGCGGAAGAAATCTGTCCAACCCGTTTAGGGATACGAACAATCTAATAGACTTGGATAACGGATCCAGCGTCAATGAAAACACCATAGATAGCACCAATCCTTATGATCACATACCGTCGAGCTCGTCTCGTCAGTATGACCCGTTTCAAGACCAATTCCAAGTCGGCGATGACGATTTGGGTGATGACGACCCTGATACCATTAGTAGACAGGCTCCATTATTGAATGGTGACTCCAATAGCTCCAGACAGCATCAACAACAACAGCCAAATGGGATCTTCAGTGGTTTCCGTAACCTAAATAATAATAGTGCCAACAACGGCTACGTTGGAATGCAGAACCCATTTGATGACTCCAACGAAACGCCCGGTAAAAATATGAATGAAACTGAAGGTTCTTCTGATTTCGACATACGTAGAATTTTCAAAAGAATTAAAAACAGCTTAAGTGGTAATTCTATCAAAAATGCCGATGAAACTCAATCGAAAGGTCCAAGACAAATTTATATTATGGACCACGCTTTGAATTCATCGTATGGTTATTATGGCAATTATATTTCTACTACAAAATATAACTTTGCTACCTTTTTACCCAAATTTTTATTTGAACAATTTAGTAAATATGCAAACTTATTTTTCTTGTTCACTTCAATCATTCAACAAGTTCCTAATGTATCTCCAACTAATAGATATACTACAATAGGAACATTATTAGTAGTGTTATTAGTTTCTGCCATCAAAGAAATCCTGGAAGATTTAAAAAGATATAGAGCTGATAACGAATTGAATAACACAAAAGTTCTAGTGTTGGACCCAACAAGTGGTGATTTTGTAAGTAAAAGATGGATCAAAGTACAAGTCGGTGACATTGTAAAAGTCCTTAATGAAGAGCCTTTCCCAGCTGATTTACTTTTATTAAGTTCTTCTGAACCTGAAGGTTTATGTTATATAGAAACTGCCAATTTAGATGGTGAGACAAACCTTAAAATTAAACAGTCCAAATCAGAAACATCTTATTTAGTTAACCCAAGATTTTTGGTAAGTGATATGAATAAAACTGAAGTACTTTCTGAACAACCGAATTCATCATTATATACTTATGAAGGTAATTTAAGGAATTTTGGTTCTACTGGTGATATTCCAATGGCTCCTGAACAATTATTATTAAGAGGTGCTACTTTAAGAAATACTCAATGGATTCATGGAATTGTTGTCTTTACAGGTCACGAAACTAAATTAATGAGAAATGCCACTGCTACCCCAATTAAAAGAACTGACGTGGAAAGAATTATCAATATTCAAATCATTGCTTTATTCTGTGTTTTGATCACCTTATCCTTGATCTCATCTATAGGTAACGTTATAAAGACACAAGTGGACCGTGATGCATTATCTTATTTAGATCTTGATGGTACTAATATTGCTGCATTATTCTTTAAAGATTTATTAACATATTGGATTTTATTTTCTAATTTGGTTCCAATTTCTTTATTCGTCACTGTTGAACTTATAAAGTATTATCAAGCTTATATGATTGGAAGCGATTTGGATATGTACGATGAAGCCTCAGATACACCAACTGGTGTTAGAACTTCTTCATTGGTGGAAGAATTAGGTCAAATTGACTATATATTTAGTGATAAAACCGGTACCTTAACTAGAAATGTTATGGAATTTAAAACTTGTTCTATTGGTGGTAAATGCTACATTGAAGATATCCCTGAAGATGGTCAGCCTCAAATTATTGATGGAATTGAACTTGGATACCATACATTCGATGAATTAAGACAACATTTGAATGATACCACTACTCAACAATCTGCCATTATTAATGAATTTTTAACTCTTCTTAGTGCATGTCATACCGTCATCCCCGAAGTTAATGAAACAACTGGGAAAATCAAATATCAAGCTGCTTCCCCTGATGAAGGTGCTTTAGTTGATGGTGCTGCAGAATTAGGTTATAAATTTATTATCAGAAGACCCAAAAGTATTACAATTGAAAATACTCTTACTGGTATTAATCTGGAATATGAATTATTAAATATTTGTGAATTTAATTCTACTAGGAAGAGAATGTCAGCCATTTTCAGGTGCCCTGATGGAGCTATTAGGTTATTCTGCAAAGGTGCTGACAATGTTATTTTGGAAAGATTATCTGATGTTGAAGAGCAACCATTTGTTGATGCAACTTTACGTCATTTAGAAGAGTTTGCTGCTGAAGGATTAAGAACGTTATGTATTGCGTCTAAAATTATCTCAGAAGATGAGTATCAAACTTGGTCAACCAAATATTATGAAGCATCCACCTCTTTAGATAATAGGTCTAACAAGCTAGATGAAGTAGCTGAATTAATTGAAGATGGGTTGTTCTTATTGGGTGCCACTGCCATTGAAGATAAATTACAAGATGGCGTTCCAGATACAATTCAAACTTTACAAACAGCTGGTATTAAGGTCTGGGTGTTAACTGGTGATAGACAAGAGACTGCAATTAATATTGGTATGTCGTGTAAGTTATTAAGCGAAGATATGAACTTACTTATTATTAATGAAGATACGAAACAAGATACTAGATTGAATTTAAGAGAAAAACTAGACGCCATTTTACAACATCATTCTGAAGGTGAAAACGATGCCTTAGATTCGTCATTGGCACTTGTTATCGATGGAAATTCACTTAAATTTGCTTTAGATCCTGAATTGGAAGATATGTTCATTGACCTAGCAAGTCGTTGTAAAGCTGTTGTTTGTTGTCGTGTTTCTCCATTGCAAAAGGCGCTTGTAGTTAAAATGGTCAAACGTAAGAAAAAAGGATCTTTATTATTGGCTATTGGAGACGGTGCCAATGATGTTTCAATGATCCAAGCAGCTCATGTTGGGGTTGGTATTAGTGGTATGGAAGGTATGCAAGCAGCTAGAAGTGCTGATATATCGATTGGACAATTCAAATACTTGAGAAAATTGTTATTGGTACATGGTTCATGGTGTTATCAACGTACTTCCAATGCAATTTTATATTCATTTTATAAAAACATGTGTTTATATATGACCCAATTTTGGTTTGTATTTGCTAATGCCTTTTCAGGTCAATCAATTATTGAATCATGGACGTTAACTTTCTATAATGTCTTTTTCACAGTGTTACCACCATTTGTGCTTGGGGTTTTCGACCAGTTTGTTAATGCTAGATTACTTGATAGGTATCCTCAATTATATCAACTTGGTCAAAGTAGAAAGTTTTTTAATGTCACAGTTTTCTGGGGATGGATCTTAAATGGATTTTTCCATTCAGCTGTGATTTTCCTTTGTACATTTTTTATTTATTATCATGGTGACCAATTAGCAAATGGACAAATCGTTAACAATTGGTCGTGGGGGACTGCAGTTTTCACCACTTGTACGTTAACAGCTTTAGGAAAAGCAAGCTTAATTGTAACTATGTGGACCAAATTTACAGCCCTTGCAATTCCAGGTTCATTTATATTTTGGTTAGCATTTTTACCACCATATTCAATTGTTGCCCCATTGATCAATGTTTCCCAAGAGTATCGTGGTGTATTGGCAGCAACGTATCCTTCAATTACATTTTGGGCTACTGTTTTCGGAGTTTCTGTCCTTTGTCTTCTTCGTGATTTTGCATGGAAGTTTTTCAAAAGAGTCAATAATCCTGAAACCTACCATCATGTTCAAGAAATGCAAAAATATAACATCCAAGACTATAGACCAAGAATGGAACAGTTTCAAAAGGCCATTAGAAAAGTTAGACAAGTGCAAAGAATCAAAAAACAGAGAGGGTTTGCATTCTCTCAAGTCGACGACCAAAACCAAGAAAAAATCATTAGATTATATGATACTACTAAGAAAAGAGGTGCTTTTGGGGAATTACAAGAAAGCAGTTGATTTAGTTATAACATTTAGCATATACATTTAATATATACTGTATCATAGCTTCATCTCTTAGTTTCTGAGTTCGCGATCAATGAGAAAATTTTAGGTCAAACTAAGAGTCAATGAGTGATAAAAGTACTGGGGCCAAGGCACCGAGTGCCAACAAAGCGGGCGCTAAGGACAAGGTGGACAAGGTGGAGAAAGTAGAAAAAGTTGAAAAAGGAGAGACAGGAGAGAAGAAGGAAGTCGATGAATCCAAACTTTCGAACAAGGAACTAAAAGAGCTAAAGAAGAAAGAGAAGGCGGCTAAAAGAGCAGCACAGAAGGAAGCTAATGGGATTTCTCCAGAGCAGCAACAGAAGCTTGCCGAGCAGAAGAAGGAAAAGAAGCAGCAACAAGCTACCAATACTAATTTGAAGAAACAGTTGAATCAAACCTTGATTAGAGATGACAATAAAAAGAAAATACCGGCTCTATTCAGTCATTTGGAGACAAGAGAACAAAGAAATGCATCGTCTCCTTCAATATCACATATTGTTCATCCTGCCATTTTATCATTGGCCCTTAAAATATCGAGTTATAAAGTTGTAGGGTCGATTCCAAGATTGAAAAGTATGTTGGAAGTGTTTAAAATCGTTATTAAAGATTATGTCACCCCACCAAACCATACGTTACAAAGACATCTTACTGGCCATTTATCACATCAAATTGAATATTTGAAAAGTGCTCGTCCATTATCAGTATCAATGGGGAATGCAATCAGATGGTTAAAACAAGAAATTTCCCACATTGCAGTCAATTTAAATGAACTGGAAGCAAGAGAGTTATTATTGGAAAAAATCGATGATTTTATAAGAGAAAAAATCGATTTATCTGATAGGGTCATCATTGAAAACTCGTCTAAACATATCACCAATGGTTCTACCATTTTAACCTATGGACATTCTCAAGTTTTGGAAGATTTATTTAAATACTGTGTTATTGAACAAAATAAAACTTTCAATTTGATAATTGTTGATTCAAGACCATTATTTGAGGGTAAAACTTTATATAAAAATTTAGTTGATACTGAATTCAATCCAACTACCGATGATACTGCTTCAGAAGTTAGTTCTATCAGTAGCCGTGGTCAAAGAGCAAAATCAATCACTCAGGATCATGTCAAGGTGCACTATGTGTTGATCAATTCATTAAGTTCCACTATTTTGGAAGACGTTGATTGTGTATTTTTAGGAGCTCATGCCATGTTATCGAATGGTCGTCTTTATTCTCGGGTTGGAACTGGTTTGATTGCAATGATGTGTCATACAAGGAATATCCCAGTATTGACATGTTGTGAATCAGTGAAGTTTTCAGATAAAGTTCAATTAGATTCGGTGACTAATAATGAATTGGCAGATCCTGAAGATTTGATCCAAAATATTGCATCTAAAGAACCTCCAAAGAAAAAAGCATTTGCTCTTGAACAATTCATCAAACAAGTTGAAGACGAAAAGAAGAAGAATGCCAATTCCGGAACGAACAACACCAACAAGAAGAACCAAGGTAAAGACAAAGAAACCGAAGATAAGGATGATTCTCCATTGAAAGACTGGAAGGAGATTCCAAACTTGAACATTCTTAATATCATGTACGACCTCACCCCTCCAGAGTACATAAAGAAAGTCATTACTGAGTTAGGTGCTTTGCCCCCATCCTCCGTTCCTGTTATCTTAAGAGAATATAGAAGTACATAGCTACATAGGTACAATAAGACAGTTCGTAATGTTTGGTGGCTCGCGAGACTCGAAGCGTGGTAGCCTCGAAGCGCTGTGGCAGAAAATTATTTATTTGCCACCACTAACCGAATCAATACAGTTGACACAGACAGAAGCTGAATTGTTTAAGATGGAAAGTGAATTGGATTTGGTCAACAAAGTAGACCTTAGGATCGCGTTGGCGAATACAGATTCACAATTGGAAAATGCATTGAAGTTATATTTGAGTCCATTACTTTTGAAGCTTAGTAGTCCTCACGCTCAAGTTAGACAGGCCATATTTAAGATAATTCAAAATGTTATCACAAGGATCGGGGCGGCTAGGTCAATCAAGCTTCCTGCCGAAGCGTTGTTGGACCAAGTCAAACTGCCCAAAGTCCCACAGGGCGGGGACCCTTCAAACGTCCGATTATACTCACTATTGTTCATATCTAAGGCTACCGATAGGATGTCAGCCGATGAAAGAAGACGATTTGTACCAAAGGTGTTGCATGGCATAAGTACGTTCCCTAATAATGTAAGCGCTAGGCTTTTCAATATTTTTTGTAAGTTGATAGTAGGTTGGAAGGCTCCAGAACCTGGATCAGCTAGCCATGAGGCTTTCATTAAAGATCTTGATTTCACTTCCCACCACCAAGATGAGTTATATGTATGTGAAAAAGTCAGTAAATTTTTGATGTTGTTGCCTAATGCTACAACTCCAATCCAATCCCCAGGATTGAGCGTAGAAGATTGTGCATTCTTTACCCAAACTGCTGGGGTATCCTATAAAACACCACAAGAAATCTTTACCGTTAAAAAGGACTTGCTAGAATTTTTAAAAACTGGCTTCTCTAAAGATAATCTAAGATTACCGTTATTGATTGCTTCAAGTGATACCTCGTCAGCCATCAATGACAGTTCTGAAATCTTGTATCGTAAATTGAATGTTGATATCGAAGATGAAGCATTTGTTGATTCGTTGATTTCATTGTTTATTGGTAATGAAGCTAAAGCTATACCCGCTGTTACTCCAACGCTACAAGAAAGAATATTGTCTCAATTGAACAAAAGTGTCATAGCAACAAAGAACCTGAACGTGTCCAAGTTGACTAATCTTGGGCTTTTATCTGATTATTCTAAACTAAAACAAGCAACAGTTCAATTTATTAAATGGGTCAGCGCAAATAATAGCGAAGCACTGTCTAAAATCAACGAATCTATGATTGAATTCAACACAAATATGGCTCGAAGGTTAAAAGAAAATATAATGAATGAAGGTTGGCCACAAGTCAATATCGAAAATGGAAAATCCTATTCTTCAATAGTAAGCCAAAGACTGTCACAATATGAAGCCTTAGGTAATATTTTAAAGACAAATCCTGACCTATTTCTTAATGATTTCACTTATATTGAATTTTTATTTGATTCTCTTGAAGGTGAATCTGTTGATTTAAGATCTACTTTACAAGAAGCCCTTTCTAGTTTGACGGTTTTTTTACCAAAATTATCAACAGATTGTAAAGATAAATTGAAATCATTGGCTGACCATTATTTGGGTAGTAACAATGGAGGTGGTAGTGGTTCTGAAAATATTCATTCTTGTAGATTCACTGTTTTAAAATTTCTTAATTGTACTTTTCCATTTCATGATTGTGAAGCAAGATATTTGAATATTTTAGGTACATCTAAATTCAATAGACCAGAAACAATTGAAGAAGCAACTAAAGGTTTACATCCTCATTGGTTTAATATCAACCAATCATCCAACACTTTAGATTTTAAATCAACAGGTGAACTATTAGGGCAAAACAATACAATCAAGTTTCCAAAGTTTGATGATCTAGTTTATTTAGTCAATGATAAATTGTTGAAATTAGATCATAATGGAATGATATTCCAATCATTGAACCAAGCTATTAAATTCGGTATTCAAACTTTAGTGATGCAGAGCATCAATGGTAAGACCACCGTCATTGTACCTGACGAAGAATGGGTAGTCAGATTAGATAAAGCAGTAGAAGTAGATACTCAGGTTCGTGATTTATTGAAACTAGAAATTAAGTCGATAGCAGAAGGTGATATCGATATGGATAAGAATAGTGAAGATTCTTTCAAGACGTTTTTATCGATAATTTTCAAAGCATTCGATAAGCAGTATGATAATTCTACTAATCTGACGTATGAGGCAACTTTCAGTCAATTGATTTCATTATCTTCTTCTAAAGTTGTTGGAAGTGTCTCTGAATTGGTGCCACAGTTTTTAAGAGTATTGAATGAGAGAACGTTGAATGATATAAGTGTTTCTCAAATATCTAAAGTTGTTGGGATTATTGCTAGTCACCCTGTGAATAAGGATAGTGATATTCAACAGTTATTATCCAAATTGATAGTTCAGGATTTGCCAGCTCATAAATCCAAGGCCCAATTATTATGTGTTGGATATATATTTTCCAGACTTTCATACAGACAAAGAAAGGAAGTGATTGATCAACAATTATTCAAAGAGTATTTAGAAAAACTAATTACTTCATTAAAAGATAGTAGCTGTTATAATGTTGCATTGGAATGTATCGGGGAATTGTCTATCTATGGGCTATTAAGTACCGATTCCAATGACACTGGTGCTTCTAAGTTTATAACCGAAACATTAGAAGTTCTTAAACCGAAAGTTAAGAAATGTGATGAAAGGTCAGTATTAGCACTTTCATATATTAGTGTTAGTCAACCAGTTTCCGAAGTAGAAACGGATAAGATGACTGAATATGAACAACTTATATACGATACCCATGTTTCTAAACAAACTGAGTATTTATTTACAAGTGGTGAAGCATTACTGATTGTTGCCATTGGATGGGAATCAAAAGTATTAAAGAGAATAATTGATATCGATGAAGGGAAGATTGATATTCCTAACAATACAAATAGATTATCATTTATTTTAAATGTGGTATTGACTGCTTGTGCTAATACTAAACCAGCGTTAAGAAGGGCAGGGTGTATTTGGTTATTATCCTTAGTTGAATTCACAAATCATTTGCCTATAATTAAAGAAAATGCAGCAAAAATCCATGTAACATTCATGAAATTCTTGGCTGATCGTGATGAATTAGTTCAAGAATCAGCAAGTAGAGGTTTAAGCTTGATTTACGAATTAGGAGATGTTGAATTAAAAGACAGCTTGGTTAAAGGACTATTAAAGTCATTCACAGATTCTAATTCTACATCCAGATTAATTAGTGGAACCGTAGAAGAAGATACGGAATTGTTCGATACGGATGTTTTGAAAACTCACGATGGATCGGTTTCCACTTATAGGGATGTGTTGAATTTAGCTGCAGACGTTGGTGATCCTAGTTTGGTATATAAATTTATGTCATTAGCCAAGTCATCAGCTTTATGGTCTTCGAGAAAGGGAATGGCATTTGGGCTAGGCTCTATTTTATCCAAAACTAGTCTTGATGATATGTTATCTAAGAATCAGAATTTGGCCAATAGATTGATTCCTAAATTGTACAGATATAGATACGATCCAAGCACTTCAGTGTCCAACTCGATGAATGATATTTGGAATGTATTGGTTGATGATAGTTCCAAAACAATTAAAGATAATTTTGAAAATATCTTGAATGAATTATTAAAAGGAATGGGCAACAAAGAATGGAGAGTTCGACAAGCAAGTACTACAGCTTTGAATGATTTGTTAAACGTCGTTGAATTTAAGATCTATGAACCAAGATTGGAAGAAATTTGGAATATGAGTTTTAGAGTTATGGATGACATCAAGGACAGTGTTAGAAAAGAAGCTAATAAGGTTACAAAACTATTAGCAAATATTTTAACTAAACCGTCATCGTCTTCCTCATCAAGCGCATCTATTGAAGGTCTAAGTAAACTAATTCCATTCCTATTAGGTAACAAAGGTTTATTAAGTGATGCTGAAGATATTAGAACTTTCGCTCTTGATACCATATTAAAATTGATTAAAAGCGATAACAAATCAATTAAGACTTTTGTTCCTACATTATTGGATAATTTTATTGGATTAATGTCAACACTAGAACCTGAAGTTATTAATTATCTTATTTTAAATGCCGATAAATATAACATCAAAAATAATGATATTGATGCTAAAAGATTGCAAAGCTTAGGTCAATCTCCAATGATGGATGCCATTGAAAAATTGATAGACCAAATAGATTATGACATTGTCGATCAATGTATCAATTCAATTACTAACTCAATTAAGAAATCCATTGGTTTACCTTCGAAAGTAAGTGGTAGTAAAATCATGGTAAGTTTAGTCAATAAGAAATATGAACTAATCAAACCATATGGAGATAAATTGATGAAGTTATGTATGAATCAGATCAAAGATAAAAACGATACAATTGCATCGTCATATGCTGTGTCAATTGGATATTTGAGTAGATTATCATCGTTAGATTTGATATTGAAATATGGAGACATGCTTAAGAAAATGTATTTTGAAAGTGAAGGTGATGAAAGGAAAAGATTAATATCAGGAATTTGTAATGAAAATTTTTCAAAATATAGTAATGAAAAGTTTGAAACTGTATCATCATTGTTTTTACCACTTTGTTTTATTGGTATTAATGACATTAATAAGGATATTCGATTAGTGTTTGAAAAACAATGGATTGAGAATACTTCTGGAAGTAATGTGATTAAATTGTATTTGAATGAAATCATTGAGTTAATGGATCAATATATTTCTTCACCGAATTATCATATTAGGCAAATCTTAGCTAAGGCTATAGTCAAACTAACTAACGAGATCAATGATTTTAATAATGTGTCTTCTTCAGTTATCGACAAGATATTTAAAATCTTGATTGAAAGTTGTAAGGGAAAGTCCTGGTCTGGTAAAGAATTAATCTTGGAAGCACTAGTCAATTTTTCAGTTAAATTGAAACACAAATTGCAAAATGATGACGAGTTGCTTCATACCATCGATAAGGTCGTCTTGACTGAAGGTAAGAGGAAGAATAAAGACTATCAAAGACAATCAATAAAAATAATGGGTAAATATTTATATAACTTTCCAAATGATGAATTGATGTTCACATACCTTGAAGTGATGGAAGCCATCATAAGCGATCAATACGACGAAGATAGTGATGACGAGGATGATAAAATGGCAGTGGATACGAATAACAAAAGATTAAGTAAACGGGTTAATAATAATCAACTAGAAGAAGCAAAATTGACTTATTTGAAGAATTTATTTGATACATTTAATGGTCAACATATTAATGATTCGTTATTTGAGTTGATGACTAAATCTATTTTAAACCTATTAAGTGATGATCATGACAATAAATTTGAAATATCATGGAGATCAAAGATAGCTGCAAATGAATACTTTACCAGTATAATCGATGAATTGACTCAGGATCAAAGTCAAGGTAAAATAAAAGATGCAACAGGTAAAGAGGTGGAATATAAGATTGAAGAGATTTACAGTTACTGGAGTAAACTCTTTGAAGTTTGCAGCAATTCGAACAACATTGAAAACGTCAAAATTAAATTCATTAGAAACTCCAAAAGGTTTATATCATACTTGGAAAATTTCCATTATTTAGACAAAGTTAGCCAAATTAACAATCAATTGGACAAATTCAATTCAGATACGTCAATTATTAAGGCTGAATTAATGAAGAATTAGATGCATTATACTACGCATATATAACATAAATATAATACATTAGATGTAACAGCCTCTGAAGCATTTACTGAAGAGGAGAGAGAATGAATTAGAAACAGTAAATATATTTAGCTACATACTCTCTAGTTTCCACCTTAATCTCGAGACTAAATGGAGACATACTTTCTAGTTTCCACCTCTTAATCTTAAGACCAAATGGAGGGTTGATTCTTTTTGGATATTGTAATCAGCTAAAGTTCTACCGTCTTCCAATTGTTTACCAGCAAAGATCAATCTTTGTTGATCTGGTGGAATACCTTCTTTATCTTGGATTTTAGATTTAACATTATCAATGGTATCGGAAGATTCGACTTCTAAAGTAATGGTTTTACCAGTCAAAGTCTTGACGAAAATTTGCATACCACCTCTTAATCTTAAGACCAAATGGAGAGTGGATTCTTTTTGGATGTTGTAATCAGCCAAGGTTCTACCATCTTCCAATTGTTTACCAGCAAAGATCAATCTTTGTTGATCTGGTGGGATACCTTCTTTGTCTTGGATTTTAGATTTGACGTTGTCAATGGTATCGGAAGATTCGACTTCTAAAGTAATAGTTTTACCAGTCAAAGTCTTGACGAAAATTTGCATACCACCTCTCAATCTTAAGACCAAATGGAGGGTTGATTCTTTTTGGATGTTGTAATCAGCTAAAGTTCTACCATCTTCCAATTGTTTACCAGCGAAGATCAATCTTTGTTGATCTGGTGGGATACCTTCTTTGTCTTGAATTTTAGATTTAACATTATCAATAGTATCGGAAGATTCGACTTCCAAGGTAATAGTCTTACCAGTTAAAGTTTTAACGAAAATTTGCATTGCTTAAGCTTGTATAGTTAGCGGTTTGAATAGACTTATAATCACTTATGTTTCCTTATTAAAAAACGAATTGATTTATAATGTATAAAAAAGGGATAGCAGGTAAAATGTGGCGATTGCAATCCCTTTTTATAGCTTCCCAAAGTCGTCTTTGTGAATTGCTTTTTTCTGCCGGTGTCGTGGTCATTTCTATGCGATTCTATGGCAATTAGGGGCGCGACATGGGGTGGATTAGACAGCGGTAATACGAAGGCAGCAAAGGGAACAGATAGAGAGGCCAGAGCAGATAGAGCAGATAGAGCAGAGCCTGGTGGGCGTTGAATCGGAGCAGACGGAGCAGACGGAGCAGACAGAGCAGACAGAGAAGAGAGGGGCAGCATTGAGCCAGAGCAGGCATTGAGACAGATCCCAGAAAACGGAGCTGAAGGCTGGTAGTAAACGACTCGGAAAGTTAGAAGGGAACAATTGTACAAAAAGAAAGTCGTATGATGATTACCTTAACAACCGGAACTTCTCTGATGGGTAAATAAAGGACATTCCAATCGCTGCCAAACGGTGTCTGCGACATGGTCGGAAATGCATGACTCGCAGAAAAAGAAATTATAGGTTATCTGCACGTGAATCGCACGTGCCATACCCAACCTGCCAACGGGTTGCCGGTGCACTCATACGATTGGGAAAGGATCGAGCAGGTGCACCGGTGTAAAAATAGGAGTAAATCACCGCAGAGTAGGAAAGAGCACCAGGCCACAGAACAAACCCTGGCACCAGCAGGACCGCACCGCAGGACCGCACCGCAGGACACCCACCGCGGCGACATTAAGGTCACAAGAACGCTATAATTACACAAAAACATTTGAGGAATTTAATCATAAGAGCTTTAGAGCCAAAAACGAGAAGGAATAATAGAAAATTTTTATCAACCTTAAAAAGTGGTGTAAAGATCTGTCTGTTCTAGGTTTGATTGCTATTAAGAACAACAGTAGTGTTATTCATTATCCTAGCCATCTGTTTGATAGTATTTTCATTTCATTCATCCTGAAATCATTGAAATCATTGAAATCATAGCCAGTGCAAGGAAAAGGAGTTCATAGACGCCATCTACTGCTACAACAACTTTTTTATATTAAATATTTCCATTTGATTTTTCACTTAACAGGTATTGATATTAACTAGTCTTTCCGCCATGTATTAGTTTGCAATACCCACTTTTCACCAACCTTTTGTTTTACATTTACACCCAGAAACAGAGGTAAACCAGATCTTAGACAACTACAGCGTTATCCATTTATAAATCATTCATAAGTCGTCTATAATTCATTGATAAGGCCTCTATAAATATTCATTATAAGTATTCATAAGTATCCATTCATAAGTATTCATAACGATCTTATTGCACTAGATCGCCCGTTTTCCTAAAAGCCCCATATTTTACTACAAAACACGTAGTCAGGGAGTTTTGGTTCCAAAAGATAAATTTCAACATGTCGGCAGATAAACCAAAACCGTCGTTCAATTATGATTTGGAAATCTTCAAATTATGCCAACAGTACTTGAAAGAAAAAAATCATCACGGGTTAGCTTTAATTGCAAGACAGAAAGGATTGCCTCCGTTTTTAAGGTATAAAATATGGCCAATCTTGTTAAAGTACCATCCATATGTTATAAAACCTTCGATTCAACCAGATAACGACAAACCCGAAACCACAAGTTCCTCATCTTCTGTTAATTCAAATTCAACCATAGATGATTCATCCAATTCAAATACTAATGGAACCTCCGATGGAAGCTCCAATTCCACTCATTCTGAAGAACAAAACTTAAAATCTTCCTTAAATGAAGAAGAGTTAACTTTAAAAATCGAAAAAGATTTGAAAAAGTACTTGATACGATTAAAATATACCCAAAAACTTAATGATTTAAACGAAACTGAATTGAAAATATTTGAAATTTTGAAAAATTCCATTTTAAAGTTCATTTTAAAGTGGGGAAAGATTATCAAATACGATAGTGCTTTGACTTGGATAGCTTTAGGTTTGGCAGAATGGTTCCCTCCCATTTCTGGAACCAGTTGGGTGTTAATTGGTAGAGATATTGGCCAATCAAAGTCTGATAACAATGGTTCTGACGCTAATAGTAACAATACTGCTATCAAGGATTTGTTCCTTGATTATTCCAATTATATCGATAATTTAAATACTAGTGATGAAGATACTAGTGATTTTGGGTCGATTTCTTCAAGATCTGCAAGTGCTTCAAATTCAGAAGCAGGTTCAATTACAGAACTTTCGTCTCCTTGGTCATCTTCTAATTCATCACCAACAAAAGAAAAGGATTTTAAAGATACTATACGAGACAATGAATCAAGTATGTCGTTTCATGATGTTTATGAAAGATTGGTCTTGGTATTACTCCATTGTCCTGCCAATAAATTGAAAAGAGATAAAGATAATAAAAAAATGACCAATGAAAAGTTTTTAAATTTACCAATGAATGGAGGATCAATTGAAGAACGAGTTACATTTTTCATCTACTTATTTCGTAAACTATTACCTGACTTATCGAATTATTTCAATGAAGAACAAATCTTAAATAAATTTGGATCTAATGATGACGAATGGTTGATTTGGTGGTTGAAATATTGTGGATCAAAAGTATGGTCAAGATTAGATCGTGGTAAGATTTGGGACTTGTTAATTGGATTTAAATTTAAAAATAAAGATAAAAATTATAACCAAAGTTTATTGAAATTGAATCCTAATATATTAAGTAAATTTGGTAATGATACATTTTGGTCATTAAGCTTCGATCAAAATTCCAATTCCAATCTTGCATCACTTAACTCAAGTAACAATGATTCAAAAAGCGAAGGTGGAAGTTTTATAAATTTATCGAACTTAGCAATTGATGATGAAGATATCCCATTTCCTAAAATAAATCCACACATTCAATTGATTTTTATTACGTTGGCGTTATTAAAATCCAAAGAAAATACCTTGATTGAATTGGATCAACATGAAATAAGGCAGTATTTATCAAGATTACCTACCAATTCATACAATTTAACCAATAAATATCAAATTTTTAAGCAAAAGATTGACAAGAAAAGAGAAGAACAAAAACAACTACAATTGCAACAACAAGGTCAATTATCATCTTCCCAATCTCAGACCCATTCCCAAATCCAAGAGGAAAACAGTAAAGATAAGGAATCAGACTCGAGATCAAGGTCCAGATCATCAACGATTGAATTCAAGTCGAATTCTACTTCACCCACCACGTCATCGTCTACCGCCACCTCGTCCTACTCCACCTCTCCATCAGACAACCATATAATCTCCAACGATTCATTAAATAACCATTCAATTGACTTTATGGACAACATCATGAATGAAGCGGGAGAGTTGTGGAGAAAATGGTTATGGTTGGAAAACAATCCATAATCTGCAGCCATATAGCTCAATAGATTAGAGATCGAAAGATCAACAGAGAAACAGGCCTCTGACTCGTATCCTTACCTCACTTGTAGCTTACTTGCTTTGCCTCTGTACTTGCTTTGCCTCTGTACTTGCTTTACCTCACTGCACCTTGTATCCTTACCTCGCTTGTACCATATCTGTTCGTGTCTGTAGGAACAAGCCTCACAAGACTGATAATGTTGTGAGAATAAATTTGTCCGCTTCGAGAGATCTAATTAGATATCTAATTAGAGGTCCAACTTGCATCCCATTGTGCTGTTCTTATATTGCTGGCTACTTTCGCCTTCCTGCCATTGTATACCTCATACCCATTGTATCAAAGAATACTTGTAACAAGCTGGAACGCGCTACGGATTTGTTACAGAATAAAATCTTGTCGCGTTAGTAAAAATTTTCTTTTGTGAACCTCCGAGTACTATTAGAAGGGGGCCAGAACGAAACTTGAGTACCATTGAAATTAGACATTTTAGTATATCAACAACAAACATAGCTTGAGATATAAGCTACCAATCCCAAACAGATCGAGCGCCAGTACCCCAGAACCAGCGCCAGTACCCAAAACACCAGATCCAGCGCCCGTACCCTCAATACCTGAATCAAATCAGACAGCGGCTAAATTCAGATTCAGTCACATTTGTACTATATTACACCGTATTATACCATAATACCATACTATACCGTATTATACCCTAATAGTTCAAATAATACCATAACAGATCATATTATACCATTGTATTTGTAACAGCTGACATGTACCAGGCCAAGCAACAGCCCAACGGCCACTTCAGTACTACCTCGTCGGTCTATTCCCAATTTGATAACAATCCAACCACAACCTCATTGATCCATAAAGACCAAGATATAATCGAAGAAGATGAAGAAGATTTCGAAGTCCAATCGAATCAAAGCCAACCAAGTTTCACCTCAATCAATAATAGTTTGTTGAAAAATAATAGTCAAGATCTGATTCTTAAACAACAAGAAGGTTTGAATGATGAACCATTTGTTAAAAATAATATGAAAGATGATGACATCACCCCTAAATTACCAACTATCAGTCACTATAAAGATCAATTGGATATAGATGAAAAGACCCCCATTATGGAATTCGATAGTTCTTTCCCAAATCCAACTGTTTCAAATACTAATTTCCCTCAACAAACTTTGAATAATAAATTCAAACGATTATCAGTTACATTGCAATCTTCTAATTTGAATACTTCCGATGATTCATACAAGTTCATGACTAAATTCAATGACAACGTTAGGTTGTCAGTTCAAGATCAAAAAGATTCAATTTCTCGTTCCCATTCTCAAGATCAACTAGTACAACATCCTCTTGATTCTAATAGAGTTAGCGCCTATTATAACAAGATCAACAATGCGGTATCTAAAGGTGAAGGAGATGACGATGATGATGAAAATGATAATAGTGCTTACTTTAAGAAGGGGGAATTAATTTCCGAAAATTCAATTAACAAAAGAGAGTTAGAATCGGATGTTAGTTCGGTTAGTAACAGATCAAGTTTTATAAGTGAAGATAACCAACATTCAAGACAAAATAGTCAAGATTCAATTTCTAACGAGTCATCTTTTAATTTTAATAATACCACAGCTCAAACTACTACGTCAAATGCTTATAATATTGGTAAGGTAAACCCTTTGAAAGTAATCAAAAATAAATCAATTCCAATTGGCCTTGATGAATTGCCACCAAGAAGAGATTTAATTGATAGAATCAAACAAGAAAATGAAATGATTCAAAGTGAAATTGATCATTATGATATGAATCAAGAAATAAAGAAAGATTTAAATCATGAAATGAAAGGTTTAAATATTAGTTATAATGATAAAAACAATAAACCTGAATCTAATCAAAATTTTGGAGAATTGCATAAAGAATCATCACCTATACCACCTGGAACTAATAATCGTGGATCTGGTATCCCGGTTGATCTTGAAGAAGACGATCTTTCCAGTTTATTTGTACGTGCTTTACATCCTTTTGATTCATCGACTTTACAATCAGAAGCTGATGCTTCTATTTGTTTAGCATTTGAAAAAGATGATTTAGGCGTGGTTCATACTATTGATGAAAGTGGATGGGGTGAAGTTACCTTGATCGAATCACTACAAAGAGGTTGGGTGCCGATGAATTACTTCAAATTTGCAATTGATGATAAAGATTATAATGATACTGATGATGAAGACTTCCAAGATGATGAAATTAATGATGAAAATGATTTGGATAATGGCAAAATACCAAATAGTTTATTTTTGAAACCGTTATTTCATTCGTGTGGAAAATTTTTAATTAATCCATTAAGTCACAAGAATCGTAAAGGTAAATTTACATTTTCTATTCGGATTGTCAATTCAATTAGAGATGGAGTAAGATTATTATTACAAGAAACAGACTGTTTATCAAGAACCAATGAAATTGTTACTAAACGTCCGATTGTACGTAAAAGCAGAAAAATTTTATTGGCTGATTGGTATAATTTAATGATTAAGGCTAATGATTTTAAAGGTACTTCCAATTATAATAAGATTGAAATTTTAACTTTAATGATTTATCAAGTTCTTAGAAGGGCAATAGAATTTTTAAAATTATGGTCTATTGAAAGTAAACAAATCATTAAAAAAGAAAATGAAAAGAAATTACAAAATGATATGAACAATTATCCACTATTATCAACTCCTCCATTGGCAAAACAAAGAGTCACTGAAATCAATGGTATTTTATATTCATATCTTGGATTAATCATTGGTAGATTGGATTTAATTGAACATAATTCAGTTGGCTGTGATTTGTTGGAAACCTTAACCCATCATGTAATTTTATTGTTAAGAGAATTATTATTCATTTCTAAAACTGGGTCAGATTTTTCATCCGAAAAACCATCAGATTTAGATAATTCTTTAGATAGCTTATTAAGTTTAGTAAGTGATTTGGTAACCGCTGTTAAGAGTTTAGTAGTTAAAACTTTGAATGAATCAGCCGATGATCAAAGGTACCTAGCTAGTACACCCTTATTACAACAAGTACAAGGGCTAGCACCACCTGCGAATGCTGATACTTCACCAAAGCAAGTTGATTATTATTATACTACTGAAGGAGGAGAATTGATTCAAATTGCAGCTAAGATGATTAAATCAATTAATACCACTGTTATATCAATACGTAAATTATTAGAAATTACTGGTAATTTTAAGTTAAATGCCCAAAGATCATATCCAGACTATTCTAAGATGAGAATAGAACCAATAGAATTCATTAGAAAATGTAGTCTTGGTATAGCGAAATCGAATACTATCAAAAATCGTCAATTGAAAAATATTAAACCAGTCAATTCCAATGTTTCTAACAGATATTCAATTATGAGATCAGGTAAAACAGGAGAGTTATCATTGACTGAGAGCGGGGCGGGATTATTACACGATGTATTATTGAATGATATTGATGATTCATTTAGTAAAACTAAAGAATTTGAAAAGTTCACCAGTAGTTCGAATGGAACAGATGACATTAAAGTTGATGACGACTTTAAAGCTGAAAATGAATTATTAGTTGATGTCAAGGGTAATTTATTAGGTGCGTCATTTAAAGGATTAGTTTATACATTAACTAATGAAAACTCCCCACCTGAATATTTCTTTGTATCAACATTTTTCATATGTTTTAGAAGTTTCGCTAATGGTAATGATTTAATTGAAGAATTAATAACCAGGTTTGATATTGGAAATAATTTTTTAAAGAATCCAAATAATAGATCGATTATTAATTTGGAATTAAAACTAAAAAATAGAAGAAGATTAATATCAAAAATGTTTCAATTATGGTTAGAAAGTTATTGGAATTTTGAACTTGATTACCATTTATTACCTACTTTGATTAATTTTTTTAATGAAGGTATCTCTCAATTTTTACCATTAGATTCAATGAAATTATTAGAGATTGCTGCTAAATTATCATCAAAGCCATTAACAGAAAACTCCAACCCTAAACGATTCAAAAATGGTAAACAATTGATTACCAGAAGTATTACAGTATCCAGGTTAAATAGAAGAAATTCAATTAACTTAAATGGAGTTGCTGATGTCAATAATTTAACGTCAAGGTATTCAATGGTTGATGGATATGAATTAAGTAAGATTAATACCAATTCATCAGCCACAAGTTCAATTAAATCGATGACTTTACCATTACCATTGGGAGTTGGAAATCAAACGTCATCATCATCTTCATTATTAACCAAGGGTAATATATCAACCATTGAAAAATTGATTTTAACTTATCGAGCTATTATTGGTAATGGTTGGTGTCCAAACAATTATATCAACGCCAAACATTATATTCCAATCGAATTGAGTTCGATTTTACCTAATTGGTATAATCTATGCGATCAAAGTTGGGTATTATCGAATTATAGACCTAATTTATTAGATTTTAATGGATTGGAATTAGCCAAACAATTAACATTGATTGAATCGCAAATATTTTGTAATATCAAACCAATCGAACTATTAAATGAAAATTATACTACCAAAAGATCACATTTGAAATTAGCTCCTAATGTTAGACAATCATTATTATTTACCAATTGCTTATCCAGTTATGTGCTTGAAAGTGTATTACAACCTAAGATCACCAATAAAATGAGATTAAATATAGTCAAGACATGGTTAAAAGTGTCTATTTCATGTCTTTATTTAAGAAATTTCAATTCGTTGGCGGCAATCATAACGTCTTTGCAAAGTCATTTAATCACTAGACTAAGTAAGTTTTGGACTGAATTGTCTGATAAGTATAAAGAGTTATATGATTATTTAAGTGGAATTATCCATCCAGATAAGAATTATACTGTTTATAGAGCCAAATTAAGAAACTTTTTAGGGACAAATGAAGTTAATATTCCAACCGTACCATACTTCCCATTGTTTTTACAAGATTTAACGTTTGTAACAGACGGTAATTCTAACTATAGAAAGGGTAATGATTTTTTGAATAAGAAATTGATCAACATTGACAAGTATTTGAAAACGACTAGGATTATAGCTGATATTGAAAGCTTACAGATATCATATCAAAGCTCCCCAAGTCCAGCCAACCCTACCCCAGGCACCCCAGTCACCACAGGCACCACAGGCGGCACCATCGAAAAGGACCACGATCGTACCAACAGCAACGGATCCATTGATATCAACGACTACTCGATCATTGCGGTTCCTCCTCTACAAGAGTTGGTTCTTTTGGAAATATGGAAGGTATGCCAGCTAAATAAAAAGGAAGAAGATAGAGCCTGGAAGTTGAGTTGCTTGATCCAGCCCAGAGACGCCAGTTGAGCTGCTTGTCAGAGACGCTTGAGCTGACAGCCAGAGACCCAGTATCCTAGTTACTCAGTTTACCCAAATGTACTACTAGCCTTACTCCCCATATTTCGCAGCTCTACTCTCATCGCCGCATCACCAAATCGTCCCTTTGAGTCATATTGCAACAAAAATGGTAATCAGACTCAAGATCGAGATTATTGGTTGAGAAATTTTCAGAAAATTTTCAGTACACAAGGTTTACTGTAAGGTTCAGACTTAGAAGCTTACAACGGTTTAAAGCTTGAAAGACTTAGAAAGGTTTTAGGCTGAAGATGTTGAGAACGAGAGAATTGAAATCGGCGAAATGCTGGAGGTCCATTGGATCCAAGCTTGGATCGAGATCGTTGGCTACACAAGCTCAATTCAATATCCCAGAAGAGTATAAGTCAAGGTCACCGCCATATGAAAAATTAATCAAGAACTTGAACCAGGTCAATAAGATTCTTGGTAAGCCATTGACATTGGCTGAAAAGATCTTGTATTCCCATTTGTGTGACCCAGAAGACAGTTTAAGTTCATTTGATGGGTCGTTGGCTAGTATAAGAGGTCAGCAATACTTGAAGTTGAATCCTGATAGGGTTGCCATGCAAGATGCGTCTGCCCAAACCGCATTGTTGCAGTTCATGACTTGTGGGATGCCAAACACCTCGGTGCCGGCTTCCATTCACTGTGATCATTTGATTGTGGGTAAAGAAGGTGCTAAAGACGATTTGATCGCTTCGATTTCCACAAATAAAGAAGTGTTTGATTTCTTACAAAGCTGTGGGGATAAATATGGGATACAGTTCTGGGGCCCAGGCTCGGGGATCATCCATCAAATCGTCTTGGAAAACTTTTCTGTTCCTGGTTTAATGATGTTGGGTACAGACTCTCATACTCCAAATGCCGGTGGGTTAGGTGCTATTGCCATTGGGGTTGGTGGGGCCGATGCTGTCGATGCCTTGACCGGTACTCCGTGGGAATTGAAAGCCCCCAAAGTCTTGGGGGTCAAGTTGACCGGTCAATTATCTGGTTGGTCTTCTCCCAAAGATGTAATCACCAAATTGGCCGGGATTTTAACTGTTAGAGGTGGGACCGGTTATATTGTGGAATATTTTGGTGAAGGTGTGGAAACTTTATCTTGCACGGGTATGGCAACTATTTGTAATATGGGAGCCGAAATTGGTGCCACCACTTCGACCTTTCCCTACCAAGAAGCTCACCGTCGTTATTTATATCAAACTGATAGAGGTCCTATCGCCGACTTGGCCGATATTGCCAACAGAGATTACAATTTCTTAAGAGCCGATAAGGATGCCGAATATGATAAAGTGGTTGAAATCGATTTGTCTACTTTGGAACCTCATGTGAATGGTCCTTATACTCCCGATTTGTCCACGCCAATTTCTAAGTTTGGCCAAGTATCACAAGACGAGAAGTGGCCCCAAACTGTTTCGGCAGGGTTGATTGGTTCATGTACCAATTCTTCGTACCAAGACATGAGTAGAGCTGCTTCGATCATTTTGCAAGCTGAAAAGGCCGGCTTAAAGCCCAAGATTCCGTTCTTTGTCACTCCAGGGTCTGAACAGATCAGAGCCACCATCGAAAGAGACGGCTTGATCGATATCTTTGAAAACAACGGTGCCATTGTATTGGCCAATGCTTGTGGACCCTGTATTGGTCAATGGGATAGAGGGGACGTTGACAAATCATCGAACGAAACCAATGCTATTTTCACATCATTCAACAGAAACTTTAGAGCCAGAAACGATGGTAATAGAAACACAATGAACTTCTTGACTTCTCCTGATATGGTCACTGCCATGATCTATTCAGGTGATATGAACTTCAACCCGGTCACTGATGCAATCGAATTGGCCAACGGTGCTAGCTTCAAGTTCGATCCTCCTCAAGGTAATGAATTGCCTGATGATGGGTTTATTAAGGGTAGAAACGAGTTTTACCCGGAACTTAACCCCCAACCCAAGCATGAAGTTCAAGTCAGCGTATCTCCAGAGTCTGACAGACTTCAAATCTTAGAGCCTTTCAAGCCATGGTCTGGTAAGGAGTTGGCTACCAACGTATTGATCAAAGTCGAAGGGAAATGTACCACCGATCATATTTCGGCCGCTGGTGCTTGGTTAAAGTATAAGGGCCACTTGGAAAACATCTCTTACAACACATTAATCGGTGCTGTGAACAAAGAAACGGGAGAAGTCAATACTGCTTATGATTTCAACGGTGATAAGTATGGAATTCCAGAGTTGATGATGAAATGGAAGACTGAAAACCGTCCATGGATCGTTGTAGCTGAACACAATTATGGTGAAGGTTCGGCAAGAGAACATGCTGCATTATCACCAAGGTTTTTAGGTGGTTCTATCATCTTAGTCAAATCGTTCGCCAGAATCCATGAAACCAACTTGAAGAAGCAAGGGATGTTACCATTGACGTTCGCTGACGAAGCTGACTATGATAAAATCAATGCTGGTGACTTGTTGACCACCATTGACTTGGCAGATATGGTCAGCAAAGATGGTGATAATGGTGGTACTTTGAAGATGAAACTCACAAAGAAAGATGGCACTGAAACCGACATCTTGTGCAAACACACCATGTCCAAGGACCAAATCGACTTCTTCAAGGCTGGTTCTGCTATCAACCATATTGGTAACTTGAAGAAGGCCAGCAGGTCCGATTCCTTGTAAGATCTGAAAGAGGACCGGCACCCAGTGGAAAGATCTGAAAGAGCACCGGCATCCCGAAGTATAACGAAGCACAATCAATGAAGTGTATATTATATATAGTGTATATAAAAATATAGATGAAATGAAGGAAGAATTGTCTAACAAACAAGGTAAGAAGCCCTAAGCATCGATCAAATTCTGGGATTTGTCTCCTTCTTCTTCGTCCTCGTCTTCGTCTTCGTCTTGTTCTCTTTCTCTGGCATAAAACTCGGCCAAGATCTTTGGACTGATTCTGTTCAACATTTCCTTTGGATAGATTCTTAATAACGACCATGCTAAGTCTAAAGACTCGAAAACGGTTCTGTCTTCATAAGCACCTTGGGCAATGAAGTTCTTTTCGAACTTTTCCAAGAATTCTAATGACAATTTATCTTCAGTTGACAAAGCATCTTCACCAACAACGGCCTTCATGGATGCAGCGTCTCTACCAATGGCATACTTAGCATATAATTGATTGGAGACATCACCGTGATCCTTTCTGGTCATCCCTTCACCAATGGCGGACTTCATCAACCGTGACAACGAAGGTAAGACGTTGATTGGTGGATAAATACCCTTATTATTCAATTGACGATCAATGAAGATTTGTCCTTCGGTAATATATCCAGTCAAATCAGGAATTGGATGGGTGATATCATCATTAGGCATAGATAAAATTGGAATTTGAGTAATAGAACCGTTACGTCCATCGACTCTACCAGCTCTTTCATAAATAGTTGACAAATCAGTATACATATAACCGGGGTAACCTCTTCTACCTGGAACTTCTTCCCTAGCAGCAGAAACTTCTCTTAACGCATCAGCATAAGAAGACATATCTGTCAATATAGTCAAAACGTGTCTTTCAGTTTGATAAGCCAAATATTCAGCGGTGGTTAAAGCCAAACGAGGAGTAATGATTCTTTCAATAGTAGGATCGTTAGCCAAATTCAAAAACAAGGTGGTTCTTTCTAATGAACCGTTTTCTTCGAAATCTTGCTTGAAAAATCTTGAAGTTTCTAAATTAGCACCCATAGCAGCAAACACAATGGAGAAATTGTCTTCATGACCATCATGGACATCTTTAGTTGGTCTGACCAACCCAGCTTGTCTACAAATTTGAGCAGCAATTTCATTATGAGGTAACCCAGAAGCTGAAAAAATCGGAATCTTTTGACCTCTAGCAATTGAATTCATAGTATCAATGGCAGAAATCCCGGTTGAAATCATTTCTTCGGGATAAATACGAGCGAATGGATTGATCGGAGAACCATTAATGTCTATATAATCTTCAGCAAAGATCTTTGGACCTTTATCGATTGGTCTACCTGAACCATCGAAAATACGACCCAACATATCTTCAGAAACGGGCAATTTCATTGATTTCCCTGTGAACTCAACGGTGGTTTTCTTCACATCAATACCGGAAGTACCTTCGAAAACTTGGACAATGGCCTTTGAGCCTCTGACTTCCAAAACTTGACCAGCTCTGGTAGACCCATCAGGCAAGGTTAAATTGACAATTTCATTGAAACGAGGGAATTTAACGTCGTCCAAGATAACCAATGGCCCGTTAACACCTCCAACGGTGTTGTAGTTGACTCTTGGCTTGATGTTGAACCCTTCGGTGACCGCCTTTTTGTTCAAGTCGTATAATTCCTTGTCCGACAACATACCTTCAGTTCGGGTTGAAATTTAAGTTGGACGATTTGTAGTATCCGTCAATCGAAGTAGAATTTGGGTTGATGCACTAAAAACTGTCTTGTTAGAGTAACCACGGATTGATTTCCAACAATTGATCTTTATGATTATCTACGTTTCAATGTTCAAATTTGAAAAGATTGTATCGATAAGGGGTTTTCCTCGAGTTTTCCAATTCTTTGATGTTGAGAAATTGGCCGGTGCCTGGAATTACGCTGGGTCTCAAATGTACGCTGCCGAAATCCAGCCGTCTGGCATCTACAACGGTGCGTGTGCTATTGGTCTATAGGGTCTATGTAGTGGGGGTCTATGTAGTGGGGGTCTATGGGTGGGAGCTCAGTACATGCTGCTAATGACGTCCCAGTCGTCTAGCTTGATCTTGGACTGGGCCATCATGTTCAACGTGGGCGAAAGCTGCTGGTTGTTGAAGATGGAGTTGGAAGCAGCACTTCGGGATGAGCCGTTGACCATTAGCTGATGGACATCTTGCATTATGGTCTTCAATTCAAACTTGTTGTTGGAGTGAGCGATGTCTGGGTCTGGGAGCAAGTATGGCATTGACGGTTTCTTACTCAACCGACTGTTATTGCTTGATTCACTGAAGGTTCCATAGATATCCTGGTCATAGTCCAGTTTCGGGTGGTTTTTTGCAACCGAGTCTTTGAATAGATTGGTATAGAGATTATGCAACCCGGTGGTATCTTTGGACTTGCCCTTCGACTTTTCTTTGACCTTTTGGGTGGGGGAACCCAAGTCCAAGTTTTTGACCTGTTTTAGCTCTTCTGAGTCTTGAATGAACGGGATAATTGGGGAATGGTCAAGCGAATTGGTGGTGCTGTTTTTCGGGCCAATGGTGCTACTTCTCGAGCCAATGGTGCTACTTCTCGAGCCAATGGTGCTACTTTTGGAGGCAATTGATATGGGATGCATCGACACACTCGATTGCATACTGTTCTCTGGGGACAAATCCTTCTGCAATGAGCTCAATTTATACTCAAAATACTCATTCAAGGACGAAAGCTTATGAATTATTTTGTCAAAGTTACACATGGAGTAGTCTTTCTCTTCGCCATTGATGCCGTTTCTGAATTGGTTTAAAGTGTTGGAAAACGTATTGGAGATGAAATTGGGGCTCTTAGGTATTGAATCAACGGTATGAGCAAACAATACCTTGAAATTAACCAATATCTTGACTATGATCAGGAGAAACTTTAGGTATTCTTTCGATGATAGTCTGGTAAATGGCTTGGTTAAGATTTTATGGGGCACGATAACGACTTTTTTCCCAGATAAGCTGGTTTTCAATTGGGGTCTCTTTGGTGAACCTTCATTACCATTTCCGTTTGGTTTTGTTGGCGATTTCAGTTTTGGCCGTGGTTCGTTAGGACCCGGCGATGGTTGGTGGTCTTGTGAATGGCGATGCGAATTGATAGCATAGGATGTAGCACGAGACACCGGCTGTGGAGGAGGTGAAGTGGATGGCAGACTACTACTGCCTCGCCTGGCCATGCTTGCTCGTCTCAATTGATTATTAATGGTCTTTGAAGAGAGCGGTAGCTTGATTGTGCCACCCAATTTGACCACCCGTTCAGTTGTATCTATATCATTAACATCGATAGTTTTGACCTTTATATCATCATCTTCATCATCGTCTACTTCAAATTCACCCCCGGTCATCATGAAGTTCTCTTTCTTTTGAACTAAATTGTAGAAATCAGAATCTGGCAAGTATTCTATTAGTTCATCCAAGTACGGTAGTTTTATATCAGTGAATATTTTGATTACATGCACTTGTAGCTTTATTAGGTTTTCAATATATCCATTTAGTTGGAAGAGTTTGTTATTGTATTGGAAAAAGTCATTGATCTTTATAATCGGCTGATTGAACAATGTGATGCTACCATTTGCATTGGTAATACTGCCAACACCGGCCGATTTTAACTTGGACATATACGAATTTGATTTGGGAGTCAATAATACTTCTTTTAGGATCTGGAAGTCGTTGTATTGTAGCTGTAGGGATTGTCTTTCGATCCTTATTATTCTCTCGGTCTTGATTTCAATGATTTCCAGGTTAATTCGTCTTATTTCACCCTGATACTTGCTAATGGTTTGGGTCTCCATTTGTTTCAACCGATTGGTGAACTTTTGGGAGTTTTGCTCGAGGTCAACAATCTGTTCATTCAACTGGATCACTTTCTGCTGCAACGAGTCTCTTGTCCTTTCTATATTCTTAATCTTGACATGGGAATTGACCAACTCCATCTTGAATAGCTGCAATGATAACAACTTAATAGAGCCTAGGGAAATCGGCGGATCATCTTCACCAAATTTCTTGAGGATACCTTCAGCCTCAGCCTCGGTGAATGTGCCCTGCCGTATCCTTCTGCTGACATCGAATATTTCATTTATGTTGGCTTTATTCTTATGATTCAATTTGTCATTATCTATGCATGAGTTCTTGATGATTTCAAGTTTATCGTTGTGGCAATTGGAACAGATCAAATCGTGTTGCTCAGCAGCTTCCCGCTTCAAGCATACCGGGCACAGTACGTCTTTTGGCCGTGTGCCATTCGATAGTTTGTCTCTGTTCATAGTTGATTCATACAACGATGACCATCCAAATGTTAGTGAATTTGATAAGCTTATCGTTCCAGATGGCGCGAGGGAGGCACGAAATGGCGCGAAGGGAAGCACAAAATGGCGCGAAGATGCCCCAAGACTGGGCGAAGATGGAACTAATGGGACCATGTTAGAACCAGGATGGAACCAGTGGCAGGCAGAGGTCTAAAGCTATCATTGAGTCGTTAAATAATGCTACAAACACTAATCATCTCTTGCTTTTTGAAGCTTTTTACGTTCCAAAATCTCTCTAATCATTAGCGAGATAGTAACATCTAAAGAATCCGTGGTGACATCAATACCAATGAACCCACAATTCCATTTGGTTGCGATGTTTTTGCCATCTTGAATCAACTTAGGCGAAGCCAAAGGACTTTTGACATGAGTGCATATGATCCAAATAGGTGGAGGACTCTTTGGATCGGAAGGATCAACCGGATTATCAATTAAATCTGTATAGAATCTTCTCTTACTTAATTTGGATGATTCCATTTCATTTATGGACTTATTAAGCAAAACGTTCTTAAGAGCATCTTTAAAGGAATAAATGTCCGTTTCTTTGCCCTCTTCCCATTTTGTCTTGAAGTTATAGAATTCCTTCCAAGCTTCATCTACTGAATTCTTAATTTTCTCTAAAGTGGTAAGACTGTCGGTATCATTCGACGGTGTAGGAGCAACTCGTTCATACGATGGAGGATTATAAGAAGGAATGGCACTGTAGACGTAGAAATACCCATCGATAGAGGCATTCAATTCCCCTGCACCACTTGCCACCAACAACGGCATAGTCAGAACGTCTCTTCTAGGTTCGTTAGCCAAATTTTTCAAAATACTCTTATCAAGGTTCATGTACAACGAAGACTCTAGGAATGGCACAACATCTGACTTGTAAGCTGGCGTATCAATCAATTCTACAAGGATCGGTGTTGTGTGAGGACGGCTATCTTTATTTGCCAATTCTTTCTTATAACTGTACGTCTTATAGTACTCGTTCTTACTGTGGATTATTATTTCAGTGCCGGTCGAATCAGAGGCCGATCTGCCCTTTCTGCTTGTTCTCTTAGTCTGTTGTGATGAAGCCTTGAATAATACAGGACTTAAAACAATATCATTCTGATCTAGGCCCAATTGTGATCTATCGAATATTTCATTTTGGAGTAGCTGGTTACTTGCGTTTGACTCTGCTACAAACGTAAGCAAATTCGAACTGGTCCGAAGGGTAGGATAATACGTATCGGTATATACTCCTTGAGCCAATTTAGAAATAATTGAAGTCTTCCCGGTCTTACCTCCTCCTAATAAGGCTATTCTAATGGGTTTTGATACGTTTAAAGGGACATCGACTCTGAAACTTTCGGCGGCGTTGATGGGATTGTTTCGTACAAACGATGCCATATCGAGCGTTTATATAACCTTCTGTTCTTCAGCTTCTTCGGCTTCTTGGGCTTTGGCTTTGGGTTCGTTGGCGTCAATTCTGAAGGAAATGTGAAGGAGAATTTTCGAAATGTCTCCGATGGCTGCCCCGCCAAATCTGTCAAAGCTTCAATGAGGCATTCGGGATTCTCCAATGGTGGAGTTGGGGTAGGGTGTACTGGTGTGTGGTGGTAGTAAGAAGCACTGTAAGAAGCTGGTACAGCATTGGAAAGCACTGCAAAGCACTGGAAAGCCGGAAAGCAGTGGAAAGGCACTAAGAGAAGCAGAGGTAGAGAAGCACGGCAGAAGCACGGCAGAAGCACGTTAGAAAGGGAAAGCACGGTACAAAAGCAACGTATAATAAACTAAGCATCGCAGGTAGCCACCCCCAACTCCGAATCACCTTGGCCAAAGTACAAAAACCATTTCCCTTTGAATTGAACTATACCTTCCGTGAAAACCACCTTATCGACTTGGCCATTTATTTCGTTGGCAGAGTCAGGAATTAAAATGGGTCTTTCTAATCTTGCTAAAGGACCCGATAAGTTATCATAGTCAATCAACATTTGGGATATGGTGTAAGTATCTCTTTCGAAATCAGAGTCACCATTGGTTGCTGAATTATAAAATAATATGTAGTGATTTTTATCGATTGTTTTATCGGAATAATCGATTTTAATAGGACCTGAACCAGGTTCAATCAACCTATTTTGCCAACTAAAAATCCCTTTGGCAAATAAACTCGAGTTTAGATCTTTATTAGTGATTTTCCAATTCTTCAAATCGGATGAAACAGCCAAATAAAATGAAGAATCCCCCCAAATCATATAATACTTACCATCTTTATGTTTATCAACAAAAATGGCTCCAGACTTCAGCCAAATATTGCTTGGAATTGTGTTACCATCCGAGTCCAATTGAGGCAAAACAAATGGAGGATACTTGGTCCAATGGAATAAATCTTCGCTAACTGCCACACATAACCTAGCAATATGAGTATCGTAAGCGGTATAAGTCAAAATGAAGAGTTTAGTAATTGGATCTCTTACAATTCTTGGATCTTCACAGCCTCCCCCCTTTTCCCACGGTTCAGTTGGGGTCAAGATCGGTTTATGATATCTAGTGAAATTGTAACCATCTTCACTCCATGCCAAACCAACCGTACTAACTTTAGCAGCATTTTGGGCTCTATAAAGCAAATATACCTTTTGGTCAATTACAATGGCACTGGCGTTGTAAATATAAGCGCTTTCAAATTCGTTTTCAGGATTGGGGGTCAAAATCGGATTGTTCTCATACTTGGTGAAATGGGGCCCAATTGGGAACGAGCTGGGCGCCTTGTAGTTGGCATCTCCATCGACAGAGTCCTTACCTATCTTGGGCAACATCATCTTAGCAATCTCTAGGGTCCTAAGCAGTGCAAATCTGGGGAATTCAGTCGATTGCGGTGCGCTTAATTGCGGTGCGGTAGCGGGTGACGGCGGTGCCGCAGTTGCGCGGGTGCACAGGCGCGACACAATGAGTGGGTGCACGGGTTCGCAGGCCCAACATACTCACTGGTGCACGGGCGCGGGCTTTCTCAATATTTGGAAACAATCCTTATTGAATGATAGTAAACGAATTAGCAAGGAATTGGTTGGATTTGGATTGGTGAAGCAGCAGTGTTGATTGGAGGATACAGTTGAGTATATTGAGCAAATAGAGGTCGACGGAGTCAAGGTAGGCATTGTTGCAATTGATCGGGCGTGCTAGTTCTTGTAGGGGATTCTAGTCACAAGACATTAACTGATTTAGGGTCTTGGTGAAACAGCAAATAAAATGGGCCAGTTATTATCCCATCCAATTGAAGAGAAAAAGATCGAAATCAAGTCGCATGAGTCGGTGACGTACTGTGTTGGATCCATGCAAGGATATCGAATGTCAATGGAAGATGAACATAAAGTTAAAGTCAATGAAGATGAAAGTCTAGCGATTTTTGGAGTGTTTGATGGACATGGAGGCAAAGAAGTAGCTGAAATAGTTAGTGAAAAGTTACCTGATTTATTATTCAAGAATTTGAATCATTTAATAAAGAACAAAACTGGAAAGTACCAATTAAAACATTATATGAAATGTGTTAAAGATGCATTTTTTGAAATTGATCATGGACTACCAAGTCAGCAATCGGCTCATTGTGGAACCACTGCAATCGTATCAATAATTATTGATCACAAATATATAATAATGGCAAACACAGGAGATTCAAGAGGAATAATGTCCTTAAGTGGTGGGGCCTGCAAAACACTATCATTTGATCATAAACCTTCGAATATGGGAGAACGAGTCCGAATCGAAAATAGTGGAGGGTATGTTATAAATGGAAGAGTGAATGAAATCTTAGCATTATCAAGAGCATTTGGAGATTTCAAATTCAAAATCCCCTTTGTCGAATTTGAAAATAATCACAATAAATATGCAGCTGCAAATAAGAAGTATTTCAAACACGATTTGATTCATCTACCAGCCGAATTGTTACAAGTCAGTTCGGAACCAGACTTGTTAATCTATGATTTGAACTGTTTGAAGTGTCCAGAATTCATAGTTATTGCCTGTGATGGGATTTGGGATTGCTATAGAAATGAACAGTTAATCAAGACTATACGAGATAAATTAGGATTGGATTGGTCTTTACAACATATCACCGAATTCATATTGAACGATTGCATTTCTATGGCTTCAAATATAACTGGGATAGGTTTTGATAACATGACTTTGATCATAATTGCCCTTCATGAAAATAGTAATATGGATCAATGGTATGAATCAATGAAGAAGAGAATTTTAAAGGAGAAGAACTTAGAATAGAACGATATACGATGGCTCGAACAGACCTCTCTGGCTCTCTGCCTCCTCCACTCTGACTCTCTGCCTCCTCCACTCAGTCTCTGCCTCCTCCACTCAGTCTCTGCCTCCTCCACCCTTTGGTCCAATTGCGTCTTCTGATGCTTGCCTGCCCAGCGCTGCCTCCCGTCCCCGGCCGCCCCTTCAACCCTCTGATGCGAAGACAAAAAACAGGCGATTTAAGATTTCAGACCTTTTCAACAAAGTTTTTAACATCCAACACCATAAGGGATAGCATAGACCTCGCATCGCCATTAGGTCAACATATTCATACTATTTGCATTCGTCGGACCCCCGCATCCCGCTTCATTTGCATCCCAACTCATTTGCATTCATTTGCGTCCCAACTCATCGGCATCGACGCTATTGTTTACGTTTGATCCAATTTTTCAGTTCCACCAGCTTTGCCCACCTTTGCCCTTAACATGTCGGCCACAGAGGTGGAAGCGTATGTTGATCCCATTGTATCCTTGGCCACCGACCCAGCCTTGAACAAGGAAAAACTGAAAACCAACCAGTTGATCGAGTTGATTCACAGCTTCTCATTGGTCGAGAGGAAAGTATCTAAATTATGCCAATTATCATTAACTATCTTACAAACCTTGGAGAAAATAGAATTGAACTTGAAGAATTGGGCGTTCTTATCTTTGGATATCAATTCAAATGATCACTTTGACAACAAGAACTCCAACATCCGAGAATTCAACAACAACATAGCCATGAAAGTGTTGAATGATTGTAATGACTTGAACAAGAAATTGTCCATGATTTCAGTTGATCTTGACTATATCACGAAGTCCCTGAAGTCTTTATCTCCAATTGAATATATTCTGGATAGTGGGACCTTGTTGACGTCATTAACTTTAAGAAATATCAAGTTGAAATATGAATTGACTGATAAGGTGACGGTGTCTTATCTGAAAGCTAGATTGATCACCATTGGTACTGAGTTGGAAACAATGTTATCGGGTCATGATAACGGGGACTCAACCATGGCTTCTACCGTAACCACCTACAAAACATTTGTTGTCAATTTATTGAAGCAATTGAACAATGCCATAGAGGATGAAGATATGACTGAAAAACACGAATGTTTGGCTGTTATCAATGATATGGAGAAAATGTTTGATGCTTTCAAGCTTGAAAAAGTCCAGCAGATGAACCAAACCCTGGAGTCTGAGTCTGAGTCTGAGTCTGAACCCGAAATTAAACAAATATCTCAGGAACCATATATCAACATCAAGCATGAACATGAACGTGAAGCTGAGCATGGACACGGTCATGATCGTGGCCGTGAACGGGAGAACTCTCCCCACAAGAGGCTCTCTCATTTGGATGATGATGGAGATGATGACTACTATTCCTATGATTCTGATATGGGCTCCAGCTCAATGCTTGGGTCCAATTACAATTCTCCGTTAATTCATTCAATCACTAAATCCCAACCAACTGTTTCGTCTCAGCTCAAAACAAGTAGTTTGGCACCCAGACACAGATCAGATTCGTTTGGTTCAATGGGCGTGGGCGGTTCTTCTGTCTTGCATAAAACCACGTTGGCTGAAGAAATGCCTTACCTTTTGTCAGCGTTTGATCTGGCCAAAAATGTTGAAGAAGATATCAGGAACTTCAAGAATGAAGGTGAAGTTACCGAATTGTCAAAACCCCCACGTATAAAACAAGTGTCGCCCTCCACTCATTCTTCAAGAGAATCGTCTACATCCCCCACTCTTGAGCATTCAGTTCATTTTCCAAGTCATAATGCCAAGTTCCCTGATACTCCATTGACTTCAACGAGTACAGTGCTCCCTGAACCCCATAAGCCTTCGCCGTACTCATATCTATATGCCAATAACTCACTTTTGTCAAGGCTTGGTATCAGACCTCAAGTTATCACTACTGACTTGCCTTCGTCATCCACAAAGGAACTAAGTCTAAATACAACATCAAATATTCGTAATTATAACCAAGATAAACCCAAAACAATAGCTAATGATGAAAAGGATAAAGAAAACACATTGATTAAGCCTTTAACTCAAAAGAATTTGCACAGTCATACACTTTCAAGTTTAAGTGTCCCTAATGATTTTAACGACCACGTAGAGTAGAACATATTCATTATATAGAGATTGATAAATGTAAATTACTCTATAAGTTTATGTATTTGATTGTTCTCTTGCTTCAACTTTGTTTCAACTTTGTTTCATCTTTGTTTCAACTTTGTTTCAGCTTTGTTTCAACTTTGTTTCATCTCTGTTTCACCTTTGTTTCATCTTTGTTTCATCTTTGTTTCATCTTTGCTTCATCTATGTCTCAACTTTGTTTCATCTTTTTAATTTATATATTTGATTGTTTATCCCTTTTGGTTATTATTTGATTGTTTATCACTTCTTGGTATACTTGTATAATTCCTTAACAAAACTTTCACCCCAATAAGCAGAAGTGTATTTTGAAATGTACTCAAACAATTTGTTGAAGTTAAGAGCTCTCTTTTCAGGTGGTAAAGTTAAACTTTCATGGATCGATTCACTCAACTCTTCGGTATTCCAAGGATTTATGATTAATGCCCCATTTAAGGATTGAGCAGCCCCTGCAAATTCAGATAAGATCAATACTCCATTATTTTCCTTCTGACATGCAATATACTCATAACTGACTAAATTCATACCGTCTCTTGTAGAACTCACCATACAAACATCAGATGCTCTGTATAAACTAATCAATTCGTCAAATGGAATGGATTTGTGCATGAAATGAATAGGTACAAACTCAACAGTTCCAAACTTCCCGTTTATTCTACCAACTAATTCATTAACTGTTGCTCTTAAACTTTGATATTCTTCAACATCTCCTCTTGATGGCACAGCTACTTGAACCAACACCACTTTCCCAATCCATTCCGGATGTTCGTCTAAAAAGATCTCAAAGGCATGCAACTTTTGCGGTACACCTTTAATGTAGTCTAATCTATCAACTCCAACAATGACCTTTGTATCACCGAATTTATTCTTCAATTGTTGAATTCTTTTAACCACACTATCTTTCTCTAAACCTTGAGTGAACTTATCTACATCAATACCAATTGGGAACGCCCCAATACCGATTGAACGGCCCTGGTATTCAATTCCATTAGGCAAAGTGGATACATTTGAAACAATTCTTGACACCGACGATAAGAAATGACGAGCATAATCATAGGTATGGAACCCAATTAAATCACAACTTAATACCCCTTCCAAAATTTCCTTTCTAACGGGCAAAATCCTATAAATTTCAGACGAAGGGAAAGGAGTATGAAGGAAGAAGCCAATTCTAATATTTTTCTTCAAATTACCAATCTCTTGTCTTAACATTTGTGGCAACAACATCAAATGATAATCATGAACCCATACCATATCATTATCATCAACTTGTTGAGCAATAGTCCTTGCAAATAACCGATTGGCTTCAATATAAGCAGCCCAAGCATTTTCATCAAAGTTCATTTCACCTGGGTGATAATGGAATAGTGGCCATAAAATACTATTGGAAAACCCATTATAATGTAAATCAGCAATATCATCACTGATAAATATAGCAGTACACTTAAACTTGGTCATTAAATCATTATTGACCCTCTCTTGCTCATTGGCCGGGATTTCTAGACCTGGCCAGCCCAACCATTGAAACTCGGTGGACTTCTTTAACCCTTGTAACGCTGTAACCAATCCTCCTGATGACATTGTATAGTCGTAATCACCATTGGGCGACCTCTTAATCGTCACAGGCAATCTGTTCGAAACTACCAATACTTTGCCGCCGACCATTGTCAAAACCAGTCCTTGTTCAATCTTTAGCTCGAAACTAACAAAACGCTCTGAAAACTGTGCTTTCTTGAATCCTTGGAGTATAATCTACCAACAAATACAAAATGACAACCCAAAAAGCTAATTAAACGCTTGACTTTGGTTGCCCTTTGGCTGTTAAGATTGCGTGGGTGTGGTTTATATTGGGTGTACGGGTTGGCCTGTGGTTGCGGTTGCGGTTGACGTGGGTGTACGGGCTGCCCTGGGTGGGGGGTGGTCGGCATTGCTGCCACGCACGGTTGCTGCCTGCCTATTTAGGCACTCGACACTTCGCTCACTTTTTCGTTCTGAATGATTTGAGGACAAAACAATCACAGTAAGAGACGTAGACCAAAGGATGTATACACCGTATGGGAATACGGGAGACTATGCTCAGCAGCAGCAGTACCAGGACCCGTCAACGTTCGGCAGTCCGCCGAACACGAACTTGCAACACCCGCAGCCGCAGCACCATGGGTCGTTTGGACAGCAAGCATATAACGCAGGCAACGGCAACATGAACAACATGAACCCACAAGGCGATGGGAACAACCAATTCTACAACAATTTTTTCCAAGACCCTGCTTCTTCCATGGCGGCCCAGTTTGCCAAGAACAGCTTGGGTCAAGGTAATGATTACCTCCAACAAAACTTCGGATCATTCATTCCTCCAACTTCGAATCTTAGTTACTATTTTCAAATCAACAATTCATACGTTATCAATAAGCTTAGATTGATTCTATTCCCGTTCAGTAATGGAAATTGGGCCAGAAGTGCCAGCTCCTCATCGAATGATGGAACTACAAACCAACCCACGGCCACTGTATATGCCCCTCCAAGTCAAGATGTCAATGCTCCTGATTTGTATATTCCCGTCATGTCTTACGTGACATACATTTTGTTATGGGCGGTGTTTCAAGGATTACAGGGAGACTTCCATCCCCAATTATTTGGATACTTAGCATCTCAAGCGTTGGCATGTTCAATTCTAGATATTTTGATATTTAGAGTTGGTCTTTATTTATTAAATTGTACTAACAATGGGTCCTTTTGGGATATTGTGAGTTTCAGTGGTTATAAGTTCGTTCCAATCATTGTATTGTTGATTTTCAAACATATAACAGGAGGAGGCATCTTATTTTATGGCTGTATTTGTATATTTGCTTGCACTTTTGCATTATTCCTTATGAGATCTTTAAGATATTTGGTGTTACCAAACTTCAATCCCGTGACTGGCTCAACTGCTACGAATAGTATTTCGATACCTCAAAGAAGAATCAGAATCCAGTTTTTATTCATTTATTCTTTATTGATTCAAGGTGTGATATTTATTTTCATGAATTTGTAGTGGATCGACTAATAAACATTAACGTGGGCCAGTTGCTCCTGTCTCTGTCGCTGTAGTCTCTGTGGTCTCTGTAGTCTGTTTGCTTGCCTCTGTTTGGCTGTCTCTTTGGTTGTATCTGCCTGTGGCCTTACCTCCACTTTCCAGACCACAGCAGTACACCCCTGCAATTCACACCAGTACACCAGCATATCACACCAGTACACCAGCATATCACACCAGTACAGCAGCAAATCACACCAGTACACCCTTGGATCACACCAGTACACCCTTGCAGTCGCGCTGAGACGCGTTTGAAAATACATCTCAATTTATAACACCAGCACCATCACTAACAAACCCAAGGAATGGCTTCAAGAGCAAACCAATTCAAAGGGTCCACGTCGGCCCGGTATGTCAAGAGCTCTAAGGTTCGAAGCGAGTTTGGTAATAAGGAAAGAGCAAATATCGATCCATACGTGGCCAATAATCCAATGTTGAATGATTCGATCCAGAAAAGAGACTTGGTAGAAAGAATCGACCACTCTGACTCGGTTATGGGGTTCGATCGGGTGGAACATGGTGAAATGGACGGCACTAAGCCTAGAAAAGGCTGGCTAATAAACATGCATTCAACAACAATCCCCAGTGATGATTACTTGCCTGGCTATTCGGGGGTTGATTACTATTTCTTGGACGAAGAAGGTGGTTCGTTCAAGGTCACCTATCAATTCGATCCGTACTTCTTCTTATCGGTCAGGCCAGGCTTTGAAAGTGAAGTGGAAGAGACTTTGAAGAAGTTTTTGGAGTCTTGTAGCTTGAAGACGGTTTCAAGAGTATCCAAAGAAGATTTGGCGTTGCCCAATCACTTGGTGGGCCTAAAGAAGACTTTGATCAAGTTGACGTTCCATAACATCAACGACTTGCTCAACGCTAGAAGGTCGCTCAATCCTATAATCAAGGATAACCAAATGAAGAAGGATTCCAGAGACATCTACCAACTTATGAGCTTCAACAACGGTATCAACCACGATTCAAAGGATAAGAACGAAAATACCGATCCGTTGACGTACTTGGACGATATCAGAGAGTACGACGTGCCATATCACGTCCGGGTGTCCATCGATAAGGATCTTAGGGTCGGCAAATGGTATAATGTATGGGTGAAACACTCGGTTGTCACCTTTGAAGAAGATAAAGAGAAGATTGCCTTTGCCGACCCCGTGATATTGGCATTTGACATTGAAACCACCAAAGCTCCGTTGAAGTTCCCAGACTCCAAGATCGATCAGATAATGATGATTTCGTACATGATCGATGGAGAAGGATTCTTGATCACCAACCGTGAAATCATTGCTGAAGACATTGAAGACTTCGAGTATACGCCCAAGCCCGAATACCCGGGAGTATTCACCATTTTCAACGAAATAGACGAGAAACACGTCTTGTTACGGTTCTACGAGCATATCAGAGACTCCAGACCAACGGTCATAGCCACATTCAACGGTGATTTCTTCGACTGGCCGTTTGTTGAAGCAAGATCACGGTTCCATGACTTGGATATGTTTGACGAGATCGGGTTTGCTAAGGACAACGATGGTGAATACAAATCCAAGCATTGTGTTCACATGGACTGCTACCGATGGGTCAAGCGAGACTCTTACTTGCCGCAAGGGTCCCAAGGGTTGAAGGCCGTCACCACCGCCAAATTGGGGTACAATCCCACCGAACTCGACCCTGAACTAATGACTCCGTACGCCTACGAACGGCCCCAGCATTTGTCGGAGTATTCGGTGTCTGATGCCGTTGCTACCTACTATTTATACTACAAGTATGTTCATCCGTTCATTTTCTCCTTATGTTCGATCATTCCATTGAATCCCGATGAAGTGCTAAGAAAAGGTACTGGTACCTTGTGTGAAATGCTATTGATGGTCCAGGCTTACCAAAAGAACATATTATTGCCCAATAAGTACACTGACCCCATCGAACGGTTCTATAACGGGCACTTGTTGGAGTCCGAGACGTACGTGGGGGGGCATGTCGAGTCGTTAGAGGCTGGAGTGTTCCGAAGCGACTTGCCTAACGACTTCAAGGTGGATCCA
This sequence comes from Yamadazyma kitorensis, assembly GCA_030572015.1. Classification (NCBI taxonomy): domain Eukaryota; kingdom Fungi; phylum Ascomycota; class Pichiomycetes; order Serinales; family Debaryomycetaceae; genus Yamadazyma; species Yamadazyma kitorensis. The sequence continues at coordinate 102,948 of JAJLZC010000004.1, read as the reverse complement.
ACCGCCATAGATGAACTAATCACCGACTTGCCCAATGCCGTAAGGTTCTGTATTGAGGTGGAAAACAACAAGAAGGTGGAGGATGTGGAAAACTACCAAGAAACCATCGACCAAATCACAACCCAACTCTTGGACATCAAACACAACCCCGTCAGGCACGAGTTGCCGTCCATCTACCATGTTGATGTGGCTTCAATGTACCCCAACATCATGACATCCAACAGGCTCCAGCCGGACTCGATGAAGAACGAAGAGGACTGTGCAGCGTGTGATTTCAACCGGCCTGGCAAGGACTGTGACAGGAGATTGCCGTGGTCCTGGAGGGGCGAGTTCTACCCGGCTGAAATGAACGAATACGGGATGATTAAAAGGACTTTGCAGAACGAAACGTTCCCTGCTGCCAAACCGTGGCTCCCACCACGGAACTTCGACGACTTATCGTATGCTGAACAAGCTCTGCACGTCAAGAAGAGACTCTCTGACTACTCAAGAAAGGTTTATCATCGAGTGAAGCAGACCGAAACAGTCACACGAGACTCCATTGTGTGCCAACGAGAAAACCCGTTCTACGTCAACACTGTGAAGGACTTCAGAGACCGGAGGTACGAATTCAAAGGGTTGGCCAAGGTGTGGAAGGGCAAGACGGCCAAGATAGACAGAGAAGACGCCATAGCCAAGGACGAAGCGAAGAAAATGGTGGTGTTATACGACTCTCTTCAGTTGGCTCATAAGGTTATCCTAAACTCGTTCTACGGTTACGTCATGAGGAAGGGTTCCCGGTGGTACTCGTTAGAAATGGCCGGAATCACCTGCTTGACCGGTGCCCACATCATTCAGATGGCCAGAACCTTGATTGAACGGCTCGGAAGGCCGTTGGAGTTGGATACCGATGGGATCTGGTGTATCTTGCCCAAATCGTTCCCTGAAAACTTCAGCTTGAAGTGTAAGGACGGGAAGAAGATCCTCCTCGAGTATCCGTGCTCCATGTTGAACTATATCGTTCACCAGAAGTTCACCAACCACCAATACCAAGAGTTGGTGGACCCGGAGCTCTTCAAGTACAAAACCCACTCGGAAAACTCCATCTTCTTCGAGGTCGACGGTCCTTATAAGGCCATGGTGTTGCCCACGTCCAAGGAGGAAGGTAAAGGGATCAAGAAACGGTATGCCGTGTTCAATTTCGACGGTACGCTAGCTGAATTGAAGGGGTTTGAACTAAAGCGTAGAGGGGAGCTTCAGTTGATCAAGAACTTCCAGTCGGACATCTTCAAGTTGTTCTTGGAAGGAGACTCGTTGGAGAATTGCTATAAAGCGGTGGCCAGCGTCGCCAACAACTGGTTGGATGTGCTAGACACCAAAGGTGGTATGTTGGAGGACGAAGACTTGATCGAGCTTATTTGTGAAAACAGAAGCATGTCCAAGAGTCTTGCTGAGTATGGAGACCAGAAGTCCACGTCCATCACCACCGCCAGACGGTTGGGAGAGTTCTTGGGCGAAGAAATGGTCAAGGATGCTGGGCTTGCTACCAAGTATATCATCAGTGCCAAACCAATCGGCAGCCCGGTGGCCGAACGAGCCATCCCGGTGTCGATATTCTCGTCGGACAAGAAGGAATACTTCTTGAAGAAATGGTTGAAGGACCCGTCGTTGAATACGTTTGATCCCCGAAGCGTTCTTGACTGGGACTACTACTTTGACCGGTTATCGTCGGTGGTTCAGAAGATCATATCGATCCCTGCTGCGTTGCAAGGAGTCAAAAACCCGGTTCCTCGAGTGCCCCATCCCGAGTGGTTGCAAAAACAGATCAAGTCACGTGAAGATAAGAAGCAGCAGTCGTCGATTTCGACCTTCTTCGGCACCAAGAAGGATGACACCGTCCGGAAGATCAAAGACATAGAGGATTTCGGCAACGTTGCAGCCGAAGTCCACAAGAACAAGGTTGGCAAGGTCACGTCCCGAAAGAGGAAGTTGGCCAAGTACAACAAGCAACTCGAGTCAGACGAGGACGAAGAACGGACCACCGCTGTGTTGAACGGGCCGTGTCCCGATATGTTGGTGGATTACACCGGGTATTTACAGTACCAGAAGGCCAAATGGAGAGTTCAAGAGAAGAACAGACAAAGACGGACCAAGCTCTTTGGAGCCAGCTCGGAGGCGTCCCAACGGTCGTCGGTGGGCAACTTGGTCCGGCGCCAGGCCGAATCGGTGGCTGGGTCCCAGTGGGAGATCTTGGAGTATAAAGAAGACCCCAACCGGCCCGGGGACCTTAAGGTGTTCCTCATTGCCAGTGGCAAAGTCCATCTGTTCAACTTCCATGTGCCGAAGAAGGTTTATGCCACATTCAAGCGGGCTCTTGGTGATAGGACGATTGGAGGCTGTGAAATCGAACCATCCAATGCTATCTTGCCCAATGGCCACGACGGACGCCATTTGTACAAGTTCACCATGCCTGAGCCGGTGTATCAGCTGGAGGTGTCCAAGGTCGACAGTGTTCTCCAGAGCTCCAACCTCTTGGGGCTCTACGAGTCCAAAGTACGGCCGTTGGAACGGGCCATTGTGGACTTGGGGAACAGTGTCAAGTTCGACAACACCAGGGTGGGGGCCCTAGGCAAAGCGTTGAAGAACGGGTTCTACGCCAAGGACTTGGTCAAGGTCGACAACGACGGCTATTTGAAGAAGTTTGGCATGGACATCTTGTACGTTGTTCACCTCACCACCAACAGCTATGAGTTCTTCACCGTGTTCAAGTCATGGGAGAACGAAGCAACGATGTTTGTGTTGAAGCCGTCTGCCCATGCCCAGGAGTTGCCCACCAACATGGACAAGATCTACCGTGATACCTTCCTTGCTAAGGAAGACAAGCTTGGGAAGCTCTACAACATCATCGAGTATGCCACCGAAATGAAGTTCGATGTCAGCTATTTCAACGACAACGGCAAGCTATTCAAGAAGTTGGACAAGACCATCAACAAAATCAACGAAACCAAGAGCAATAAGGCCCTCTTGGCCATCCAGTCGCCGTTCACGGACCGGTTGGTGACGCTCTTGACGTCCACCGCCAACTTCCCCACCATCAAAATGGCCGTCAACTCGCTTTCGTTGCCGGCGGTGGGCTGGCACTCCCTCATCACCAAACGAATCGTCAACCACTACTTTGTGTTGGCGTCGTGGATCAAGAACTTGGTTTCGTTGGCCCAGTATGGGAACATCCCCCTTTGCAACTTGCAAGTCGATAACATGGGCTACTTGATCGATATCGAGTACGCCCGGAGGTTGAGCCATAACAACATCGTGTTGTGGTGGTCCAACGGCCCGTTGGCGGACCATGGAGGCTTCGAGATGGACAAGGCACCCGACTATGAAAACTTGGACTTCCCTACCATCAACAACCCGGAGATATACGAAACGGCGTGCTTGGAGATCGATATAGGCACATTGACCATCAACACGATCTTGACGAGTTCCATCATCAACGAGGCGGAAGGGGCCGATTTGGTTGATGAAGGAGTCATCTTCGACAACAACAACGGTGCTTCGACGTTGATGGAGGACTCGTTTGGAACCGCCCAATTGAATGTGCTAAGAACCATGGTCAAAGACTGGTGGGACGATGCGTTGAAGAACGACGTCAACGCAGACTCCATGATGAACCATTTGGTGCCGTGGGTGCAACGAAACAGCTCCCGTCTCTACGACTTTGCGTTGCATTACCACGTCCACAACCTCACCACCAAGGCGTTGTACCAGTTGATAGGCCAATTCAAGCGGATGAACGCCAACGTGATCTTTGCCAACAGAAACAAGATCTTTATTCAGACCACCAAAGTGTCGGTGGAAAACTCCTACGCCTACGGCCAGTATATCGTCAAGGCAGCCCGGGCAAGGCCGTTGTTCAGCTTCCTTGAAATGGAAATCGTCAAGTACTGGGACATCTTGGTGTGGATGGACGAGTTCAACTATGGAGGAAGATACTGCAACCACATCACCAATGATGAAACCCAGGACTTGAAACCGGTCAACCACTGGCAATTGAACCAATTCTTGCCGATTATCTACAAGAACGAGTTTGAAGATTGGTTGATTATATTCCTAGATGCCATCACCAAGTTCAAGTCTGACACTTTGACCGGACCAACACAATCGGGCACCCCAAGGGTCACTCAGATAGCCCACATCCTACAGGGCCAGAAGAAGCTTGAATCGCATGGCGACGGTGAGGATGAGTTCAAGAACGGGGTGACTGAAGCGTTCAGGAAACCATTGATCAAGAGAATAACCCAGCTCTATCGACGCCAAAATGAATCGATTATCAATCCTGAGCTAAAGAACGAGTATGAGTTCCCCAAATTGCCAGGGTCCCACCTCCACCTAAGAAACCCCACCTTGCAGTTGGTCAAGTTCCTATGTGGGGTATTGGCATTGTCTCAGAAGAGATCGATTGAAGTCAGGCTCCTAAGACAAGAGTTGCTATCGATATTCGAGATCAGAGAGTTCAGCCAGGAGGCCAGCTTCCAAAACCCAAGTTCGTCTTTGAAGATTCCTCATATAATATGTGATTACTGTAACTTCACTCGAGACATCGACGTCTGTAGAGAGGAAGAGTCGTCGATTTGGAACTGTTCCAAGTGCCAAAGACCTTACAGCAGAGTTGGTCTTGAAGAGGAGTTGGTGACTCAATTCAATCGAATGTTGACCCGATTCTTCATGCAAGACTTGAAATGTTCAAAGTGTAATCAAATCAAGGGTGACAATATGAGTGAATACTGCAAATGTTCAGGAAAATGGGTAGAAACCATTAGCCACCATGACATCGAAAGGAAGTGTCATGTCTATTCCAATGTTGCCCAAATCTTCAATTTGCAGCTCTTAAAGGGTGTCATTGAAGAGTTGGCATGATGTGTATTATAATATATTTATAAGGTTTTCTTCCCATCTACCCACATCCTCTCACATCCACTTCCACCCACATCCACTTCCCATCCACTTCCTATCCACTTCCCATCCACTTCCCATCCACTTCCTATCCACTTCCCATCCACTTCCATCCACTTCCACCCACTTCCATTCTATGACTATTTATCACGGTTCTGCTCTTCTACTCTCACACCCACTTCCACCCACCCCACCCCACCTCTTTTTGCAACCTTGACGCGCGAGATTTCAACCTTCGTCAAGCCGTTGATGATGTTGGCTGACGAACTAACAGACTTGAAACAGAAGGTTATCTTTCGAGACGATGAGTTCGAGTTGTTGAATGGATTTATTTCCAAGGACATCCAAACATGCGTGCCTGTGCTCATGGTTCATGGCTATAAGTCTGTAGGGAAGACGTTGGCGGTTACCGAGTTCTTAAAGAGGACTGGGATCAAAAACACCCTAATCAAGGCTGACGACTTCATAACGGACAAGTTGCTACTCCAGACATGCTTGAAGAACTTTAGAGAAGATAGTGGCGAAGACTTGAGTCGGTCTAAGGAGTATTATAATAGAGGGCATTTCACCACAAAGCTAACACATCTATGTGATACTTTTTCGAATTTTCAGAATAATTTGGTCAAGTTCGTGGAAGATACGGGATATCACGACCAGCATGTTCTAATTCTTGATAGAATCGATCAATTTATGGGGGACACGATACAGCTAGTGAGTTCTTTTGCCAGATTACACGATTGCACCAACATTAAGAATATGGTGGTGATATTCATCTCCGGACTAGAGCCTTCCCATGAAATAGTGACGAGTTCTATCCCTCATGTATATTTTAAACCGTATACCCAAGACCAAATCATAAAGATTTTCCAATACAACCAATTCTGCTTTTTTGGTGAACCTGATCTTGATGATAGTCCCCTAGGGAAACAATTTTGGAATTCATTTGTCCAGGTGATTGTTGATCTGTACTTTGATTATTCAAGCTCAAACCTATCAATCTTGACTGATTTATGCTTTTCCAAATGGCCCACTTTCATAGAAACTATAGTCCAAGGTGAGTATACTCCTGCTCAATTCTTGAAGGTGTATAGAGAGAACAAAGACATGTTTGGTGATGAATCGTTGCTGAACTCTTATGTTAAAAACTACAAGACTTTGGAGGTGGAGAGGTGGGGGAGTTCTTTGAACTTAGATGACATGACGTATGTTGCTAAATTCATTCTAATTGCATCTTATTTGGCATCATATATTGATCCAAGAAACGATATTCACTTTTTTGCTTCGATCAAGTATTCAAATCTAAAAGGAATAAGGAAGTTTCAAAGAAAAGACGAATTAACAAAGAAGGATATGGATGCTAAGTTGTTTTCCCCTAATTTCTTTGATTTAGAACGATTGTATGCCATTTTATTGGTTATTTACCGGAATGAAGCCAAAACTTTTGACACCAATGATCAAGTTCTTGATTTAAATGTATCCGAAGTGGATATTGCTGACAAGGAAAGAGAAATTGCCAAGTTTTCATTGGCAGGTAACATTGATTTGAATGGTCAGTTGGCAATTTTATTATCCAGGGGTCTTTTATTCAGACAGACCACCAGAGACATTCTTCAGCCAAGGACTCGTTGGAGGTGTAATGTTTCTTGGGAAATCGTCCAATCTGTTGCTGAAGATATTGAGTTTCCTTTGAATAATTATATTAGTTGATGCCTATATCAAATGTAATATTACTAACATGAATGAATTCTAAGTCTGTTATCTTTCGTACATAAACCTTATCTTCAAAATAGTTATTCTTCCAATAATGCATCTCGTATTCTGAATAGGGCCCATTGATTTCATTCAGGTCCTCCCATCTGAATTCCCATATCTTGTCACTATCCTGTTCTGCATGCTCTGCCTCTTCTGCCTGTTCCTCCTGTTCTGCCTCTTCTGCCTGTTCCTCTTGCTCTTCAAGCCGTCTTTTCGTTCCTCTGTGCTTAAAGTCATCGCCGGTTTCCGACTTATACATTCTCATTAGCTCTTCTCTAACCATTTCGTAAACATCGCTTATCCCTTTCTGAATCATGAGTTTGTTACATGTATCGGTGATTTTGATAGACAACTCCCTTTTACGGTTCTGAGACTCATCGATGACATGCTTCTTTCTATTTTTTGACTTCTTAACAGATAGCTTGGACAAGGCCTCCATTGCAGTTTCATCGGGCTCAAGAACGGCGATCAAAGCAGCCAATAACTGTGCAATTGATTCGGTGGAAACATTGGACTTGTTTTTGATTTCGTCTTGTCGTTTCATCTCCGAGGCTCTGGCCCTTTTGATTTGGTCGTTGTCAATGCCCTTTAACCATTCTTCGCCTTGTTCATCGTCTGACTCCTGTTGTCGTATAAAGTTGCCATCTTCATCGAAGTATCCTTCTTCCTCTTCCTGTCTTAGATCGAACGCCTCCATCTTGGGCCCATCGCCAAGGGGGCTATCAAGCGACTCAGCATCTTTACCTCTGGCGGCTATTCCCACTTCTTTCTCAAACTCGCTCATATTCAACTTCTTGGGCCCCTTGGACTCCTTGGACTCGGGCTCCTTGGGCCCCAGATCCTGGGCCGTGTCAGCGATGTCGGCCTCCTCGTCACTGGCAAACATATCTGAATCCGAGCCTTCGCCGTCATTACTACCAGTCTTCTCTTTAGGGTCCTGCGATGTATCACTCTCCAGCTCACTTTCAGAGTACTCGTCACGGACCGACCTCTTTAGCCGCCGTTTGAGTTTCCGGTCGTTACCTGGAACGTCCTCTATGAAGTCGTCGGCATCTTCATCCCGCCCGCTCATGGACTCTTCAGTTGTGTGTTTCAATACTGCTAGCTTACAGTGTAAACAGTCGCAAAGAAACATTTTCCAGGCAGCAAAACAACAGTGAACAACGACTGGAGTGATTGGGACGCTAAAGAAGAGGCATAAGGGTAAGTGGGGGATGAAAGTGTTCATCAGTTCGTTAAATGTGCCCATAGGGTATACCACGCCCGAGTTTCCGCTGTTGTATTGGCCAATAGGAAGTACGGCCCAACGCTATTCACAATCGGTGTTGTATTACTCAAAGGATGTTTGGATCTTTACCATCTCGTGGTTCTTGATTATCTTTGCAGGGTTCTATTCGGTGGCAGCATTGATAGCTTCCACCAACTATTTCATCAATAGTTGTAGAAACAACTTCAATTTGAAGAGTTGCATTATGTATTTGATATTTATAAGCTGTAGCTATATGTTGACGGGGATATTGGCGGCCTTTGTGAGTGGAAGCGTGGTGGGGTTGTTGCTACTGGCGATATATAGGGCTGGGTCTATGACCATGAGTACATGGATTCCATTTACGTGGGCCCTAGCTGGAATCTTGTATGATATTTGTTCGAGTTTCCTGACGAGCCAAATGACTTTATGAGCTAATGCCATGCCATGCCTAATACAACACATAATGCCTAATGCCTAATATGATGCCTAATACCTGATATAATACCTAATATACATAATATAATTCCCATGGCATACATAGTACTCTGCCTGGGACGGTGCCACTGGTCGGCCCACGTCCTACTCTTGCCCATGCTCCCCATCGACACGCCCTCTCGCCCCAGCTGCCCTCGCCCCAGCCCATCAGCCAAATCAACTCGCGATCATCCAACATCATCATGCTTGACTTCCTCCAATTCCCCAAGCTCTACAAAAGCTACCACACCAATAAGACGGACGAGGTTCATCAACAGTGTCTTCAATTGATGCAAAAGTATGACATTCCCGATTTGTTGCACGACGAAATCCCCTTTCAATTTGATAGACTAGAAGCCTTTGACAGAGACATCAATGAATCAATCAGTCAAAATAAACTCAACTTAGATACCATAATATCGATGATTCCGACTTATTTTATCTGTTTGGATTTCAAAAGGCTAGCTCAGATGTTGAGTAGAGTTCTATTGATCAACAATAACATCAAATTGATCTGTTTTTTGCATGTAAGTCACCTATATCAAATATGGTTTGATGATGATGCTAATTTGAATAAGATATTGCTCAATAATTATAGTAGGATTCAAATTCAACGAGGTAAATTTCCTGAATCAAAAGACTTATATGACCTAGTAGATATATTGACTTACTTCAATAAGTTTAAAAATATGGAATACGACCAAAAAATCGAGTTAAACCTAACGGCCATAAGAAATCAAGGGTTTTTAGAAGAATATGCAAATATTTATTTGATTCAAGAACTATTGACCAAACCATTCTCGAATATAGAGCTTCTGGATGATTTGATTTATATTCTTGAAAACACTCAGCTTTATTCGTTGTTTAATGACTTAAAAAACTTCGAAGTTGATTTTAGTAATAATTATGATACTTTACAATTGAAACATATTGAATATCTTTTACCAGTGGGGTTTAATACAACTTTTGAAAAGTATTTCAAATTGACAATCAAATTTAAAGTCTTTTTGAACTTGATGAACTTCACATCCAAGATTTCATCGGACCAGTTGAAACATTTGACTGGTGAAACTAATATTAATAAGTATATATTATTGATTGGGTCTTTAAATTTGAATTCTATTGGAATAGGGTATAACACAAATGAAGACTATTTCTACAATGAAGGTAAAGCTGCTGATTTGATAAATAATCAAATAAAATCCATCCATAGGTTGATTGAACTGGAAAAAATTGCATTAACAATTAAAAACGAACTAATTAACAGGTTTATAGATTAAGGACTTGAAATTTGGATCAAATAATTGATCAACTTGAATATATCCAATCTTGCCTTGATGGGATTGAACTTCAATTGACTTAAATCGAAATTGATAGGTTGAAATAATAACATATTGATAAGATAGCATGATATCATGATTGAATAGACTCCACAGTCATCAAAATTCGATTGTTGTTCGATTTTAACGTAGACAATATCCATTCTGCCATTCTTTACGATTCCAAGTTTCTTGAACTTGGCTATTAGGTTTTGGAAAAGCTCATCATTTTCACTAATCATTGAATCATATATTAAGAATTTATTTTGCAATAAATCCAACACTCCAAGCATCCAATGGTCACCTTCTTGGGTTTCATTGATTGGCAAAAAGATATACTTTGCTTGGTAAAACTCCTTGGGATCTATGATTTCAAAATCAGTGAAAGTGATCAACTGAACAATCGAAGGAAACAATAGCTTGATCGACTTTTTGGCCATCCCATTTTCATGTTGATTGATATATGTCTTGGTTAGAAACTCAAATATAAGGGAGATGATGTTATCATTGATCCATTCACCGGGCAAGATTTGGGTCAAATCGGTGGAATACAATGATACCGACTCGTATTGCATCAACTTTGTCTCCTTATCGGTCATCAATCTTGCGTAGATGCTTTTAATCTCATTGACCACTTTATAAGGATTCCCTTCGTTTATATCTTCAGAATTCACAGGTAGCCCTTGGCTTATACGCTGCTGGAGCTTTCTCTGACTGACCCTGATTTTCTTCTGTTGCCTCTCGAGCTTCCGTTGCTTGGACTTCTTGTTCCTTCGTGGCTCTGGTCCCGGCTCAGCTGCCGTCTCTCCTTCGGTCTCTGTTGTCTCTGTTGTGTCGGTGCTCTCTGCAGTTGTGTCGAGCTGTTGTAGCGCTTCGTACACAGAAAGCTTGTCTATCCCTGTGGTCACCTCCAGCGGTCGCGCATTCCTTACGTCGGCATCTACAACGAACCCTTTGTACTCATCCAACCGTACTGACATCACCAAAGGTTCCAATCTCGCAACCAAAAATGCGTTGCAGATTTTTCAGGTTTCATATCAATTCTGCCAATATGAATGGAGCCTTCATATGTAAGAGGTTTTTCAGGTCCAGGCCAACCTCTGTGCTACCATTCAAGTTGGGGCAGCCGACGTTTGAAACAAGAACGCATATAATTCCAAAAGCCGGGGACTTGACCCCAGGTATAACAGCATTGGAGTACTACGACCGTAGATTGAAGCTAATCAACGAGCTACCTAAGGATTCCCTAAGTATAATGGTCGGAAACACAGTCAAGTACAGTTCAGGAAGTGTGTTTTATGACTTCCAACAGGAAAACAACTTGTACTACATGACGGGATGGCTAGAACCAAATTCCATAGGGATCTTGGAGAAAGTCGATGATAAAGGCACAGAAGAAGACTTGGTGTTTCATATGTTGGTTCCAGAGAAGAATCCCAACGTCGAAATATGGGAAGGTGAAAGATCTGGCTTACAAGGATGTTTTGATTTCTTCAATCCAGACCATGTAGAAGATATCAAGAACTACCGGAGCTATTTGACTAAGTTGATCAAACGTAACAAGTTTATATTCATTGATAAGAAGGTCAATTCAAATGATTTCGAAAACTTCTTTCATGTTAGCGACAACACCAGCCACAACAACGTCCATCAGCTATTGAAAACCCTTGCAACAAACAAAACTATTCAGCCTTTGAACCAGTTAATTGCTAAGCATCGTGAAATCAAGTCGCCCGCTGAAATCAAAGTGATGCAGAAGGCAGGCAAGGTTTCAAGCCAAGTGATAAATAAAGCCATTGCCCAAACCGGAAGCCCTAACCCAATACAGTCGGAGAAAACTTTGGCTGCTTTCTTACAGTATGAATTCATCAAATCTGGCTGTGAGAGGGAAGCCTATATACCTGTGGTGGCCAGTGGGGAGAATTCATTGATTATCCATTATACTAGGAACGATGACTTGTTATATAAAGACGAATTGGTTTTCATCGACGCTGGGGGGAAATTGGGTGGATATTGTGCCGATATTTCAAGAACTTGGCCCAATAGTGGGAAATTCACCGATGCTCAACGTGATATCTATGAAGTCGTATTAAGTGTCAATAAATCTTGTATTGATCAATGCTCCAATGATAACCAGATGTCCTTGAATGATTTACATGAACACAGTGTTAGTAAATTGTACCAGAACTTGAAGAACTTGCCAGGGTTTGGGAATTTATCAAGAAACGAGGTCCCTAGGTATTTGTATCCCCATTACATTGGGCATCATCTAGGCTTGGACTTACATGATATTCCATCTGTGTCTAAATTCAAAAAGATAGTGGCAGGCAATGTGATTACTATAGAGCCTGGCTTGTACATACCAAAAAACGACAGATGGCCAAAGCATTTCCAAGGAATAGGTGTTAGAGTGGAAGATGATATAGTGGTAGGACAAACGTCCAAAGATATTTTGAACTTGACCAGTGGTTGTGTTAAGGAAATTCAAGACATCGAAAGCTTGATTGGCAAGGGTAAATGCACCACACCAGGGATTTATGATGAGTTAATAGACTTGCGTATAGATTAATAGACTATGTACATTTTCATGAAGGTTCTTGGTGCTTTAAATACTCAATGTCTTCACTAACAAGTCTTTGACTGGGCTCAAGAAGTTAAACACCTTAAATCCAAAGCCTCTGGCCAACACCACTGGCGTAAAATCATTAGAGAATAACTTGTGTAATTTATCACATACTCCCAACATAGCATGATTGAATGGCCACGACCTGGAGACATACGGCTCCAAAATTAAAGTAGACCCTATATCCATACCTCTATCCACGCCAGTTTCAATTGCCTCGACTAATGAGGCTACATCACCTTGACCCATGTTGAGTCCTTGACCTGCCAACGGGTGAATTGTATGAGCAGCGTCGCCCACCAAGGCAACACGAGGTGCTACATAGGTATCGGCATGGGACATTTTCAACGGGAATCTTGCCTTTGAGCCTGCTAACATGGATGCGATGTTAGGCAAGTCGAACTCTTCTTGACCATTTTTGTCTAATTTGGCTTCGAGCCTCCAGTCGATATCATCCAAGACTGACATATCGTTAGGATCTTGTTTCAATTTCCCATAAATATACTTCAAATCAACTTCATCTAATCTCAATGCTGCATTCAACAACTGGGGGAATATTTCGTCGTTGGTTTTGATTAATATTTCTGATAACCACGACTTGGTGGACCATACAAAAGTGGCATTATCTTCAGACAACGGTAAAATGGCTAAAGGACCAGTACTTAAGAATCGCTGGTACGCTTTTGAATTCAAGTCTTCATCAGCCAAAGTGATAGTGCCCACAATACCAAAACTGTTGTACTGCCATCCTCTAGACTCTATGCCAGCATACTTACGAACCGGTGAGTTGTACCCATCGGCCCCAATCAAGAGCCTGGTTTGGTAACTTTCGCCGTTTGAAGTCTCCACAATGGGCCAATCCAAGGAATCATTAGCAGGATGTTTGATGTTAGATACCTTGGTGTCCTGCAATATTTCAGCCTGAGAATCTTCCGCCAACACCTCATTCAACTCGTCGATTCTTAAGAGCAACGACTTCTGGATGTTAAGAATCTCACACATTGCTGCTAGTGGGTTGTAGTCCAAAACATCATTATTGAACTCAATTCTAGCGGAAGAGTCTTGGGAATCATACACAACCAACCCGTCATAAAACTTGATCTTGGAGTCATCAATGTGCTGCCAACTTCCTATTTTTTGCATGTATTCAACCGATTTGGTCGTTAGTGATACCACTCGATTGGTATAATGCGGTTGGCCAAAGTCTTTTATGGCTGATAAGTTGCTTCCTTCGATCAATGTGCACTTCAAGTGTCTAGTTTTGGGAGAATTCTTAAGAGCAGTCAATATCGACAACCCTGCTGGCCCCCCGCCAACTATCACCACATCTCTAAGGCTTTGAGCAGCGCTATGGGCGAACCTTCTAAACATTGTGGTGCAATTTTAATTTTTCGCCCAAGACAGAAGACGGACAGAGACAGAGGCACAGGGCAAAGGCGACAATGGATGTCAAATTTTCTATATACATGCAGCCATTACTTATTGACATTCAACAACAAGTTACTATCACTCTTACCACTTGGTAAGTAGGACACATTCTCTGAGCTGGCTAACAAAGAGGCGATTTCTTTAGAAGCTTCTAATCTTCTGATCATCAATAAACCATCACCAGATTTGCTCAAGGCTTTAGAAACGGTTTCAGCAGACTCTGCTTCTCCTTCAGCTCTAATAATATTAGCTTTCTTTTCTTGTTCAGCCTTTTCAACCAAATACTTAGCTCTTTCCGCATCCTGTTGAGCAATTTGTTTCTGTTCCACAGCTTTGGTAAATTCTCTACCAAAGGTCATATGAGTGATTGAAACGTCTTCTAATTTAATGGAAAATTCCTCGGCTCTCTTACTTAATTCTTGCCTGATTCTAGCACTTACGACCTCTCTTTGAGTAATCAACTCGGCTGCATCAAATTGGGCCACAATACTCTTCAAGATTTCATTCCCAATTGCTGGCAAGACCCTTTCGTCGTAGTCTAACCCTAAAGATTGATAAATCTTTGGCAATTTCAATACTTCAGGTCTATGCAACACTCTTAAAGTCAAAGACACATTCTGCAAATCTTTCGATCCTGTAGTGGTGGCGATTGTTTTAGGCTTGGTTCTAACATCATAGATAATAGCCTTTTGTAACCATGGTATTAAAAAATGGGTTCCTTCCCCAACAACTCCTTGTTGGACCCCGTTCAACCTGTCGAATATAACGGCTCTTTTCCCTCCTTCAACGTCATAAAGCGCTGACTGTCCTAATGTTATGGTCACCCCCAATGGAATGGCTACTTTTGAAAGAAAATCTGCAAATCTAGTTGACATCCTTTGGTTCACTCCTCTTGAATCGTTTCTTCAGTCCTTTTGACGCTCATTTTTTCGCCTTTGAAACCGGGTGGTCGTCACGTGAATACGGGCACATGCTCAGTCATGTGCTTTTTACCGGTACACCCATATAAGCTACGTTTTATATTCTGGCGCTTTTTACCGGTACACCCATACAAATTACGTTTTATATTCTGGCGCTTTTTACCGGTACACCCATACAAATTACGTTTTATATTCTGGCGCTTTTTACCGGTACACCCATACAAATTACGTTTTATATTCTGGCGCTTTTTACCGGTACACCCATACAAATTACGTTTTATATTCTGGCGCTTTTTACCGGTACACCCATACAAATTACGTTTTATATTCTAATATACACAAGATACATAAATCGATAAATCAGCAATGGGAACAGGGAATGCCTTGCTGATATCTTTATGAACTTCATACGATTGAAATTCAAGCGACTCTTATGAAGTTAGTCGATTCTTTAGTTGTCTTTATGAATTCATACAATTTATGGGGTTAGTCCTTACGAATTCATACGATTTATGGAGTTTTGATCTCAATGCAGTGCCCAATTTTGGAGCAAGGGTATCATGGTTTAGCAATTCCCCCTGGAATTAGTGGTTTTGGGTTGTAATAAGGTTGTTGCCTTTGGGGTGGGAGGTTGGCTGTGATGCATGCAAAATGATAAACTAGTAAGTTGAACAAGAGCTAAATGAGCCTAATTATCAATAAAATATACTAGAGTCCAAGCAGCACCGGCAGCTATAGACCCCACTATCACCATTTGCACTCCCTCCAGGATCTTCTTATAATGCCCACAATCATCTAAAGAAATCATGGTTTTAACATACCCAAAAATAAATAAAGTGATCATCATAACAATTACAGAAATAATTAACCCAGTTTTAACAACACTACTAAAAAAATATGGAACCAAAGGAACAAATCCACCTAAAAAGTATGATAATCCAATAGTTAAGGCAGAAGTGAATTCTCTACCATCACTTGGTTCATCTAAACCTTTACCAAACTTTATAACAAAATCAATCAAGTTTTTTGGTTTTGAATCTAAATCTCTTAATACATTAATTATAGTGGATTCACTCAAACCCAAATCAAATAAAACATCAGCAGCTTCTTGATTAATGGTCTCTGGTTTTTTAAAGAAATTCAATTTTTCCTTTTTAACTTGATTATAATAATATTCCAGTTCTGATTTGGCGGCTAAATAACCACCCAATCCCATAGAAATAGCACCACTGACTAATTCAGCCATACCACCAGTTATAACTAATTTCGAATCTCCCAATGACGATAACCCTGCAGTTAAAGCAAATGGAACGGTTAACCCGTCACTTAAACCAATGATTATATCAGACATGACTCTTGGATCAAACTTATTGAAAAATCCTTCATCTTCATCATCTTCATCATTCTCGCTTTTATTGCTTATGGATAACCTTAATTCTTCATCGCTAACTTGTTGGCCCCTGTCTATTGATCCGTAGTTGAGCAATGGATCGGTTTCTTGGTCCGAGGAAGTTGATTGCAAAAGTTTGGTGACTTGGTTCTTTAAAGCAACAAGCATGTTTTCACAGTTTGTATTTGTGGACTATGGTGGCTATGGTTTCGACGGTTGAATGAGTTGCTATCGAAGACTGCTCCCACTGAATCAAGATTCTGACGAGTCTTGGTAAGTTCTAAAAGAAGTTTATGGTTCAATTGAAGAAGTCAAACCTTGTATAATCTTCAATGAAAAGAATCTATTATGTTTTTATATTTTATTGGAAATTTTTGAAATTTCATAGAATCAATGAGCTCACGTGATCGCCTCTTTATTGTGGGACCCTCGCGTTGCTTACAATTAGAACGCTTCTTATTGGCTGAGAGCAGGGGATGATTGGAATGGTATAAAAGCTCGTTTGGTTTGGTGCTGTTGAAAGTGAATATATACTGGACAGAAGGAGAAGAGATGTTGGATATTTATATTGACTTCGACCAAACTGGTCATTTGGGGAAAGAAAAGTTGACTAATTAAACCTCGATTATGTCAGCACCCTCAAGCCTAGAATTTATAATCAGAGCTGAGCCGTTAGTGCTGGTGTACTGGCGAGGTCAGAGAAGTACGTCAGCTGCCAGTATTCGTTCTGTAAGTGCTCTATGGCTCTATTTGTGTTCTATGTGTGCATTCTTGGTGTATACTCTTTGTGTCCTTGGTTCTCTATGTATACTCTTGGTGTTCGATGCTTCTTAGAAAATTTTTTCGAACGGTTGCAAAAAGTGCAAAATTCACTAAAATTATAAATGTTATACCTAAAATGTTTGTTAGAGAGTTGACTCTTGACAGTAATGGACCAAGAGCCCCACCTGACCGCTGGATTAGCCAAATCCAAATCCATGCCTCTCAGGATAGTCAGTGGCCTAGAAGTAATGCCTGTAAGTGAACTATCGTAAGCCTACGTAACTGACTCAAGTCGAGGCTGAAAAATAAAATATTTTTAGCTGAACAAATATAAGCCTGTTTGGATCTGAGTCCCCAATGGATTTACACGAGCCTACAAAGAGCGCAAGAGAGCAAGAGAGCAAGAGAGTATACAGAGAAGACCATAGCATACTGGACGCACTCTTCATTTCTCCTCCGTTCTTCCTTCATTTCTCCTTCGTTCCTCCTTCATCCCTCCTTCACTGCTCCCTCAGTCATAGTCTCGCCCGAGGCTTGGTCTGGAATTGGTTCTGTCAAAGCCCTCTTCACTTTTCCCACCGGCTTGGCAGCTTTTGCAGCATTTCACACTGACGTCTGCCAACACTTAACACCATTCTGTACCCTTCGCGTACCTGCTTATAACACCATTCTGTACTACCCTTCACGTACCTGCTTATATCCCACGCCTAACATACAACCTCCAGTCTTCTCTGTAACTGGAGCTTACCTTACCCCGTTAGGACGATCGACAAGCTAAGAAAAAGTCTCGAAATGAACCTTAATTGACAGTACGAAAAGCTCGTAAATGCTAACGAGGTTGGGCGGAAGAAGAATGACGTTGGGCGGAGGGAGATGTTGGACGGAGGAGATGTTGGGCGGACAGGAGAATGGTACTGCACGGCGATAGTTGCAGGGGGCAATTGATAGAGCGTGGGCATCAGAAGAAAAACTATATAAGCCCATGCCTGGGACCAAAATTGGTTAGCAGTAAGCGTGGGGGATGTTGATGTTCAAATCGCTCAGTTTATTTTCACTTCTCCTTTCTCAAGGGCTCTGCCTTCCCACGGAGAACCCAAACGGAACAGTGCTTCTTGACACCGCTAGAACCAACGGCTTGGACTTGGGTTATTTCTACTTGGACAAAGATAAGCAAACAAGAATCGATTATAAAATCGACATTAACGCTGCAGATATATTGATCTTGAAATCGGAAAAGGCTTGTGATTGGTTAGAAGACCAACCTGATTACGAAGAATCAGATTCTTGTGATACTCTAAGTTTTTTTGATGCATCTGATTCTGACACTTATCATTCTAATGACACCAAAGAGTGGCTGAGAGATGGCAATGAAGGAAGTGAATGGGGGTATGACAATCTTTATCTTGAATTTGGGAAATATATCCCAGATGTTTCATTTGGGTTCTTAGACAATAGCACTTCTGTATATGCTATATTTGGGCTAGGAATGATTGATAATGAAGTCACCGCCATTTCTGATGGTCAAGATGATGGTTATACCTACAATAATTTCCCTATACATTTAAAAGATCTTGGGTTGATTCATAAACTGATGTATTCGATTTTTCAACCACCTAGTATTTCAGCTGATTTCTATTTATTGGGAGGAATCGATCACGAAAAGTACGAAGGAGACGAATTGACTACTGTCAATTTGACTAGCTCAAAATTGATTGAATTCGAAGCAGATGAAATCTTTTATTTGCTCCATGAACAAAAGACGTCAATTAGAAATAAACCCCAAACTTTAAGATTAGAAAACACTTTTAAAGGTGTTTCTTTACCATCAGATATATTCGATGATATTGTTGAAAGTTTAACTGGGAGTACCATCAAGGAGGATAATTTCACCATAAATAATTATGATTATGACTATTATGGCAATTTCTCCTTATGTTTTAAATTTGATGATTTTGATGCTAACTTGTTAATCGAACGAGTTTCGGATAACACCCTTCAAATTTACAGAAACGATGGAGATGTAGTCATAGTAGGTTCAGAATTTTTGAAAGACGTATTTACTGTGGTTGATTTAGAAGACAAATCCATTTCCTTCGGGACTTTAGTCGATACTACTGATTCCGATATTGAGGTCGTGAGGTCTGATGCAGATGACTCGGATGAAACCGATGCCAGTTCAATTAGCACATCTTCGTCTGATTCGAGCTCACCCAGCTCGACTGCCTCATCTAGCTCGACTGCCTCAAACGACTCAAACAACTCGAACGACTCAGATGAGGAAGAGACCGAGTCAAGCTCAACAGCAGATGGTGCCGGTACATCATTAACGCCCTCCTGCTTTGGTCTCTTGTTAGCTTATCTTCTAACATACTAATGAACTATCAAAGATCACATCCAACCACTATACAACCTCTTTCACTGGTGCCTCGAGCGAGCCCCCACCCTCCCCACCCATGCGAATACTGTTGGTCGTTTGAGTCTCAGCCCATCGATTCTGATTAGTCCAAATGGGGCTTTCACACGGGCTTTCACACGATAATGTTCCAAGATTCGAGTTGATAACACTGTTTAGATCCCTTAAAATATCCACAATGCCGTGGGAAAATAATTTAGGCTTAAAATATCCGAAAGAACATTACGACACACAAAAAGATTATTACGGCCAATACTCTTGTAGATGTCGTGTGACTTTAAGAATTGGGTCAGGTATAAGCGATAACCAAAGGGCCTTAGGTCGGGACGGTTCCAGCTCGTAAAAATATTTTCGAGTTACAAAAGTATAGGGAATTCCAGGACAGAGGACAGACCGAGTGAAACGGCCATTGAACGGTAGAGATATAGAATGAGAGTCCAACTAGCACTATTGAGCTTGGGATGTTTGGCCCAAGGGAAGGAGCAAGACTCAGACAGTCAATATTTTGCTATGGAATACAACGAACGAATGTTGGTTGACTTGAAATTAGGATCCCAGACGCAGAAGTTCTTTTTTAGCACGGGCAGGTCCGATATATTGGCGATTTCTGACGAATCATGCTTATGGATGAATGATCTTGAAGGCTGGCAAGGGCTTTGCAGTAATAACGTTTCCAAATTTGATTATTTGGACTCGGATACGTTTCAAGAGATTAAAAACCAGTCCTGGGATTTGCCAACTGGAGACAAAGGTCAAGTTTGGGGTGTTGATACTTTGGAGTATGAAGATAAAACCATTTCTAACATGACGGTTGGGGTAACAACAAACTATACTGGGTTTTATGGTACAGTAGGACTTGGCTTGCCTTATAATGAATTGACTAATCAGGACAGAATTGGTATACCGCATGAGAATAACGAATCAACCACCGACGGTGAAGGATTCATATATGATAACTTCCCATTGGAGTTAAAGAACCAGGGATTCATCGATAAAGCGATGTTTTCCATCATTCACAACGAAAACTCCACCGGGTCCATATTATTTGGGGCCATTGACCATGCTAAGTATGAAGGGAAGTTAGAAACGTTTGATATGGGCAATGACAGCCAAATCTTTTTAGACAGTTTAACGTTCAAGTCCAAAAAGACCGATACTGAAATCAATCTAAGCACCCATGAATTCTATATTCTGCCTGAACCATTTGGATACATGTTTCCCCCGGATCTTTATAGTATGGTGACAAGCTTAATAGGCGATGCACAAGACTATGACGACGAAGACGACGAAGTCAAAGGCGACGATTTCAACTTGATCTTTAAGTTTGGAAACACCGAAATCAAGATCCCAAGGCAAGAGGTCACTGCTTATACGTTTCCGACGGTGGGGGAGTTTGGCAAATCAAACAGTTCTTACATCGCAGTGGGCAATACCTTTCTCAAGTACGCTTACACGGTCTTTGACAATGAAGATATGACCGTCTCCTTGGCCCAAAGAAAGCACACCAACGATACAGATATCGAGGTTATCAGTGAATCGACCAATTCCACTGATTCTGAGGATGCTGCCAATGCAAGCCAAGCACCCCTTACTCCTTCTTGCATTTTGATTGTAGGGTTCCTTGCATCATTATTTTGTGTTTAGAATATATTTGCCTATTACCTCTTCTACCTCCCCACCGTTGCCAGTCAGCCGTTGCCAGTCAGCCGTTGCCAGTCAGCCGTCTTGCCAGTCAGCCGTTTGCACATGGCAACATCATCGGTTGCTACAGGTCAGAACCCCCTGATGCTAAGAAAAATCCAACAAAGAACTGAAACCGAAAAACTCGTATCTTACAATCGATGATCATAAAATATAAAAGGGCTGCTTTGCAACGGCTCCATGGCTTCCAGCTGTTGTGGCCTAATTGAACTGGAATCAGAAGGAACAATGAAATTTGCAGCTTTTTGGACGGGCTGTAATATTTTGATCGTCTTAAGCCTCCTTGGTTCAGCCGTAGCTAAGGGGTACTACTCCTTGGAGTACGAGAAAGGGTTTAAAGTCAGCTTAGAAGTTGGGTCGGAACACAAAGAAGTGGACTTCTTGGTCAGCACTTCCACTGCTGATATTTTGGTGCTACCAAACACCAGCTCTTGTTCATGGATGAAAAGTTTCCCGTATTGGGAGCAGTGTAACAATGGTAGCTTTTTTTCCAGTCTGGATTCCCAGTCGTTTATTTCAAACACTACCAAACCGTATTCTTCATGGGAAGTGTTGGGGGGAGACAGAGGACGAAGGTGGGGGATGGATACAATTGAATACGACGGTATCCAAGTCCATAACGTATCAATTGGATTTTTTTCTAATACCACCAGTATTCGTAATATTTTAGGACTTGGTCAGCCATATTTTCAGTACACCAATCAGGACCAAAATGGGCTTCCTCATCTAGATGGTGAGATGGTGTTTGATGGGGTTGGGTACAGGTATGATAATTTCCCTATGAAATTGAAATCGGAAGGTATTACAAACAAAGCTATGTATTCAATCATTCACAACCAGGATGACACTGGTGAAATTGTTTTTGGAGCCATAGACCATGCAAAATACGAAGGTTCTTTGAGAGAATTCAAGCAAGGTAACGTCAGTCAAATCACCCTAGATGAATTGTCGGTCGAAGTCGAAGACAAAACAGAGTTTCACTCCAAAGGATCCCATAATTTCAATTTGGTTAGTAGTTCGGATGGTTTAATGCTCCCGGAAGAGTTATTCGACGATGTGATTTCAGCAATCAATGCTCTGCAAATTCTTGACTTTGAAGCCTACGAAATATCAAAGTCGTCTGCAAATAGAGATGTCTCCATTGTGTTTAAATTGGGTGATCTAGAAGTAAAAGTGCCACTACTAGAATTGATTTCTTTTGGATCTCTGATGAATTTGGTTAGAATTTATAAAACCACAGATTGGATAGGGGTTGGAGCTCCTTTCTTCAAATATGCCTATGCTGCCATTGATAACGAAGACCGTACGGTGTCTTTAGCTAAAAGACGTGAGTCCGATGAGACTGATATTGAAGTTATTGGCGACAACCAATCGTCTGAACGCTTGGGAACAAGTTCCATCTCTGATGCCACATCGAGTTCTTCTCCTGAGGGCCAAGATAACGAGGATAATGAAGATGAAGATGACGCTACAAGTCTGACTTCTTCTCCTGACGAAGAAGATAACGAAGAAGATGCTTCAAACGAAGAAGATGGTTCTAGCGCCAGTTCCTTGATGCCGACTCCTTTGCTATTACTCCTTTGCTACTCTCTATTGTTCATGTTTTATTAGCCTATTTACAAGATTATAGTTGACGCTTGACTCTCAACATTATTCCCTTCAACTTATACTCCAACTTTTGCACTCTTTTATCATCGTCCTCGTTCCAAATGGGCATGTTGGTCTTGAATGAAGCGTTGTTTCCCATTTTTAAGTTATAATAATCTATAATGATTTGTTTCAAGACGTTGAAAGTCTTTAAATCTCCTTGGAATCCGTTGTTCACCATTTCGGTAACGATTAAATCAATCTGATATAAGTTTGATTTTCCTTGATATACCCAGATAGTCTTCAATATTTCATTGTATGTCTCTTGATTACAGCATATTAGGTAAAGCTTCAAATCCTGTTGGCTTTTCAACAAATTGAACAAAGTCAACGTCAACTGGCCATCATTGAATTTCATATTTGATACTTTAAGAAACTCATTGAAGATGATTGGCACCGTCAATATATTAAGCATCGGAGATTGAGGTGTGGTCTTGGAGACGCTGGAGATATCCTCAAACAATGATTCATAATCATCCATAGATTTGGATTTTTTGATGGGGAAGAACACTTGGGTGGAGGATGCAGAAGATGCCGATAATGATTCGGTTTGGGACAACACATGGTTCAAGTGGTCAAGCAAGTCGTTTTTCGTGGGGATTTGGTTCAAATAGTGCAAGGTGGGCCCCAAACACTCACGTAGCTTCTCAAACAACTGTTGTTCAAACTGATAGTCGTTGATTTTCGAATGATTATAGTAATTCTTTAGGTTGTCATATATTTTTCGTTCTGTCTTTTGGCTGGTGGTGTTTTCATTTTGGTACGACTTCAAAATATCTTCAAACAACAACTTTTCTTGGTTTATGATATCTGTTTCCTTCTTTGCACTGCCGGAGTCTTCAAAAGGCTCGTCACCATTTAGATTTAGCGATTCGAGTAGCTCAGTTATATCGTCTTTGACTCCTTTCTCTTCTGTTTGATCCGCTGTTGCGCTGCTTGGGTTCTCCTGTTCTGACACTTCGCCTAAAAGCTGGAATAGCCCCAAAGGATCATCTTTCATCCCCCCGTTCTTGCTGCCCCCATTCTTGTTGGTGCCCCCATTCGCTTCTTTGTCAATATTGGCACCGCTATTTCTAGCTTCGTCGGCATCAAAGCTGGCTAAGATGTCGTTCAATCCCAAGGGATCGCTATGCTTGTACCTTAGACCAGCCAACCTCGCCGGCCGACCGTAAGCCGCCCCAACCCTGGCAATGTTAATCAATCTTATCATCGTTCAGTATGGCATCGCAGATTTTTTAGAGTCAATTTGATCGCAGAAATCTATAGTACATTATGATGAGAGTTGATAACTAATCTTGCGGGAGTGGCCGTATGGAATATAAACCTTCGAATTCGTTCAAGATTTGGAACTGCAACTTGTCATTCTGGTCACCTGTTATGGACTTATAGTCTGCGTGGCTCAAGTCCCAGCCTAGTTGGGAGCATAAGTAAGCGGCAACGTTATCACAGTCCCCCAACAATGAGACATCGAAGTTACAACGAGGGATTGGGTCTCTGTTGATTAAGATTTGCGGGACAAATTCGGGCACATTCGATACGATATCACCGACAGGGGCCACTTGCAACGACGTACCAATACAAATCAACAAATCACAGTTTAAAATGTCATCTTTGATTGAATCATGAAATCTTTCAGGTAAGCTTTCTCCGAAAAACGTAATGTCAGGCTTGAAAACACCAAATGATTCAGGAAACCCCTGGTCGTTTTTTTCATATTTGGTTCTTTGCTTAATACATTTGGGGCAGAAACTGGGGTTTTTATTCTCGATATCTTTACGAATATAATCACCATCCACTTGATAATTACAGCTGACACAGGTAGCGGTGGCGAAAGAACCGTGACATTGAATCACTTTTTTGGAAGATATTCCAGCATTGCTTTCTAAATTATCAATATTTTGGGTATAGTTTCTTAGCAATTTATTTTTTGATTCTAATAATTTGATGAATGAATGTAATGGAGTATAAACATCTTTTGGTGGTAAGATTTTCCCTGCTATTGAATAAAAGATATTTGGGTTTTCAAGAAATAGACCCAAATCGAATACTTCTTGAGGATCAGATAATCCCAAAGGTTCTAATTGGCTATAGAGCCCTTTGGAAGATCTAAAATCAGGGATCCCTAAACTAGTTGAAATCCCTGCCCCAGTTATGACCAATATTTTATTGGATGTCTTTAGTTTATCTAATACATGATTAATCAGGTAGAAGTTTTGCAATTTGCTTCTTGTTTTAATGACTTGTTTAACAACAAAATGCAAAAAACTTAATAAGTTCCCAAGATTTGAAATATCGATTTCAGCTTGATTCACAGAAAACCCCAACAATTCAATGATTCTGATCAAGTCACTTGACGATGCAGTTTCGGGTAAATATCGAGTCACAAACTCAGTTATTCCATTTGCTTTCAAAAACTTTCTAGCATCATAAGTCATCTCTCTTTTGCTTACAATCGATTCTCCCTTCGCTAGTGTACGTTCACTGGTGATTTCAACTATATCATCATGAAGGAAGTCATCCGAAATCAATTCGTCGTCCGAATCAGAGTCAGAGTCTCCTATGTCAAGTGAACCGCTGCGAGGACCATCACCATGCTCTTCATCATTCTCGGCATCGCCACTGTCATCACCATCGTTATCGTTATCGCCTTCACCATCACCGCTGTCGCCTTCATCTGTAGAACTATAATTAAACGGTTTCTTGAATGTTGAGGCTCTTAGTTTTTTATTATTTTCATTATCGTTATCATTAAGCTTACGTTTGCCCCCGTTAGTGGCGCCATTGTGCTCCAAATCACCATCAAATTGTTCTTTCCCATGAGAACCATCCAAATCGCTATCAGATTCATTTTCTTTGTTGTCTTCGTCATTACTATCGGCGGCAAGGCCTATTTCACCGCTCAAGCTCGTCAAAAGCAGCGGACCCTTGAGCTCAATGTTTGCGTCTCCATTGACCATGCTACCTATGAGAGATGCAGAGTCTGAATCCGATTCAACCAAGATTATTTCATTGGGTCTCATGGCCGTTATCAATACCAAAGTAGTTCGTTGGATGAGAAAACGCGATCAGTTTGGCGAGATTACTGTGCCCACGGCGGGAGCTATCGTGGGGGCCCAAATGGCCCAAATGGCCCAAATGGTCTAATAGGACTTCTCGGAGTACGCAATTGACATCTGCTGACACGACTGACACGACTGACACGATTGATATCTGTGACAGTGGACGTTCAGATCGGTGACGTTGCAGACCAGATCGAGGTCGTTCAATGGCCTATCTATAGAACGCTCGGGTCCATAGATCAGAATTAAGAGCCTTTGGCACTGGGCTGGATTTGGTTGGCTCGCAGTGTCGACCCAAGCCTCTTGCTGTGTCGCCCAACATGGCCCTTTGCAACTAACAATTCCTAGAAAGCCCTGCAATGGCAGCCTCCCTCTGCAAATACGTCCAGCCAAAGCCTTTGCACCTCTCCTCTAACATGCCCAGACAGACAGGCAGTCTGGCAGAGCAGCCTGGTGCCTGACAGCAGTCCCAGCCGTCCACTCGGCCCAGTCGCACGCAGAGCCCAGACGTCTCTGGAACAATTTTCTGGTCCTGTATGGAACTGGTGAACGTTGAACGAGAAATTATATAAGAGGATTAATCCCACTTTGAAAAATTACCAGTTATACATAACATAGATTCGCTCCAATTGAGTTTGATAGCTTCAAGGACAAAGGATCAAGATGTTAAAAGGTGTTGAGTTTATTAAGACCCCAGAACAGGGACCAATCCCCAAAAAGTCGGACAAATATGGAGTATTGACTACCGATAGCCCAACTATCCATAACGCACCATTACCAGCAGATGGACCAGGTAATGTCCACTTTTCTAATTTGGCTTTGGTAGGGCTTTTAGCTGGTGTGCCATATTTCATTGTTTATAAGATTGGATTGGGACTTAAGACCTGGTTATTTTTAGCATTGATTATGGCTCTCCCAATTTTAATGGCATTTTGGACTGTTATGTCAAGTTTTTCACCAAGAATTAATGAAAAGGTTAAATTCCCAGGTAAACCAGTTGGAGATTATTTAGAATTCCATGATGATGAATTAATTAATAAGTACATCAAATCAAATAATGGACAAGGTACTAAGATCCCAATGGAAACACTCCATGAATTATATTTTGATGGGAAAGTTAGCTTCAAAGGTGATTGTTTAGATATTATGGAATTTAGACATGATTGGTGTAAATATTCATTTACTTTATCATTATTTAGATTTTTCTTATTGGGTATGATTCCTGAAGTGATTATGCATTCTAAATCTCAAGATGAAGAACAAGTTAGAGATCATTATGATAGAGGTGATGATTTTTATACTTGGTTTTTAGGTCCAAGAATGATTTATACTTCTGGGGTTATTGGTGATATTACCAAAGAAGAAACTTTAGAACAATTACAAGACAACAAGTTAAAGATTGTTGCTGAGAAAATTGATTTACAAAAAGGTGATAATGTTCTTGATTTAGGTTGTGGTTGGGGTACATGGGCAACTTTTGCTTCCAGTCAATATGGTGCTAAAGTTACCGGAGTTACTTTAGGTAAAAATCAAACCAAGTGGGGAAATACTTTATTAAAGGAATATGGAGTCGAATCGGATCAAAGTGAAATCGTTTGTTGTGATTATAGAGATGCACCAAACGCTAAGAATTCAAGTGGTAAATATGATAAGATTACATGTTTAGAAATGGCCGAACATGTTGGGATTAGAAGACTTCAAACTTTTTTCCAGCAAGTATTTGATTCCTTAGATGATGATGGATTATTCTTCTTACAATATGCTGGGTTAAGAAAATATTGGCAATATGAAGATTTAATCTGGGGGTTGTTTATGAATAAATATATTTTCCCTGGTGCTGATGCTTCCACTCCATTGACGTTTGTTGTTTCATGTATGGAAAATGTTGGATTTGAAGTTGTTTCATTGGATAACATTGGAGTCCATTATTCTGCTACCTTATGGAGATGGTATAGAAATTGGATTGGTAATAAAACCAAAGTTTTAGATAAATATGGTATTAGATGGTTTAGAATTTGGGAATACTTTTTAGCTTCCTCAGTTATAACCTCAAGACAAGGTGGGGCATCATGTTATCAGTTTGTTCTTAGAAAAAACTTGAACTCATATCACAGAGTCAACTATGCACCAAAACAAGATGCGTTATTAGGTCCAATTTCAAGAGCTACCAAATGGGCTCACTAGTTGTAAATAGTGCAATGAATGCTGTTTGTTATCTCTCACGGGCCAACTGGTCAGATCAATCGATATCTGATTGAACCAATTGTTAATTGATCGAATCGACTCGCTTACATAATCAGTCTAGTCACACTGACTCGCTTGAATCATCCGACGTCGATTCATACACCGGTACACCACGTTTGTGCCCCCGTACACCTCTTCGATACACCACACCCGTACCAAAATGGCCGCTGCCCGAGGACTTTATGGTGGGTTCGGAAGGATCCGATCGACCGATAACAACCTCATAGTCAACGTCGAACGAGTCACGTCAGCTACGCTGTTCGACAGCTCCGTAGTTCGGTGCCGTGACTCCCTTCACGATCGAAGGGCAAACTGGAGTCATTTTTAGGTCGAAGGGAACTTGTGGTCCTGGTTTAAAACATCCAATTCGTCACTCACCATAGATCTCTAATCCTATCGATCACTCCAACACTGTCTATCTACTATACTCTCAGCTCTACATCCTACGTACTATACTATCTATGGTGGTATGCCATTCGCCATGGCCCATACACTGAGCCGTAGGATCAATGGTTTGTGTGGATGAAATATGACTCTCGTTGACTCCTGAAAAATAACTCACATGGAAGGTTCGTCTCAAGTGATAATCGATTTTCCTGGGGTATTACATAGTAAATTTGAAAACTATAAATTGGATTGCTTTCCCACTTTTTTATAAATTAAATTAAAATTGAATTAAGTCAAATAAATTTAATTGAACATAAATAATATAATGTCGAGTCCATTCCCAAAAACTGTCGATAAGGTCAAAGGAGTTGAAATCTTAGCTCCAATTCCCGATGAAGCTAAACATATTTTCAACATTGAAGCATTAGGGTTAATTGCTACTTTACATCGTAGTTTCAATGGTAGAAGAAAAGAATTGTTGGCCAATAGAAAATTACAACAACAAAAGAGAGACCAAGGTGAATTGCCTGATTTCTTACCTGAAACTGAACACATTAGAGAAAACCAATCTTGGACTGGTCCTCCATTGGCTAAAGGTTTGGAAGATAGAAGAGTTGAAATCACTGGTCCAACTGATCGTAAAATGGTTATTAATGCTTTAAATTCGGGTGTTGCTACTTATATGGCTGATTTTGAAGATTCTTTGACTCCTGCTTGGAAAAATTTAGTAGATGGTCAAGTCAATTTATATGATGGGGTTAGAAAAAACTTAAGCTTTACTCAAGGTTCTAAAAAGTATCAATTAAACTTAGAAAAGGGTAGACACATTCCAACTTTAATTGTTAGACCAAGAGGTTGGCATTTAGAAGAAAAACACTTTTTGGTTGATGGTGAACCAGTTAGTGGAGGTATTTTTGATTTTGCCCTTTATTTTTACAATAATGCCTTTGAAACCTTGAAACAAGGATTCGGTCCTTACTTTTATTTACCAAAAATGGAACACCATTTAGAAGCCAAATTATGGAATGATATCTTTTGCTTTTCCCAAGATTATATTGGTATGACTAGAGGTACCATTAGAGGGTCAGTTTTGATTGAAACTTTGCCAGCTGCTTTCCAAATGGATGAAATCATTTATCAATTAAGACAACATATTGGTGGTTTGAATTGTGGTAGATGGGATTATATTTTTTCATATATTAAATCTTTAAGAAACCATCCTGAATTTATCTTACCTGATAGATCTCAAGTTACAATGTCTGCCCCATTCATGAGCTCATATGTTAAATTATTGGTTAATACTTGTCATAAGAGACAAGTCCATGCTTTAGGTGGTATGGCTGCTCAAATTCCAATTAAAAATGATGAAGCCAGAAATCAAGCTGCATTAGAAAATGTTGCAAAAGATAAATTAAGAGAAGTTCAAACTGGATGTGATTCATGTTGGGTTGCTCATCCTGCATTAGTCCCAGTTGTTTTGAAAGTCTTTAATGAACATATGAAAGGACCAAATCAAATCAACGTTCCACCAAAAATTCCTTATAAAAAAGTCACCGCTAGAGATTTGTTAAGTCCTTATGTTCCAAATGCCAAAATTACTGAACAAGGTATTAGAGCTAATATTATTATTGGATTATCATATATTGAAGCTTGGTTACGTAATATTGGATGTGTTCCAATCAACTATTTGATGGAAGATGCTGCCACCGCCGAAGTTTCAAGAACTCAATTATGGCAATGGGTTACTCATGGAGCTAAGACTGATCAAGGAACTGTTATTTCAAAAGATTACGTCAATAAGTTATTAAACGAAGAATTTGCCAAATTAGAAAAATCTGCTGGACCAGGTAATAAGTTTAAACAAGCTTTAGATTATTTCAAACCAGAATCATTAGCTGAAAAATATTCTGATTTTGTTACTACTTTGATTTATGATGACATCACCACTATTGGTAGACCAATATCTGCTGAAAAATTATAGTTTTATAGTGAATTTATTTATTGTGTACTTATTGGCCAATACTATCATTATTCGATTCTACTCTGACGTCGTTGTCTACATATCAACTGTCGTATAAGTGTCAGCTGTCATTATCTAAGTGTCATCTATCTCATTATCGAAGCATCAACTGCCGTTATCTTTGCATCAGTTCACATCTCAGTACTTTGTGATAATTGCAAAATTTAGTAACAGACACTCTTACAGCATTGGCCAAAGGCAAAACAATTGATTCTCGTTACTTTACAAGCTGGCCGTGCCTCTGTCATCTAGCCTGCTGCCCTCCAGCCTCCTGCAATATCGTCTGCTGTGCTAAGACCCTAGGGTGCTAGAACGAGTTAGAACGAGCTGGTACGAGCTGGTACGAGCTGGTACGAGCAGGGATAGTAGGAGATCGTACGAACAGGCCCGAACTGGGGCGACTCTGGCACGACCGGGCACCAGCGTGAATCTGGAACCGTCGTCATGCATACAAACCGATTGCTGGTGAGGAAAATAACAATGAAACAGAGGCAGTGGAGAAGAACAACACAAACGCAGACAGCCCACAAACAGCCTAGATCGCTTACAGACAGCTTACAGACGGCCTCACAGACAGCACACAGACAGTAGACACCACATTGTACAATACAGTGGACGGTAGACGATACAGCAGGCAAGGCAAAAGGAGACAAGACGGAAGACCACAAGGAGGTTGGCAATAAGAGAAACAGCGTTCAACCAAGACTACAAGCATAAGTAAGGCTGATAACAAGGTGAACCAGATCGAATAGGAATCAAGTGAAGTAAGCGATAAGTTAAAGTAGCAGAAGAAAGATGGGAATGAACAATAGGCAACTTAGATTGATAGGATTGTCAGGATTGGCTATTGTGCTAGTGATCATCTTATATAGCTCATCTGGTAATTTTAACGATGTAACAGATCAAGTATCAAATAATATCCTTCAATCAACAAATAATGACCAAATGGATGAAGCTATCAATAATGAGATATCTAAATTATCACAATCCAATGATGATTCAGTCGATGACACTGTTTTAGGGCTTGAAGATTCGGAAGCCGCTAAGGATCAACCCAATAAACTAGCCAGTGAATCATCCGAAGATGCAAATGACTTTGATCCAGTCAAAGAATTGATTCAAATTAGATCTTTAGCACCAATGGTCATATTTTCCAAGACTTATTGTCCATATTCTAAGAGATTAAAAAAATTATTTGCTGAACATTATGAAATTACACCTGCGTTTGCCGTAGTTGAATTAGATAAACATAAATATGGTAAATTATTACAAGAATATTTAGGTAAAATAAGTGGTAGAAATACTGTACCTAATGTATTGATTGGCACTTCAAATGAGAGTAAAGGAGGTTGTGATGATTTTACCAATTTACATGAGTCTGGGAAATTAGATCATTTATTAAATGAATGGGGTAACAAAAAGTTGGTTGTTAAAAGATTAGAAACCCCGTCAAATATGTAAATACAAAGGGAGTTTAATATATAGTTATTAGAGTTAACATTGAAAAATTTACAGACTAATGTATATATTAAATATAATTACTATTTAACTTAAAATTTAGTAAATTGTTTTGATTTAGCAACGGAAGCAGAAATTCTTAAGACGTTGAATCTAACAGTTTTAGAAATTGGTCTACATTGACCAACAACAACAGTGTCACCTTCTTGGACTCTAAAAGCTGGAGAAACATGAGCAGCGATGTTTTTATGTCTTTTTTCATATCTGTTATATTTTGGAATGTAATGTAAGTAATCTCTTCTAATGATGATAGTTCTATGCATTTTAGTTGAGACAACAGTACCAGTTAAAATTTTACCTCTAATTGAAACTGATCCAACAAATGGACATTTTTTATCAATGTAAGTACCTTCGATAGCGGTTTTTGGGGTTTTGAAACCTAAACCAACATCTTTATACCATCTTTTGGTTCTTCTGTTAGCCTTAGCTTTTGGGTTAGTGAAGATATGAGGTTGCTATAAATTGTTAGTACTTGTTATTTTCGAAAATATCTTCAAATGTGCATGGGTGGTTAGGTTCCAGTCATATAGAACTTCGCTAGTACATTCCTTTGTTTGTAAATGGATGGATGTGTCTGTATTGGAGATGGTTACACTATTAACATTGGAACATGAACTTTTACACACTAAGATTCATGTGGAAACAGGATGAATCTCTCTATGGAGCCAGGAGGAATATGGCTGTGTCGACATGGGCTATAACAATACCATTCCTGGCATATTCTCATGGCTGATAGGACAACCGCCCCATGGACTATTGGATGCTTCACTGGGATAGGTTGATGGTTTATCGATTCTAGTGATGGATGTGACGATGGAAGAAATTGACGGATGACTGGTACAACAAACACAACATTCAAATTCAGGCAATCTACTCTGCCTACATTACACTGCTATACATACCTTTTGGAAAGCTCTTTCAGATTGAACAGTTAATTCGGTGGCCATGTTCTAACTAATTTGTATACTGAAAAAAAAATTTTAAATGAAAAATTTTCTCTGTCTTTCAACTGTGAGAGTCTCAGTATGGGAGATGCTGTATACCGGAACCACCTTGGCATGCCAAACTGTGAACGGTCGCGCGCACACAAACGCTGAAATCCAGGGCGCCAGCCCTGTGACCGCGCGATATCCGTGCCTGTACCAAGAACACCTATGCGCTGCCATGCTCTCGAAGCATACCTGATTAGGAAGTCTATAGAGGGTGGAGGGTTCTGGGAGTTGTTTACACAAAAGGAAAATGCGACTCAAACAGTTATCTTAGTGTTAGTGTATTATATTTGGCATATATACGTTTCCGTTTATAGACAGAGACGTAGAGGCAAAGCTGGTTTCATTTTCAGGTTGATTTAGTGTGACAGAATAACAACGCCCAGACTAACAACGCCCAGAAGACTTAACTAGACCCAGACTTGACAAGGCGACTTACAAGACCAGACTAACAAGGCGACTTACAGACTAACAACACAAGACCCTTCAGGACCAATCTAATAAGGTCTTATTCCATTCGCTAGATTGCCACCGGTCAGTTTCGAGGAACCACATATCCAAAATGAACTATCGAAGAATCCCTTCCCACCACAATCCTGAACAATCCTATTTGAATCCAAATGATTCTTCCTTTATCCAAAATAACTCGACCCGAACGATTTCTTCGTCGTCAACCTCGATGTTGAGCACCCCCAGTAACAATATAAGGAAGGTCAATCAAGCACAAGGACAAGGCCAAACACAAGCACAAACCCAAGAGGGCCCAAATGGCCAGCAGGCACAACAAGGACAAAACAGTCAAGGTGATAAAAAGGATAAACTAAGGACAACAACGACAAATATAATAAACAAGGGGAAACATCTAAAACCTAAAAAATCCACCAATGTAAATCTAGTTAAAAATAAGTTATTAAACCTTCAAAAATCACTGAAAATATATACTAAAAATAAATATGATGAAATTGATGATAAGAAACATCCTAATTTTACAGCCAAAAGTTTTATACTAAGAAAGCCAATTAATATGAATTTTTATGATTATTCAGTGTTCACCAATTATCCAGTTGATTTGGATCATGATGGTGATGACGATGATAAAGATCATTTACCCCCAGCAATTAAAGAGTCTCAAGTCAAAGCCTGGGAACTGGCAGAAAAGATTACTAATAACTTGATTTTTGATAATGATAGTGATTTAACTGATGAAGAAATCATTGAAGGTGAAACGAAGGATGAATTAACTGATACGAATAATGAGAAGTCCCTTGATGGGAAAACAAACCATTCTAATGACGTTGGAGCAAATGGTGAATTTATAAAATCTATACCGGGATATACTAAAGGAGAATTAGATATAATACTACAAAGATTTAAGCAAAAACAACAATTAACAGAAAATTTGAATTCAAAAGCCTTTGAAGATGAAGAAAAGAAATTATTATGGAAATTTCGACAAAATCAACAAATTAATCAGGAGAAATTATTCAGTCAGTATCTGTCATTGACTAATAAAAGAAAAATCCAAGTATTACAAAAGAAAGACTTACTAAATAAGATATTTGGTTATAATAATTTGTTGAATCAAGAATATATTACAAATAATACATCCTATAGTTCATTGGATAATGTTATGAATACTCAGAAATCTTATCATGAAGACAAAGACGAAATCAATCAATTTTTAGAACAAGATAAAGAATTTCACATATCCTTGGAAGAAATCAAAATCAATTTGAAATCTTTACAAAATGACTTGTTGAATGACTCAGTCAAGAAGAAATTGAATCACAACAATAATGGCAATTTCAAATTGAACGATTTTGACTATGAGAAATTTATCAATCTAATTGATATCAAATTGTCCAACTATATTGAAGACTTTTCTAATGATAGTTCCGATGCTAACAAGTTAAATGACGACTTTGACGATGAAGCCAACGACGAATTGATGAATTTTGCCTTAAGCTACCTAAGAAAGTGCATCAAGTTTGACGCCAACGACGATGATAGTGTGTAGACTGTATTAATAACGACTTTCCCTGAACTCCCTGACCTCTTTCCCGGCTCTTTCCCTGTCACCACCTTCCTCTTTGTCACCGTTCCACCGTTACACCGTCCCTGACCTCTTTCACTGGCCGCTCGCACCGCTCGCACCGCCCCACCGCCCCACCGCCCCGTGACAGATCCACCCCATTCCACGTGACTTGGTCACCACGTGACTTGGCCACCAAAGAAAACCAAATTATCCACCGAAATGAAAACTGAGACTAAGGAATGATTAATAATTTCAGACTATTTAAACCCTTAAATAGATTGCAAGTTCTCAGACGTCAGTTAAGCGAATCAACAACAATGGCACCGGTACAAGTTCCTAAGCACTACGATTATTTGGTGATCGGAGGTGGGTCAGGAGGTGTAGCCTCGGCACGAAGAGCCGCTTCATACGGCAAGAAAGTATTATTAATCGAGTCCAAATTCCACAAGTTGGGTGGTACTTGTGTCAATGTGGGATGTGTGCCAAAGAAAGTGATGTGGTATGCGGCAGACTTGGCTCATAAGAAGCAGCATTTATCCAAATACGGATTGTCGAAGAATTCCCTGGAAGAAGACGAGGTCAAGTTTGGTGACTTCGACTGGCCATATTTCAAGCAGAAGAGAGACGCTTATATCACCAGATTGAACGGGATATACGAGAGGAACTTGAACAATGAAGGCGTTGAATATTTGTTTGGGTTTGCCAAGTTCATCAATGAAAACGGTGACGTTGAAGTGTCTTTGACTGCTGATCAAGAGATCTCTTTTCTTGAACAAGGTGGGAAAACTTCCTTCAAGAAAGACGATAAGTTCATTTTCACTTCCGATAAAGTGTTGATTGCCACAGGAGGTGCCCCAATTGTGCCTCCAAATGTTGAAGGTACCGAATTGGGTATCACATCGGATGGGTTTTTCGAATTGGACCATCAACCTAAATCGGTCGCCATTATTGGAGCTGGGTATATTGGAGTTGAATTATCGGGTGTATTCAAAAGTTTGGGTACCGATACAACCTTGATCATTAGAGGTGAAACCGTATTAAGATCGTTTGATGATTCTATTCAAGATACCATCACTAATTATTATACTGATAAATTAGGGGTCAAGATGATCAAATTGTCTAAAGATGTTTATAAGATTGAAAAGTTAGACAATGGGTTAAAAAAAGTGTATTGTGCAAATGGTGAATCTGTTGAAGCTGAAGAAGTTATTTGGACTATTGGCAGAAAATCTTTAATTGATATTGGGTTAGATAAAGTAGGGGTGAAGATTAATAAAGAACATCAAGTTGAAGTGGATGGATATCAACAGACTGCCAATCCTAAGATATTTTCATTAGGTGATGTTGTTGGGAAAGTTGAATTGACTCCTGTTGCCATTGCAGCTGGTCGTAGATTATCAAATAGATTATTTTCAGGCCAAGATGTGTTTGCTCAAGACAAATTGGATTATGACAATGTTCCATCGGTGATCTTTTCCCATCCTGAAGCTGGATCCATTGGATTGAGTGAAAAGGAAGCCATTGCCAAATACGGGAAAGACGATGTCAAGGTTTATAAATCGAAGTTCGTTGCCATGTATAACGCCATGTTAGAATTTGATGAATTGAAATCTCCAACTTATTATAAGATTGTTTGTAGTGGTAAAGATGAGAAGGTAGTTGGGCTTCATATTGTTGGTGAAGCTAGTTCTGAAATCTTACAAGGATTTGGTGTTGCCATCAAGATGGGAGCCACCAAAGCTGATTTCGACAATTGTGTAGCTATACATCCAACCTCCGCCGAAGAATTAGTTACCATGAAGTAGTACGTACCATGATCACATTGTGCTTAGCAATAGATTACAGAAACAGTAGATAGAATATGTTAAATATATACTATACAATTCAATATACTACAGCTATGACAGTATTGTTTCATCGATGCATCTAGCCCTAGTGCCTAGTACCTAGCCCTAGTGCCTAGTACCTAGCCCTAGTGCCTAGTACCTAGCCCTAGTGCCT
This sequence comes from Yamadazyma kitorensis, assembly GCA_030572015.1. Lineage (NCBI taxonomy): Eukaryota > Fungi > Ascomycota > Pichiomycetes > Serinales > Debaryomycetaceae > Yamadazyma > Yamadazyma kitorensis. The sequence continues at coordinate 66,085 of JAJLZC010000004.1, read as the reverse complement.
AGTACCTAGCCCTAGTGCCTAGTACCTAGCCCTAGTGCCTAGTACCTAGCCCTAGTGCCTAGCAGAATACCTAGCCCTAGCCATAGATAGTAGCCCTATATCACACCAGTACACCATAGAATAGCGCCTTATACCACACCAGTACACCAGTACACCAGCCAGTTCTAATATCTGGACCTCTTGGGAGGTGGTCCTCTTATCGGAGGCCTTGGCCTTTCCGCTGGTTTCATCGAAAGCACAGGCGAGTTCTTCAAGATCTCAGGGACCGCAATGAACCTTACATTAGACCCCCTAACAAACACTTGTTTCATATGAGATGTCTTCCCACTTCTTCCCGCTGTGATGTCCACATCGTATAGCGTCAAGTTCATATTATCTTCGTTCTCCAACAACTTCCCCCGGTAAGTGTCTCCCGTAGACAACTCTACCGTTATGACATGGCCCTGGGCTTCGTTTAAGAACCGAACTGGGATTCCTGATTGCGATGCCATTATCGTTAACCGCCAACGTTTGCAAAGTTCAGTTTGAGAGAAATGCGAACTTGGAACCAATTTACAGAGCGGTTAGCAGATCATAGCGGCTAGCAGATCATAGCGGTTAGCGTAGAGATCAGAGACTAGCGGTTCCAAGGAGGATGGAAGAGAGACCCAGGCAGAGAAGGCGGGTGCCTATATCGTGCCTCAACTGTAGGAGGAGGAAAGTCAAATGTGACAAAGAACGGCCCGCTTGTGGAGGGTGTGTGAGGAATGGGGTAGCTCAGTTATGTGAATATTTGGAGCCACATTGGACGGGCTCAACCAAGCCAAATGATATTTTGGAGGCGGAAAGCAATGGCCACAGTGATGCCGGTGCGTCTATGAGTGTTTTGGACGCTGAAAAGTTGAAGCAACTAGAAGAACTAAGACAGTTGAAGTTGTCTCAAGAGCGGCTAATTAATAATCAAAGGAAGGAGATCGAAGACTTGAAGCGGCAGCTTTCATTCAACAACCAATTGTCTGTTGAGCATACCAAGGATGCGTCGAGCCTGAACAACCATCCTGTAGGCGTGCTATTGAAACTAAACCAGTTGACTAGTCTTAATAAGGATCCTTTAAGCATTTTAAATGATGGCTGTTTGACCATTCAACTTAACCCAAAGAAACACACCTACTCAACTATGAGAGACTTGTATTCATGGTTGAATATCATTCGCTTGGACCCGAAATTGTCGTCGTTATGGCAGCAGATCAACAACATGCAAAAAATCTATTACTTGTACAAGGGTTCAAAGACTTCAAGACAATACTCCAATGGCACACCCAATGGCACACCCAGCGGACCCAGCGGGCCCAGCGGCACACCTAACGGAGAGAATAACTCAAGAATCACAGAAATCGACTTCACCTCGTCCAATTCACCTAGCAAAATTACCAGCAAGTGTCCAGTGATTCTGTGTGATCTACACTTTATGGATGAAACTCAATTGAAACAGCCAAAACAAAATGTAAAGAAAGTTTCCCTGATATCGTGGAACTTCCAAGAAGACCCCCCAACAAGCATGGATCTAATGTCGGAAGTAGAGAAAAGAGCTTGGATAGATAAAACTAAAGCCAGGACTGAAGCAATATATGACACTGGTACTTATTATAATAAGGTTGTTCAGAAATTGTGGGGTGCATGTCTTTTTAGTTTGAAGGATAACCAAAGACTTGAAAGTAACCAGCTCACCTTTTTGTTGGATTTCTTCTTCAACGAACCTAATGGGTTGACTTCCAAAAATCTACTACTTTTATACAAAGAAGAGATCTACCTGATATTCAAAGCTGTGGATAGTACATTGGTGTTAAATCTTGATGCTAATTTTGACAAAACACTGACAAATGACTATGGAAATGTAATTCAAGCCCAGATTAAAGGTTTATACCTATGCTTCTTGATTTTGATAATCGATGAGACTTTGGATATCTTAAGAGGTAATATAGCCAATCAGTTAAATGATAATTATACAAATGCATTTGTTGAAAAGTTCCCAGGTGAAGTGACCTTTAAAGAAACGCTGTATCATAATGAAAGGTCCCTTGAGGCAATTGATTTATATTTGAACTTTTATATTAACGAAGCAGATCCGACCCATCAACTTAATAGGTCAACCCCCTTAATAGCTTGTGTGTTACAAGTATTAAGCAGAGTTATTTCTAGCTCAGCAGGACATGAAATACCGGGTTTGGAAGTACGGAAAGCAAATCATTTAAAGTTGGTACTAAAGCTTTTGTTTGGTGGTGAACACCAGCTAGAAATTTGGAAAAACCCTTCTCAAATAACATTCACTGGTAACGAATCGAAGAAGAAAGTTAAAGATTTGAGGATCCATATGTGTTACATGTGGAACGAATTAATTCGTTGTCTTAATTTGATTTCTTTCTCCATTACATCGATTTCAGAGTATGATCATAACATGGACAATTATCTTTTAAAAGCATACGAAAGAATAGTAGAAGTTCAAGAAAATGAATTCCATTTAAATTATGTCCAAAGTTTGAAAACGAACGAATTTGATTGCTTAATTACTTCTTTACAGATAAATTATTTATTAGCCAAAGCTCATGTCCTCTTGAATAGAGGCATAACAAATTTGGGAGGACCAAATTTGACAATTAAAGACCTAGATACATTAAGTGGACAATGTGGTAGTTGGATTGAAGATAATGCTTTGAGTAGGTTGTCCAAGACCAAAGTGTTTGAATATAGGACCATGCTTCATTTTTGTAATATTTATGCTACCTTTATAATGTTCTTAGAGGGGGAAAGTTCCAAAATCCATGATTTGAAGGATCAACTAACAACAGGGTTATTTGCTAAGATACACAAGTTCATCAAATTTACTACCATACTAACAAGGGACCTGAAAAACCAAAACGAATATCAACATTTTCTTTCTGGTTTAACCGAAGTGTACACAGCAATAATCCAAATTATAGTGTCTATTTTGATCCGGATCCTGCCAAAGTCCGACAAAGCATGTCAAGATGATCTTTTCAAACAGTTATCAGCCATTTCATACTCCATGTCAACGTCATTGACGTCCAAGAGGGAAACAAATTTAAGAGGGCTATTAAAGACCGAAATTTCCGATTGTGTTACTAGCTCACTAGAGAAGATATTTAATAATAGTACAGTTAGTAAGACTCATACCCTGAAATTGCTTCAGTTATGGAAATTCTATTTAAATTTTATTGAAGGAGTGGATAAGTTTGACTTTAATTATTCCAAACTACATACCAATGTTCCTGCCTTCAAAAGCATTATCCAATCTTCAGCTGCCACCAATACAAATGGACCTATGAACTCGCTGATGGAAGGAGATTTTAGCAAGTGTCCTATTTCCCATGTGAACGTTGGTAGTATAAGTGGAGATGCAAAACCAGGGAAATGTCCGGTTGATCACTCAAAGATGAAGAGGAAAAGCTCAGGCAATGGAGCTGGGTCTAGCAAAAGACTCAAACATAACCAGCCAGTCGGCGATACGAAAAGCTTGAAGCCCGAACATCCTACTGATAGTATGAATGGCAATAAATCCATACCCGAGTTTAATCCAGACTTAGAAGCAATCATTGGCAACAACATAATTGACGAATTGATAGGCAATGATATCGATACCAATCATAATTTCAGCTCGTTTGCCGACAGTACACCCCCTTACAATGATCTTAATTTTGCACCCAGCCTTAATAACTTTTCCAGCTTGGACTTGGATTTCTTGCAAGACTATTCAATCACCAGTGCTTTTGCTTCTTCTTTGAAGTCAGCGTATTCCCCGGAGCCTATCCAGACCGACCAGACCGACCAGCCCACCCGCCGGCCAGCCTAGCCAGGCCGCCTAGCCACCGCCATATAGCAACTCTACAGCGAAATATAACGACTAACGAACCGGTTTTCTCTCATGTGCTGCAACTGAGGTGTGAAAATCGAATCAGAAAACGAGCAGAATCACCGCCAGAGATGTTGATTGCCAGATCGTGGGCCACCAGAGCCGCCGCTAAGACGCTACCAAAGTACGGAGGATGGTACAAACATGGTCCCTCCACAGCCAGGGCGTACCTGAGCAAGCCCGAGCCGAGAACCGGCTTGAAGAGCTTTTTCAAGTTTGGGATTGCTATTGGGTTGGCAGGAGGGATCTTGTACTCGACCAATGATCAGTTCCATGAAACCAGTCGCCATACGATCTTGACGATGGAAAGGGTCGGGGTGGTGGCTATAGCCACCGTGAGATGCTTCAAGTTATATAAGGACGTTCTTGACACCGACTTTGATTCTCCCAAGGAAAAAAACATGGCTCTTAAGAGAGTCCACAAGAGAGCTTCATACATCACGTTGAAGGCGCTTGAAACCAACGGGGGGATCTATATCAAGTTGGGCCAACACATAAGCGCTTTAACGTATCTATTACCCGAGGAATGGACCACAACCATGATTCCTTTACAAGATAGATGTCCTAAATCAACGATGGAAGAGATTCACAACATGTTTATAGCAGATTTGGGCATTTCCTTGGACGAGATGTTTTCAGAGTTCGATCCCAACCCGGTGGGGGTTGCTTCGTTGGCTCAGGTTCATATGGCAACTTTAAGACTGAATGACCAGAAAGTAGCAGTTAAGGTTCAACATCCTTCATTAAGAGAGTTTGTGCCTTTAGATGTAAGATTAACCAATATCGTATTTGAATTGATGAGAAAGGCATTTCCTGAGTACCCATTGACTTGGTTAGGTGAAGAATTGCAGAATTCAATATATGTAGAATTGGATTTCACTAATGAAGCTCAAAACGCCCAAGGCACTGATGAATTCTTCAAGAACAGAAAGAACATTACAGCCTTAAGAATTCCGAAGATTGTTCAAGCCAATCAAAGAATCTTGATTATGGAATGTGTTAGTGGTTCAAGATTAGATAATATCCAGTATTTACATGATAACAATATTAATCCTGCCGAAGTATCATTATGCTTATCACATATTTTCAACAGTATGATTTTTGAGCCTAACGCTTCTTTACATTGTGATCCCCATGGTGGGAATTTGGCTATCAGAGCAGCAACAAAGAAGGAAACCGGTAATGGTCATAATTTTGAAATAATCTTGTATGATCATGGATTATATAGGACAATCCCACTCCAGATGAAGCGTGATTACTCTCATTTTTGGTTGGCTGTATTGGAAAAGAACGTACCAGAAATGAAACTTTATGCTGAAAAACTAGCAGGGATCCAAGGAGATCAAAAGTTCAAGATCTTTATTAGTGCTATCACAGGAAGAGACCCAGACTTGGCTACAAATTATGATATCAGTTCAAGAAGGACAAAAGATGAAGCATTGAGTATTCAAAATCAACTTCAAAGTACTGAAGGAGCTTTAGAAGATTTAATGACAATCTTATCGACCATGCCTAAAATTTTCTTATTGATCTTGAAAACCAACGATTTAACAAGGAATTTAGATGAAAACCTTCAAACTCCTTTAGGTCCTGAAAGGACTTTCTTGATTCTATTGAGATACTGTGCAGAAACATTATACGACGAATCCAAAGAACAGATAAGGCTACAAACCCCCCGGTTTTCCATTGGCTGGATCGGTTCTAGCATTAGTGCTTGGTGGTCGTATCAAAGAAGAGTTAATTCTTTGTTCTTCTTCGATGTTTACATGATGATCACCAATGTTAGAAAGTCGATCGGCCTATGAAATGATAGGCAAGCATGACTGTCATGGCTATGGACATAAACAATAATATCATTTATAGAACAAGAGTGATATCGTTAGAAATGTATTGCAATGAAAGAATAGAAGAATATCGTTGAAAATGTATATAATAAGAGTAATGTATCGTTAGAATGTGAAAACCTAGGTCTGGTCTTTCTTGATTTTGTCCAATAAATTCGTTATTCTTGGTCCCATCAACGGTTGGCCCGACTTGGTGGTTCGTGCCAATTTCTTTCTCATTCTTTCTCTTTGTCTATTAGCCTTATCTATCTGGGCTTTCTTCTCTTGCACTTGTTCATGGGCCCTTTTCTTTTGGTCTTCTCTTCTTTCTTTCACAAGCTTGGCTCGTTCGGCGTATGATAGTCTTTGACGCTGAGCGTACGGCGAGTCTTCTACTTTGCCTCGGGACGGTTTGCGTGGAGCAGCGGCATCACCAGCAGTAGCAGCAGCATCACCAGCATCACCAGCAGCATCAGCATCATCACCATCATCACCTTCCTCAGGTTGCACTATCCCGTCCTTCTTGTCCTTCCTATCCTTCCCGTCTCTCTTCTCCAGCTCCACCAACTTGAAATAGTTCTTTCTCAACCGGGCCCTGTGCACCAACGATCTCTTGATCTCCTGGGACTTAAAGTCTCGAAGATCCTTATGCTTCTTCTTATCAAACTTCCTTGCTCCACTCATAGTTAATCGATGAGCATCCCATTTTTTCTCGCATTTTCACCACAGCGCTGGCGCTTAGCGTAGCCGCTGGGAAGGTTCAGGTCGAAGGCCCGATATCGCCTGGGCAGAGAAGAATACACCTCCAGAGCGACAAACATGCCATTGTGCCCGAATAGAACCATCACCGACCTCTTCAACCGATTTGGGCAGCCGCTGCCGTCCTGGGCCGCCAGATTACGTCAGAAAATGTTAGGAAGCGAAACGGTGGAAGAAACGAACGCGAATTGATTCTGCTTCAACGATGTCCCACACCAAAGTTGAAGGACGACAGTACAGGCCGATCCCCGCCACAAGCGATGGCCACGACAGTGGATTGGCTGAAGGCTCGAACATTCCCGAGGAGGAGTTCGAGCTTCAATCGCTCGATTCCTTGGACTATGAGACCACAGCGATTGAGGATGGCCAAAGTCAGGACAATACGTATGGGGAGCCAGTGGACGAAGAGAAGGGCAAATCCAACATGAGAATGGCATTTATGAACATGGCCAATTCCATATTGGGTGCTGGAATCATCGGGCAGCCGTTTGCATTCAAAAATAGCGGGTTGGTGGGGGGATGCATTGTGTTGGTGGTGTTAACATTTCTCATAGATTGGACATTGAGGTTGATTGTGACCAATGCAAGAATGGCAAAGGCCAATTCGTATCAAGATTTTGCAGCCCATTGCTTTGGCAGGTTCGGGAGAATCTTGTTGTTGTTTAGTGTCGGTTCTTTTGCTTATGGCGGGTGTATGGCATTCTGTGTAATCATCGGTGATACGATTCCTCATGTATTGAAAGCATTTATACCAGAATCGATTACTGAATCGACCGCTGTTGGGTGGTTGTTTCATAGAAATGTCATAATAACGCTATTCACCACTTGCATTTCTTTCCCGTTGTCATTGAATCGAGATATTTCTAAACTAGCAAAAGCTTCAGGGTTTGCCCTTTTCGGGATGTTGATTATTGTTATTATAACCGCCATTAGGGGCCCATTTGTCGATCCGAGTTTGAAAAAAGACTTGACTACTTTACAATGGACTGTGAATTATAATATCTTCCAAGGAATTTCAGTAATTTCGTTTGCATTGGTCTGTCATCATAACACTGTGTTCATATATAATTCTTTGAAAACATCCGTCAAACAAAAGTTCGATAAATTGACCCATGTTGTATGCATAGTGTCTATGATTTGTTGTTTCACCATGGCGGTCAACGGCTTAATCAACTTTGGTGGTAATACAAAGGGGAATATCTTGAACAACTTCAAAAGTAATGATAATTGGATCAATGTGGCCAGGTTCTGCTTTGGGCTCAACATGTTGACCACCTTCCCCTTGGAAATCTTTGTGGTAAGAGATGTGATGAGAGATATATTATATTTTGTAACTCACAATGATTCTGGAGGTGGTAGCTCCCATTTTGAACTAAGTTCAAAGCAGCATTTCTTTATCACCACCGTTTTGGTGTTTTCAAGTATGGCTGTTGCATTGTTCACTTGTAACTTAGGAATAATCTTAGAATTGATTGGTGCCACATCTGCATCTTTAATGGCATATATCATTCCTCCGTTATGTTATTTGAAATTAAGCTGGAATGAAATAGATTATAAGAGCTTGAATGCAACCAACAAGAGAAAATTCATAATAACCAAAGCACTTCCAACCATCAGTTGTGCCTTGTTTGGTGTTTCGGTGATGTTTATAAGTTCGTTTATGAGTATACGGTCTAGCATCAAAGGGGACGGCGAAGGAGGAGACCATTGTGTGGTGGATTAGAAGCACCATTGAATTAGAAACATAGAGCGATATGAAGTTTGGAGATTGAATTAGAAACATATAGCGATATCAATCGTTTGTAGAGGTAAAGTCTTCTACGTGGTAATAAAAAGTACATAGTAATACATATTAGTATTCATCATCATCATCGTCAACCAACACCAACCTTCTCTTTCTTGGTACAATATCAGTAGCCGTCACAAAGGAGCCTTCTTCACTTTCATCTTCCTCGTCACTGAATACCATAGGCCGTTTCTTGCTCTTAGCAGAGGGTGGAGTTTCATTCTCTTTGTCATTATCAGATCCATCATCGGCATCATCTTGCTCCGACTCAGATCCAGATCCACTATGGGAACCTTCCACAACGGACTCATCTTCTGAATCACTGAACTCTAATCGAGTTGAAGCATTTGCTTCTGGAACAACATCTTCTGGTTGTTCTTGTGATTGGGATTGTATTTGTGATTGTGTGTCCAAAGGAAATTGTGATTGACTTTGGGACTGAGATTGGATCAAAGTAAGATCATCTATATTCTGTGAATCTTCAGCTTGTGAAGCTCTAAGACTTTTACTTGCCTTTTCAACAGCTTTTGAAACAGAAGCATTGATATCTTTATTTGGATCATTAGCAATTGTGGTCCAAACCTTTTTGAACTCTTCCAACTGTTTGGGATTAACTATTCCACCAGCTTCTTCTAACAATCTACGTAATTTTTCCTCTCTGGCGAAGAATTCACTATCTTTTTCATCATCAGAATCATCATCAGAATCTTGGATAAACTCAGCTGATTTGGTGGGGATTTGAGCTTCAATTGCAGCAGTTGGGTTATTAGGACCTCTAGGACCTCTAGAACCTCTATGGATTTGCTTCTTAGCTTTATTAGGTGCGTTTATATTACCATCTTTGGCTTTCTTTTTCTTTCTAGCAACCCCGGCAGGAAGAGATGATGAACTGATCAGTGCTTCCAATTGATCTAAACGGTCTAATTCTTGCATGTAATGGGACTTGGTTTGATTACCTTCAGTTTCAAATGCTATATCTCCATCTTTGTCATCATTCGAATGGCCATCCAATCCATACTCATCAAATCCATCATTATAGTCTCCATCATATTCATAATCACCAAAAGTATCCTTGTTTCTCATAAAGAAGAAAGCATCTTTGCCGTCCTCAAAAGTAACTGGTTGACTTGAAATCCATTTTCTAATTAAGTCTAGTAACTCAACTAGTTTTGCAGATGGCACAGAACCAGGCAATTCACAATTTTCTTCCAAGATATCAGGTAGTTCAAAGTTCACTAACGATAATAAGCAACGAATATAAGGATTGTTGATGAATAATCGTCTATAAGAATCAGGAGCATGGAGGATGATTGATTTGGAAGAGCTCCCAATTTCTCCATTGACGATATTTTCCAATCGCTGTTTAACTACGGCATCTAACGAATTAGTCAACCAAGTCAAGAAAGCTTCCTTTTCTTGCAAGAACAAAGCAGTAATTAAAATCTTGACTTGTTCTTCCAAGCTGAAGTCACGAATAAACTCAACTCCTTTGGCTAACCGTGGTTGATTTTTGGATTCAGAATGTTTCAAGTAAAGTTCACCACTTGACAAGAAAGATTTGTATTCATTTTCTTCAAATCTTGGGAACAAAAGTTCAATCGGATTTGGAAATCTTGCAAATGCAGTTTTAAACTTTTTCATGAAATATACAATAAATTCATCAACATGGTTTCTGATACTTGAAGATCTAGGCAAAAAGTTTCGTAATTTGTGAATTATATACATGAAGTCCAAACGGTACAATCCATTATAATCCTTTTTGATTACAAATAATCGGTGGAAGTACGATAAACAACGCTTTATTTCTTCATGACTCAAGTCTTCATATTCTGCTAGACAATCGATATAAGAAGACACAGTTGCAGTATGGAAAAATCTAATTTCAGTCCTTGTCAAATCCAATTCTCTTTCAATCTTTTCTTCTTTGGCCCTTTGTTGGTCTGCTTCATCATCAGATACATCCATCAAGTCTTCCACTCTATAGCCTAATCTGGCTTCCATGTCATTATGAACCAGCTTTTGGTCTTTTTTGTATTTCCTTCTTCTTCTTTGAATGTAAAGGGTAACATTTTCTTTAGCAAATGATTCAAATGACTTTAATAGTATATGAACTATATGAAGACTCTTACGCAAATAATCAGGTGAGTGCTTAGATGCCGATTGTGGGACAAGGACTAATACATTAAGGAAATCATAAGATGTGAATAAGTTTCTGACAATCCCTTCACCTAACTCTTTGTCCAACTCCTCTTGTGATTCTTCGTCTTTATCAACATCGTCATTTGACGTTTTAGGCTGAGACGTGAAGAGGGTATGGGCAATTAAAAGTAATTCAAGGAAACATATCATGGCCACATGAACTGAACTCCATTGTTTTGAACCAAAACTAGTTCTGAAATAATTAAGCAAAAGGATAAAATTTGTTTGACTTAGACCGGCATTGACAGATCCAAAGTCAATTGAATCATCGTCATCGGTTAGTTTTGCCAATTCGGTAGGATTTGATTTCATATACTGGTTCTTAGATCTTTTGTAGTTGAAAAACCACGCAATAGTCAAGAAATAAACTGCTCTTTCATATGGATCGATTGCAGTCAAATCATCAACACTTGATAATAAACTGCTAACATTGGATATTAGATTATTGAAACATCCTCCATTCAAAAACTGATTAATGAATTCATTCAAGATAAGCAAAGAATTACCATTAAGATACACTTTATCATTATTAACATATTCATCAGAATCATATCTGAAACTAGGAGGTTTATTCCATTTTTTGGATTTATCTAGTTTGTCCATAGTCGAATTTGAATTGGCTAATGCTTCCTGACCAGAGACAACATAAGATTGTTCATCACCTTGGATTGATAATAATGTACCAAATCTTCCATGCCTTGTTGATAAATTTTGGGATTGGAATTTCTTTCTCTTTGATTCTTCATTCAATAAATCAGTTAATTGCATGCCAGAAGTAGACTGAATAGATTGAACTTTTTCAACATGTTGTTGAGCCAATTGTAATTGTTGCTGACGGTTTTTTTCCTTTAAAACAGAGTTCTTGTTTAATTGGTCTATTGGATTCAAAAGATCATCAACCTTAACATTTTTGATGATTAAATGAATACATTCAATACAACTTGGGCCGAACACTTGTTTATCGAAATCTGTTCCTATCGAATTAGACAACGTTAATATAAACATCAAGACTTTGTTTCTTTTGAAACAATGTAACACTTTGTTCATGGAAATATCCTCCAAAGTAACATTAGAAGGCATGTTATCAAGGTGTGATAGTTGTTTCTTACTTTTAGAAGAAATCGATGAGTTCAACGGAGCAATGTACAAGATATTACGAATGAAGAATAACACCAATCTTAAAATAGCATTATCTTTAGGTTCTCTGTCCGACTTTTCTTTGGATAAAGTGGGTAACACCAATCGGATCACCGCTTTCAAGGTCTGACCATGATTATAGTTCAAAAGATGATTTTTATAGATGATTTGTGATTTTTTCAAGTTGGCAAAACCTAGTCTTTGGTTTTCACTCGATTCGGGATTCAATTCCATTGGCCAAGTCAATAAGACCAATAGTTCAAGGTTTGCCAACATGATCTTCTCCATGGTCTTTGCGCTTCTGATCGATGGATTTGAGGTTGGGTCTTTTCTAGTCAATTTGTTGTCCCACTGGCACAACATGACCGACAAGTCATTGATTACCAACCCCGATTCATAACACGCCAACGCAACATCAAAACTTTGGTTCTTTTCGTCCACCGACTTGATCCATCGCTTTATATCCTTCAAACAAGCTAGCGCGTCTTGACCTAATTTGTACGGTGGAGGGGACGCTGTCGATGTGTGGTCAGGACCTCCTAAGGCTGACACCAACACTGAGATGTGGGCCTTCAAGATCTTCTGGGTATAAGTCTCATTTGGCTTTAGCACCGATGACATTTCTCTCAATCTATCGACGTAACCGCCTTCATCGTCATTCTCGTTATCATCATCGTCCCCATCGTTATCATTTTCTGATACATCACTGTCGATGCCATTGTGGTTTCCATTCTCGTCGTCGACTATGAATCCGTCTAGCTCCCCAGCATCTTCTGGGCCGAAATCTTCTGGACCGAAATCTTCTGGACCGAAGTCGCTTCTGGGGCTCTGAAACTCATCTTCAGACTCGCTGGTCATACTAAACTCACTAGAAAGGTTAGCCGCTGTCTTGATCTTAGTTCAAATCTTAAAGTACGCGTTTGTGGTGAAGCGAATCCAGGCGACATTCTAGGACAGAAAACGTCCCTAACGGGACAAAAAACGTCGCAAACGGGACAGGCGCGAGCGGTGCCATGTGCAAGGGGTCGTGCCAGGGGTAGACGTTTAACTGCAAAAACCACGACAAGTGTCGTTTTTAGTCTTTGCATCAGATTGTTCAGACTTTGGGCGAGGAGCCACACAGGCAAGCCGAAGGAATAATGTGATAATATCATATGAAGATTTGACAACTTGAGATGGATGGGATCAGGTAAGGGGACTTCATACAAAATCAACTGTAAATCGTCACATTTAAACTTTGGTTCGGAGTGGCTCTCCCATTGTGACAAACAGAACTACTAAAGTTTGGAGAACAAGGGTGAAAAAGTCCGTACTGGGTGAAATTGGGTCCTAGTTTCACTCAGAACCAATTTGCCCCACGGCTACGGGCAAGAGGCTGGTCCGCTAGACACAGGGAGTGCTAAACCGTGTAGGTGACGTGGTAAATATTTTCAGCATAGTTAGTATGTGACAGCCCGTTAAACTTCTCGCTTAAATGTGGGTTCTATTTACGAACAGAATGAATTGAAATTTCACCAGAGCAGCTGTAGAACCAGTAGCGGCGGGAGGAGCAGGAGCAGGAGCAGTAGTGGCGGTAGGAGGAGCAGGAACGGGAGGCAGCAGCAGCAGCAACGGGAGGCAGCAGCAGCAAAAGCGCAACAACGGCGGAGGAAAGAAGAAGCACAACGACCCTGAGTTTCGGTTGTTTCTATGCATGCATTGTCTTTGAGACGAATGTGAAAAGTAGCCATTTTCGTGTGATTCCAGTGTTTCTTGTCTCCCTGATCCAACTTACGCAACCGTTTCAGTACCGTTGTTCCATATCGCTGGTTATTTTTTATGGTTGTATTTTCATATGACATGTGTAGATAGCGTTCAGCCTTAGCCTTTAGCCTTTAGCGTTCAGCCTTTAGCCTTAAGCCTTTTAGCCCAGGCCCAGCGCACCTCTCCCAGTCCACCTACTTCCAGGCAGCGGGGATCCCCCGATGGCAAGTCCTCTTACCACCGCCAGTAGTGCCATCGCCTCTTGGTCTCACTGCCAATTGTCACCAACTGTCCCGCCGCCAACTCCCGCCAATTGTCTCCCTGCAACTCATTGTCGCCCTAAATAATAATTATTGTTGTGTGAGATCTTTGCGTGCGAATTTCTCCCAAGTTTTTTTCTATCACCACAAAGCCCAAAAATTGAATTGTGGAAGCTTTCAACACTCATACAACTTTTGGTGTCGTTTTATACCACCAGTATTTTAGTAGTCGCCATCGGACAGACCGTTTGTATTGCGAATCAAGCTTACATAGTCAAGCCAAATCTTCAATCCACCAAGTTTGCCACTCCGCAAGTTTGGCGCTCCGCATTTTTTGGTTTAGTGGGAAAACGGCGGTCGCCTCAATATTATGGCCCTTTGAAGTTGTCCAATCCATTTTTATATTCGCTAGAAACCTTATAACACAGCCAGCTACACAAGCAAATACTCAAAAGATCCGACAGAGCTGAGTAGAAGAAACCGCCGGGAAAATGGAAACTAAAAAGAGAAATAGGATTCCTTCGTCCTGTTCGGTTTGTAGGAAACGGAAGAGTAAATGTGATAGAATCAAACCCGTATGTGGATCTTGTAAGAAGAAATCAATTGCCCATCTATGTTATTATGAATCCGACAAGCCGGTGAACAACCTTGACAGTTTTAAGGATAATCGAAAATTGATCGATCAATCCCATCAACAACCCAATCTTTCCCCACATCACATCCCCCAACAGGGCCCACCGGCTCAGCAGATGCCCCAACAGGCCCTGCAGGTACAGCATCACTCGCTGCACTCCTCACAGCAGCATTCTCCCGCTAATCAGCTACAACAGTCTCCATTGCATGGTCAAATGCTTCAACATCCTCAGGGTCTACCTCTAGGTCAGCCCCCAAACCCCCAACAACCTGCCCATCTTATCCAGGGCCAGATGCCCCAAAATTTACAAGGTTTGCAGCATCATCCTAACCAGAACATTCAAGGTCCTTCACCGTTATCTCAACAAGGGGCCCTCCCTCCTCATCTACCTGGCCCACCTGGGCTTCCTCCCACTCATGGCCAGACCCCTAATCAAAACACTAACGGTGGTTACTATCCAATACCAAATCCTGAAGGCTATGACTCAGAGTATCGTTCCAGTATTAATTACTCAAATCCTCTCCCTCCAGCAGTACACTCAATAGCACCACCACCGAACGGCCCTCCAGCGCCAAATAATATCCCAATGCCTCACCCTATCCCCCCAATAAGTTATTTTGATGAGTATGGTGGCTTACCAAACTCCGGTCCCAGCAGCGGACCTGCTAGTGTCAATAGTGATCCAAATGCTAATGTTCAATTACCTCCATTGAAAAATGTTGCTAGTAATTCTTCTAATTTGGTTAAAGTACCTATCGGACCAACATCTTCATTAAGTATTAACCCTAATGATGAAATAATTGATTATTTCAGTAATGCAAGTTTCCAGCTTTCATTGGAAGGCCCATATTTGCAAACTCATGGGTTTACAACTTATGTTGGATTGACCAAGAGTGATAGATTTGTAAAATATTTAAGAAAGTTTGCTGTAGAATTGTTACAAAAAGGGGCTATCAGTGAATTTGTACCTAAAAAGAAGCGTAAGAAGAACTCAAACGCCAGTTCTCCCGTCAATAAAAAGTTCAAATCAACAAATTCCAGTCCTGCCAATATGAACAGTGGTATTCCAAGTGTTCGGAGTGAAATCTCTTCTACTTCATTAGATTCTCCATTGCCATTGAACAAAACCGATTATGAAGGACCCGATAAGAACGGAGGAGCAAAGGAAAAGGAAAAGGGAAACGAAGTCAAAGAGGAAGAAGACAAAATGGATGATAGAGTGACCAAGAATGGGAAAGAATCGGAGTTGGAAAAGGATAAAAAGATGGACGATGACAAGGCTATTGAAAATAAAAACGTTGATATTAAGGATGAAACACTGCCCAATGGGGACAAGAATGGAGCTCCCAGCCAAGATGACGATCCACCTGATATGTTACCGGAGGATATCGAGTACCATGCAATGTCCGCAAATGATGAGAATGGAGGACCAAAAGGTAAGGATAATGAAGAAGAAGAAGACGATGATGATGATGACGATGATGACGATGATGAAGAAGAGGAAGAGGAAGGCAAAGGTGGAGACGAAGAAGACATTCTTGTAATAACTAGAATCAATGTTGCCAAGGATCAAAGAGCAGCTAAAGATAAGGCCAACAAAGAGAAAAATGAACTAATTGTATTGCCAGGGCTAAAAGCATTATATCTGGGACAGAATTCCCGTAAAGAGTATTATAAGATAGTCGAACACGCCGTTCTAAAGATCTTGCCTTCCAGAATCAATTTAATTACATTATTTAGCAAATATTTCAAATGGGTTCATCCTTTCATTCCAGTTATAAATGAGAAGATCTTGAATCCAGATTTGTGTCTGATTGTTGATGAATTCCCAAGTTTTAAACCAGGGAAATATACTTCTTTGAACATCAAGAATGATAAACATTTGAACATTGTCGGTATGATGTTATTGGTTACAAGATTAGGCTATATGAGTTTAATCCACAACCAAAGTATCAATAACCAATATAGTGAGTTGGAAATATCCATTTTAAACGAATATAAATCAGTATCATTCAAAACATTTGACGATGT
This sequence comes from Yamadazyma kitorensis, assembly GCA_030572015.1. Classification (NCBI taxonomy): domain Eukaryota; kingdom Fungi; phylum Ascomycota; class Pichiomycetes; order Serinales; family Debaryomycetaceae; genus Yamadazyma; species Yamadazyma kitorensis. The sequence continues at coordinate 49,806 of JAJLZC010000004.1, read as the reverse complement.
TGTTAATTTGTGTATTCCAGATGAACATACGTCTCATAGAAGTACATTCAGGATGATTCAGACATTGTGCTTATTATATTTCTACCGTCAAGTTTCTCCTAATGATTGTCTTGGAGTTGGTACAGCAGACTCCCAAATTTTATTTGGTACGATAGTTAGACATGCTATGTCGATTGGGTTAAATCGTGATCCTTTGAAGTACCAGGACCATGAAACAATAAGTGGGAACCAAGAATTGACTGAAACTTGGAGAAACTTATGGTTCTATATTGTCAATCATGATGCTAATCAAAGTATTCATCGTATATCTGTGTTGAACATCTATGATTCCAACGTAGGAGATGTGGAATTACCAGCTGCCTTTACTAAAAATGAAGATTTAAAAAATTTATACTTGAATATTGAAGAAGTGTCAGCTATTTATAGAAAGTTGTCATTTGTTTTAAATAATTTCAAAGCAAATCCAAAAATCATTGATGTTTTATGTGAAACCAATAAATTAGAGCATTTGTTCTTTAAAATGTTTGGCAAGGATTTTTTCAAAGATGTTATTTGTAAACCAGCAGTAGATCAAAGTTTTGATATCGGTAGTAAGCAACACGAAGCCAGTTATATAAAAGTGTTGAAGTATTTGGTATTTATCCACTTGAGATGTGATTTATCGTCGATATATTATATGATAGCCATGAATTATGAACGAGGTTATACTAATTACACCAATGAAGCAATGAGCCCGGGGGTTGAATTGTTTAAAATCCATTTCAAGAGTGTAGTACAGTTACTATACATCATGTCTTATGTTTTTGACAATTCAGTTGAATTATTCGGAAAGAACTATGACTATATTCTAACAGCCATGAATGAAAGATATATGATCAAGACCCATAGTTTTTTGACATCATTTTTCATCAGATTAATTGCCCAAAAGCAAATCTTGACCATTAAATCATTTTCCCAAGAGAAGAAATCATTAGAAAGGTTGGAAGCTATCAATCGATTATTTAATATGATTTTAGTTGAGGCCGAGTTGTTTGTTGGAAATTTCCGAAGTTTAAGTCTAAGATATGTCAATTCTTATAAGATTTATGTGTTGACTTATTATGTTTTAAAACAATGTATGGATAACACCGATATCTTTTTCAGTTATGCCTTGAAAGATCCTTCAATATTCGAACAAGGAACTAGTATGTTGGACCATTTTAGTGCTGATGAAATCAATTATCTTTGTGAATTGACCCAACAGTTTAGACAGGTTAAGAACACACAGGAAAAGCAAAGAAAGGCCAATGCTTTGTATAATATATCCCGGTCAACTAGTGGCAGTACCCCAATTAGTAACTCAAATTCTCAATCACATCGTCCACTGCAACTGCAACAACAGCAGCAACATCAATATGGCCAGCAACAGCAGCAAGGTCAGACTCAAAACCAAGCCCTGAAGAATATCAACGGGAGACCATCAGGATCTCAGCACTCGTCTCAACAGGATATAAACAACGGAGGAGCCAATGGAAACGAAGGGTTTTCAATCAACCTGTTGAATCCAATGAAAGATTTCCCCACCAATATATTTAAGATGCCTGGAGCAAGCAACTCAAATGATTCATCGCCAGGATTTGACATGGACCCCTCCTTCCAAGTCATGAATAATTTGACTGATTTGAACGATGTCAACTTCAAGACTGACGACTTTCTTAAGTTGTTTGAACTTTACGGTGACGGGGGCAGCAGCTTGGAGTAGTTCTACTAATCCCCAGTCATTACTAATCCCCAGTCATTACTAACCCCCCACTGTATTCAATGTCCAATGATCCCTTTGATGTATCCTATGTAACCTAAATGTATAGTATCGAAGCTCTTTTGTATGGGTGCACGCATGTCCTTGTAGTGGCTTGAGGACTCGGGCGAAACCGCGCCCAAAAGGGCAATTGCCACGGAGATAAACCTCGTTTCACTTTACCTCCGTGCAGTCCAAACCCAAACTGTAGTCATTCGTCCAACTTGAACGGTTTAACTTCAGTGCTTAGGCGGATACACTGACAGTGATACGGCGGATACAAAGCGGCGACAGAGAAGGCGGCGTCATCAAACAACGATTGATCTTTGGGAAGTTTTTGGTGACTGAAACCCTCAAATAAAACCATAAAGTTTTGAAGTTACTGAGGCAGTCCGTTTACGTCAAACCCGAAAATATTAATAAGGAGAACGCACTTGTTTGATTAGAGAAGAAGAGAAGCGACCAAAGGAGCAAGCAGCGAGCAAGTAAAGAAGCGAACAAGCAAAGAAGCGAACAAGAGAAGACAGTGAGAGAAGCGAGAAGACAGTGAGAGAAGTGAAGCGAGAAGACAGTAAGAGAGAACCAAGAGAGAACCAATGTCTCAAGCGCCACCTAGAAAGAGGAACAGATTATCATTGTCTTGCAACTACTGCAAGAAGAGGAAGGTCAAATGTGACAGAGGTCGGCCATGTTCGTCTTGCGTCAAGTACAACGTGAGCGATTTATGTGAATACCCGCTCTTCAACGACAACAAACATCCCAACAGACCCAATAAGAGTAGTAAAGTTGGCAATAGACCTACCTTCTCAGTTACAAAGTTCTCCGTGAACGACCACGATGATCTGAAGAGCCGTCACAATGTACACCACGACAGTGTCCATCTGAATGTGAATGGAGTGAATGTGGTTAATGGAGTGAATCGGAACCCAAACGGCAATGGCCTTAATATTGGCAATGGGAATGGTATTGGATTCGGCTTTCCTAGCACAACTGCTTCAACCCCTTCAAATTCGTTTAATGAGATGAGTGGGCCTGATTCGTCAAAGGCTCAAGAATCGGTGGTTTCTGAATTAGAATTGCTAAAAGCCAGAATAAAACAAATCGAAGCATCCATAGACGACTCTAAATCGATGAAAAGTTTGTCACCTACCCCTAATTTGTCCTCAAATTCAGGGTTTTCAAGACATGGAAGCTTTTCGTTTCAAACTCCTGGCAAATATCAATCAGGCTTAACTCCCCAATTCCAATCAAATATTCAACTACCCCCAATAAATTGGTCACCTTTACCTGCTGAATCATATGGAAATCCCCTGCAACTACCTCCTGCAGCTGCCATAAGTAATGATGCTGCTCTGGTACATGGCAGCTCATCTAATTATAGTGACAGTCTGAGTTCCACGGACTCATCCATACCGCTTATTGCTCAAAAGAAGAAAACTTATATGGGCGTTAATTTGTATAATGAACCTGATAGTATTTTGAATCTATTCCATGGCTTCGATCTAAGTTTATTGAAAGATTCTTCTATTAGAATCAATACTGGAATCTTTTCTTGGCTAACGTTTATAAGGAAAGATATCGGACTAAGGAGACTATGGGAATCTTTGCAAGGAAACGTCAAAGGAGACCCATTCAGAACAAAGATACTCCCAACTCTTTTTAATAAAACCCAAGGTACCCGAGACAAAAGTGTTTCGGTAGCCAACACCAAGAATCATGAAGACAACGTTAAAAATAGAATCGAAAAGGAAGAAGAAGAACTTGAGACGTCATTTAGGGAGAAATCAATGGCCAATCTTGGAAACACTGATTTCGAACCATTTTCCCAAATTAAAGACTCGAAGAAGCCTAAAAATCATATTGGCCTTAAGTTTGTAGAGACTGAAACTTTAACCAGAAAAGAGGCTAGAGCTCAATTGAACAAAAATGCCCTAACTTTGGGCTTGACCGTTTTTGAAGGCCAAATCGGTAATGAGGCTCAATTAGTTGACACAATGTTGGCTGTATTACCCAATAAGAAGGTGATTTGGCACTTGATTAATATATTTTTCGTCAATGTTTATCCATACATGCCATATTTTGATGAAACTTCGTTCAAACGTGAAATTGCTAAAATAATTGGACCGGAAGACCATGTTGAAGTCAAATTAGACAAATTAAACGTTGAAAGAAGATTGGACTTTGCCCATCTTGGTACATTATTCTTGATGTTAAGGTTTTCTTATCTATCATTATTTTCGAATCGAAAAGAAGTCAATGAATATAATTTGAATAATACAAACACTGATAAGAAGTCTCAAGATTTGAAATACTTGCTATCGAATCCAATATCAATTCAGGCGGTTGAGGTTGCCCAATTATGTATAAACCAATTTGATTTGTTAAGAAAATCAAGTTTGGCTGTATTGCAATTGATATATACTTTAAGATTGTATCATATTTTTGGACCTGAAGAAGGTGATGGTGCTGATGGTGGATCTGGCCAAGTGACTAACGGAATGATTGTGCAAATGGCTTATTCAATGGGGGTCAATAGAGAACCTGAAAACTTCGATGACGTGGAAAGAGATGAAAAAACCAATAACTTGTTGCGTAAATTCTGGTTCTTCATTGTTATAACAGATTTGATTCAAGGATATCAATATGGAAATCCAATGGCAATTGAAGGAAAATATTTTGATACCAGATTACCATTTTATAGAAAAGGGAATGAAAACATTTTGGATGTTAAAATGGAAAAAGATGTGATATCAACATTTGCCTACTTTGATAAATACTATTTCAAGTTGAAAATATTGCTAGATAAGTCTTTAGATATCAAAGGTACCAATAAAATCAAAGAAATGATTGAATTATTAACAGATTTTGAAAAATTCATATACAATACGTTTGGGAATCTACAAGACTTTATGGTTCCTTTTAATAAGGATAATTATTCTTATCCATTTATGAAGATCATGAAATGTAAGAATTATTTAAATTTGAATTGTTTCATTATATCCTTTTTAACCCATTTATATTATCATTTTGATGAAAAGGGAGATACCGACTTGGCTATGTTTTATACTAAGAAGATTATCTCCAAATCGACGTTAAATATGGTCCCATATTATAGTGAATTAGTCAGTAAGAATCACATTAATTTTGGGGAGACGGCAGATTTGATTATAAATCCAAGTTTTATTGGATTGATCCATAAGACAAACCAATCTAACTTTGCTCTTTTGCTTAGAATCAATGCGGTGATTCATAAATTGAAGAGTAACCATACACATATAAGTGATATGAAGACTTACGAATATCAAGTCAAATTCCAAAAATATTGTCATTTGTCAAGATCGATATTAAAGACCGTCAAGTATGGTATAGCCACATTGTCAAGACTAAGTAATAGATATTATTACGCCTGGAGAATAACCAAAGCCCATCATTTCATCCTTAGTTTGATTTCAAGTAATGATTTGTATGTCAGTAATGATTTTGATGACATTTATGAAAGAACTAGCCGGATAAAGGTGGAAGATTTGGATGAGTTGATTAGTTTGTTTGATGGCACCTTAGAAGCCGTTGCCCTTAGAAGGCGTCAAACTGGCTTGGACAAGTTGGCTGATGATCCTATTTCCACCGCTACTCCATCAGCGGATACCCCCACCGATTTCAGCAACTTCAAACACATGTCACGAAACAATTCGATCTCAGTGAATGGAATGAACCAATTCAAACCACCTCCTTTGTCAGCTACATTTGGGTCTGAATCATCGTCCAAACAAGACTTGTTTTCTCAAGATCCAATAGGGCGACCATCGCCTGGTTCAGATTACACTCCAAACACCACTGGGTCTGATAATGATTACTTTGAAATGGTCAATAACAAAGAAATCGACAACTTGTGGTTCCAATTGACTGCCAGTGACCAACCAAAGAAGGCCGATGGCAGTATCGAAGCTACCAATGATAGTTGGGTATTAAACAGTAAATTCAAGGCTTCTGATGATCTTAATGACATTTTCGATGCGGTGGAGTCGTACATTGATTTGCCCATAATTAACGACTTTGCTTCCTAGCTCCTATCATTCTATATGTTTATATATGTATAATATGCTGTATTTTGACTTTCCGTTGTACGATTTTGCTTTTAACGATTTTGCAGCTACCGTTACCCGCACAAGTTACCCGCACGTCTCTATAAAAAGCTTTTCAACTCATTGGAAAAAATTTTCTTCCTAACACTTCGAATGAAGTCGTTGACTTTATTGACTTCATTGACTTCATTGAATTCATTGACTTAGTCATTGGACGTTGATTGTGAAGAGTATGTATGGAGCACCAATGCCCACTTCCAACGGAAGAATTGAATTACATGACGACAAAGACGCTGTGCACCAGTCTGAGTACTCTATTGCATGATAGATTAAGTATATACCCAAATTTCTGATAATTCAAAAGGACAAGGTTTACAAATAAACAAAGGTATACTAACAGTTTAGGAAAGATAGGCTGGTCCTAATCAACTCTTAAATAGACAATAGACGATTTATGACTTAGATGATGTAGTGTTTCTCAAGAACAACTTAGACAGACTTGGACTATGAGATGAGACTTAGACTGATTGGCAGGATAATGTCTGAAAGGCATTCAGTCGAGAATGAACAGGAATGTTGTGTCCAAGTTCGCTTGATTGTGGCCAAATGTGGGTATGAGTTCTGCCAAATGTGGGTATAAAGATAGTATTTGCCTTAGTTTGTACAACATTCCTTACCAAATTCGACAATTAAGAGTATCAAGCAATTAGCCGAAACTGCTGATTCTGACATTACAATTTAATACATCATATTTACTAGCCACGCTTAAGACTAAATATTGCCCATACTGGAAATATTTGCAAGTATTAGGCATATCTGGGCAAATTACTATATCGTCTACGGTTCGTGTTGACTTCCACCGTTTGTTTTCAAACCCTTTGGCATTTGACCACCGTTCGGGATGATTTTAACCATCCTTTGGGAATTTATCCAGATATCGCTAAAATCGATACCAACTCGATACCAAACGAGTGGAACACAATGGACCCAAGATCCCTTATTTCCAAGCCCCCAAAAGAGTTAAACTAGAATAATACCCACAAACTCACCTTGTTAGCTCACAATAGGCGGTCCCACCCTTGATAGAAATTACCGTTTGTGAAATAAATAACGAGTTGAACAATGATCCACCTTTCTTTATTCTCTATTGTATCATACACAGCTATTCTCCTGCACCGTCTTGTCTGTCTCATTCTGTCTTCATTCCATGTCTTGTCTTTCTTCATTCCATGTCCCGTCCCGTCTATGTCTTTCCAAGCGTACCTGTTGTCGCCCCAAACGCGATTAATTAACTTCTTAAAGTAATATTGCAGCCAAAGGGAATTTATCCCTTTTAAGGCAATGATCTTGAACAATGGCTCCATAGTTAAAAATAAGTTAAATTGGTGTTTCAAAGGGTTATTTTTAGGAGAATTGCAGCAGTCGAGCCAGTTTCGACCATTACAGCCTTGATAGCATTCCTGGCCCGGAATCATATTAGTCGAACGCGTTGCAACTAAGACATTTTGCATTAATTCGGTACCACCAAGGAGTCGTTTGGTCTAGCATTGCAAATGGAGGTGAAAAATCTCTATATAAGAACTAGGGTCCCCTGTGTTTTTCAGTACCATCACTATCCTTAATTTACACTTAGACTTATAGACCATGGACTCTATCGAATCCAAATCCATAGAAGTATTTATCAAATGTTCAATCGATCAAGATTTGGTTCAGAAACTAATCGTTAAAACATTGCAAATCATTCCTTGTGAAAATGAAGACAAATATGGTGAAACCAAAAGATTACCTTCGTTACTGAAGTTTTTAAACAAGTTAATCCAGTCCTTGAACTTGAATAATGGGATTATAATGTCAACTATCGTTTATTTGAATCGGTTAAGACTAAAATTACCTCAAAATTGTAAAGGGTTACCATCTACAAGACATAGAATCTTATTATCATGCCTTATATTATCGATTAAATTCAATAACGATTTTAGTCTTAAGAACTACGACTGGTTGAAATTGACCAACAAATTGTTCAATTTGAAAGATATCAACTTGATGGAAAGACAGTTGCTTTATTTATTGAATTGGAACTTACTAATCAAAGAACTGGAATATTTCACTAGTTTTAGTAAATTTTTGGCTCCAATTAAAGAAAAATTGATCAACAACTATAAGATGAAACAATATTTAATCAAGCAGCAAAAGCTTCATTCACCAAAAGCATCTGGTCCATCATCCAGAAATTCATCATCACCAAGCTCCCCAACTACTTCAAATTCATCCGCATCGAGTTCAAGGTCGGCATCTCCTAGAGGGTTCCAGACTAGAAAGTCATCATCGTCCTCGATTTCTTCCATTGAGTCTTTGAATCAAGATCAATATCCTAAGTCCAAGGATTCTGATTTCATCGACAACCACATAGATTTTAAAGGCATATCCAGTAATATCAATCCTTTAATAGAGCTCACTGCATTAAACGAGCAATATGAGTTGAACAAGCTTTTACAGAGCTTTAAACATAGTAGTATATAATGATTAATGAACAGCATACCTTCTGCCCACTGCTCTCGTGCTTCATACTCTCGGCGTGCTTTCATGCTGACATCGCTGCATCGCTGTGCTTACGTACTGACATCGCTGTGCTTACGTACTGTCATCGCTGTGGTGGGATGGTGCTGGCATGGTGCTGGGATTGTGCTCCATCGCTGCTGTCGTGCCGACGTGCCGCGCCCACCGGCCGCACCATTTGAATCATTTCTCCATTCTCGCATTCCAAAAATCGATTAAGGGATTGATAGAACGATGATACATAGGACGATATTGTCAGGTATAAGTATCAGGAGTACAAGGGGTGTTAGAGGGGCTCCCATAAGGAGCTTTGCAACAAGCGCCAGATGGCTCAAGGCCAAAGACAATGAAATCAAGGTCGACAAAGACCTTAAGGACGAAGATAGTTCCAATGGTTCTAATAGCGCCAGCAATAGTAATGCTTCTGCTGCTACTTCCACTGCTAGTTCGGGTAATCATTCAGCTGATAGTAACGGTGATGGTTCAGGCGATAGTAATCGGTCTGCTGCTGGTGGTTCTGGGGGCGCCAGGTCAAGCTCGAGCTTAGCCGCTGACAATCACCACGCCAAAATAGAAGAGATTAAAGACAACTACAAAAAGCTTCAGGACTATTATGACAGTATATCGTATATGAGCGATGAAGACTTGATGATCCAACAGAATTTGGATCAAGGTAAACAGTTCAAATCATTCCCATCAGAGCATTATTTGGATAGGAAGCAACTAATTAAGAATTTACCCAATGAAATCGATATTTTCAATACTCCGTTGTCTAAGATTGAAAAAATATACAAAGATTTATCAAAGCTAGACAAAGATAAATCAGTTCATTTGAAATATTATAGGCGGTATTTAAATAATTATTTTGACCCAATTATTCAATTGTTACAAGAGTTTAATGGAATTAATGATAAATTTAAACTATTAAGACGTAATGAAATTGATAACTTGAGTTTAAATCCAAATTCTTATTTATACAAAGAAAATTTATTCAATTTACCTTATAATGTAGTGGGATTTGATAGGTCGATTAGTGGATTCCCTTTAAGGACCGGTAAACATAGATTAACTGATATTTCATTTCCACAAGAATTCATTCAAGATTTACAAATGTATAAAACCAAAATCAAATTGAATAAGAAAGATTTGGACTTTATAGAATACAACGAAAATTCTTCGTCAATTAATCCAATAAACTTAATCAATGCTAATGATAATGATTTTGACAATAAGTCTCCTTTAGAAAATCACAATCAAAAATTCGATAAGATCATTAATTTGATTTATAATGAATTGGAAGTTCCTAAAAATTTCTTATTAATTGATGATATAAATGACTTTACAATTCTAAAATTCAAATTCTTGAACAAATTCAATTCAATTTTAGAAACTGAAATTAATACTTTGAAAGGCTCATTACAAAAGGAAATTGAATTACTTTTGACTGCTTCATCTACCTCAATGTCGACTACAAAAGATTCGGCTTCAACTCCACCATCTGCATTATCCCCATTATCACCAACCCCAACTGCATCTAACAAGTCCAATAACATGTTACTATTTAATCATCAATTGTTTAAAACAAACCAATTCAAATTATGTGATTTCTTAAAGGAGAATGAAACCAATCCTACTCCTACAAGCTTATTAATCATAAGTTATAACATTAAAGAATTCAACTTGATTCCTTATAACTATCTATTAGATAAGTCTATCAAAACAAATAAAAGACTATTTAATCATTTATTCAAGTTATTTCTTATTAATTTAACCGATCAGATTGAAACTTTGATTCGAATTAAATATGCTAAAAAGAAAACAATATTCATTAACAATCTCCATGGCAAGATTTCCAATATCATCAAATATAAATTAATCAATTTATTATCATCAATCAATGATTTAAAATCAATCAAACAAAATGAATCAGTTAGCTTTAAACCATTTGAATCAAAAAGCTTTAAACGTTTGTATAATTACAAGTCAAAATCTTCAGGTCCAAGTTTGAAGCATGGCAAATCAACTCAGAAAAGAGGCGGTAAGCAATTCAATATACTTAGTTTACATGAGTTGCATCAAAATATTTAGATAGCATAGGTGAATATAAACTAAACAATGTATTTGTTGGCCGCAATGGTGCTAGAATAGGTCTGTGTGCGCAGTGACAGTGGCCCCAGTGACAGCTGCCAGCGGAGTGTCCCTCCCAATCGCAAGGTGAAAATTTTTTGAAACTTTTCAATCAAACTATCGACTTAATGGCATACAAGAAGCTCCAGACCACCAAGGCGTTGCCGCCTTTACCAAGGTTGAAAGTCAGAAGGCCAGTGTTGTCTAAGGCCAACAACCAATGCATAGTGTTGATGACGTCGTTGTTGAACTGCTGGGCCGCTAACGGTGAAGGGTCGACCCAATGTGTGAACTTTGAGGCCGATTTGAAAGGATGTATGGAAGCCTACAGGCCCCAAAAGGAGCAAATATCGTCCATTAACTACCACGCTGCAAGATTGTATCCTAAGCTCAGAGGCAAAGTCAATGACTAGCCACCGTCTGGCCAACCGTCTACCACAACCTCGCACGAACGTTGTAGCAGCCTTAGAGCCTAGCAGACACCTTTGTACATAGTCCACGAAATACATAATGAAAAGCCGTCTAGAGACCGTAGTCATTCCATCCTCCACGACGCCTTTGCGTTGCCTCTCCGTCCAGCTTCTTCTCGGCGCTGTCTGCTAACGGTGTCTCCTAACCTCTTCTGTGTCATAAGGCTGACGACTTCTCAAGGATCTCAAGAAAAATCTTGTTGATCATTGAACCTAGGTTTATTATTGTGGCACGATTAGGAAGCTCAGGAGACAGAAGGAAGTCTTGCAGTATTTGTCCTATGAACTAGCGCTGGTCGGATTTTTGAGAGCTGTAGACTGTAACAGAGACTGTAACAGAGAGAGCTGTAACAGAGAGAAACAGAGAGAAACAGAGAATCAGAGACAGCGGCAGAGACAGCGGCAGAGACAGAGACAGCGGCAGAGACAGAGACAGCGGCAGAGACGAAACAGAGGACACAGAGGACCACACAGGCAGGAATGACGGTGCTAAGGCTTCTCTTGTTGTTGCTAATACTACCGCTTTCCACCGGTGCTCTATTGAACACCAATACGTGTAGAAACGTCAATGAAGCCTCCTTCAATCTAGAGAAAATGTTGATAGACGTTGCTCTTGATAAGGAGAATGGCAAGTTGAAGTTCTTCATGAATACCAAAATTATAAATCCCAATAATATAACCAGCACCCAGCCGGTCATTCAAGATGTCAATCTGACTACAAACAAATACACCACTTTGCATGCCACGGTTTGGTTCATGGGTAAGTTATTGGTCGATGAAAATAGAAGATTTTGTGACATGATTGGGGTTAAAAACACCAGTCTGTTCTTGCAAAGTCCAAGATTCAAGAAGAACGGCTTGTCGAATACCACTATTGTAATTAACCCTGATGTTCCTTTTGAATTTGGGGGTTCGACTTTACCAGGTAATAGGCACAGCTCTAAAAGGAAAAATGGCGGTGATGATGCTAATAACGATACCAAACGTAGTGATGATAATGATGTAGATGATAATGTGCTTATAAAGCCCTTGGTTAGGGATAACGTGCTCATAGAACCCTTGGTTAGAGATAACGTGCTTATAAATGAACCCTTTGTGGTTAGAGATAATGATGCTAATGGAGATGTGATTCCAGAACAAACTAGTGGCGATACTGCCCTTGCAGCGGATGGTACAGACGATACTGACAATAATGATCCTAATGTCATTGTCGCTTCAGACCAAGCGGCTGAGACTGAGTCGGTTCCAGCAGCAGATGCTGCTAATGATGAAGCAAATAACGGCGACACTTCTCCTGCTTGGGATGGTATACTACCACAAACCACCGACAATGCAGATATCCCGGACGTAGCTGCGTCAGCAGCTGCTGACCAAGCCGATGGGCAAGCCACCGCTGACGCCGAAGGAACAGATGTGAATAGTGGGGATAGTGGTGATGGTGGTGATGATGGTGATGATACTTCTGACACTACTGATCCCAGTTCCTCCCTACAAACAACGAAAGGTAATGATACAACGCCGACGTTTTCTTCTTCTAATAAGACAATAGAAGAATTATTCAACAACTCCACCGGCCAGCTCATTGGGTGTCCCTTATATAACAATGATTCGGTCTATATATATTATGAAGTGGACGTAAGAGATCAATTAGATAGTTTAGGTTCCTTCCAAGCAAGATTTGCTATAGTTTCCAACGATAAAGAAAGTGAGTTAATCGGCTGCAACAAAGTCTACGTGACTCCTTCTATGGATAAAGAATATTCAAATTCAGTATTATTTGGGGTTTTGCTGTTGATCGTTCTAACTGGTGTGGTCAACTTTTTGACTATAGTTTATTCATCATATCAAGAATCCACAAATCCTTTCTTATTCACTGCATCTACCATCTGCAATGAAAACTTGTTAAAACAATTGGATGCTACAGTTCAACGAATCATTGTTTACTTGCAATTTGCCTTGTTCACGGCTGGTCTTAGCCTTAACTACCCTGGTTTCTACCAACCAACATTGGCTCGTTTGAAATGGACTGCTTTATTGGGGTTTTCTGTATTAAGTGGTAATGAATTTTTCACTTCAACTGAACAGGATAATATCTACTTGACTTATAATGCTAATGGATTGAATTCATTATCATATTTTGGAACTTATAAGACATCAGGCCAAAACTGGTGGAATTTCATGTTGGCCTTATTGATTTGGATCTCCATCCAAGTTACTGCCGAAGTATTGTTTATAACAGCTAATACCATACGGAAAACTCGACATTTCAAATTAAACAAACCTGATTTGATATCGACATTAAAAAGAAGTTTCTTCTTCTTTCTTGGTATTTCTTTAAACAATTTCATGGTGTTGTTTGGGTATCCATTTTTGATTTTGACATTGTTTCTATTTTACATCAATGCTCAATCTGATAGAGATTATTCGCCTAATGTGGCGTCATTGAAGAACGATGCATTCAACAGAAACGTCTCGTATGATAGTTTATTCAGTCCCATAAGTTATATCGAGTTCCATTACCCAAATTCAGATCAAACCGAAGATTTCGCTGTTGATACTGATTTATTGAATTCTATTGGGTTTAACTTCACTACTGGTAATTCCACCGCTGATAACTTCAAATTAATCAAAGATAAATCACAATTTCAAGCATCTCCAGCTCCATTGGCTGTGGCATCCATTTTCTTCGCCCTTTGGGTGGCAATTGCATTGTTTTTTATATTCCGTTACTTGATTTCGTTTAGAAAGTTCAAGTTGACGATGAATAAAAATGTGTCGAAGTTATATACGTCCATTAATACCCTTTTGGTGTGGTCGTTTTTTTATCATCATTATACCCCAAGCAAGAATTATTATGTGATAGTTGATGTAGTGTTTATGGTGTTGAGAGCATTGATTATTAGTTTGGTTCAAGCTAGTGGGTTAGCTCAAGTCATTTGTTTGATTGTCATTGAATTGGTTACCATTATCTCATTGTTTCTTATTCAACCTTTCCATTTGAAATTGACTTGGACAACAACTAGATGGATGATCCCAATAGCAAGATTATTAGTGACTATATTGTGTATTCCATTTTTGGATCAATTAAATTATAGTGAAACGATTAGAACTTATATTGCATTCACACAGTTTTTGATTCATGTTTTCATTGCCTTTGCATTTTTATGTCAGTTACTTTATTGTTTTGCCTTCACCATAATATCATTAATCAAGTCAAGAAAAGCTAAACTCAATAACAACAGCCAAGAGAAACTAAGTAACATTAATAGCTTGGATGAATTTAACAAACAATTCGAGTATCAGCCCGTTGATAGACTATTGCTACCAATCACTCAATATGAACACCATAGTGAAGAACAATCATTTGGAGGCAAAAAGGGATTGGATTACATTTATTCCAACTTCAAAAGCCCTGGAAAAATATACCAAGATAACACTCAAGCCAGCATCCAAGAAAGTGAGATTAGTAATGAAGCTGATCTATATTATAGATCAAATGCTGAATTCACATTGAATAAACGATTGGGTAGGCATGACAGTGGCCATCACAGCTTGACATCATTTGAGAAACAACAGGCGTTTTCCAATAAACGGAAAAAACAGAACGATTATACGACCAGAGAAGGAGATCAAATCTACAAAAGATATTTTGTGGATGAAAGAATCGATCCTGAGATTAGGGAACTTTGGGAAAGCAGAAAGGACTGGAAAAATCGGTCCAAAAATGACATTAATAGCAACTTGAAGGAACATTTCGATCTTGAATCGAATTTGGCTTCCACTATTGACAAGGAGGTTGAAAGTACTATCGCATCGTCAACATTCAATAGGAACTTGAAAACAAGATTGAAGTCATTCATCACAAAGCCTGAACCAGAACCGGTTGAAAAAGGGTTCCAAGTTTCAAGACCCAGACCATTAATTGTGAAGAAACCAAGCAATTATCAGCAACCATCATTATCACCAATGTCAGAGACTTCGGTTTCTCCCCAAAGAAAACCATCGACGAAAACAGCAGGTACGATGTCTACCGACGACTATACCCAGAGCACCATCAGTAATGACGATCAAATAGATCAAGCCCAAGACAAGGCTTGAACCACTAGTAAGCTATGGTTTACACTTTCAATTCTTCATCATTCTTATAATACGGTTTTGATTTCTTAATGGTTATATTGTGTGTATATTAGTTAATAAATAAGATTTCCTATAAACGGTATACTATGTTACAATATCTTTAAGCATTTTTGAAGGCTTCAGGAGGCATGTTCGACTCCGCCAGGACCCAGCAGGATCTAACGTTCAAGTTCTACTCTTCTTAGGAGCATTCTCATCAATGGTAGGCAAGTCGAATTTTCTTTTGATGATGTTTCTTATTAGCTTAACATCATCAATGAACTCGTATTTGGAGTCATTGATAGTGAAGACTTTATCGATATCCAAACAGTTCTTTAAAGACTTATACTCGCTTTGGAGGACGATCTTTGCCATACTTTTACGGTTATATTTGAAATCTTTTGTGAACTGATCTGAAGCTAATGTTGGATATTGATGGAGCCTTAAGTGAAGCACACTTTGATAATTCGTCAAGAAATCCTTTGTCAATTTCCTAGATTCGATCAATTGAATACATTTCCGATAAATTCTTCTAATCAACTGGAATTTGGATTCGGGCGACAATTCTTTCATTGAATTTAAAGCATTTATTGATGCCAAAATCGTCAAACATTGGATCAAGATGATCAATTCAATGATGATTTCTCCCGTAGAAAAACAGTCGTATGAATCCAACACAAATCCTGATACTTCGTCATCGACTTCTTGATCAATAATGCTACTGAAAATGATTAAGATTTCATCAAAGAACTCAGGAGCAAACGAGTTTGTGGTGTTGGTGTTTACAAAGTGTTCTTTGATGGTCCAGATAGGCAATTCACCGAAATCATGCTTTGAACCAAACATTTCAACGTACCCGTACCTTCTTAATATCTCACTATTAGGGTGGTCTGAATACGTGTTGTAGATTTGCTCTCCAGCTTTGATCTTTCTGATGGCTCTTATGATAAGCTTGTCGCCTTGGTATTCCAATGATGCATTGTGTAGGTTTGTATCTGCGTTCAACGTATCCGCCAACGGTATCATCGACTTGATAAATGAATCCTTTTTGATGCTATCGGGGTACTCTTCATCAGACAGCGTGGTAATATCACGAGGCCCGTATCCATCATTGTCTCCGTTTCGCTCCTTCTTGTCCTTTCTAGCTCCTTTGCTACTGCCCTGGCCATCTTGGTCTTCGTTCTTCGTGTTGTCAACGGCACTATCAACGTCAGCACCATCGCGTTCAGCTTCGTCATCATCGTCAGCTTCGTCAGCTTCGTCATCATCGTCATCGTCGTCATCGTCATCGTCGTCATCGTCATCGTCCACAACACCATACTGGTTCAACTTCTCGATATCAAAAGAATACGACATTATCAAAGAAGCTATCTCATGGTATTCCGTTATGGTTGTATCTCGTAGTTCAACAACCTTCATTTTATCAAGAACGACAGCCGGGAACAATTTATTATACATTCCATTGGCCAAATCTTTCCCGATCCGTTCTACTATTAGCGACGGTTCGAGTTCCTTTAGTTCTTCGTCGTTCCAAAACATCAATTGGTTGAATTGGTAATTATGTCTGTCCAATATGGGTAAAACATTGAAATAGTCAAACCAATGACTTTTGTTCTTCTTGACCTTGATTTCATAGAGCAACACTATTATCAACACTTCCCATTGGTTGAGGTGCAACAACTCTTCTCTGACGTGAGGTCTTTCTTGAACCAAGCTACTATTATCAATATTAATGATCATGGTTCGAGGAATCTGAAAAATCTCTTCTCCTTCCTCGATATCTTCCAATGTAATCACTCCTCTACCTTCATTCTCATCACGCAAATCCTTGATTTCGGTCTTCTTCAAGAACTTGACATCTGATTGTTCCAACCATGTCTGATACTTCTCTGTTAATACTTGAAAGTCTGACATTACTGTGAACAATTCATGTATTTGTGAACAAACACTGTGAAAAAATTTAGCTTGCGAAATGTAGCAAACATACTGAGATTTCGCCCCGCGCTAGCACGGTGCGGTCTGAGCCGCTCCTGGGCAGCGACCGAACAGCCAGCGACCAACAGCCGTTTCGACCAGCGAAGAGAATTACGTAATTCATTAACATATAAACTGATAAATAGACTCAATTTAAAGGACAAAGGTAGATGTTGCTAGGATACTGAGGCAAAGACGAGTTATAATTCAAATCCTTGTTTGATTTGAACCCGTCATCACTAGTTGCAACAATCATCATGTTCTTGTTCGTTTTAATGTCCAATTGAACAATACTTTGAGTTGAAGTATCCAGGTACGTCAACCTATCGAAGGTGGATGTTTTCTTTTTCTCCTTCCAATTCCATGCATTGACTATGCCATCAGACCCTGATGTGTACAAATAATAGCCTTGGTCGTCAAATATGATCGAGTTAACCGGGAATACCATTGTGGTGTTTGTCAATTTATCCACCTGCCTATGGCACCTAAAAGCGTATCTTTTCAATTTTGAGTCCGGTATTGATTCAAAGTATTCTATGGCAACTCTTCCGTCAATACTACCCAAGGCAAACCCTTCATCGTTGGGTAAGAGTTTGATGTCATTCATCTGCAAATTCAATGAGCTCTCTCTTGATTCCAAAGGCTTTTGCCAGTTCCTATGGTCGTAGACCTCGATGGTACGATCCGACAACCCCAACACCACCTTAGTATCATTGCTATCCATTTTAAAGATCTTTTCCTTCAAAAATTTGCTATTCACTGGGGTTTTAGATCTTGGATCATTCACTTGGAATCTATTGTTGAAAGAACTGCTAACAATCAAATTGTCTATGGAGTTGATATTATTAATTCCACAATCATTGCCATTTTTATCTCTGATAAACCGTTCATCCACAAATCTGCCATTTTCGTAATCGATCGAATAGATAGATCCATCCAACGACCCCACATAGGCATTGTTGCTGGTCAAATAGCTGATGCATAGTACGGGGCTACTGCTTTGCAATTCTTGAAGTTGCACAGGAGCATTGCTATGACTGCAATCGTACAATAATACTCGATTGTCCCAGGATGATACGAGAAATTGATTCTGAGTGTTGCATGACTTTATATCTGAAATAATATCAAGATCACCAGGTGTGGGCACCTTGATATAACCTGTTGGTTCTTTGGCCATCAAGATGTATTTTTATGGGCCTGCTAAGATCTTCTCTGCCGTTGTGGTTGGCTTTCTTTGTTCTCTGCTTGAGCCGTTGGGTGATGTTTGGGTTCCCAGTTTTTCGTTGCACGGAGCGAGGACTGGTCCGCGATTAGGTTGATTAGCTCGCCAGGGTCTTGGTCCGGCTCGACCCATTCGAAATCATGGCCATGGTTATACCAGAATTCAAGAAAATGGAGCTCGTCAGGGAAGTCGTTGATGACTATCTTACGCAACTTGAATTGGGTTTTGAAAAATTGTTGTAGTTCAATTGTTTCATCATCTTTGTACTGAGGAGATTGAGATGAGATGAGCTGAGATGAGTTGGGTAATTCAACGATAAAGTCATTCAAATAGTTGATATTTAGGTTTGAAAACTCTCTTACTTGGCTTATATGATAGTTTCTTAAGTTGATTTCATTAAACTCTTCGAAAAAAATGATTATACGATTGATAAATAGTAGTTGTTGATGATTATAGATATTGTCAGTCAAATTATTTGAATGTCGCCAGCTTAATCGGCCCAAATGTTTAGGGAACTTGATATTTATGTAGCCATATAACAAGCCTACTGTTAGTAAAGAATTCAACGGGAATATTATGGATATAGGCATCCCCAATAGTACCGGTATCAAATTACTCAACCCAAATACCGATCCCCCTACGATCGTAGCCTTTTTAACCTTTAATCTCATGGATTCTTGGTACTGGGGCGAACCTAATGTTCTATCGATTAGGGTGAAACAATTCTGGTAGTCATTTAGTTGTAAGAATCTGTTAATTCCAAGTCTGACTATACCATAATCGTAGGAGTTCGTTTGGATGCTATTAAGGAACTTCATCTGTATTATGGTGATAATATGAGAAGCATCTACAGGCCGTGGTTGTTGGAGTATATAGTGTCGTATGACGTTGTGATCATTTAGCCACCATTGCTTGTACTTCACCAAGGTATCAAAAAGGATTGCCTCGAGTTGCTGGTTCGATTTCATGGACGAAATCCCCAAGAAATCCTTATCAATAGGCGACTTGTTAACCGCCTGGAGGGTCCGATTCGACACTATGCAATCGACTAATAGCGCTTGTTTTCGGGTCAAAGGTAACAGATTGGCTTCTTTACCAAACGCCTCTAATCTTTTGCCAAACACTTCATGGTTCAACGGCTTCCTGCTGAAATAATCCAGCCTATAGCTAAGGCAACGAACGAGCCTAAGCATAGTTACTGCTACAAAATCGCATCGCGAGAATGGTCCTTCTGCCACGACAGGTATCGCTGCCAGGCTAGGCTCTGACGCTGAGGCCCTGCTAAGGCTCTGACGCTGAGACTCTGCTGAGGCTCCGACGCTGAGACTCTGCTGAGGCTCCGACGCTGAGAGTATCTAATGCCAACCAAGGCTGCAGCACCGCTTCCTCATGGAGGCATTACCAAAACAGGCACCGCCATACGTTGAAATGCTCATCATTGGTACGATCCCAGCACAGGCAGCCACGTACATGGTGGTGGTGGTGGTGCTGCTGCTGCTGCTGCTGCCACCGCCACTAGCACGGCAGTGGTCGTGCCCAGCGGGTCGCCCTGGCCCCAGCCCCTGCTGCCCACGTCCCGCGCGCTGGGCCCCAAATCCCCAGAATGTCCAATCTCATCCTGATGGCATTTCCCGTTTAAGACATTTGATAAACATTAATAGACGAAATCAATGAAAAATTTAAACCAGCATTTAAGATTATTTTGTAAGTAAGATTTGGTTCTTTTGCAAGGGAGTTTATATACTGGTGGATTACACAGAAAAAAGACACAAATCACATACAGAAGTTCAGAGAAGTTGAGAAGTTGAAGCTATCAAGGCCCAAGATTACAACATGTCCAAACACTCAGATGGAGAAATGGAGTCTGAATTCTCCTACGTCCAGTCTGATATCTACGTCAAGCCAGTCGAGCAAACATCTCAGTACTCCGGAGAATCTTCCCCCATGGATATGAAGCCTCCGAACTTCCAAACGTTGGGTAGTGGGTCTTCCTACGATAGGACCAGCAAACGAGACTCCAAAAAGTCCACTAGAGACTCTTACATGTCTTCGTTGTCCGAGTTTTCAGACCAAAATGTCAACCACAACATTGCTCAGCCTGTCAGTGTCAAGGTGGTCAATAACCCTATCACCCCCACCGTCAATCGGTCCGTAAGCACCAAAAGAAAATCCCCCTCCACCAAATCGTCTCCTAAACTGAAACTGCAACCTCAAATGGCTTCATCTGATATAGGTGGTCCTGGATCTGGCCTCCCTGGTACACTCACACCGGGATCCACTGGGTCTAACGAATCTTCTTTCAAGCTTAATACTACCCCGGGGCTGGCAGGCAAATTACAGCCGGATTTGCTGTACAATACCAATGTTGAAGGAACAATCCCCCCAAGATCAAATAGAAGACCGAAGAGTGAAATAGTCGATACGTCCAACTTGAAGTCTGACATTGAAAAGTATAAGCATAATAAAGGTAGAGAGAGCTTGAATTTGGGTCATCGTAAGCGTATTTCCATTGCTATCAGTGATGATTTGGACAAATTGATGGAAAGAGCCAATTCGATTCAACTGAGAACGTATACTTTCAATGACTTACCCAAGAGTGATGATGATAGTCTGATGGGCCTGAAGAATTTGGAAACCTTAAGAATGACTCAAACAAGATCTGACAACGAAAGTTTCAAGACCGTCGATTCTAACAACTCGAATCCTTCTTTAAATCAGTTTGAACCTCCTTTGGCTTTACCTAAAAAGGGACAATTACCTCCAAGACCAAGTGCTGAAAACATCGTTCGTGCCAGAGAAGTATCAAGCTCAAACCAAATGAAAAATGATCCTATTCCTCCCCCAATCTTGGGTACGGTTCCTAGTGGTGAATCTGGCAGTGGTTCTGGTAGCAGGGGTACAAGATCGATTTCAGGCTCCAGGCCAGGCTCCAGGCCAATTTCAAGAATAGAAACTTCAGACCAATCACCAAGATCAAGTATTTCTACTAGGATTCACCAAACATTACCTCAACCACCAATAGCAAGCGATGTAGAATCCCATTATTCGGAAGAACCCTTGTTGAATGATGAGCTGTTGCCACCACCCGTACCAGGTAAAGACGTTGCAGGTGTTGCAGAAGCTGCAGAAGAGGTGATTCCACCTACCGAAGAACCAATTGGCCATCAAGAAAAGTCGTTAGGGTATATGCCAGTGTCTTATGATGCACCAAGTCCTGAAAACTATATGGGATATTCGCCAAAGGGAGGTATCAATGAACTCATGCAACCCAAACAAGTGTTTGATGATGAACAAAACTCATCTAACTTTGAAGAGCCTGGGTATCCTAGTAAGTTTCCTGAAGATTTAGGAGACGATACAATCTTACCACATATGCAAGAAAAGGATTTGGCAACGGTTGAAGAACAGTCACCAGAAGGAATTATACGATCCAAATACGCTGAACCGGGTCCAGTTACGCCTGAAGCATTATCACAACCGCAAATGATAGAACCACCGCCAGCCCCGATTTCGGGCCATGGCCATTTGCATGCAGAAGATCAAAAACCATTACCACCAATCAGTCATGACAAAGACCTTAATCTTGAAGAGCAATACTATGATATTGAAGAGCCTGAATTGGTCTCGACCAAGCCAGGGAGAGCCAAATCAGTTAAAGATTCGACCAAACATCCAAAGAAGGCCACCAGAAGTGGCAGTAAGAGAAAATCCAGTAAGAATACCCAAAAGAGAAGTAGCAGTGGAGTCCAACAGTCACAATTGAAGCCATTTTCGTACCATACGTTGATTAATTTGTTAGAAAGTATCAATGGGACGATAATCGGCGAAGAATTCAACCAGTTGAACTTGCCAGTGAAGGAGAAGCAATTGATAGAGAAGATAGTCGACCAACTATCAAGGCTAACAAGCGATATGGTATTGGATGACCAACGGTATGAGATTGGTATTGATAGATTAGAACGGGCTTTAAGGGTCTTGGAGGGGTTTATGTAATATAGATATTAATGTGCTCTTGCTTGTGCTTGTGCTTGTGCTTGTGCTTGCTTGTGCTTGTGCTTGTGCTTGCTTGTGCTCTTGCTCTTGCTCTTGCGCTTGTTCTACTGTTCTACTGTTTAATCTGGTCAGTGCTGCCAGTGTCGGTCTGCTGCCGGTCTGCTGTCTCGCTCTGGATGCAAATAATGTCGGAGCCAGCATAATAAACAATCATTACACGGCAATCCCTAATATTTTTTAACAGTCGTCAATTCTTCCAAGCTTAAAACGTTGGAGTGGCCATAAACCCAGGCTTTGTTTGTGTCTCGTGAATTGCATTGCCAAATCCAGCGTTGTCGTGCCAGTCTCGCCCAAAACCTTTGAAGGACTGAGAACCACTAAACGAGGTCAGACTATCAACAAGTGGTTAGCGCTTGGTTTGCACTAGGTGACTCATAAGGGAATCATGAGTACTACCACTCGATATACACCATCGCCACCACCCAAATCCAAGGATGAGAACGATGCTAGGCAGAAGAAGTACCCGCCTTTGTTGATCCAAGTCCCCCAGTCTAACGACAGCTATACGGGGAATCAAAACTATACCCATAACGAAGGCATAGAAGCTGGAGATGATGATATGGAGGTGGACACTCCTAGATTGGGCGACGCCATTAACTTGTCGAACCAAGTCTCGCCATCGCTGGTCAATTTCGATGATATAACACAGCTTCCAACCCCAATCATGAACAATGGGTCATTTGGGAGCTTTTCACCTATTGAAGGGAGTAATCTAATAGATATTCAGAAACTAAGGCATAAAAAGTCTTTTGGGAGTATTGGGTCCAATTCTGGGACCGGCAATGGCAGTGGAAATGGTACTAGCAATGGTAGAGCAGTTTCGGAGTATAAGCCAATCGAACGTAAAAACTCCCTCCTTGATAAAGTAGAGAAATCTGCCAGTAGCAAAAGAGTTGTTTCTAATCCCATAGTCGATAAGGCAAAGATTCTAGGCCCACTGCTAGAAGAATCACCACTAATTAAACAATTAGAGCATAAGACATTCTATTCCAACAAGTTTGATAAATGGTATAAATTTGTTAAACTAATTGGAAGGGGTAATTTCAGTCATGTATTATTAGTTGAAGATATTGAAGACGAGGATAACAAAATCGCTATTAAGATGATAAGTGTCCCAATGAAGAACAAAGACCAAATCAAAAATTTCAAATATTATATCAAAAGAGAATTAAACATATTATACCAATTGAATCATCCCAATGTGATCAAAGTATTGGATTATAATATCAATTTGTCGATAAATAAATCCGAAATTGAAACTGATGAGTTTGACAATGAAAGTGAAGCTGAATTTGAACAACATGAAGCAGCAATTAATATGGTGACCAATGATTCGTCGATTGTTGACTATAATAATTTGTCACTGGATAATAATCAATTGATCTTTTTGAATTATTGTAAAGGAGGAAATTTGTTTGAATTTGCCCAACTAAACTATAAATTATACGACAAATCAACGAAATATTGGCAAATTATTGAAAAAATCACTAAAGAATTGATATTATCGACTGATTATATCCATCAAAATAATATCATTCATCGGGACATAAAATTGGAAAACATCTTGCTAAATTACAATATTGATCAGTTGCTAAACGAAGATTGTTTGAATAATGGCTCGCCTATAACTTGTTTGACTGATTTTGGTTTAGCTAAAAGATTATCGACACCAGATCAATTATTAAGTACGAGATGTGGGTCTCAAGACTATATTCTGCCTGAAATATTGATGGGATTGAAGTATAATGGCAGACTAACGGATTCTTGGTCGGTTGGGGTCGTTATCTATTGTTTGTTAGAGAACAGATTACCCTTTGATTTACCACCTTATAATTATATGATGTCAAGTGGGATATCCCCTAGTGTAATTAAAAGGAAAATGACCAAAAACACCCCGGCTCATAGAATTGCAATGATTGAATGGGATTGGTACCGGATTAATGATTTGATCACTGGGAATGAATTGGATGAACAATGTAAAGTTATAATTAATAGATTGAAAAGAATTGTAGATGTATTATTGGTTAGAAAAGATAAAAGAATCACTGTAAGTGAGTTGATTGTTGAGCCTGAATTTGATTGGATTTTGTAGAGTATGTAGCATTATGTATAACTAGCATTAAGCATGGCTAATGACCCATCTCTCCCCTCTTCTGGCCCTCTGGGTCCACTCCTGGCCATCTGGGCCAATGTCCCAGTCGCTGGGTCTGGGGTCCTGGCTGTCCTCGCAGTCAAATTCACGCTCGCTGAAAAAAATTTAACTGAATTAGACGCCAGCTATGAACAAGCTTGATAACAAGCTAGGTAAGCAGCTAGAGGGGGCAGATAGGGAGAATGGCATGGGTGCACCAGAGCTACCTCATGTGAGCAGCAACATTATCCCTCTTTCCAACATCTTGAAGTATCACTGTCAAGAAACCTATAAGCAGTTGACGACGATGATTGAGAATCTATCAATCACAACTAATAAAGATAGCGATATCGTAAGAAAGAAGAGGTTTTTGAACTTGATAGTCGATTTGAGGCAGGACTTCATCAAGATATATACGTTGGTGAAGTGGTCCAGCAAGGCCCAAGAGATTGGACGATTAATTGACTTGTTGAATTGGTTTAGAACTCAAGAATTCTATTTCGATCAATTGAATCTAGGACTAAACGAATTAAATGGGTTTAGTGGAGCCAAGTTGCCTAATAGCGATTTGATTACGAGTTTAGAAGTGTTGATTAAAGGCAGACCTCAGTTGCCATCATACGATTTGATCAATCAACCGATAATATCGAATGAAAAGACTTTACAAGTTTTAAAAGATTTGAATTTACTATTGACGACGAGAATTGCTTTGAGTGATAATATCCCGGTTGAGTTTTTGAAACACCATCAAGTGAAAGACGGTAGAATTATCTTTCATTTGCCCAAGAAGTTCGAACTCAGTATTACCATTGGCAATGATGAAATCATTTATAACGATGACGATTACTTAAGGTCTCCTTATTTCTTCATTGATTTCAAGTTTTTGTTTGGGATAAACGATCAAGATGGTATTTTGAAGACTTTTGATACAGTGACAGAGCTACCTCCCAACTTTTGGAATAAATTAGAGTATCAATCGAATCAAATCTTGTTGAATGAAAATTTACAAGGTCTATATAAGTTTCTAATTCAATTCACTAAGAAATTCAAGTTTCAACTAATTTATCAACAATTGAAAAATCTAAACTCAATTAAATGGAAATTGAAATATAAATTGCTTCATGATAATAAAATCATTATAAATTATTGGGGGAATATCAATAATACCATAGAGCTTTTGTTAAATGATGATTTTGAAATTGAATATAAATGGTTTAGAAACAATCAACTAACCAATAATGAAGAATTCAATGCTAATTCGAATATGACTATTAATAATGATGAATTCAACATTGAATACTTATTGAATTCCATATTGAACAAACACTGTGAATTATTAATCGATCAAATCGTTAAAAACAGCATCACCAATACCAACAACTTGAATGAAATCAATGAAGGTCAAGAAAACTTTATCAGACCTTTGAATCCTTACCAATTATTGATTAAACTATCCAATAACAAAAAATCAATTTTATCAATTGATTCGTTAAGTGGGAAGTTTTATTTCACTGAACCAAATTCAATTCAATTACAATTCATGAAAAAAGTTAACTCATTTAACTATAATGATCAAGAAATCTTATTAATTGACTATATAATAAAGAACTTGACTGAATTGAAGTTGGAAACTACCTCCAAAGAAATCACCAATAGATTAATCACCTTTGAATGGATTACAAATCATATCATCAAATTAAAAGATCAAGAATTGGATAAATTGAACTTCAACCAATTGAATTATAAGCTTCGATATTTCCGATGTAAGAATTGGCCATCTTCTTGGTTTTTAATCAATTTGATTGATTCTAATTTTAAAATTAATTGGTACGTTAGTAGAATCAAGTCAATTAAAGGTGAATGGAAATTAGAATGGGTATCTGATTTAGAATTGGCCGATAATGAATTGGATTTTGAATTTTTTAGTAACTTATCAGTTATTTGTTCCAATAAAATGATTGACAATATGATTAGTGAAGAATTAATTAATAAAAAGATCAAATTCAGCCAATTGAAAAATATTAACCACGAATTGTTGGCTGATTTCAACTTAAGTAAACCTAATGATCAAGGTGAAAAGAAGTTTAATGATTATGAATTGATCTTATTGATTTATAACAATGGTAACTATTTGCCTATAAATAATTCATCAACAACATTGATTTTGAAAATTCAATTAATTAATGGTAGAGATCAGAAATTGATTAAAATCAAACTAATTTCAAAGTTGAAGAACTTCAAAAATGACAATTTAAAGCTTGATAATGTCAAGATTTTCGATAACCGTTTTGAAATTGACGAAACGGTGGGGTTGACTAATTTCGGCGATGCAATTGTATCAACTTCGTTCGAGTCTGCCCAAAATAAATCACCGGCAACCATTTTGGAAAATGGGTCAACCAACGGTTCTACTAGCTTGGCTAATGGCTCAAGTAATAGTACTTCGATGAATGGTTCTGCTAGTTCAAATGGGTCAAATGGGTCAGCTAGGACAAATTCTAAATTGAGTAATGGAACTGCCTTGAATGCCAACAATAGCGGGACAATCACAGGAGGTATACTTTCCAAGATTTTTAAGACTCTTAACAAATTCAATCAACTAATTAAATTGGTCAATGAACTCAATGTTAACAACATTAAGATCTTGGAATTTAATGAAGTTATCAAAATCAAGATTAATGACTGTTTTGATGAATTGTATATTGAATTACCTGATGATGAAGAGAATAATTATTATTTTAAATACGAAAAGAAAGGAACGTGTTATCTCAAAATGATAATTAACTATATTAACAAGGCCATTCGAAATAAAAAGTTCAAACTAATTGGTATTATTAATTATATCAATCAAATCACTCCCGTTTTAAGAGCAATTGATAATGTCAAGAATTTTTTAAACGAAGATGATCGGTATAAGTTGAGTAACGGGTTAAATAAACTCAATTTAGAAGCCAAATTCTTCAATTTAAACAACTTTGAATTGTTGTTCAACTTGAATTCAATCAATCCTACAAATCCCAAAAAGATAATGAAGGATAAAATCATATTAAATATTAAATTCAAATTGAATAAGTTTAAGAATTTGGATAATTTGGATTTAACAATCAGTTTAATTGACAATATCAATATGAAGAATTTGAAGTATAAAAAGCTATTTGAATTGATCTTTAGAACATTGAAAGATCATGATGACTTGGTCAATTTGAATTATGATTTCATTATCAAATCAAATTTATTAGATGAGTTTTTGAACGAGGTGGGTAAGTGTTTTATTGACTATGTTAAAACTGATCAATAGTGTAATAGTGCTTTGATAATAGCCTATAATTATTTTGTATATTAGAATAAACATTTCTATGTTTCCCTCCAACTATAAACCCGAGGTCGGCTGCAAAAGGATAAGCAACATTTGGACCCTGAAATGCTTCGGACAAGAGGCATCATAGAACCAGGGGAAGACAATAGGGCAGCTTCTGAGAGGAAGGCATCAGAGCCTGAGAGGATGAGAGAGAGACAAACAACTTCACTACCAGATATATCCATATCCCTTTATATATTACCCTCTATAATACAAATGTCAAGTTAATTAAAGTTACAAGTTGAATTCTTCTTCAAACAGTTTTCACATTTATCACCAACCATGGAACACTTTATCTTTCTCTTTCTACAATTGAAACAACTCGACTTTCTTGAATTATCAATAGATTTTTTTTTATCGATTTTGAACTTCAAGTTCTTCTTATTGATTAAAATGTCTTCCTTGGTAAACCCTTTTGAAAAGTTACAATCCAATTTCTTGCAGTTACACGATTTACAAGGTTGGAATTTGATTAATTTATCATTTGAGATGATCAACAACCAATTAGTGTCAAATTTAATGGAATTTCCATTGGTTAAAGTATTGATTTCATCATCGGTTAAATTAAAGTCTTTCAAATCCATACAACTGTAACTATTCGATAAAATTATGATTTCGGCATTACATTTAACTTTACGAACTCTACATGAGTCGCAAGAAGGGCCCAATCTTTGTCTTCTTTTGGTTTCTTCCTCTTTATTTATTTCAGCTTGAGCTGGAACTGGGGTATGAGCGGGAGATTTAGCATGCACTTGAACCTGTTGCACTTGTACCTGTTGTGCCTGCACTTGAGTGGTGTGAAGATGGTTCATTTTGGGGGAAGAAGTGTTTGATTTTGGCGAGGTTGGAGCCATCGAAAACGATGAATTTGATGAAGGCTTGGAGCTTGGTTGGCTATAAGGTTGATAATTATAGTGAGATTGATAATAAGGAGTATATTGATTGAAATTCACATTGGCGTTGGTATCAGACTTTGTGTAGTTCAACAAGTTGGATTCTGTCAATTTGTTCAAAGAATCTATCGATGGTAAAACAATCTTCTTATTTGGGGAAGCAGTACAGTTTATGGAAGGTAAAGGTAAAGAAGGGGAAGGTAACTTTGTCCCTCCATTAGTATTCATTATAGAATAGGATAATAAATCATTCGATGACATCTTAATTAGTTATAGTACTTATAAACTTCTATGAACTTTTTCCAAACTTGGGGGATTAGTTATCCATTTTATAATGTTATACCTTGACCCGATCCGCTTAGCAAAGGTTATCACATGGAAGTTGAAAACTTTCAAAGTCCGAGAGGGCGAGATGCAAGGTCGGAGAAATGTCGCGGCGTAACCTCACAAGACTGCTTGAAAGGATACTGAACTCCATCTGTCTATTCATTCTTGGGTAGCTGATGGCGGCTGTCTATCTACTGGTAGATGTGTATCTGCTCATGTGTGCATAAGTACTCGCCTATGGCTACCTACCCGTGCTGTTTCTGGCTTCGTGGCCCTCGTCTCTGCCGCTGCCGACCCCAGGAATGTCTCCTGAGTCTTCTTGAGTCATGTTCTTGCACACCCTCGGGAGAGGTTGGGCCTCAGTTAACAGAACGAGCAGCGGCTCTAGGTTTTAGGAAACTATCGGAATGGACCATATTTGTTATACTGTTACGATGGACTGGACATATAATCCCATTTAGCTGTCTGACTACGGCTGACTATGATCCATTGGCTGCCGATGCCATGACCTTGCCATGAGCTTAGTCTTGCCATGAGCTTACAAGGGTAGGCCCATCCCTCTTTGTCGTACGAAGCTTTGATCCCCTTTAGCCATTCCCCAATCACTTATCCAGCTGTAGATGGATGAGAGGCAATGCAATCATTTGCATACTCGGTTTAATCTCATCTCCTCTAAATCTAAAATTGCCTTTTTAAAAATGGGGAACGAAACCAGACCCTCAGCCTGCCCATTGGGCCATTTGACCGTTTGGCCGCATGCCATTTGGTACCACCACCGCTACAGCTGGCACCGTACAGGGGTGGGTTCCAGGCGCCACAGCTATTTCCTGTTCCGAGGCCCTCCTCATCGGACTTTTTTCCCACAAATTGAATTTTTCACACTCTCGTCTCGGGTCAAGGGATATCTTAGCTGCCTCGATGGATTAAATCCTCTTTACGCAGGTGGGGTCTGGCGCTTATACAGGAGTCCGGTGTCCGTATCGGGAAATCTATTAATCCACGGATGCTGACATTTTAAAACTTTTCAGCCAATTTAGTTAGCGTTGACTATAAAAGTTACTAGCTTTAGTTCAATCTAATAATATCACGAGCAGTTTCGGTTCACCTGTAAATGGGCAAGTACCTCTGAATCATTTGTCTAGCCTTGGATAAGTACTTTTCGGTGCTAAGACAATCAGATGATAATCGATTAATCTACGTAGAGTTCGGAGTTGGTAAGCTGGATAACTCCTCGCTCCCAAGGTTACACCAAATTTTACACCCAAGGTTACTTCCAAGGTTACACCCAAGGTTACTGCAAAGTCCGAACTTGCATATGTAAGTAATATGGGCTGTTCTTCTGGTTCAAATTACATGCCATAGCTTGGGCAGCTGCTACGGGAATTTTTCGGCTTAATATCGTCTGATATTTATGCGTTTTAAGCTCTTTGCACTTTTCTGACTCCGAGTCACTTTGGTAAGGCAATATTAAGAGAAAGGTCCTTAAAATTTGTTCCTAGATAACCGGGGCACCTGCCAGTGGAACTGTAGAATTCTTCCTTTGACGTATTTCCTGGTGCTCACAGACTACCTTAGTGGCTACATAGGCACTATGGACTACTATCTAGGGACTACTATCAAGCGACTACTATCAAGCGACTACTATCAAGCGACTACTATCAAGCGACTACTATCGAGGGACTACTGTCTACTATCAAGCTTATACTAGTACTAATCAACACCGAGATGCTCCACCGCCTTTTTATTTCTTGATCCACCACACATATCCTCACACCCTCTTATTCTTAGTCTTGTAACTCAGTTATCAAGCACTATTTACTGCTATAATGAAACTCTTGTTGCAAATGCTGCAATGTCGCTTTTTGTCGCACTAACAACTTAACTATTCCAATGTCGTCAGCGCCAGATTTTGGGATTTGTTTATGCATTTGACGTAAAAGGAAATATACAAAAACTTTGATATCAAACACATCTTGAATTTTTTTTTCATTTGACCCTTAGCCATCCATTCACATCCATTCACGTCTATCACCCTTGATCACATTCACGTTAGGTACTGACCAGCATTACATTCAACAAGCACATCAAGTTCAACCCCACCAGGATGAATGATATGATGGATCTGGATCCATTAAACACGCCCATAAAAAGAATACAGAACTTGACTATCACTTCGCCAAATATCAAGCAAATCATGCTTGAAAAAGGGTACTCGAACTCAATTAGTGAAAAGGTCTTGAAAGAGATGAATGGCAAACTTAATGATATTGGAAATATATCCAGCAGTCCATTCCGTCAGGACTCATATTCTCCTGTTCAACAGCATCCTAACGAAGGACATGGCCATTTCAATGAAGAGTTCTTCAATAACGTCCATAACTTGAACTTCAATAAAATGGAGTCCATCATGAGCCATTATTCAATGAAGAGAAATATTCCAAGCTTTTCAAGTTCTAAGAAGAAAAGAAGAACCTTGACTGGAGTGGAAGAAAGCCCGGTCTTTTCCCCAGTTAAACCAGGGGCCAATACTAATTTCGGTACCAATGTTTTCAGCAACTTTAGTGGTGGGAGCTCATTTTCAAGCCCAACAAAACCCACCATATCCCCATCGAAGGGATCCTTGAACTTGAATGAGTTGTTGAATAGAAAAATCTCATACCCAAAGGCAAAGACCCCTTCGCCATTGAAGGAGAAGAACACGTTCAAGCATCCCCAAAACTTTCAAAAAATCAATGAACAGCATATACAGCAACCTATTCAGCAATATAAGCACTACCAAAGTCCATACCTGCAACAACACCCAACTTTACAAAAAAAAAGTTCAATACCACAGTTGCAAAAGAAGCCTTCGATCCCCCAATTGCAAAAGAATACATCAATACCAACCTTGCAAAAGAAGTCTTCCATTCCTCAGCTACAAAAGAAGCCTTCGATCCCCCAATTGCAGAAGAAGCCATCGATACCAACCTTGCAGAAGAAACCTTCGATCCCCCAACTACAAAAGAAGCCCTCCATACCCCAACTACAAAAGAAACCATCTATCCCCCAACTTGAAAAGAAACCATCAATCCCACAATTGAAGAAACCTTCTATTCCAACATTACAGAAAAGACCTTCAGTCCCCCAACTCCAAAAGAAAGATTCAATGTCCCAATTGCAGAAAAAGCCATCGATCCCCCAATTCTCCAAACCAATTGGTCCTGTTCCTTCGATTTCTTCTTCGTCGTTAGCTTCAGTTCAAATGCAGCCAATTAACGCAAGACAGATCAAACGAAAATCTTCGAATCAGTCTTTACATTCGTATGATAAACCCACAGTGTCGTCATCTCAAAAGTCATTAGATAAGTTTATGAAGTTTAAACATAAATTCAATTGAGACGGAAGAGATAACAGAAGCTTACTGCCAGATAATGAAAAATATAGTGATGTAGATATATAGATATATTGAATATATTTTAGCGGACTCTAGTACTGTAGTAAGATAGCATATTGCCCTATTCTGTCCTTCGGCTACGACATTGGACCTAATAGATAGACCCAATAGACCTAATAGACCTAATAGATATTGGACTGGACCTTGATTTCGCCACCTAATGTGATCTCTTGGGAGCCGGACCATTTTTCACCGGGAGCCAATTTGTGGAAATCAGAAACATGGCCAGCTTCGATACATAACATGTTGAGGTAACCCGATTTAGGCTCGAAATCACCCATACCCTTTGATTTGTTGATCCAAGGGTTCCACACAACGGTATCAGGTAAGTTATTACGCTTGATATTTTGTTTGACTTTACCCAATCTTATGATTTGGAAGATTTTGGCGTCAGGAATCTTCTTGTAAATACGATCAAACTCTTCAATGAAGTTAACCATTGGAGACTTCTCGACATATTCGGTTTTTAACAACTGATCATAGCACTTTTCATCGGTCAAGTTATTAACCACAATATCTTCGATATCATCGACCCTAAAATACGTATGGAACAACCAATTGAACTCAAAAGTTTTAGTTTCATCCGAATTTTCAACTTCAATCTTGGTGACCAACTTATCAGACAAGCTAATCGAATAAATCAAAGTAAAATCTGGCTTGCCTTCCCATTGGTTATAGATTTCCGGGTTAGCGATTTCTGGACTCAAGGCAAATTCAACAGTTAGAGGGTCAGCCGTGGTTTGGCCCAAGAATTCCCATGTTGAGTTTCTAGCAAACCCATGTTGAGGCAAACTGCCAGTAGCATGGCTTGGGTCGGCAGTCTTACCGAAATTTGGGAATACCAAAGGAATCCCACCTCTAACTGGCTTAGAACCATCTAATTTAGCAGCGTCTGACACCCATAACTGTTCAACACCGTTATTTTTCCATGAAATCACGGTGGCTCCGTACTTTAAGATTGTCACCGAGGTGGTTGGAT
Source organism: Yamadazyma kitorensis (assembly GCA_030572015.1). NCBI lineage: Eukaryota > Fungi > Ascomycota > Pichiomycetes > Serinales > Debaryomycetaceae > Yamadazyma > Yamadazyma kitorensis. The sequence continues at coordinate 16,308 of JAJLZC010000004.1, read as the reverse complement.
CGTTATCTAACGATAAGATAACCTTATCATCGTGTTCTTCAACTGTCATCTTCAATATTCTAATACTACTTGGTTGAATTCGATATTTCAATTTTTCAATGTTACCCGTCAAAGTTGCCCTTGCACGTCCACGTGACACGCTATGAATGGGGCCGAGTTTGTCGCCTTAACATAAAGCAAAGACGAATCAGATGGGTATAGAAGGTGGTAGGAGGCCAATCTAGGGGCCTATGGGCTCTACCTGAAGTGAATTGGCTTCGATGGCCTGGAAAGTGGAAAGCATTATGTCACGTTCATGTCATGTGACTCTGGAACTATAAGAATTTGAAGGACTTAGAAGGGCAAGGGCCTTAAAAGGCAACTAAGGTACTTAAGAGGCAATTAGGACTATAAGAATTAGAAGGACGAGGTATTAGATGCTAGATGACCTTTAGCGTGCTGTGATAAGATTTTAGGCTGTGAAATTTACAGCAGAGTTGGCTGGCGATGCAGCAGCAATCGGTTTATTTTCTGAATCGTTAGCTCAAAGGATGGCAATGCCACACTGTCATACATACCTCGTTACTTGTCATTCCTTGTACCCTGTCATACATGCCTCATCAGACTATCAGCCTTATCTTGCTGCCACCACCGTCATCCAGTAGTCAGCCTTCAGCCATTCAGTAACAAAGTTGGCTTTCTTCCCCTATTCAGTTTCTTTTTCCACGCCGGTGCACCAGCCCTTGCGCTGGCACCATCGGTAACGGCAAGTGTAATTATCATCTCCTATACTCTTCTCCTATACCTGCTGCTTTACCTGCTCCTATTCTCTGTCCATTATAACCGGCCCCACAGTCCACCAATGGGACCCAACCTCCCAGGAATCCCACCCGCCAATCGGGCTTTCCGGTGCCGCCAGTGCCAGCAGCTCCAGCTCCATCACTGTCAGACAGAACCACCACTCAGAGACGTCCCAGACGTCCCACAATGCAACCCCATTTACACCCGTGCACCCGTAATACGCCAGCTAAAATTTCTTTTTCTTCAATCACTCTTCTCAAATAAAAACACACTCCCTGAAAAAACTAATTTTTTATATGTTATAGAGGTGCTACTACTGGAATACCAATATATAGTTCGACGGTCAGTAGAGCAGTTGAAGGATTCATAGATCAAATAGATATCATTAGAGACTTCCATCATCGGCTTGTCACAGGTTGTTTTGATTGCATACCACACGTATATTCTCCCCAGCATAATTTAGAGGGCGGCTAATTGACATCAACTGTCACACACAAGTAGAAAGAAATCAATCATGTCGATACTAAGATCTAAAGTCATACAAAAACCATATCAATTGTTCCATTACTATTTTCTTTCAGAAAAGTCACCAAGTTCGAACTTATCAAACTTGGAGTTTTCCACCAATATTTCAATTTCAATTAATAAATTCAAAAACCACCATTGGAACTTAAATGATGTGGTCCATTTTGGATTTTTATCTTCAATAATCTTTTTCGTATTTTTGTTGTTTCCTGCTTCATTCATTTATAAATTACCAATCTTGATGGTCTTTTCATTATGTTTTTTGATCCCTTTAACTTCCCAATTTTTTGTTCATGCTTTGCCTATATTTGCTTGGTTAGCATTTTATTTTAGTTGTGGTAAGATTCCTCATGAATATAAGCCTGCCATTTCAGTTAAATTCTTGCCAGCAATGGAAACCATTTTATATGGTGATAATTTGTCAAATGTTATGGCTACCATCACAAACACTCCGTTGGATATTTTGGCTGCTATTCCTTATGGTTTGATTCATTTTGCTTTCCCTTTTATTGTGGCCATTTTAATTTTTATCTTTGGTCCTCCAACTTCTTTAAGATCTTTTGGTTTTGCCTTTGGTTACGTTAATTTAACAGGGGTTTTGATTCAAGTGTTATTACCTGCAGCTCCTCCTTGGTATAAAAATTTATACGGTTTACAACCTGCTAATTATTCAATGAAAGGTTCTCCTGGAGGTTTAGGGAGAATTGATGATTTGTTAGGTTTTGATATGTATACTACTGGGTTTTCAACTTCTCCTGTTATATTTGGTGCTTTACCAAGTTTACATAGTGCTTGTGCGGTAATGGATGTTTTATTTTTAACTTGGTTATTCCCAAAATTTAGAGTCGTTTGGTGGTCTTATGGTTGTTGGTTATGGTGGAGTACAATGTACTTAACTCATCATTATTTTTTCGATTTAATTGGGGGTGCTTTATTATCAATTATGATTTTTAATTATACTAAATATAATCATTTACCAATTATGGATCCAAATAAATTCTGTCGTTGGAGTTATACTGATATTAAATTAATCAATGTTCATGAATTGAATCCTTTAAATTTCAATTACAATCAAGAATATATTTATAATGATGAATTAGATAATTTAAATTCGTTTAATAATAATGGTTCTTTGATTAATGATCAACTTAACACCAATAATAATGATATCGGTTCAAGCATTTCAATGGGTGGTCCAAGTACCGTCAATAGTAGAAGCAATAGTATTATTAATGGTCATACTGCTACTACTAATAACAATTTGAATTTAAATGGTACAATATTATTAAATAACCCTTATCAACAAGATTCTGATATGTTATCAAGATCAAGGCAAGCATCTAAGATTTTTTTACCAAATTCAATCATTGAAGATGAGGAAACAAGTTCATTTGATAATTCAGCTACTACTTCAGTGTTTGATGAAGTTGAGCAATTGACTACTATTAATTCTAATAGTTCATTAGATGAATTTGATAAAAGAAAGAAAAACTAATTAACATCATTTCATAAACCATTTCATAAACTAAGGGGACACACTCTTACACAGAACATATCAAAACAAAAACAAAAAAAAGATAAACTCATAATAATTTCCTTAATATAATAATAATTTAATATTTAATCTTAATAATGATAACGAAAGTTTATAATAATTAATAGTTAATAGTAATATTAATGATTCTTTGTATTTAATGTAGACTCTACCTTTCTTTACGTGAAAGGCTCTAGTTTCAATAAGCTGATAGAGATTAGTTTTTGTAAGGGTTCAAAGAGCCTGAAAGTTACAAAGGATTAATGCTATTTTATTTACTATGTACAATGAGGTGAATACCATGCATGGTAAAGGTATGGAACGTCAGGATGATACATTGTGAGTATGGAACTAGATGATGGTAAAGGTAAGTATGGAAACAATGATAAATGGTGCCTATTGACTAGCTTGTTCAAAGCTAGTACCAACATCCAATTTCTTATGAATGTCTTGTTTGAATACATTAGCCCTCAATATTCTTGGATCTTTTCTTAACGTCCTCAACAACTCCTGTTGAACATTGGAACTAACATCAAATCCAATTAGAAATTGGTACCCTTCAAAATGTCTTTCCTGATTCTTACTTATAATCCTAGGTAATATTTTTGGCCCGATACTGGTGATATCTCTGATGACCCCTCTATTATTTAATATCAACTTTCCCACGGTACTGGCGATCTTCATGGCCTCCTTATGTTTATTTATCCCATCTGTTATTCTGGCTATAGCCATCAATTCATAATACATCGTTAGCTCTGGTTCAAATTTTTTCACTTCTCGGTTTCAAGCTTTTGATGAATTCGCTGTCACACGACGAATTCCGCCGATTACGTAAATATTTATGTAAGCGAAACCCAAAACGATTTCTATGTGTGTCACGTGCTATGATGCTAATAATTTGCAGTCGTTATAAACTCTTTGGAAGATGAATTTTTCTTTTCAGTTTAAGAGGCCTTAGTGGATCGATTATAGAAGTAAAGTAAATAGAATGGCTACTAATATCACCTGGCACGAAAACTTGTCGCATCAAGAACGTAGTGATTTAACTAAGCAACAAGGGTTGACTATTTGGTTGACTGGGTTAAGTGCTAGTGGGAAATCAACTATTGCTTGTGCATTGGAACAATTTTTATTGAAAAATGGGAAAAATTCATACAGATTAGATGGTGATAACGTTAGATTTGGTTTGAATAAGGATTTGGGTTTCAGTGAACAAGACAGAAACGAAAATATTAGAAGAATTTCTGAAGTTTCTAAATTATTCAATGATTCATGTTGTATTGCTATTACTTCATTTATAAGTCCATATAAGCAAGATCGTCAATTAGCTAGAGAATTACACGCTAAAGATAACTTGCCGTTTGTTGAAGTATACATCGATGTTCCTATTGAAGTTGCTGAAAAAAGAGATCCAAAAGGATTATATAAAAAGGCAAGAGAAGGTATTATCAAAGAATTCACTGGGATTTCAGCTCCTTATGAAGCCCCAGAAAGTCCAGAGATTCATATTGTGAATAATGATATAACTGTTGAACAAGCTGCTCAACAGATTGTAGATTATTTGAAGGAGAAGAACTTTATTTAGAGAGTTCAATCGTTTTATTTATAATTTTAGAATACACATTATTTAAAGGCTATTTCTTTAAACTATCTAATCTAGCTTGTAAATCATCTTCATCACCCCCACCAATAGCTTGAGCTTGGGCAACTTTGGGTTCTTCTTGGTTTACGAGACCGGTAGGTGTATCTTTCAAATTACTATTCAAATCAACTCCAATTTCGTCCAAGACCTTACCCAAGATTTCATCGATTTGATCTTCTTCACCCAATTCATCATCTTCAAATTCCATAGCGTCATCAATCGCATCATCCATAAACTCTTGTTTTTGGTCCATTATATCATTTTCCTTTTGGAATTCTTGAGCAATTCGTGATAATTGAGGTAAGTTCATCGATTTATTCATTCCTGATAACAATCTCGTAGCATCTCTCATTGACATGGCCATTTGTTGATTAGATCTAACACTTTGGATCCTTAAACTAATTGCTTGTAATTGGGCCTTCATACTATTAAACTTATGTATATACCCTCTGGTTCTAATCAAATCTTTGGCTTGCACTTTGGCACTATTTATTTGTCCCAGCTTGGCTGACTTTTTGATATCTCCAATCAACTTCTTCTCTTGCTGTTGTAATTTAGTAGTCTCCCTCTGTAATTCTCTTTGGGTCTTCTCCAAAGCTCTTTGATTTTTCCGAAGTCGCTCTTGTGGAGTCAATTTCTTCCCAAATGCCCATTCAAATAGTTGTGACATTGTTCAGTCTTCACTTTCTCCTCTAACTACGCTATATGTCTTCACTAATGTACCAATCCCCTATCTGAAGAAATTTATTATGTTGAGAATTTCCCGATTATGCGAATTTAAGACCACAGATAAAGCACTAAGCGCTTAGAGAAAGCACAAAGCACCAAAGCGCTAAGAGACAAAGCACGAAAGTACTGCAAACAAAAGCCTATGTATCACGAGCTAACTACGCTAGTATGCTAACGGGTCCAAGGCTACAACTTGGAGTCGCTTAAAAGACTGACAGCATAATGACCCATTCCTAGACCTGCTTGATATCCATACCCGCTGGCACCATAGTTATGAATCAAGATCTTACCATCGATGATTTCCTTTTCAATACGTACACCACCATGTCTACTTGGTCTTAGCCCTGTAGATGTTTTCAAAATCTCCAAATCTTCTACATTTCCACCTTTGGCGTTCAACTTCAACAAGTCAGGATGTAAAGTAGTGGTCCTTTTCAAAATATCTAAAGTTTGTTCTTTGAAGTTATCTCCACTCCACCAATCTTTCTGCAAGAACCCACCCAACACCAATTGATCATTCAGATATGGTCTTTTGATTAGATAAGTGGCATAATCAACTCCCCATCTCAAGATATTTTCTTTGATATGTGGTGCCTTCACTACCACCACTTGACCTCTGGATGGATACATTTTAGTATCATTAACACCATTCAATTTGAAACTGCCCAAGCCGGTGCAATTGAACACCACTTTAGTTGAAGTGGTAAAAGCTTGGGCAATATGGGTGAATTTTTGTCTTTTGAACTCAACCCCTTTGGCTTGTAAATACTGTTGAAGTTTTTCTAAGAATACTGGACAATTAAAGCTCCATGATAAATATTTGATACCAAATTTAGCTCCTTCTGGGAGATCTTGAGAACCAAGTACTTGATATTCATCCAAATAACCCGATAAAGACTCGATCTTGTTGATTGGAGGTAATTCATCCCAGTATTCAGTTGAATAAGTACGATCTAATCCACAATTAGAAGCCCCTCCCAAGTCTTTAACAAGTTTAGTCAAATTCAAATACGTATGCTTATCGAATCTTAAAGTCTTCTCGTCGTTACCAGTTATACAACTGAAATTCCCTCCAGCATACGGTGATGTGAAATTAATCGATTCATCCCCTGGTAAAAACTCTGCAATTACTGTTATTTCATTCGCTGGACATTTGTCAAGTAAATTATACGTGGTATATAACCCAATTATACCTGATCTAAACAAAACCAAACGTTAGTCTTCCTGTCATGCCTTCGTATCCTCCACTCTTTCAACACATACCCTACTACTATGTATTTCATCTTCAATTGTACAAAGCAAGTTTAAGTCGGCACCCTCCCCTGTTTTATACTAGCGCAATCCATCGCCTAAATGGTTGCCAAATAAGGAACTGCTTCAGATTAAAATCACCACACGACATTTGGTGCAACCACGAAGAATCCATCCTTACGGGTTGGAAGGGAGTGGTTTCAAATTGCTGGACTTCTCCAGATAAAACCTCCAGCCAAGTATCCAGTGTGCCACTTCCCCATAATCAGCCGAGCCTCATATTAGGAGTATATTGCATTCCAACTGGTCGGGGCATCGTTTCGCTCAACCTGAATGGCTCTACTTTGGCAAGTATAGTAAGTTCTAATATATCTTGTTACTTGTGGTAATGTGATATGGCTCTTCAGACTACAACTGTGAGCCAATCCAGTACTCCGGAAGAAACACCTAAAATGTGGTATATAAAAGGGATTGAATAATCATCTACCACACAAATGTCGCTGCAGCCAAATGTTATCATTGATTTTTTGCAGCTGTTTCAAATACTCGAAATGCATAGGCTTTGGTCCATTTGTATGTGGATGCGCTACCAGGAAGGGGTTCATGTTTTGTGTAAGGTGTGCAATAGCAATAACACATGCAATTAAAGCGGGTTAAAGCTATTTGGTGCATAGAGTTGTACCAGTTTAAGCCCAGACACCACAATGCTTTTCAGCTTCACAGCAGAGCCTAAATAGAGTTTGGCACGGCTCAAGTTTCGTTGTCGGCTCATTCTAATAACTAATGGCTTGATAATGGTGTGATTTTGCCCTACTCTACGTCCAAGCTCTATGCCAGCCCCTTTCCTTATGTAGGACTTAATGCTGCAGTGAGAGTCAATGGGGCTTCTATAGAATAACCCTCAGACGGACTACCAAAACCCAAACCCTAATGAAATCTTGAATTTGAACTTGGATTTGAGACTGACAGACTTTGTACTTGTAAGGGTGCTCCTGTATTGATAAAACTGAACCATTGAGCCACTTAACATTCGGCCCCTTGTCTATTAAGTCCTGTTCCAGTGTTTATGTCTGCAAATTGTGCAAAGGCACTAGAGCCATTTGCCTCCACCATCGTCCCCTTTTCGTACCGCTGCCCGGCCACTTCGCAACGCGATCCACCGGCAATTGGACCCAGTGAGTTTGACGCAGACGCGATTGGAAGAAGTAATTTTTCAACTTTAAATATCATATCTAGATCAAGTCTCTTGACAATACTAGGATAATAACAAGGACCAGGAACAATTATGATTGGAGATGCAGACCAGAACAGTGTCTTGACCAAGCTCCAGCCAATAGTCTTGCCTGTCAACGCATTGCCAGCTGGCCATGAGCTTTATAGAGTCCGGAGCTCGTTTTATTATGTTTATGTTATAAATTGGATATATAAATTCAAAGGATACGTTAGGTTGGCATCTGAATATTTCGATGTTGAATTGTTTGAAATGGAAATATTGGGGTTGTATAACCCACCTCCATTAGATGAATCCGTTTTGTTTATCAACAAGCTTAAACTTCAGATAATCAACCAATTAACTAGCTCGAGTAATAAATTTGAACTACAAGATTTTGATTTCATCATCAAGAAGTTGTTTTTAAATACATCTTTAGGAGACATTGAATCTGATAAACAGTTTGATAACTTAAATCTAATGGAAAAATTCGAGTTATTATATGTTATATTCGATTATTTCTCTTCTTTAGCAAGTTTTAGAAACTTTTTAGATAAAATTGGTTTAAATTCAAGTTCTGATTTATCATTATCGGGGCATATTTTAAAATCATCAATATCAGATAATAAAAAACAAAGAGAAGACTTCATATTATTGTTCAATGATTCCAAATTGTATAAAAGAACCACGAAATATCCAGAATTATCAATTCCCAAGAAACGGAAAGATAGTCCTGAAAATCCTGATGAATTCTTTCTAGATAAATTCGATGTTGAACTAACAGCAATTGATTTTGCTATTGAATTGTGGTCCTTGGATGATTTTGATAAGTTTATAACCAATTTAAGAAAAAATTCTAACTTTAAGATTTTTAAGAACGATGAATTCCAAAGTAATTTGATCAATTTAGAAATTAAAAAGAGAAGAATCATTCAAAATAGAAAGAAAGAATATCAATTGATTAATTTGATGGCTACTAGAAAAAAGTCTTCCAGATTAGAAGCTAAGGAAAGGCAAAAACAAGAGGAACAGTCAGAAAGAAGAAGTAGAAGGGAAACTGAACTCAGATTAGCCATGGAATTGGACCATATTACTGAACCCTTGAATTATGATACTAATAAACTATCAAGAGAAGATCGATTGAAATTAAGGAAGTTGAATAATGGCTATAGGAAAGATTCTGGGTCTCCAGAGACTGCAACTTCGGCTATTGAAATGACTCCCGATCTTGACAATAATATTGAAACTGAAGTCGTTGAGGCGGAAGAGATACTCAGTGAAACCCCAGGGCCTGTTGATTCTCCAGCACCTGTTGGTTCTACTGAAACTCAACTCGAAGGAAGCTACCACGACATTCAACAAGACGTAGTACATGTTGGACCAGAACCAGAAACCATAAATATATAGGACAATATAGACTCAAGTGTATAGTAAAAACGAAGTATATATATTATTAAATTGTAATGAATAGGAAAACTCCCACAAAGAAAAATAAATTAACCAATACGTTATAAGATTATAACTTCAATTCATTCAATATTTGACTAGCTAAAGTCTTATAATTCCAAGTATTACCTAATAATTTCTTGAATTGAACCCCATATAAACCAACTAATGGGAATTTGACAATATGAATTTCAAATTTCAATGGAGATCTTTTGACCTTTAATGATTTTGAACGGTGGTGTTCTAATCTTGATGACAACATATCTGATCCACCTCCAACCATCAAGTTACCCACCGAATCAACCGAATCGTCTTCAGTAAATTGCTTCATTTCTTCATTGTAAGCCTCATCGTCATCATCGTCATATTGTCCACCCCCTTCACCATCATAAAGTTCGTCACCTCCGTACAACAGTCTATTGATTCTTGCAGCAGCTGGGGTATTTGGTGGCATGGCTATTTGACTATTAGATCCATTCTTTCTTCTATATGAACCTAAAATAGAATTACCCAAGGAGAACTTCCTACGATGAGACCCACCACTTCCAATGCTACTAATTGAACTAGATTGTTTATGGTGTTTTGGAGTCAAATTGGTAGTTTGTAAATGTAACGAAGGTTGTCTACTAGGACCTCTTGAATGATATTCCTCTTGTTCTGGGGTTCTTAAACTTTGTTCGATAGATGATGAGGTAGACTTAAAGGCATCTCCATATAATTTTTCTTCCTCTCTATCCTGTTCATTACCAGTATCATCTTCCGTTGATAAAGACGCATGATGTTGATGCTGTGGCTGTTGGGCATTATCAATCTGCTCTTCATTTTGTAATGATGGTGCATGGGCACAAACAAATCCACCCTTGACTTCTTGAAACTTAACTCCCAATCTACTCAAAACATTGATAATATTATATCTAATGACCGGCAATGGTTTGGTCGAAGTGGTTTGAACACTGAAAAATCCTTTAAGGAATAAGGTCTTTGGATACTCAATTGAAGGCATAGTGTTAACTTTAGCATTATTAAATTGATCAATGATCTCATCTTCTGTCAATTGTGGGACTTCGGCGTATTCTACCTCTTCATCGTCCTCTAACATAATATCATCAAAGAATCCATCATAAGCACCAACATCTTGAGGATTATTGGTCTTGGAATCAACCATTTCATCACTGTTCTGTGCAGCCAATGAATTTGGTAATGGTGGATGTTGTTGTCCTTGAGTGCCAGTCCTGTAGCGACCACCATGGCTGTCTTTTCTAATATGGCCACCAAGAGACTTCGATCTTGCAGTTGGATGCAATTTACGCCCAGACACAGTAGATACTTGAGGTGGCTTGGTAGCTGAAGATTGAGATTGATGTCTTTGAGGTAAGATCTGGTTGGTCTCGCTGTCAATATTAGGTAATGGGGGTAAGTATTCAACAGGCACAAATCCATGCTTATTAGTAGGGGCATTGACGGAAGAAGATCTACTATGAGATTTCTTTGTTTCTTTAACAACAGGTTGTTTTCCTTGGCCAGCAACAGCATGTTGTTGCTGTTGTTGTTGCTGTTTATTTTCAACAATATTGGTTCTAGAATCTCTGGAATCCAATTTTTCTTTTGCAGTCACCTTCATACTGACTCCACGACGAACCATTGGATCATTCTTCATAGACGGAGATGCTGTTCTAGCGTTAATATCATAATCTGGACTGGATTGCTTAGAAGCGGTATCAGGTGTTTTTTGAGGGGATAAACTACCTTTATTCTTCTTGGTGGACAATTTTCTGAAAATAGAATTTATGCCTTTATTTGGATCCAAGGTCTCTTGAACTGGGCTTGGTTGTTGCTCAGGTATAGGACCAGCATCCACATTAGTCTTTTTGTCATGGTCATAGTTCGAAGGTGAGGCCCTATTAGAAGAAGTGTAAGCTTGTTCTGGGAATGAAATTGGTTGAGGTGGTGTTGCAGCAGAAGCACTCTTTGGAGGAGACAAGGAAGCTACACGAGGGGATGATATTGGTTTTGGAGGCTGGGAAATTGGTGAAGCTTCAAAAGCTGGCATATTTTGGGCGTCTTGCAAAGCTTGATTATGTTGTTGGCCCTTAACAGAATCATTGGTATCAATCATGTTAACTTGGTGTTTCAAATTATTTTCGTGATCCATTTGTTCTTGTTTTTGTCTTTGTTCAACTTCTTGTAATTGAGCCTTAACTATTTCTTCTTTAGCCTTCTTACGTTTCTTCATTTCATCAACTAAATAATAAATGGAAATCAATGGATGGAACCCACCAGTTGGGTCAGGTAAAATATGAGCATTTGAAGCAGACCCATATTCTCTTCCTTGTTCATATATTTTATACCAATTTTCACTACTCATTTGATATTCAACACTTCCGACAATTGAAGTTAATTCGTCGGCCAAGGTCTGGACATTACCCAAATCAAAAGAAGAAATGGTCTTAATGATGTCAGCATTCAACGGTAAGGTTAACGGTAAACGTTTTGGTAAATAGCTAGCAATTCCATATTCATAACCTTTATTCATCCAAGGATGGTTAATAACTTCAAATAAAGTTGCCCTTTTAGTTGGGTCAACATGCAACATACGGGATAATAGTGAAACACATTCTTTACTTAAAAATGAAGGATATTCAACGTTTGCTTTTTTAATTTTTTCATGTAAAACGGAAACCGATTGATCGTCAAATGGAACTTTCCCACATACCAATACATACAAGACAACCCCAAAAGACCAGACATCAACTTCAGGTCCTATGTAAGGTTTGGCAGATAATAATTCAGGAGCAGCAAAATATAAAGAACCACAATAGGTTTTCAACAATGACTTTGGAGAATATAAGTTAGACAAACCAAAATCAATAATTTTAATGTCACCTTTTTGGTTAATCATAATATTTTCAATTTTTAAGTCACGATGAACAACATTATTCCTATGACAATAATCTAAAGCTGAAGCAATACCTCTAGCAAATTTCCTTGCATTTTTTTCCTTTAATGAACCATGAGCAACAATATAATCCAACATTTGACCACCTTCGACGTATTCAAACAACATGTAATAATGATTTGTCATAGGAACAATTTCATATAATCTACAAATATACGGGTGGAATAATAATCTACCCAATGCCCCTTCACGAGTAGTACGTTTATCTCTAGCAATCTCTTTTTCAAATTCTTTCTGTCTTTGACTAATTTCTTGCTGTGTTTGGGGAGGTGGGTCATCAGCATGAGCTCTTTGGTATAATTTAGCAGCTCTTGGAACAATCTTAACAGCACAAATCTCACCAGTGGTGTTATGTTGAGCCAATTTCACCTTACCCATTGAACCAGCACCAATAGTTTTGATAAAATCCCAATCACCAATTGATTTTCTATGGAAAGGTTGTTGCGGTTGACCATTTCCATGATGAGTACCTTGATGGTGATTTTGAGAACGCTGAGGAGTGGAAGGTTGCTTATGACTCAGACTTTGCTGCTGGGGATGGGGTTGTTGAGATTGCAGATTCGAATGTTTTTGAACTGATACTTTTGAATTCAAAGTGCTATTATTAGATTCATTGTTGGGATGGGTAGAAATAGCCACAGCAGGTAACAATTCACCATTATTTTTAGCTTGCATACCAGATGCAGATGCAGATGCCATTGTAGCAGATTGTTGTTGGTTAATAATTTTAGGATTCATGGTGGATGGAATAGTTTGAGATGGTTGCCTGCTAACTGGGGTGACGGGATTATTTGAAGACGGATTACGCCTATGCATGGGAGTTTGAGGAGTCATCAAGTTAGGATCGAACGTTTGGGCCGGTTGGCCTGCTAATTGTTTCCCTTGTCCTTGTTGAGTGGACTGCTGTTGGAAGCTAGGGTTTCTTGAATGTGAATTATAAGTCTGGGAAGCAACATACAGGGGGAACTCTTCAGGTTGTCTTGGGGTGGGGGACAAGGCGTTATCTAAGGGGTTACTAAGATCATTTCTTGAGCTCTTGAGACTACCACTAACACTTCTTAACATTCTTGGGGTGGCGGGTTGGCCAGGCTGACCAGGTTGGCCCTGTTGGCTTGGTTGCCTTGCAGGGGATCCACCTGGAAAGGGAGGATCATTGACGCTGGAAGCAGGCGGAACCCCACTGCTACCGCCATATTGATAGTCCATTGGCTGGTCACCAATCGATGTCGTCCTTCGCTGATTATAATCAGAATTAGGGGGATTCATTTATGCAATTAGAATCTGATAGTGATAAAGTTGAAAGGGCGGTTCAATTTTAGGTGATGTGAATTTCTGGATCGAATGGATTCAAACGAACTTGATGATCTTGATGGTATGATCTTGATTGAGTCAGCTTTACTGGCGGTTCAATTGGTATTCAAATTGGACAACGAGAAAAACTAAGGGACCCTTTAAGCTTGCAAGGCGGCTATCGTTTTTGGTTCACGATCTTTTCGGTTCAAGTACGATTGACTGTACAACCTTGGTCCTTTTAAGCTACGGGAGATATTGATTCACCTCAATTGATTCTAATCTGCTTACTGGATCGATTCAATGTTGGGAGAAAAACTTTTACAATAAAATTAAACGCCAAATTTTGGTACTTCCTCAAAAAGGATTTTTCGTTTTGAAAATGTCACACGTCCTTAAGGGTGGGAGGTGGGAGTAAGCTCAAGCGTGGGCAACTGGGCTTGGGCGGCAACTGGGCTGCGGCTGTCGAGATAAGATGATGCATAGGAGAGAATCCAGGAACAAATTCTTCACAGCCCTAATTGCTATAAATAAAGTTGGTTGCAGGCTTCGTTACTCTAGGCGAAACATAGGCCCAAGCCCTGGACCAGCCCTGGACCAGCCCTGGACCCGCAACCTTGGGCCTTGGGCCTTGGGCCGCATGGAGTGAACCATTTTGAGGGCTGTCACTAGACAGCAACGGTAAATCACGTAGAGCAAATATATTCGTTTAAGCAACATTAACAATGCTACTATGTACAAGCTAGTGGAATCATTTATTTTCATGCACAATCTTGGGCTTTTGAACTCGGGTCCCTTGTAAATCTGCAAATCCAGTCTTCCTTACATAATGCCATGTATCTTCTTGCATGAATGTATGTAGACATGTAAGGTACGCATGAGATTCAACTACATGATGTAACTTTTTATATATATTGAGTTATGATACGTATATAAATTTTGATTGCCAATTCTAATGCTTATGATGTTTTAAGTGAGATTGGTATTCCCAAGTGTAACCTAAAACAAGAACAGCAATGGCCAAATGTAATAATGGTTTACCGGAAGCATTGTCACCATCGAAGTAAGCTGCCTTATATTTACCTAATGGGGTGACTGGCTTTTTTGGAGCTGGGGCTGGTCCTGTTGGTAATTTTTTATAGAAAGAAACGACTTCGGCCATTCTTTTGGCATTTGGATTGGATCCAATGTTCTAGAAACGTTAGTAATTGCCTTGGTCTGGATTGGATTCTCAATGGCTACTTTTGAATCTCTAGGAGCATTCTCGTTGTATCGTCTCTAAGAGTATTCTCATTGTATCGTCTCTGGGAGTATTATCATTGTATCTTCTAGTGGACACTGTCATTCGTTCACATCTTGGTCATCATCGTTGTATTCACCTCTAGTGACATTGTATCTTTCTATGTATCTTACAACTTGCATCCTACTGTCTCTCGTCCGATGGAACCCAATTCATTCTCGTCCATTCGGTCTTGAACTCCTCTCGATGTTTCTCCAATTCTCGTCCATTCAGTATTGATCTCCTCTCGATATTTCGCCTTTCTCGAATGACAGGCTGCCCAAAATGCCAATGCCTCGTGTCCCATTGAACCCCATGTGTGTTACATACCTTAGCCGAAGCAATCTTTGGTGGAATCAAAGTAGATAACTGTCTTCTAATAATAAATGACATTATTGTGGTCTTAGTGTATGAAAAATTTCAATCCGAGTTTTCTCAATGCTCGTTGACAATTTTATTGGCTCAGCGAAAGTTACACAAAAAAGGCTCGATTGGTCCCGTGCTTGTTCACGTGACTTCAGAGAAACTAATTATTGTTTAGCGTACTACTTTATACAGATTGTATTAATTTAGTTCGTACCTTGGATAGAATTTAGCTTGCTACGTTATACAGGTAGTATTAGTATGGTCTTGTAGTCTTGTGCGTGGAGGATCCAATCGAATTAGTGGTCTGTACCTGGGATTTATTGGTAAAGAACTGCTTACACAGAAATTAATGTTTACCAATCAGAATAATATGAAAGGTGCAATATATACTGATGTGTGTATATCAAAACAACCCTAATAGCCTGATGACTTTCTCTATGCCCTTATATTCATAAAAGGAAGACAGCAAAAGGTCTTTGAAGCTTTAAAACTAGGAGTATACAAAGAATTCTAGCTATATAAGATGCCACTCAATCGGAGGAATTGCATTTCAAAAAATACATTTCAAACATTCAACTTATTGCTACCATTAGTGAATCACTCTCGAATTGGCTTTCTTCACTTGAATCGTTCTCTTGAGCCAATCGGTCAATATCTTTAAGCTCGTCGCTGACATCAAATTCATAATCTTTAACCTTTGCATGCCCAAAATCTATCAAATAAATCTTTCCTTGATTCACAATCATATTTCTTTTGGCTATATCTCCATGCAAAATACCAATGTGTCCTAGCCTTTTGACTTGCTTCTTTAATGATTCCACCATGGGACCCTCTTCTATCTTTCCTTCTTTCTTAATATATGACATAAGTATGTAAAATCCTACGAGCACTACGTTATTCTCCACATCTAACATTTGCATGGATCCTTGGTCATATATATGAGGTACGTTTATCTTTTGTTTAGGATGTTGTTCATTATGCTGCAGAATCCGTTTCAAGCTCTCAACTTCTGTCAAAAAATTCTTATAAGCCCATTCTATATATTCTTCCACATCATTGAACTCCCATAAATGATCTCGTTTGTACAATTCATAGTAGCTGTACAATTTATCTATGTCGTAGACCTTTAATACGAACTCTTCTGCATTAGGCAACGTCCTTACAACGGAGCTTGGAAAACACTTCGATAGTATCTTACGTTCAATTTTGTATACTTGAGACGAATATTCTCCACCAGACTGCAATGGCTCAAGTCTATTCCAATCATCACATTTGACAATTAAATGTTTCCTTGCTGCTT